>OY986058.1:22134599-23359666 GCA_963920205.1 Stenodema calcarata
AATATAAAACAACAAGCCTTAGAACCAGGAACTACCCCACACCAAAGAACGCAGTTCTGTGCTGGGTGGGGGAGCCGACTCTCGAGTACCGAATATAGTATTATACTATGCGACTGTGCGGACCGATTTCATAAGATCAAATTCCTTGACATTTTACAGCACTGAATATGAATACAAGAATCAAACAAATTTCCAACTGGTTACTATTTTAAATTTCGTATTATACGTATTATTTCGTATTTATAGTATAATACTAGTCATCTACTTCAAGACCTACTTCAGATAAATTTCCATTGTTCGGTCCATATAGGTACACGCTCAAGCTGATTGCACAAGCTCCTACAAGAGGTCCTACACGTTCAGTTGTGCTTGTGCAAATGTGGGCTTGGTTGTTCTCTTTTTTTTTTTTTTTTTTTTTTTTTGTTGTTGTTATCAATCAGAATTACTATTTTTTCAATAATTTTAAGGAGGAGCTCATGCTATGTGCGACGGCGGTTTGTTTAATTCAGAAAAAATTGGGATCAAAAAGTGCTAAAGGTCGGAAACGGAGCAAGGGTTGGTTGCTCAAGAGGGACAGCCTTCCCCATACCAATTTAATTGTGGAATTGAATTCCAAATGAATTCCGAAATTATTTAAGAATAAACGAGGCAACATAATATTAACGTAATAACAAATCTTAAAAAGCTATAACACTGAAGGAGGCTTTTTAAACAGTTTTAGCTTGTACTCGTATAATATGGTAAACGATCTTCTCGCCATGGCGAAACGGGTACAGTGCGCTTGAAGTAGTTAGGACAAGGCGGGCGGGGAAAGTGATACCATAACTTTTTCCAGTTGCTGAAGAATGACATTAGGTAAGTATCATTCATAAATTATCAAAATTTGAAATTTAAATATTTAATATTAAATATCAAATTTTGCGAAAGTGATTCTCACACGGAGTGTTTTTTGGGGATCACATTCTCCCAACCTCTGAGGATGCCTTGAAATCCCTTTGTGTTGGATAAACTGCTCATCATAATTACACCGCTTTTGTGTGTGTTCTTCGGTAGTTGTATCAGCTGATGCATCATCCCCCAACTCGGACCCTATTTGTCAATGGAGCAGGTTGGTGACCGTTTGAGGAAATGACTGAAATCATAATAACGAGGAGCGGAGCCTCCGTTCCTAGAACGCCTCTGATGACGTCCCACTCCGGAGATGGCGACTCGATGTGGAAGTAGAGTAGGCGTCAGTTGAGTCCAGTTGTGCCATTTACTCTCCGTCATGCCCACATTTCGAGATATTCGACGAAATTGACCGTCTCACCACTTGGTTTCTCTAGATCTTAATGTTACCGCCGTTTTGAACTCTGTTGCCACACGTCCTGGTGAACCACCATTGCTACAGTAATTCTGTATGATTCTAATCAAAGATTATAATTGACTTTGTACTGTTCTCCCAACGTAATCGTTCTCTCATATAGAACGGGTAGAATAGTACGGGTTTAATGATTTTTAAAGATCAGAATTCAGTAGAATTAAACCTAAAAGTACCACGAAGTGACCTGGGGAAAGTTGGAAATCGTTCTTCAACCTTGAGATATTCTTGAAAACGAGTGATCTGAGTTTGTGGCCCTCCAGAGGTTGAGCACAACCCCAAAACCTCGAGATTTTCTGACTTCCTTCAGTTTTTCGCTTATAACTCCCAAACAACATCCTAGCGATGTCTCTTGGTAAGGTTTTCGCAAGGATTCCTTGTCTGAGAGTTGTAAGCGAAAAACTGAAGAAAGACCGAAAATTTCGAAGTTTTTGGAGGTATTTAAAACGGTTTCCAGCTGTCCCCAGGTCACTCCGAGGTCCTTCCCTTATTTCACAGGAGTATGCGTGAAGTTCAACTAGTTGCCAACGCAGTATTGACAAAAACTCTGCAAATACTTGACACAACGGTTATTATCTTCTTTGAGCAGATCACCCTTATCTAATTCACGAAATGATAGATGCAACTCTAGATCATCATCAAAATTTAATTAAACAAATAGGTATTGTTTAAACAATTTGACAGATAAGAAACCTAGTGAATATTGCATCGTAATCCATCTTCAATCCACGTTTAAAATGTCAAGACTCCAGCTCATCATCCAAATTTAATTTGTTTAAACAAATAGGTACTGTTTAATCAATTTTACTGACAAGAAACCAAGTGAATATTGCATTGCCATCCAGTTCTGACCTTTATTTAAAATTTCAAGTCATCGGGAAGTTGAAAAAAACGTTCAAACTTGAACTAAAAGTTCAAAATTCGTTTTGGACCCCTTCCCCTTGACCAAGGGTTATGAACAATTTCAAGGATCATCGTGGGTGTGGCAGCCTGTCGGGTCAATATTCATACTGGCCCAGCTGATAGGAACAGCACATGGTTTCCAGATATCTAGTTAATTAATAATAAGTAATAAAAAATATTTATAACTAACAATGCTAATGGTATTAGATCACTAAATTTTAGCGATCTAGACAAATGATGAAGATGAAGATAATAAACCATTGTGTCAAGAATTTGCAGAGTTTTTCTATTCGATTTTTGGAATCTACGTATCTTGAAACGTAAACGCTCAAATTTTTATGGAACTAATTTTTTTCTTGGGTGATTCCAAAGGTTATTATCGAAGATAATAAACCAATATCGGCTTGGCGAATATTTCCCCGTGGTTAATAGTTGCTAGAGTTCATTGATCATCATACGCATTCACTCAGCTTCCTGAATAGCTGTAGAGGAGTGAAAAATAATGGAATGTTTTAAAAATTGAGCTGCACAAATAGCTAAAAGCCCCGAAATCGGACAGAAACCGAAGGAGTCGTTAAAACTTAGCGACTTGATTAAGCGCAAATTACGTAACGCAGTACGTTTCGAAATGTGTAAATCAAATGGTCGACCCCCACCTCAAAAACATAGTATTACGGATACTGTAATTAGTCAACGGGGTTCCCTGCAATCTGTGGACGCCTCCCGACTCTCACACGTGACTGACAAGTAATCTGAACCGATCCAACGACTAAAGGAGAAAAAAAGAGAAAAAACGAGAAAAATGAAAGAAAACTCCGACTCCCGAAGAAGACGTGAGGTTGAAAAAGGCTGTGGTTTGAAAAAGCAAGGTCGCTAGCGGGCGCAAGGCAAACCTCTACCACTCCTTTCACAGTGATATACAGAAAGAAGGTATCAGGTTGAGCGGCCTGCACCGAACACTGCCAATAGACCTCCTTCCTCCTAAAAATAATATATAAGTTTTGAAGTTAACTAAAAAGTCTTCCGGGATTCCTCCATCCTTTGTTGCATGACCAGACTATGAAATCAGTCAGTGGAGATTGTACGAGCATCTTACATAATTTTACTTCATTGTACAGTTTTGTTAAGGTCATTGTATTTTTTTTGTCATCATTGCGTGCCAAGAATGATTTACCAGTAATAAATACTGGTTAATAATTCTTGACACGCAATGATGACAAAAAAAATACAATGACCTTAACATAACTGTACGATAAAATTTTGTGGAGTCGGCGATATTTCATTGAGCTATTACATACACAATTCGAAAATTTCGGAGGATAACGTAAGTTGGGTGCGGAGAAAAAGTGGAAATCCATCTCGAGAAATAAAATAACGAGTCTCAAGATGAAATTGTGCAAATTTGAAATTTTAGCGACTTGCCGAACAAACAGGAGGTTTTGTTTTCGGTCCAAAATTTTTAAAACTCGAATTTCCGAAAAATTTTCAAACCAAAATCCGTTGCAGACCATCCTGAATTCTAGAGCTCATGAAAAACAAGTACCTAGTGTAAATGATTACTAATTATTGCTAGTTAGGTACTAATAATGTTTATGAATTATTTTTAATAATGGTTAATAATTACCTATTATTAATTTATATATCGATTTAATATCGAGTTAATTATTATTTGTTAAGAGTTAATTAATTATTGTTAAGATATTATCTGAAAACCATGTGCTATTTGAATCGTCTGGGTCAGAAGGAACATAGACCCGACAGGCTGCCGCATGATTCACCGACGAAGTGTGTTATCATTCATAGGTTGACTCCATTGCGAAATTGAATTGGTGGCAGTGAGGGGGAGGAGGTTGGTAAAGGGGAGAGCAGGGAAGTATGGTGAGAGAGGAGTATGCTGAGCGGGGGAGTATGGTGAGAGTGGGAGTATGGAGAGCGGGGGAGTGCACAGAAGGAGGAGGTTGGTGTTGAAGGGGCGGGGGGGGGATATAAACGTCATTCATAGGTTGACTCCCGCTACAAAATTGAAATTGTGGCTGTGAGGCGGAGGTGGTTGAGACGCGGAGCGCGCGGGAGTATGGTGAGAGTGGGAGTATGGAGAGCGGGGAAATGCACAGATTGAGGAGGTTGGTGCTAAGCGGGCGGGGGTTTTTTCTCCTCTTGATCACAGTTGAAATTTTGTGCTAGGCATCATACGAGGGTATTTCGAGGGTCTCACCGCAACACCCCACATCGTCACTTTTGGCCAAAATTAATTACTCAGTAAACATAGTCATTGGCAGATGGTTTTTTTTTGTCTCTGATGAAAAGTCGCCTAAATGACGATGTGGGAAGTTGCCGTGGGACCCTCGATTTCTAGTTAGGAATATCATTCGTTTTCCAAGTCTAATGAAATTCTCCCAATGAAATTCATGGTTTTCTCTTTCAAATTCACTGTTTTCGATTTCCAATTCAAGGTTTTCTAAGAACTTGGTTTGTCGGCGTTCTGTATGTTGAAAGGTAGGTACCGTAAAACAAGGTTACCTCTACTCCACTTTTTCCACTTTTGGTTTATTATCTTCGATAATGAACCTTGGAATCGACCAAAGAAAAAAATTGTTTAACCCCCCTCAAAATTTGTTAGTTTACGTTACAAGATATCTGTAGAAAGATGGCAAACTGTGATATGTCACATTTTCTAAATTTTTCAGGAGAGCAATTTCATAGTTTTTCCAGCCTCAAAAATCGAAAAATGCTTCAACATAATATGTCAATTGTGTAATATGTCAATTAGCCCTTCGTCATAAACGAAGCTTTCTATAATAATATGAATTTCATTAACATTCTCGGAGATTGATTGCGTACTTATTTCTCAAGTAACTCGTTTCCGTTGCTCCCTACTAATAATATCGTAGACCGAGGACAAAATATGTAGTCCATGGGAAACGCATTAGTTCCCATGGACGTCATCGGCACCACCTGCGAAGGCGGCTTCCTGTCGGTTTTCTTCAAGTTCCTGGTTTTAGTTCTTGTTAGGCCCGAACTTGTAAGATGATATATCCTGGGAAAGGTATTTCAAGCCCTTCAGACTATTCCTGTTTGAGTTACCTACAAGTTTTGAGTTACGGGCAAGAGCACAACATCGAGATTTAGAATAGAGTTGTAAAATTTGTATGATTCTTGTTCAGAAATGAAATGTTTTCAATTACTATTAACAGAATTTCTTAACAGTGTTTTTGATAGATTTTTGGATGGCAGATACGATGGTCGAGTCAAAACCAGGGGAAAAACGAGTTTAAAAGGCTTATATCGTAAGAAGGTTTAAAAGGTTTATATCGTAAGATTAGCGTACAGGGGGGAAACGAGGTATCCGGTGTAGGGCTCAACCAAAATGCTCGACCTGCAACTCCAAACGATTGGATCAGGCTTTTCAAAATTGCCCTGTGTAAGTATTGTACTCCAGTGCATCATTATTTTGTTGAAACCACGAATTTCATTGGGAGAATTTCATTAGACTTGGAAAACGAATAATATTCCTAACTATAAATATTATGCCTAGCAGAAAATTTCAACTGTGATCGAGCGGAGAAAAAACATTGGTCTCTCTCATTTATATCCCCCCGCCCACTTACCACCAACCTCCTCTATCTGAGCACTCCCCCTCTCTCGCCATACTCCCCCGCTCACCTCTTTCTCAACCTCCTCCCCTCACAGCCACAATTTCAATTTTGTAGTGGGAGTCAACCTATGAATGATAACACATTTATATCCCCCCCCCTTTCTACCAACCTCCTCCATCTGTGCACTCCCCCTCTCTCGCCATACTCCCCCTCTCTACATACTCCCCCGCTCTCCGCTTTCTCAACCACCTCCGCCTCACAGCCACAATTTCAATTTTGTAGTGGGAGTCAACCTATGAATGGTAACACATTTATATCCCCCGCCCCCTTTCCACCAACCCCCTTCAACCTCTCGCCATACTCCCCCCTCACCATACTCCCTCACTCCATACTCCCCCCCTCACCATACTCCATAGTTGACGGCATATCCTAAGCCGACTCAACGTGCCGTTTCATTTTTTATCATCACGCTCCACATTTCCTTGTAACACTTGGAATTGCGTTACCCAAAGGAACGAAACAAACAAATCTGCCTTCTCCCCTTCCCCCCACCTCACCATCTGACTCTCAACTCCACAGTACCTACTCCTAAGTCCATAGTACTCCTCCCAACTCCACAGTACCTACTCCTAACTATACAGGTACAAGTTGAGCACTCGAATAAAAACTTGCGTCCGTCCGGGGCGAGCCTTGACGGAATCCGGTTGTCCTACCTGCGATTCCGCCGTGATCGGGTGAAATGTTGTGTGAAAAACTCCGGAGAAAGACCTGTCAGACGGGTGGCTAACGAGGGTCAACGAATCGAATGACATTATGATGTTGCTGGGGTTAACTGGGACAAGTTATATCCCACCCATTTATTTCCATCGATTCAATTTATACCTGTTTCTACTCCCGATGCACCTACATATACCTACATATACCAGAGGGATGTCCGATACTTCAAAAGTATCGATACATATAGAAATTATCAAGAAGTATCGAAATTTTGAAGTAGGTAGGTATCGATATTTTTCCGAAATTGGGTGGAAGTGTCGTTTTTTTCTCTCTGTGTCAGCCTGAAAATGAATATTTCATAATTCATCTACGAGTACATTGGCCTTTCGAAGAAGTATTTCAGGATTTAATAACAAATCACTTCTTTTTTTGTTTTTATTAGAAAATTCTTTTGTTTGGGCGCTTGTTTCTCAAAATTATTGACAAGACAAGGCAGCTCAATGTACTCATAGATTAAAACGAAAATTGTATTTTACGTTACTAAAATTCACGAAAAACCTTCACCGGGGATAAAGGGAAAATTCGAATAAGTGAATGTGTACTGAAAATAACATTAAACAACTTCGATTGTTAAGAGTTAGCTTGGTTGGTTGGATTAACATTTTGATGGTCCTTCCTAGATGGAGGGCAGCTGATTCTCACTGGTGTTGGTAATTTTGACATTTTATGTCTTTACTCTGGCACATAACTCGAAAAACGTTACACAAAAGCGTTACACGAAATCGTCACGAAAATGTCTGATGATTTTAGCTTACAACCGATTCGTTGCTACGGAACTTTATCTTCGCCAGTTATCATCGTACAAAAATCGTTCACCACTAGTTGGATAGCTCTCGATTTACCTAACCGTATTACGTTAACCACTGCGGAGTGCGTGGCCGACAAGCTGCGGTATGAGCGTGATTGTTTAAATAATTGTTTACACACAGGTGATCTGTCTCAATAATTAAATTATTTTATATTGTCTATACGAATGCAAGCTTCATAATTTATGATGAACCCTACAATTAAGTATAACAACTACGCTACTGGGGTAGGTGATGTAGCATTGTTCGAAGGTTCTTGAATCACTTCTTTAAATACATAAAATGTCCCAATGTGTTGCAGACTCGTATGCAAGCATTTAATTCTCGACTGTATCAACAACAGGATGGAGTTGACATTCTTTTGACATTTTCATGTCATTGCTTTGGCACATAAACTGAAACGGGAAAAATTTGTTTCCTTGATTCACCCTTTCCCTCAGATCACGTCAGAGTCTATGACGCACGAGCGTATGACGTCAGACGGCTGGCAGAATTCCAACTAGTACGTCAGAGCCTATGACGCACGAGCGTATGACGTCAGACGGCTGTCCGGATGCCAACTAGTACGTCAGCGCCTATGACGCACGAGCGTATGACGTCAGACGGCTGGCCGGAGGCCAACTAGTACGTCAGAGGCTATGACGCACGAGCGTATGACGTCAGACGGCTGGCAGGCTAGGTGATCGGGTTTTTTCTTCAATTTTTTGAAGTGGCTGGTCTCCCTGCAACCTAGGTAGATGTAGAGGTACTGTCAGTCTTGGAACTGATAAAATGCGAGGGATAAAAAAGTATCGGCCCCGATACTGGGAAAAAGTATCGATTCAACGATGTATATCAGCCAAAAAAAGTATCGATACTTTCGGGACATCCCTAGGGCGGGATTGTTAGACACGTGGTATTGATATATCAATGTAGATAAGTGGTGTTCACATCTAAGCGATTTGAGCCCTCCAAGCGTTTTTTGAAAATAAAACTGTGATCCCTGGCCTACGAGGTGCGAAAATTTCAGGATTTCTCTCAGGTCAACAGGATTTTGGTGATAATTTACAGTGGGATTCTGACGAATTTTTTATAACCAATTCATGACATCACTTATCACTTCACCCCGGTGTTTCACGCCGGTAGTGCTTTTGCTTTTGCTCCGAATTGCGTTTCACTTGAAACCGTATAAATCTATTGTGGTTTGAGTTCGAGTAAATTTGGAGTGAGAAACAGATCTTATCGAAACCTGCTCTCGAATCTTGTCATTCCTCGAAACTGTTTTCCAGAAAATGTATACATGTCTTGGTGATAGGTCCCGTTCATGATAGTGGAAGTGACAACTGAGATCATTGCTGTGTGAACCAGTTATTTAAACTGATAGTTTACCAAGAACGTGAAATAAGATTTGAAAACAAGATTCGTCACGGATGGACACATAATTTGTCCTCGCGATGTTTGATGTGCTTCTCAAATATGATATAACTCTTGATCAAATAAGAATCCTTGGAAATAAGAAAGCTTGGAAATACGTAACTTGTTTAACGGGAACCTACAAGATATTTGCGTCCTACATCCCCCCTACTTTCCTTCTGGCGGAAACGAGTAGTGGATCTCAAATTACTAAATGGTATGAACTCCAAATTCGTTTAAAGGCCGGAACCAAAGGAGTGCGTGTGTGCCACTTTCGCTACGGCTGATGCGTTGTGTACAAGAGTAACATACTAACGCCGCTAGCACCCTTCACCTACAAGCGATTTCTTTCTAGAACCATCCGCGACATTACTCGGTTGCAGTGAATCTCGAGTCTTCATTTCTCATTGTATCAAATTTTGCTATTGCTAGAACAAGAAGTGTCACACCCAGAAATTCCAGCTTAGAGGTTAATCCATAACTCACTAAACGGAGCTCATGAACAGTTTGAGGCCAACTCTTCAATATAATAAATAAATAATCAATCATATTGAATTATAAATCGAAATTCAGAGGATAATGTAATCCCTGTTGAAACTTTTAGCTCATATGTCGGGAATCTTCTGGGACACCGGTCTTTTGCACGTCAGTCAGCTGTCAGATTATGCAGTAAGTGCAATCAGATAAATTTGTTTGCCAATTACTTGGAAGTAAACGGAAAAATAAATTATAGACAATTCGGGTTTCGTGAAGGTAGAAGTACAGATGACGCAATAAGCTATTTGGTCCACAAGGTAGTGACATCGCTGGATGCTGTGGAGAGGGTGCTTTCCATTTGTATGGATATGGATAAAGCGTTTGATACGATCCCTCATCCCAAGCTATTCACAGCAGTTGAACAGACAGGTATCAGTCTAGGATTTGCCAAATGAACAGCGAGTTACCATGTAACGAAGGTTGGCGACACCATTAGTGATGAAAGACCGTGTATTTGTGGCATCCCTCAGGAACTGTGCTGGGTCCAATTTACTTCATTGTTTTTCTGAATGGGCTTCTGGAGGAGCGGATGGATAATTAGTGTTTTCGTTGGTGGATGGGTTACTGAAATTATAGTCGCTGCTTAAACCTGTGAGTTAGTGACTGGGAAGGCTGAGGACTGCCTCACGAATACTGTCTCCTACCTGGGGGATATGGGAATGATGGTAAATTTTGCGAAGACAAATTTCATCGCTTTTGCTCTTAGAGAGAACTATATTCCTTGTATCTGTACCATTGCATGCCACAGCACGACTTGCGAACGGTTAGACTGTGCTTGTCCTGAAATAAACAAGTGCCTATCGGCCGTTATTTAGGGGTGGAAATTGACCAATGCTTGAAGTGGGACAGGCATATCAGGACGCTAGTGACGAGACTGCGTAAATTGGTTATAATACAACCTCCCGACATAATATTATATATTATATTATAATATATAATATTATGTCGGGAGGTGATGACGTTTCTAAGGAGGCCATAAGAATGTTTGACTTTGCCCTTATGACGTATGGGATCTCTGGCTGGGGAGGTAGTAGTGGTGTGAAGGTGTGAAACTGGACAATGCCAAGCTAAGCCTGACAACCTAAGCTCGGTATCTTCGCTAACTGTATTAACAAAAGACCTCAAGAATCATTACAAGCAGCCATATCTTACTTGATAGAAGTGAACTCTTGGTTTGTTTATTTTTTCTTTTGTCAGGAACGAAATTATTGTTGTTGTAATTTAACATGTACTCAATTGTGTTGTACATTGTTATTGCAGCTCCTCCTCACAACACAAGTCCTAGACTTACGGTGGGGAGTAGCATTTGTATTATACATTACTCCTGTCAATTTATTCTGTACATTTCTTCAAATAAATGCATATTATTTAAAAATAAACTATGTTCACATGGCTCAGAGAAATGTGTGTGTGTGTATGAATTTCTTGCTCACCGAACAGACACAAACGCTTGCATACGAGTCTGCAACACATTGGGATATTTTATGTCTTTAGTCCCCACCACCATCACCCCCCATTTCCTCCCTCATTACCCTAATATACACCCTAATAAACCATGGTACATTAAACACACATGTTGTGATACTACAACTGTTTCGGTTATCCTGTGAATTAAGGTTTACTTTCAAAATTCACTTCAAAATGAACTCGAAAACACCTCTAACACCCAACTACAATTTCACGTAGCATTCCTATATATACACCCTAATAAACCATGGTACATTAAACACACATGTTGTGATACTACAACTGTTTCGGTTGTAGTATCATGTCTTCTACATTGTTGTCTTCTACATTGTCTTATGCTTAACTCAGCTTTGCGTACATCCACGGTCGTGTGCAGGGCATGCAGGGACGTACTGTGTAAATGTGTAGTTCCACTGTTGCGAATGGTGGTTTTATAAATAGGATGCAATCACGTCTAGCTGGCTACAACAAGACATAACGCTCCATTTTGTGGTATGTGTTTCCCTAAACGCCAAAGCGTGAGCGCCTACTTGAGAAAAATACTGTTTGTCGAGGTTCTTTGATTAATTCAATGGAGGTTCATTTCACGTTCTGAATATGTAAATGATTTGTCAGCTTTGGGCTGTCTTCAATCTACTCCTTCCGGGAGTCTTCGGTTATACGGAACTTGAGGCAAATATAGTGGACGTGTATCTGTTAGCAGTTTTAATGCCTCGACATTCAAGGATTCTCCAATCAACTAAACAACTCTCGTCGAATTAGCTTTTTAGAAACTCTAGTCTTGGCATTTGCAAATTTAGACTCTACCAAGTGTTTACTAATGACATTCATTTCATGACATGATTTAGTCACTGCCGTAAATTATCCTAACTACTGTACACTCCTTCGCGTTTCGGACCATCAAGGTCATTTTGTTTCTATCTTGTGTAAATACTGATAAGGGTGCTATTATTGGTTGGTTACAAATTCTTACCACTCAAAACTAACTTGTCTAGTATTTTACTAATTCCATGTCTGAACGTGAAATACTTTGAAGTACTTATTTCAAATTTCGGTGGTCTCCTCTCGGTGTCTCTAAACCCTTCTGCCCTAACCCACACTCGAGGAAATCGAACACTTTGAAGCCTCAAGCTTCACTTTGAAGGCTTATGGAACTGGGGTTCTCCAGTTCCCAGGGGAGGGCGTCCCCACCGATCGCCTACATTTCTCGTAGGAATTCAGCCTTGCGTTCTCCCGCAAGGTTGATTCTGCCCTGGTCCCGCGTTTGCCCTCGTTGATCAAATTATGAAAGAGGGCGAGCAGATGCAGGACTCCCCTCCACCGGAGGTTCCTTCCTCCACGCCTTCCTCGAACGAACTAAAATAGCCTGCGAGTCGGTTTTCGCTGCCTCCGAGTATTGTCCCGGCGTTTCAACCTGGCTGACATTTGATCAGATCTTCCTGTCTCCCCGGGAGCCCCAGTTTCTCCCTTTCGGCGGGGAAGGGGGTTGATGACGATGCTGCTATCTCCTCATCTCCAGTTCTGGCGGTGACTTTTCCACGTTGCTCCACCGCTGGATTTCTGTTGTCAACCTACATTTCCCCTAACTTTGCGCTCGCTGTAGCCTTCCCTTGTCTTCTATTCTTAATTCAACTGGATTTCAAATTTCAATTCTCTCAGCCACTTGGTTAACTCTTCTCTAATTTACCAGCAACCGCTTCCCAAATATAATTTTTCATGATACCATGACGTACCTACGTAAAGAAGTTACAAAAAATCTTCCACAACGCACCTACCTACCACGAAATTTTCGAAATATCCTTCATGCCGAAGTCACTAAAAGTATCTCAGAACAAGCAAATCGATGTGATAAAACAACGTTGTTTGAATCAGCTGTTCCACAGAAAGACCGTTGACCCGACTAGCCGCCGCTTGATACACGCTCTTGTGACGTCATTCCACTAGCTCAACCTTTGAGCCCTTACTGTGAACAATTGTTAAACGACTGGTTGTAAAAGCTACGGATGGTCTTTACAAATTCTCCAAATTAGACTCTTAACAACATTGTTTTGCATTTCGAGTTGCTTGTTGTGAGATACTTTTCGTTTCTACGGAATAAAGGATATTTCGAATATTGGTGGTAGGTACCTACTTCCTGTTATTATTTATTGTACAAGTAGAAACCCCAGTATTATGCCAATACGAATTAATACTAAATACTTTTTCAACATAATATGAAATATTTTTCATTTTGTAAAATATTATGTAAAATATTTTTCATTTGTTATACGATTTGTATTGCATATTCACTCGTAATATTTTTCAACATATTATGTAAGATTAAACATTTAATGTTTAATTTATCATATATACAAATAATTTATAAACAATCACTGGGCTAGTTCCCCCCCCCCACCACCCTTATTTGGCACATATTCTACTCAGCTTTTCCATACGGTTATAGGTCATATTGTATGGTTATAGGCCTAATTGTATACAGAGCAGTGATCAAGACAGAAGGGTGTCCAGAAGATGATAAACCGTTGTAGAAGAATTTGCAAAGTTTTTTTTTTAATTCGATTTTCTGAATTTTCGATATCTTGATTCGTAAACCAGCAGATTCCGAGGGGGGAGGGGGTTAACAATTTTTTTCCTTGGTCGATTCCACTGGTTCAATATTGAAGCTAATAAACCAAAAAGTATACTTATTCATTATAATACAAGGATTTTTAGCAAATTAAATGCCTGGAAGTAGTGCTTGAAATTATTATTACGATCTTTGCGGATTCCTCTATCCAGACTCCAGGTTATCATCTTGACTTGTGGTTGGGCCTGCTTGTTACTTTTGTGTCAAATCTGTTGCAGTGACTACTATATCCTGTAGTAAAAACTGACGTACAAAAGAGTTCTGCCTATTCGTGTTGATTGACAACGGATACTTACATAATTAGTATCTATACCTACATATTTTCTCGGTGACGAATTAAAATTCAGAGCATATAAAATTCAGAAATAAAACTGGTAGTGGATGACGTTTCTATATTCGCAGACTGTTAACACGTGTAACTGATGAAGTAGGTACAAAAAAAGGTGAGGTGCTCATAGCTCAAGTGATGGTGCATAGGTTGGCTCTTACGTTGTGATACCAACCTCAAACTGAACGTTGACGATTTCATTGAACAAGGAACTCGAATTTGTTAACTTAGTTTTGAGTAGGAATTGGACAATCCTGTACATTTTTAAGTGATTACGGATGGCAATCCTAGCGCAATCGAAGCCCAAAATGCGTTACCACTAGTAGAACTCAGTCCTCGGGGTCATTAGCGGCCCGTTACAGGTGTGGCCCGTTTCGAGCGTTCCAAAAACTTCAAAAACGGTCCAAATCAACTGGAACACCGCGATGCCTGCGACTAGTCCGTGTACGATCCAGCACAGGATTCGACTGAAAGTTGAAGAATTTCGCTAACCATAGTTTATTATAATCACGTTCACGTTTTTTCCCACTTGAGGAATTCAACCTTGTGCTTCTCGCACAAGGTTGTTTGCCAGTCCGGTCGCGTGTTGTGGCTCATTGATCAAATTATGAAAGACGAGCGGGATAGTTCGTCCATCCTCATTAGATCGGGGCCCATGATTGGGGTCCTTTGTTGGATTTCTTTTCTTCCTCCGTTATTGTTATCAGGTGCAGGAATAATCACTTTAGAGTTCATCACAAAAAAAAGGGCCTACCCTTCTCTAGAATGGCCGCGAAGTTTGCCTTGAAGCTTGTGGACGATTAAAAAGAGAAATTGACGAATAAATTCAGATGGGTTTCATGTTTCTGTTTGGACTTGGGCTGCGGATGTTGGGACGTATTAGATGTTATTTGTAGCACATGATTTTCGTATTCCGAACGGAATTTAATTTTGACATTTTCCATTGCAGGGGAAGGCTGCGTTGAAAAGCCACTGTTGACGCTGTGGAACAACTACCAGGGCTCGGCAAAGCCCGACGTCCAAATGAAAATGACCATCACGCAGAGCGGCCTCAAGGCCGTGACGAAAGAGCACGGTCTCACGGAGTACTGGAGTCACCGCGTCACCTACTGCAGTGCCCCCGCAGCTTATCCCAGAGTCTTCTGTTGGGTGTACCGACACGAGGGCAGGAGACTCAAACAAGAGCTGAGGTGAGATCTGATGGCTATTGGGGGTAGCGTAAGCAAAGCCGAAAGGAATCCTTGTTGGGGCTGGTGGAGACTCTTAATTAGAACAGCCTAGCAGAAAGTAGGAGTCGATCGCTAGGCAGGAAACGAGGATTGCTCTGATTTGAATCAGTTTGGTTTCCATGTTTCATGCCTGCAAGATCCTGACTATATCAACACTCAAACTCCCAATTGACAATAACCTGCAATGCCCTTATATGCTCCATGTTGTGATGTATGGTTGGCTGAGGTGCCCCTATTCTCAGAGGGTTAGGCCATATGCCCACCCAGAGGGGTATGCAGTCTGTGTATCCACAGCCGTCTATCCCCGAAGCAGTCGAACAAAAACATCGGGGACAAAGGATCAGCAAACCATCACACTCCCACCTTCAAACAACACTTGGTATGCCAGGTTGTTGATAGAAAAAGGGGGACTGAAAGTAGTATAGAGTTCTAATCCAGGAAGAACAACTGGAAAACTCCAAGGTATGGTTAACCTCCATCGTAATGGTACTACTGCAAATTGCTACTTGTGGAGAACTACCTATGCTCCTACAAGCATAGGGCAGTTATAGAAATAGAAATTTGAAAATAGAAGTATACCAAATGAATTGTAGAAACATGAAATTAGAGTTTAGAACATTGGAGGAGAGAAATAAATTGGACAATGCCAATAATATAAATGCTTACACGCAAAATGGGTGTGATCCCTATATAGGAGTCCTCAAAAATTTCAAAAAATAGTGGAGTCATCAGTTCATATTCATATTCTGTCGAAACCATTCAGTTGGTTGTTCTAGTCAGAATATGGGAATAGGCTGAGCCAGCTTCAGTCATGTTTAACTGCATGTTGTTTTTACACTAAAATCTTAATCTAGTACCATTTTCGTTATTTAACACTTAAATGGAACCATGTACTACAACAATAAACACGTCACTCCTGCAAATGATGGTAATTTTTGCTGTCCGTCTTGCGAAACATCATATAGATATAAACAACGAATATATTACTTAGTGTGTATATAAAAATACGTAACCGACCTGAAATGGTTAAAACTCCCGTAAAAAGTATTCAAAAATTTACGATTATTTGTACCTAATTATGGATTGAAGGGCAATTCGTGTTCCCCAAAGAGGTATAATGTATTATAGAATACATTACCTTACAACTTCCTTACAGCTCATACGTGATCAGTTTCGATGGTCGGTCGTTGATTTTGATGGTGGAATGAACGGTCCTTGTAACTGCCATTTTCCGACTGCAACGGATTTACGGATAAAATCTTGTATAATGAGCTTCGACAACCTAAACTGTTATACGACCCCATAATGCTCATATTTAAATCGCGTCGAATACTCCTGATGCAACTATAGTGCAAGGCCATCAGGAGTTTTCGACGCGGTTTAAATATGAGCATTATGGGGTCGTATAATAGTTTAGGTATACTAAAGTTGAAAGTGTTTTATTCCTTGGTCATATTCATAGTACTATAGTTTGCCGTGAACAGTGATTTGCAATGTTACTCGTTTGGATTCCGTATCTCAACCCATGCTGACTCACATGAACGTGTGAATAACTTTCATGTATTTGCATCTAACTCACGTGATTGAGCAAACGGCCGGTGGGAAACAACAAAAAACGTATTTATGAGTGTTAGAATGAGCTGAAAGCATGAATAATTCCGCCATTCAATTTGAATAGATGCAAAGTCATATTTCCATTTCCAAGTGGAAGAAAAGAAATCTAAACATTAGTACTCGTACCTACTGCAGAGTAAAATAGGTTTGTAATTATTGGTATTTTGGTGGAAAGGAAAAAAACGTCGATGTCAAAAACATCGATGTTTGAAGAAAAACGTCGAATGTTTTAAAATATCGAGTGTCCCTTCCCTGGTAGATGGGCAGAATTGCTCTTATATCCATGCTGCATGATTGTGGATTTTCTTATAACAAAATTTAGCCCCAAAAACATGTATTTTATGAATATGAAAAATCGGACGACTCAAGGCCCCTTTCCTTTTTAATATGGGGAATTTAGACATTTATTTCAAAACTCTAAGTCAATCGAAGCTTGAGATATCCTTCAAAATCCTTCCAACCTAGGTCCTGCAGGCCCTTAAGCTCTGATTACCTACTAGTTTTCAAGGTCTTAGAACTATTTCCAGCTTTGCTCAGGTCTCTTTGAGGTCTATTGGACTATTCCTACATTGGAGTTTAAGGACTTCGTCCTTGATTAAACATCTTGAGAAACTTTACCTACCTAACTACCAACCGTATCACGATTATGACACTCCTGGTTCTTTCTAGGTGCCACGCGGTTCTATGCAACAAAGAAGGAACCGCTAAGCAGATGGCTCAAGATTTGAGTTTCCGATTAGCTCAAGCTCTTATAGAGTTCAAAAGAGATAAAATCAGCAAGCAGAACGCTCGGTTGTCGCTGGCCAATGCCGTGTATGACAACCCGTCACTACCCCGGAGGAAGATCCTCCTGTCGACCGGCTCCCAGAACTACAGGTTGGTTTCCGAATAGTTCCATATTGTTGTCATTAGATGTGGCGACGTAACCTCACGAATCCTGAAGTTATTCTTAAATAACAATGTCCATTTATTTTATGCCAACGTACTGATTTCGGTTAATTATTTTTATTCCATTGGGGTCGACCAAGAAAATGGGATTTTCAACTCCCCCCTCCAGCCCAAGAAAGTTGTTGCAAAACAGGGGGCTGCCTTGCAAAAATGGCTTGAGAGCTGGAAACCTTTTTATCCCTCTTGAAGTTCAAAAGTTAACAACCCTCAACTCCTAACGCCTGTAGCGAAGTTTGTCAAACACGTCCATGGTTGACACCTCATTTTAACAGTTGTTTTCACGCTGAACACGATGGCGAAATCAGAATTGTGATATCGCAATCCGTTCTCAAACTGGAGCTCTTTGAAGATGATGAAACGTAATTGATACTTGAAATGTTCTTCATGGACATCAAGTCTTTCAATGAAGACATTTTACATAAAACCAGTTATTTCTTCGAAAATTCGCTCTTATAGCCATGCTGCATGACTGTGGATTCTTATTCACTGGTTTTGGTAAATGTACGGTACTTTGCAGATTATGCATAATACATCGTGGTGTAATTTGAGTCTACTCTGAGGACATAAAATATATTTTGTTTGTCAAGCAAAAGTTTTCTTTTGTTGATGCTTACGGGTATTGTATGCAGTGGCAGCTCCTGTCCTGAAACTCAGAGGATTAGATCAAATACAAAGATCAAAGCATTAGATAAAAGCACATAGATCAAGAAGGATTATTGCGAAGAGGACGGGAGAGGTGCTTTTCTTAGCCAAATACAAATTTCAGCCATATGCAAATGGGATAAATCTTGTAAGCTTTCTCATTACAAACGTGACTAAATACATACCTAATTGTACAATAAACATGGAAAATGTAATATTCGGCGTTGAACTAATGTCACGAATCTGGACGATTGTTCATTTTAGCAAATTTTCGAAGAAAATGAGGCTATTTTTCACGGTCCAAAATTTTTAAATTTTTCCGAAATTTTTTGTTTATACCAAAATCCGTTTCAGACCATCCTGAATCCACTGCCAAAAGATTCTTGTCCACCATGATGGTAGTGGGTGGGTAGCTTCAAAACGGTCTGTTAATGAGAATGCATAGCAGCGCTCTTGGCAACGAGTTATTGGTGCTGCTTGCGAGAAATTTTGTGCTTGGTCAATATCATGGGCCAAAAATTGTCAGTCAGAATTCTCGAGGAAATATGAGGCAAGGGAGAGGGACAGGATCAGTTGCTCTTCTGATTGGTCTTTCCCCCCACATATCTGGTGCTCAGTTTCGCGCGTCGATTCAAATAGTAAAATCCTGTTTTCTGTCAATACCCAACTTACTCTTCAAATGGGATGGGAGAATTTGGTTTATTGGCTGGGGGTGCATATGCTCCTATGCTCCTATCAGTAGCCGCCACTGGTTGTATGGTTGGTGGAGATCGTTATTCTGAACGTGAACCTGTTTCTAGGCCACCACTGGAGCGAAGCAAGTCGGCACCCAAGCTCATGTCGATAGAAGAGAGTGTGGAGGAAGAAGAGCAGGAACATGGGAACACCGGCAATGCAGCGGGCCCTTGCGGCAGCGGCGCCAGTAATTCCAAGAGACGAGGCTTCTTCAGAAGATCCGATACCATTGGAGAAATTCAGGTAACCGACTGTTGACAGTCAGTTCTTGTGTGTATTGAAGTTTATATCGATTTAGAGCTTTGTGATATACTGCTTGACGCTCCTAATATGTTTATCTCACGTTCAAATGCAATATGAAGGGTATAGATCAAGTTTTCTTAACGACTACTACTTATGAGATGGTGCGTCATCAAGATGTTTTGATTTAATTTTGATTGATAGTCAGTTACCAGCAGGTTAGTAGCCAGGCTTCAGTGGTTTCGCCTGGGGTTTATTGGTGGAATCTGCCTGGATGTTTCAATTTGACATTATCGAACTCCACGCTTGTTTAATGCTGAAACTTCGGTCTGAAACCCACTAACATCATATTATTCGTCCATCGTCAGGTCTCTGCCAACGCCGGCCCCAGAGTCCGAGGTTTTCTCAGAAGGGCGAACACCGTCGACGAGATGGGAACGGACGAGAGGGATCGGCTATCCGGCGATACAATCTCGGAGTCGGCCGAGCTCCGAGTGAACCACCAAAGCTCGGAAACGATAGCTCGACCCGACGACGTACCTGTTCAAGCTTACAACCATTACCTTTCATACCCTGGGATACTCGAAGAGGACCCGTTTGCTGTCGGCATCCACGTACCTGGTGATTTCGATTCACCGCCTGTCAGCCTTCAAGATAAGGTACGATCTGAGACCATTCTACAGATTTACTAATCTCTATATCTGTATATATTCGTATATCATGGGAAACAGCATAATACATTACTCAATCAATCAATTATTTATTCCACAATGTATACCTCAAGGGATCAACGGAAGTATAGTTGGCTGTAATTTTCATGGGTCGCTTCGGCTTTTTTAGGGTACTTTGGGGGATGAAGTCTTAGTCCAGCAAATTTGGTGTGTTGCCCCTCAGGACTCTGCAGGACTCCATAGCACTTCCTGATCCTCTTCTGCACCGTCCCAACTCCCAAGTTGTTATGGAGCAAATCGCCACAAATTAGCCGAAATATCTTGTTTTGCTGGATTTGAATTTTGTTCACTGAGGTGGCACATGCCGAGCCCCAGAGTTTGCATCCAAACGACCAAACTGGTTCGATAAGCGACGTGTATAGCAACTTCTCGTTTGCCAGATCCAGCTTTGATTTGGGGTTCAATATTGGCCAAAGCTGGTTACACGCCGCTTCATCTCGTTCACTACGCAGTTGATGTGTGGCCTCCAGGTAAGTCGGCGGTCCGAAATCAGTCCCAGATACCAGACTTCTGGCTTATGGGGTATAATTTCGCTGCTATACGGACATTGGCGCAGTAGCTTCGCCTAAGGGTGAAGGCCACCAATGTCGATTTTGTGGGGGTAATTCCCACCCTCCATTTTTGGCACCACTGGTCGACTGTATCAGGGTGTTCTTGTAGGCACTGTTCCGCTTCTGCAATTGTTCTACCTGCGGCAAGAATACCCGTGTCGTCCGCAAACTGTGCAGTCATCATAGCTGGGGAGAGGGGAAAGTCATGTCAGTAAAGACTGTACAGCAGAAAGGATAGTGGTGAGCCTTGAGGTACTCAGGCATGCACTGCCTTGAATGCCTGCTCTTGCCCGACTTTAACCCTAAAGGTGTGGTCTCGGAGGAATGACTGGATGATGAGGAAAAGGGAATTGGTCAAGAATCCTTTGAGCTTCAGCAGCAGCCCATCGTGCCAAACTTTGTCAAAAGCAGCAAATATTAATAAAAGAAATGAGGTTGGCAGAATTCCCTGTAAGAAGTAATGCACCTGTACCAGTTTTTAGGTACCACCGTTTTCTGTAGAGGTCTCTCTAGAAAATAAATTGCGTTGATTTCGGAGTGGGCAATCAATACCAACTTCAAACTCACGGACACTGAATGAACTGGATTTGACGATATTGCTTCGTTCGACTAGACCCCAGCGCTCAACCCGGAGAAGATAGCGAAATCGCGTAAAGATGAAGTGAAACCTTGAGGATCGCGACGGCTTGACTTGCCTAACACAATTTACAAGCCAAGATAAAAGGTCGGGAAGTTGTTGGTATGTTGGTGACAATTCAAAATCGAGGTCAAGTCCTTCCAGTCTGACCTCTTATTATTTTAAAACTCCGGAGATCCCTCTACTCGGGTCGGCTTTCCGGTTTCGTAATGAAATCCCTTATAAAGCCAGCTGTACTAATCGAAGAGAGAGGAATTCAAACTGGGACGCTTTATTGCCTACGTACTTGATGTACTAGTTCGAATTGGCGTTTAACCATTACCTTTTCGTAATGTGTATTCCAGATGTAAAGGTATTCTTCTATTGGAACTCAAAGCTGGATGATAAATACCATACCACCTGTACCATCTGTTAAGCCCAACGCTAAACTATGAGGGTACTTGATAGATACTTTAGTGGACTGTATATTCATAGGATCCAAAATCTGGAGATCATGATGAAAATAGCGGGAGCGTGACATGTAATAACAATAATAAACCATTTATTGTACAAAGGCTGATTGGCCCATTTGGGTCACATGAATGGCAAAACATAAATTAAATAAAATTATGCAAAAAGAAATTATGAAGAAAATGAAAAAAGTTAAGATCTTATAATGAACGGCGGGGGGGGGGGGGGGGGGGCACTATTCGCTATTGGCATACAGTTTAGTAACGCCTATCTTGAACTGATTAATTCCCACAGTCAAAGAAGTTATCAAAAAGCAAGCATTAGCCCATCAACAGAGGCTTCGTGGCCACATCAATGACGAGGTTGTCCAGCTCCTTGATGTTGATGGCCTACTCAGAAGGCTTAAAAGAACAAAACCTCATGACCTGTGGGAGTGGAGTGTTTTGTGAAAAGTGTTGTGAAATCATGTTGTGAAATGAAGTGTGTTCAGTGGGATCAGTGAACCCATACCAGTGCATCAGCTGCACAAAACTTGAAGCCTTTTAGAAGCCATGTTACGTATCTTAGCTTCTTAACAATCAATTAACAATGCATATCAAATGTAAATTGCTAATAAGTTGTAAACTTGGTGCAATAAAATTTTCACAAGAAAAAAAAAAAAAAAATCTTGAACTGATTGACCGCAGGTCAGACGAAGAGCGTTCATGAAGAAGTGAGGGAATGGGAGAAAATGGGGTGCAACTAACGCAACAACCAGTTGTCTTTCTAGGTTAGGAGGGATGAATTTACTAAATTTGCGAAGTGGGTGGAGAGAGCTATAAATTCTTCTACAGACTTGCCCAATGTGCTGGTTCCTAGAAAGGGTATCAATGACTAACCGAAGGCTAACGTCTGACGTTGAATATGGAATGACAGATCCACTCACGAGGATGGGTGGAACAGAATCAGCGGGTACAGAATTTTAAAAATAATTATGGCTTTAGATTTAGCTGGATCGATGTTGATTCCTCTGCCCACACCGAAACGGGTGAGTGATCAACATTTAAGAGGTGTATTCTGTTGACAATATCATCAAGTCTAACTGAAAGATAACTGGAAGTCTTCTGCAAAAAGGTGGTATGAGCAATGTTGGAGGTCAACAGGAAGGTCATTGATGAACATTGAGAAGAGAATATTGAATTCCTTTCCGATGAACTGCCACAAATTACCCCAAACCCGTATGATTACTGTGCATTTTCAACCTATACCCAAATGTTGTTCTGGGGCCTCAGCTCTTGAGGATATTATACTTACTCTTATTTTTACCATTATCATTGGAGGTGAAATTGGCATTGTATTGGCTATGACATTGTAAACTATTAAGTAACACTAATGTCTTTATATTAATTTATAAATTTTATTGCAGGTTGAGCACAACCCGAGGGTGTCGAGAATGTCTTGGACAGCCGGTGACAAAGACCATAAATTCCTCCTGGAGAGTTTGCTGCCCGAACCAAACCTGCCTGCGTTGGAGACATCTTTCACCAAAGTGTACCAAACGGACCTTCGGATCGATTACCTCGATCAAGAGTCCACGCCGTCGCTCCAAAGTATTTCTTCTGGTGAGGATTCATTTTGGAAACCTGGAAAAGTTTGTGAGTCAGCTTGTACTGTGTGTTTCTCATTATATAAACTGGTATTAGAAATGCTTATTTGTAAAAACACACTGTTGAGTAGTAGGTGTCTACGAAGTGGAGTGTAAGGGACGCCTTTGATATGGTGAGCAATCTGAGTTCTGAGCAATCCCAAGGCGATGTAGTGGTACTGCCTTGAAATAATTAACTGGTGGAGAACATACAACCACTGCCAAATTAAAGGAGAGGAAACAATGTTGTTTGGATGGAAAAACAGGAGACTAGGTGATTAAACAATTGAAATGTGGCATTGTTCGCCACGTAATCTCAATTGTCTTGGGGAAAAGGGAAATAGAGCGATTACAAGGTTATTTTTAATAATCGAACAATATCCCTGTTGGAAAAGAGAAATAGAGCCAACAAGGTTATTTTTAATAATCGATCCATATCCCTTATGGAAAACCAAGAGCTGTTCCTCCTATATGGACTAGCGTGAAAATTTCAGTACCTACGAATTTGGGGCAGCTGGGTTGGTAGGATAATTGATTATTTATCTTTCAACGAAAATAAGGAAGATTTTGTATTTCTGTTACATTATGTTGCAAGACTTGAAAGGAACTTCTGAGTTCCGATAGAATTGTGTTGTTCTACAATGTGTTATCTTTCACCAATAGTGAAGGAATTAGTAAGTACTACCTAGAGGATATCAGGCAAAGTTTGGAAAATCTAAATTAATTGGTTCAAATCAAATCGTTTTGTTCATCAATGTGTTTGTTTTTGAGATGGATATCGGTGCGCATAAAAATTCCGACACAAATTTGTGAAATACAAAAAAAAGTGACAATTTTGACATTTTCATGTCTTTCATATGGCACATAACAAAAAAATCGTCACGAAAATCGTCACGAAATTTGCTCACGAAAATTGTCCCAAGTCGCCACAATGATGATTATGACCATTAGAAGTGAAGTTGTTCGTTATTTCTGATGATTTTCGCTTACAACCGATTCGTTGCTACGGAACTTTATCTTCGCCAGTTATCATCGTACAAAAATCGTTCACCACTCGTTGGATAGCTCTCGATTTACCTAACCGTATTACGTTAACCACTGCGGAGTGCGTGGCCGACAAGCTGCGGTATGAGCGTAATTGTTTACACACAGGTGATCATTCTCAATAATTTATATTGACAAAATTATGACCATCAGAAGTGAAGTTGTTCGTTATTGGAATTAGGTAGGTACTTTATAGTTTGATATTACTTCCCAGTTTCGGCCCTGATCATCATAGAAAGCTGATGCTCGGTATACAAACTCTTGAGGGAACTCTAAATTCGAATTATGATATGCGCATGACTTGATACGAAGTTTGTTTGCACACAACATGAAAATGTCTCAATGTGTTGCAGACTCGTATGCAAGCGTTTACTTTGGCGTTTCGAGTTATGTGCCAGAGTAAACACATAAAAATTTTTTCTATCCAAATCACAATGAATCTGTTTTGGTACTTGAAGAAGTTATATCTAGGCGGTACCATGAGAATATTACTTATTATAATTATTATTATGATTAATTAACTCGACGTCTGAAACCGTGTGCTGTTCGAATCAGCTGGGCCGGTATGAATATTGAACCGACCGGCAGCCTCGCATTTCACTCTCATGTTGACGATATTCGATCTGCTCCAACTTTGAGCCGTCATTGTGAACGAACGGTTGGTCGTACACAGCTGTGAATGGTCTTTAAAAATTCTAAAAAATAAACTCTATCTAAATATGAACTGAAAAATACACCGTTACACCTGAATTTTTCGAGTTTTCAAATTTTCCAAATTTCAAAATTCGTTTTGAACCCCATCCCCTTGACATAGGATTATGCAAAGTTTCGAGGATCATTCTAGGGTACGGCGTACGGCGGACGGACGGATTTTTGGCTCAATTCCCGAAATTCAGCATGTAGCCTACTTACTAGTTACACTTTAGGCCCAGGATTAGTTGAGGGGCTCCTAATGTAATCTCTATGCTATGCACTCTATGAAGCTGTAATTCGGTGTGTAGCCTCCTTAGGACCGTAACACTGCCAAGGCCCAGGATCAGCTGATGGGCTCCTAAAGCTAATTTCTGTGCTATTCACTTTTTGAAGCTGTAATTTAGTGGGTAGCCTCCTTATGAGTTACACTTTAAGCGGAATAGGCCCAGGATCAGCTGATGGGCTCCTAAAGCTAATTTCTATGCTATTCACTTTTTGAAGCTGTAATTTAGTGGGTAGCCTCCTTATGAGTTACACTTTAAGCGGAATAGGCCCAGGATCAGCTGAGTGGCTCCTAAAGCTAATTTCTATGCTATTCACTTTTGAAGCTGTAATTCGGTGTGTAGCCTCCTTAGGACCGTAACACTGCCAAGGCCCAGGATCAGCTGAGTGGCTCCTAAAGCTAATTTCTATGCTATTCACTTTTGAAGCTGTAATTCGGTGTGTAGCCTCCTTAGGACCTTAACGTAACACTGCCAAGGCCCAGGATCAGCTGAGTGGCTCCTAAAGCTAATTTCTATGCTATTGACTTTTGAAGCTGTAATTCGGTGTGTAGCCTCCTTAGGACCTTAACGTAACACTGCCAAGGCCCAGGATCAGCTGAGTGGCTCCTAAAGCTAATTTCTATGCTATTGACTTTTGAAGCTGTAATTCGGTGTGTAGCCTCCTTAGGACTTTAACTTGACACTGCCAAGGCCCAGGATCAGCTGAGTGGCTCCTAAAGCTAATTTCTATGCTATTCACTTTTGAAGCTGTAATTCGGTGTGTAGCCTCCTTAGGACCTTAACACTGCCAAGGCCCAGGATCAGCTGAGTGGCTCCTAAAGCTAATTTCTATGCTATTGACTTTTGAAGCTGTAATTCGGTGTGTAGCCTCCTTACGACTTACACTTTAAGCGGAATAGGCCCAGGTTCAGCTGAGTGGCTCCTAAAGCTAATTTCTATGCTATTAACTTTTTGAAGCTGTAATTCGGTGTGTAGCCTCCTTACGAGTTACACTTTAAGCGGAATAAGTTACACTTTAGCTGAGGGGCCCCTAAAGCTAATTTCTATGCTATTCACTCTATGAAGCTGTAATTTGCTGTGTAGCCTCCGTAGGACTTGAACTGGGATACACTATAAACAAATGGGTTACCTATTTTTATATTAGACAATCCAGGGATATGTACTTTCAGCTCATCCCTACCCACCCCATCCTGGCCAGAGCCGCCTCTGGGTTATGGTATACAATTAGGCTATAGATTCCCACCAAATTTAGGGTATAAAGTACAATAGTTTCCCACTCCTACGTAACTTACCCGTGTTCAATACTTATTCGATTATTCGCCGTTTCAGGTTCCGAAAGCCAAAGAGGCGGCCAGCGCGGCTTTGACATGGACTCTCTCTCAGAAGAAGGTGACAGCGACGAGTCTGGTTTCGTTGAAACGACGACGGCCGACGACAAAATACGAGACCTCCCGAGTCACCAGCTCGTCAAACCGAGGCTCGACCCGTCGAAATCAGCGTCGCTCCAAGTGTGAAGGAATTTCGAAACGTTTTCGAATCGACTAAGTACGAAACAAAATCAAATCGCGTTCCTCTTCGACTTCGACAGCACCCTCAACTTGGTTTCGTGTTTTGTCTATGGAACGTTAAGGTATCGACTTAGAGATTTTCTTCTTTGTGCAGCTTTCCGCGTCATTTAAATGGTCTGTGCAATTATCCATAATAATATTATAGTGTCGATACTGGTGTATACCTCAAATTTTAAGATTCATTCGGAAACCTGTTGTGACAGGAAAAAGAAGTGTGATACGTTTAAATTGCACATTGTGCCTAGAAAAGTGTCTACTATGCAATACATTATTGTCTTAACGCTGATAAAAAGTGCAAAATATTTGGTGTTAGGGACCATAATTGTGACGTCACGCAACACATACCATCTCGTCCTCTCAAGGTCCATCCGCATGACCTTCTGCAAGTTTGATTCAACTTTGAATAAGTGAAACTATGAATTAAGCGATGAAAAATCAACGTTAACATCGAGGAGGACAAGAGGAGTAAATGTTGATTCGAGCTCCCTCGCATCCTCTTCTAGTGGTGGAGCCAACGTTGGAGGATTGTAATGCGTCACAATTTATGAAAAAAAAAAATAAATAAATAAATAAATAAATACATTATTACAAGGTTATTATGACAGTTGTGAGATTATTCCATTAAGAATTCAGAGTATCAGTAAAATTATTGTTGAATATCGTACGTCGTATTGTTGACGGGCGTTGAATGAACGGCCTTTACTATTTCTCTTCTCACGTGATTGTTAATGAATATTGTTGATTTGTGTGTTGATAAATCGTAATATTAAGTATATCGAGGTGTGTTGACTGCTGGACGTCAGGGAGAGTTGTTCTATTTACGAGAAAAAATATTTTAATTTATAACCTCCTCATCCGTGACCTGTAGAGGTCGTCACTTTTTGCAACGGACTTGTCTGACTTTTTCAAAATGTGACGGAAGGCAAAAAAATCAAAAGTTGGTCTTCAAAAACTTCTTCGGAGCTCAAATATAATCATGCATTCTCGCTCAAAACTCAATATCTACACTGTTATACCGGAGTCGGTGATCGCATGGGTGATGGTGAACTGAACATACTGCGACTTAACTAACCTATGCGAAAACTAAGTCTCATTTTCGAAAAAAAAGTGACTTGAATCGTTTTTCCCCTGTGGTGTTCGTATGAATGTATTTTGAAATTATAGACTTGGACAGGTACGAGTAGATTTATATTTATATTCTGCCTAAATATTCTTCTCGTTACAATACAATAGCTGTTTTTATAGTTGGCTCATGGCTACAAATCGTCGTTCAAGAAGCAACACAGCCTAACCCACTTTTTTTTCACGTTCGCTGCTGGTGACGCGCCAGGAGCGTCAAAGCAGACCAACCTGGCATGCTAGTGACGCGCCAGGAGCGTCAAAGCAGACCAACCTGGCATGCTCGTGACGCGCCAGGTGCGTCAAAGCAGACCAACCTGGCATGCTGCGCCTGGCGCGTCAAAGAGTATAGGAAATATTTTCGATTCCCTTTCGTGTCGAGTTGGCTAAAAAGCACTCCTGTAGGGTCCTACCACCTCCCCAGTGCCGTCGTAGTTGTTTTCATCATCAACTTCAGGTTCAAAATGCAGTTTGTAAATAAGCTGTAGGTTCAAAATGTAGGTTCGTTTTTTGTGATGAATAAGTGGACACATAATTCGAATATTTGATCAAAAATAAGGCGCGTGACCAGACTTGAAACCCTTACTTGGAATATAATTTCCTAACTAAATTTGAAGGCAAACAAAATCAGAAATTCAGAAGGGAATGGTTGGAACAACACGACTAGCTTGTCTATAGCGAGTGTTTATCTGGAAGATTTTGAAAAATATGCGTTCTTGTCGCTCCTGCTGAAGCAGGAGTAGGAGGTCAGGTGAGCTGATTTAAAAACTGCAAATTCTTGGCACAACGGTTTATCATCTTCTTTTTGCAGATTACCCTTCTGTCTAGATCACTAAATGGTAGATTGATTATCATTATTTAAAGTACGCCAATTTTATGTACCTACATTGGGTAGGTATGTGCATAGATCGTAAAGTACCCTGAGTAACCCCCTTCCGCTACCCTGCGGGGAGGGGAGTCTAGATTTTACGATTATAATCTTCGGACTCAAATGAAAGTTGTTGACGTGGAGATTTGAAAAATTATTGTTTTTGAACCCTAGGTATATCTGGGTGGGTGGGTACTCACGGGTTAAAAAAATCAATTTTTCAACTGTCCTCGTCATCCAAAATTGTCTTGTTGAAATTATAAAGTTTTAGAGTTTCCTACCTGTACAAGTACCTACTTGAAACATTACGCTAGGAAAACTCAAATATGTTATTAGTAACAAATAGTCTCAAATTTTAACAAAACAGGATAACGCAGAACACAGTTAGGAATTTAACTGTATGGTTGATACAAAATCCGAGGTACACGTTAAACTAAACTTGGTAAACTAGTTGGTATCACAGTAAATTATAGCAGTCTTTGAAGTAGTAGTAGTTCCTCCTCACAATAAATTAGAGCATACCTACAAAGGATGGGGACCTTGAAAATGAATTTTAAAAAACAGTTTTCTAAATCAATGCACATGTTTTGTGAAGATGACCAAACAAAATCGCGTACAACACAGGAATGTGCACAGATGATAACAACAGAGTTAGTTTGTGTTGACCGAGAAAAAATCATTTGCAAAATTCTGACGACGCCATCCAGTATGGAAATTATAATAAGAAAATGTTAACTTTATTTTGTCCAAATTGTGGGTTAGGCTGTGTTGCTTCATGATTTGACTTCATGTTTCAGATCAGTAAAACATCAGTAATACATTAAATGTAGTAAGTACAAATTTTGGACTAATTTATTTGGGATATAAGAAGAAATGTGATGATAACATCGGACAATCTCAAATATACAGCTTGTTAACGCAATTAACCACCCTGAACAAGTAAGAGATTTGTGTTTGTTGAGATGTTTCAAACTGAACTTGAAATAAGCTGCTTTGTCGAATGGTAAAGCTTCATGTACTTGTATTCTCGTTTTCATAGTTTATAACATGACGTTCAAAACTGTTGTCCAGAAAAAGAAAATCTTAATTGATTCGTCGAGTAACTATTGCAATAAGGAGCTCAATGAAAATGACTTTCTACGCGTCCTCATGCCCAATGATGTCATACCGTATTCACCGTCAAGCGATGATAGACCTGTCACCGTCGCATGCGTCGGTGCCAGCTACGGGACCTTCCTCCTAAATCTTCCAATGTTTACGTTCACCACCTTTTTTGAAGTCCTGAAAAATCGTATTGAACTCTTGTGATGCTCATGCCTCATGCTCATGCCTCACACCATTCTATTAGGTTCAGTGAGCAGAACTGCCGCAATACAGCTTCTTGTTCATGTGATGATGTTGAATCACTTCATGTGATGATTGCAGGTGTTCAACTTGTATGGTAGAGGGACTGCACTCGCACTCAGAGAGGCAAATGAGAACTAGGTGTGTACCTGGTGGACAAAAATGTTGTTTGATAATAAGGAAAGCATGGCTAGCAGTAGAGAGTTAAGGCGGGTTTACATGGAGTGGAAAGTACGGATTGCGGATTACGTATCGCTCTGTGATTGGTCAAGTACACCCTAACCTTCGACGCTGACCAACCAGAGCAATACGCTATCCGCATTCCGTACTTTCCGGTCCATGTGAACCTTCCTTTACAGAATGGCGTTTCCTGTCCTCTTCTTCACCTGTGTTTGAGAATCTTAAAACCAGAGATCTCCACGCCAGAGGAGGCAGGAACAGGGGTGAGCTGCTGTGCACACATCAAAAGATCAAACAGCGATGAACAGGAATTTTGTTTTTTTGTAGGCTGGTGAGCAAATGTCCAAGATTAGTAGGTGTCTTTGGATCCAGTAAGATACCTAGAGGACTGCACCTCTAGGTTGTGTGGGACTTAAACCTCACTAAGACCTCACCTACGTTTCCTGTGTTGGAGCTCAGCTTGGGACTGTTTAACACTAATTCGGACTGAGTCCTTTTTCCTCTCACTCCCTTTGTCGGTCTGCGCCTTTCGTTCAAGAAGCATCTTTCCTTTCAAAACCCTCCCTACATATTCTGATGGGTGGGTCCAGTGCTGCTCACTCTGCATTAACTTGGCAACTACTAGCTCTGGTGACATATGACATAGTCCTTATGACTTGTATACGCTCATCTGTATGAATGACCTGGCTCAGTATAAACACGAGAGGAGTGCGTGGTTTCTGTTATCCTCCTCAAATCCAAGCTGGAAAGTGATGCTGAACCACATTCCATCTGGAGCAACGGCTGCAGTTGTGACAGCTACGATTGCTTCAATAGCTGGTTGGGGCGATCTGAGACTGTTGAGCAGAAATGGAGGCCGGTTAAGAAATCTTAAAGATCCATAGGTGGCATGTGGATCTCGTAAGATACCTAGAGAGGACCACACCTCCAGGTTATGTGGGACTCAAACCTCACTAAAACTTCACCAACCCTTCCCGTGTTGGAGCTCAGCCTGGGACAATACTCCGGGCTGAGTCGCCTTCACTCTCCTTCTATTTATCCCAAGGAGCATCTTTGCCCTCAGCACCTTCTCCACATATTCTGATGTGACGGTCCAATGCTGCTCACTCTGCAACATCTTGACAACTACCAGCTCTGGTGGCATATTGGGAGAGTATATGCGGGGTGCTTCTTTGAATGCTCCTTATTTCTACCCATTTTGCGCATTCAAAGAACGCTTGGTGCGCATCATTTTCCACATCGCCACAGCTGCAGCACGATGGGGTATCCCCCTTTCCCATTCTGTACAAGTAGGCATAGAGAAATCCATGTCCTGAGAAGAACTGAGTCGTGAAATATTTCACTTCTCCATACCCTCTTTGCTGTCACACCTGAATGTCAGGAACGAACGGGGCAATCTCTTATCCCTCTCAACTCACCCGTCCACATCTCCTGCCATCTTGCCACTGTCTCTGCCATTCTCTGGAGAGTCGGGATCTCTCACCCCTCGAACATCCGCCTCCTTTCTGCAGCCAGCAGCTGTATGGGTATGACACTAGCCAGAACGAGTATTGCTGGTTCTGATACTGTTCTGTAAGCGCATGCAATCCGCAGAGCTCCTCTATCATGCGCTGATCCTGGAAACAATTGACCATCGCAGTAGAGTGAGAATAAATGAAGGTCCACCCAACTGAATGAAATCGTGTTCTAACAAAGAATTAAAAATTATCGTGATATGGTCCTAATGAGAAGTGTAAAACTAATAAAATATGTCAATCAAAATGTGATTATCTTCGTGTTTTAATTGTTCATAACCGCGATACCAAGGTAACTAATTTTTACGTAGTGAGTAATGTATGCCGTAAGCATCGTAGTTTATGGTAAATTGTGATTTGTGGTCCTGTGGCAATTACTTGTAAGTTAATAATTATTATTAACAAATTATGAACATCACGAGATTCACGGATTTTGTACGAAGATTTCTTAATTTTGTTGATTCTGTTCGATATTTGATTATTTTCAAATATCCACCCGTTTGACAGTGGTGTTATTTGGAAAGGTATTGAAAGGGGGTGTTTTGAGAGCTTTAAACTGTATCAAGTACAACATAACTAGTTATTATTTACAGCCAGAGTTAATAGTAGTTCATCATCTGTTTTGAATTCCGGGTGAGTTACGTATAAACGCCTGGATATCGATAAGGACGAATCTACACAATGTATTACGACGAGCAACACCCCAATTTCACCGTTGAGTTTGAAAGGTTTTTCTTTGAAATCACGATCAATTGGCAGGAAAAGCCGATATTTGCCCTTGATATTATTTTAGAATTTGATTAGGCAGAGTGATATTATGATCAAAAGTTTCGTATTCGAGTTGAGTAGAGGAATTCGTTTTTATCGACCAATATAAACTGTGGTATTCGTATTCCTAGTGTACTTACAATAATGGTGAAAGACAAGTCATTCGTGTATCATAAATTATTTTTAATACCTCCCTCCCCAACCACATTATCTGATATGTCACATACCTATGTTCGATGTAAATAAATCCGTATCTTAATCAGATGTTTGGTTGTTCTTGAACTCTCCACTAATCCCACACTCATTAAACATTTGATGGTTTGGTTCTTGTAGGCCCTCGAAGTGGCTTCCAATTGAAAAGTCGAAACGTTGGCCAATAATTACACGTGTCGTTTTGCTACTAAGTAATACCTGAACTGTGAAATAAGGAAATGAACACGAAGTTTGACCGTTTGACAGTTTACTTGTACATCTGCACATACATTAGGGCCTTTTGGCCCTCTACCATGATGGCATTATTTTCCAAAGATTAATTAATTAATTAATTTATTTTCACAAATAATAGATATGACAAGCAGTGGGTGATTTCATTTGTTGTGTTTTTTTACTATTTGCATTCTCTTTTCATTTTTGTGGCCAATTTCGTATAACAGAAGTCCATTCAACTACCCTTCGGTTACCCTGACATAGGTACTCTCAATAATATATTAAATTAATTAGTAATTAATCATTAATTTATATATAATTATTACATATAAATTATGGACTTAAATTTTTTCTCGAGAGATTGCGTACAATTATTTGGATCTTGGAGAGTTCTCTCTTCCACTCAGCACTCCAAAACTAAATTTTAGTGTTCTAGGTACCTTCAACTTTTAGAGCATATTCCGATTGACCCACTACAGTTCAATTGACCCCGTCAATATTAATTATGATATTGACCCCAGGTCAATTATGGTCAATTGACCCCAGGTCAATTATGGTCAATTGTCCCCAGGTCAATTATGGTCAATTGACCCCAGGTCAATATGAACTATGATATCCTCTGAAATTTATAATATGATACATATTATGAAGAATCGAATGGTAACATTGCCAGCTATGTATCTCATGAAGGGGTTGAATTAAAGTGAAAAATAATTGGGAAGGGGTTCAAAACGAATTTTAAAAATTCCATATCTCGAAAATTGCGTATAGAACGGTATAGATTTCAGTTCACGTTTACATAGAGTTTATGTTTCAGATATTTTTAAGACCACCCGCAGCTTCGTACGACCAGCCGTTCGTTCACAATGAGGGCTCAAAGGTTGAGCAGATATGAACCTGTCAACACGATCGTGAATCAAACGGTTTAAATACAGCCCATGTTCATACTAAGGAACAGCTGTTTGGAACATCATATGGTATTTTTGATGTATATTTCTTGTTCTGAGGTAATTTTCGTGCTAAGGAATGAAGGTAACTTCGAATGATTGTTGGTAGGTACTTCTTTGATGGAAAAATTATTGCGGACGTTGGTAGGTGGAATTAAAAACCCCAGAATTATATCGGTAACTTTTATTTGTAAATAATTCATCATCTCTATCTTTTAGTTTCAGCACAAAAATTCATTTCTCATGCGCTTACTCATTTGTGTCATGAATTATGAGTTGTAATTAACGCCGAAGATTCGCAAACAATCATGACATACAACAAATTTTGATAGTATTTTAATAAATACCTGAACCATATAACTGATGAATCGACTTGCTTATACGTACCTGGTGTCAGTTAGCGATCTTTCAAAGATCTTTCATAGGTGTTCTCAATGGTGGTCGGCGGAGGGAGGAGGAGAAGGAGGAGGGTTTAGAAGGACGGTGGAGGAGGATGATGATGAGGGAGGAGGGTGGAGGAGGATGATGTTGAGGGAGCTGAAGGAGGAGGGTGGAGGTGGTTAAGGGAGGAGGGTGGAGGAGGATGTTGAGGAGGGTGGAGGAGGATGATGAGGAGGGAGGAGCAGGAGGAGGATGATGATGAGGGAGGAGGTGGAGAATGAGGAAGGTGGAGATGGTTTTGGTGGAGGGTGGAGGAGGATAATGATGAGGGAGGAGGAGGAAGTGGAGGGAGGAGTATGTTAGTGCAGCATGGCCCAGTACTGAGTGGAAGGGGGAGTAGTACTTACGTCGACAGGCCAGATCCAGACTACTCAGGATTCTGATGATCCGTAGATGTTAAACTCATGTAGACGGTAAAATCAGGAGTATGTCAGGTGGGATACTGATGACGCAAATGATAGAGATGATAAATTTGGTAGTCTGGTCAAGGGCTGAAGGCACAGAAACGTGGATTGTGACGTCATGAGAGGGGAGAAGGATAGTCCCCCTTTGTATCACGATAACGATGAGTCTTGGGATCACGGACCATCGATTCTATTTTTATCTATGTACAATAAAGTTGATTTTGATTTGATTTGATTCCACTAATCCACGCACAATACCGCAGAAAATAATAACGCAAAATACACTTGGATGTTAACAATGGGAATCGCCTCGGACCTCTTCGTGAAGAAGTGCACCACAGTCAGGACGTACCTATTTGTTACCCTGCCATGGAAAAATGATACCCTGCTTCCCTGTTACCCTGCTTTGTCTTGGTGAGGGTCCAAAAGCCGTTCAGGATTATTTTGCAAAGTGAATTCTGCCAAGGGTCCCTTCTTCATGAAAGATGCTGGGTGTCATAAGCCCGCAAACCGAGTATACAACGCGGGATCGGTATCCCCAAGCCAAAAGGCTCACCAATGTCATACAGGTCTGGCAGAGTTCGGTACAAGGGATGAGTATCAAATACTCGATGTTTCTTCCGATATTTATCAGACATCGACATGTTTCTTCCGGTGTTACTTGCATTAGGTATTTCTGTGCCTTGTTAAGAACTTTACTTACCAACTACACAATTTGTTATTTTACGTAGCCCTTTTGTATTTTATTGTTCTAGCAGCTGCCATGTTTAAGTTAAGTACATATTTTTCATGTAAGTCATGTTTGACTCGAGATAAGAAAGTAGGAATGAAACGCCGATACCGGAAACAGGACGATGAAGAAACGAATTTCGCACGCGTCAATCCCTGATGAGAATCATCTATATTTGATCTCTCCACATGAACCCTCTTAGAAATCGCCTCTCCGAAGATATGGCTATATAGCTGCTTTTGGTTTATAATCTTCGATAATGAACCATGGGAATCGACCAACAACAAAATTTTTTCAACGCCCCCTCAAAATCTGTTGGTTTACGTTTCAAGATAGGTAGATTCAGAAAATCGAATAAAAAGAAAACTCTGCATATTTTTGGCACAACGGTTTATTATCTTCTTTGTGCAGATCATCGTTCTGTTTAAATCACTAAATGATAAATTAATTAACGGTCTGTTGTTGCCAGAGCAATGATGAGTGATGTTCATTAGAAAACTAAAGCAAGCACCGACTGAATCTTAATAATACATCTTAATAATAATAATACACTCAAAGCATCAGTTTGTTTCCTGCATGTTTGACCTAAATGCACTGAAAGCAGCAGTGAAGCCACAGCAAAAAGTTTAATTTTGAGATAATTTTGTAGGTAGGTACTTGACATTAGAGTTTTTTTTTTTTTTTTTTTTTCACTTACGTTCGCAATGCTGATACGCTGAAATCTTAATCGGCCCAGTTATGAAAACTAAGATATCTGGAATGTTTTCGGATTTTTTGGACCTCCGGACGGGGGCCCGCAACGCACTTGTAGTTATGCCTTTTGGGGCCTGACGGTACTCAATACTTACGCGTTAAGTATCGACTTTAGAGACTTTTTGCATTGAACAGAGTTGTCGGGAATGGTCCATTTAGTCTAAAAAAAAAAAAAAAATTGTGGAGCTGTAAAAACAGAAAATCTGAAAAACAGAACGATGACATTTCTTTTGTAAAAATAATCTGTTTTGTTAAAATTGCAGGTTTTTCTTTTAAAATTACAGGTTACCTGGCAAACTACAGGTTTTGCTTTGAAATTACACGTTTTTCTTTAAAATTTCAGTGACGTTTCTGTATTACAAGGATTTGATCTTGTACAGAACTTGTACGTCGTGACAAGTGTACTTTGGACGTGTACGTGTATCGATAAATAATTTAGAGGGGGCAGTTGGTAAGCCAACTTTGACATTTCTGAACCGATAAACCATATACATATATACCTATGCGGTATATATATCTATGATATACACTGTGAGAACGGTGCGGTCAAAACGTGACCCCAATTGTTACCTACAGAAACAAGGGAAGGAGCAAAGGTACCTGACTTCTTCATGCACACAATGATATCTAAGTTTGTTGTGCTCTTTGGTATAATGTGACTACGACTGTGACTAGCACAGGTACAGTACCTGTACTCACCTTTGAAACACGAAATGAACTTGAGCAAAAACATGAAGATACTGCAGACAACAAATGGACCCTCCCGCCCAATCTGTCAAAAGGGGCAATGCGACCAGGAAAGGATCTGCAAAACCACTTTTAGGGAAATAAACTTAGGCAGGCATTTCCGCGTGCAGGTGGAGATTTATAGGGTACCGACAGGTTTTTTTTCGCAGGCAGTAAACTTAGTCACGGACACTTCAAGGAAGACGTTGTAACCGCGATTTTGAAGGTCTTTGCCCTCAAGTTCAACAAAATTTGTTGAATAGGCGAGGAAGCATTCTGCACACAGTCATAAACAAGTTTATTGGATAACGTCGGATAGCTTCGCATTTTCATTGAAATAATGCACCCGGACATGATCTTGAGTGACGGTATCGGCTTGTCGAATTGAAGGTAAGAAGGTTGAAGTACGTCAAATTAGAGGAACTGTTAGTGCAGCTTTCTACAGTCTCTTCAAGAACTCGAAAGATCCGAATCCCCCATTTTTTGAGAAATTAGAAAATGAGTGGGATCAAATTGATACATTCTCTATTTCGAGGATTCTATGTGCTTACAAAAATGCTTACACTTAAGATTAAGGACTATCATATCTCTTTCGCACGGCGGCGTCCACAAGGAAGCTAAAGCTCATTCCCGAAACCGATGAACTCATTCAGTTTGGTCTAGATCAACTGAAGGTAAATATTTTTGTGTTTGCGGTTCGCTTATTTTAAAATAAAGAATGTATCAATTTGATCCCACTCATTTTCTAATTTCTCAAAAAATGAGAGATTTGGATCTTTCGAGTTCTTGAAGAGACTGTAGATAGCTGCACTAACAGTTCCTCTAAATTTCTTGACAAGGACCCGGAGCTATGGAGTGCACATGTTGACTATCTGCATGGTCTGAACATTGTTTAAAAATTGTCAACGACTGTACGATTAGTTAACTCAAGATGAGGAACAGCGGCAGTTACTTATGTAAGTTGTAGCTGAAGACGGAAAGAAAAATAAGATACGCTACATATGCTACTTGAAAAACTTCTGTACAAGATGAAGAGTCCTTGTAATACAGAAATGTCACTGAAATTTTAGAGAAAAAACCTGTAATTAAAAAGCAAAACCGGCAATTTTAAAAGAAAACCGCAATTTTATACAAAATAAATGTAATCCATTGACTAGAAGTACTGTACTTACCATTCTCATGTTTTCGCCCCTAAGAGATAGTCATAATAATAATTATTCAATAATTCAAACTGTTGTGAACTGCACAAAAAAGACAAACTGTTGTGTCAGGAATATGCAGAGTTTTTACCAGTAGATTCGTAACAGCCTGTATAGGAGATTCAATAATTCAAACTGTAATAGTGAGGCCTGCGCTTCACCTGAACTAAAAAGTGTAATAACTAATTTTGGGAAATCTCAATGAGTGACCAGTTTAGCCATATACTTTCCGGGTGGAAATGGGCAAATTTTAGTTAGGGGGAGAATGCTAAAAATTATTGTGTGAGCTATACACAGTAATTGGCCGGTAATCAAGGGTCAGCCAACAAGAAGGAGGAAAAATGTCTAACCCAATCAATTAATAAGGGATTATTGGTTGTTCTACTTATTGTTTTCAAGACTTAGTATTATAAATTAATTCGCATTCATTACCTTAAGAATCCTCATATTTCCACATTCATCACAGGCATGACAGAAGGAACGGAATAGCTTCATACATAATATTATATTACGTACGTATAACTACCCAATACGCTTAAGATGGCTCACATTTGAATGGGATGTTCCAAACATTACATTTTACATAAGCCCTTCAAACATTCGCTCTTATAGCCATGCTACATGACTGTGTTTTTCCCCCAATCATAACGACTAGGCTTACGTCATAGGCGAGTTTTCAATGACAACGTCATGCAAATATGATTTGGGTGATGCGGAATAGCCTGATGTTGCACAAGGCCATCATTCTGTGGACGATCACTCTCTGCGACAATTCGCTCTTATAGCCATGTATGACTGTGAATTTTGATGTTAATTCACCTTTGCATTTAGCTTATTTGATGTTCCTTATACCTTGATTAATGTGCATAGTTTCCTTTGAGTGTTACCGAATTTACCCAATAAGCTTTTTTGACCCACATAATATTGGATAATATGATATCATCACATATTATTACATATCATTACATACGTGGTAATATTACATATCTTCACATATCATTACATAATATGTAATGATACCTAATATCATAATATGATGTACTTGGTAAAACGTTGATGTTGTCTGACACAGAGGCCGAATGTTCAAGAAAGGTTCTACTGGTTTATTCAGAAATGAGGGCAGGCCCTGCATTTTTCTTGGGAAGGGCCTTTTTTCGGGTGGCATACCTAATTGAAACGTGTGTATGGACAACATACTCGTACACGTCCTTCATACGAGCAGTATCTCTGGTTATGAGAAAGGCATCTCGTGACATCGCCCTTTGTATAATATGATTTGTGTAACCTCATGACATGCCTTTCTAGCTTTTATACCAATATTTTACAGGTTCCACCTTTTTTTGAAACACCCAGTATTTTGTGGGTCGGTTTTTTGGGTCAGGAGGGTCACGAGTGCAAGTTGTCCTTGCAACAGATGTCACTGAAAGAAATTTTTCCACGTCACTATTCAATGTATATTAACTTTCTTGAGGTTTCTCTTTCGCGGGTAAATTTGCGTTGGCAATTATAACTTTGTTGCTGATCGACCTATTGACTTGAAATGCGAATCAAAGCTTCCTTTGGATGGTCTCGTGCGAATTTAAGAATGCGGTGCTCGTCAGATCAACTGAGTGTTCTGTACAGATAACTTTGTGGCTGTTCGACCCAACAACTTGAAATTTGAACCACAGTATAATGGGCAATTCCTTTGTGTCCGAAAATTTACAATAGGACAGTATTTTTCGGTCAAGGGACGTGTGAAGATTACGAAAATAGCATGAGTTGATCAGTTTTTTCGTTAAGTTTGGTAGGAAATGCAATCAAACTAGTACTTGTTCGTACTACGCGCCCTCAAACCTTGACGTCATCGGACACCTCAAACGAGGATGGATAGTTAGTTTTAGTATCCACGATGTTTCAAGAAAAATGATCCATTCGCATCACTCCATCTTTGCGTCACTCCAGCATTCTCTATTCTGCATTATCGCTTGATTATCGCCGTTCGCCATAACAAATTGATTTTCATCTCTTTCATCTCTTTTAAATGGCATCCAGCTCTAGTGTGAAAAAGCCGAGGCAAAATACTATCGAAGACGGATTTGAACCTGGTAACACAACCTTCGCTGGTAGGCGCTCTGGTAACAAGGATTGAACCTTCCGCACGCCACAGGAATCCGTGGATGCTTTATGCAGGGATTGCTTCATAATCTAGTATCCATAATGGTGAAGTTTTTGAAGTCACACCCCGGTCACTCGCCCGCCTGTTTTTCAAACTACCAATTTTCTTTTATTTTCCTAAATTTTTGTGAACAATTTCTTGGCAAATGGACCCGATTTTCGCTACCATTAGACAAGGTACTTTGGAAAAAAAAAATAAAAAAAATTGACTGGAATTGCCCATTAAAGTTCCTGATGTATCATATTTTCCTTACAATAAACCCTCTGCTTAGCATTACTACCGGAAGTAAATAAATGATACTGTATTTACTGTCACCAATTGCAAGTATGGCCGTATAATCAGCAAAAGTTGCAATTGTCGTTGTTGGGTCATCACTTATATACAGAATATATAATATATATGCTGTACTCGTATATAGTAAGGGCCCGAGCACGCTTCCTTGGGGAACACCTGGGGGACTCTGAAATGACTTTAAGTTAAATATGATTTCAAAATTGGAAAAAAATGTCTTCGGTAAGTCTCTCTAGGCCTTGATGTCAGACTTTGTCGAATGCTTGGGACACATCCGGGAACAAACTTGCACAAACGTGTTTGTTGTCTAGACAATGCTCTATTACATCAGTTATGGGATGTACTCGTATGGTAGAGTGTTTTTCTCTGAACCCAAACTGGTGATTGAGAATAATCTCTTTCTCATGAATGAAGGAGCTTTATTCGTTTTGAGATTGCGAATTTCATTTCTCGGCTCACTGAGCTGAAAGCAAAAGTTGCGATTGTCGTGATGTCGTTTGGTGCATCACATATACACAGAAAGTATAGTAAGGGCTCAAACACACTTCCATGGGGGACACATATCCTTATTTACTTGGGACTGGAATAGTCTCCTTCGAATTTCACCGAAATATTCGTCAAATATTCTTTCAAAATTTGGAAAAATGGCTTCGGTAAGTATCTCTTAATGTTGTACATGCATTGTGCAAATATTGTATAAATTGTACTCAATATTGTACATTTTGCCATGTATTGTCTGAAGCTTGGGACATATCCAGGAACACGCTTGTACAAACTTGCTCTATTACAACGATTATGCGATGCACTCGTATGGTAGAGTGTTTTTCTCTGAACCCAAACTGGTGGTTTGGAATAGTCTCTTTTTAATCCTTGTATCAGTAATCTCTCAAAGAGCTTAGATATAACTGGTAGGAACGATAACTTCTGCCACTTTCCAGCAACGTGGCACATATTTCAGTCTCAGGCTCGGCAGATCGACGAGGTAACAGCGTTTTATTAACACACGATTCAACTTGTACAAATATTTGTTCTTAGTCGTCGAAACTGCTCCTCCCCGGAACCATCGGAAATCAATTTTATTGTTTGTCAAAGTCAAGGTTTGTCAAAGTCGGGGACGATTCGTACTGGAACCCTCCGTTTCTGCCCACGCCCCGAAAGTTCTTCCACCCGCCGATTCGCTTCGCTCCAGTCATCAACCGGGTTGTGTTGACAAGGAAGTAGGTCTCCTGTGAAGGCGAAAAAGGCGAGCAGTCAGGGGCCCTAGGGACGGATTTACGACGCCCTAAATCCCGCCTCTTGTCATAATATTGTCGGTGGCGTTTTGTCCTTTGAAATAAAAGCAAAAGAAAAAAAAAAGAGGCTTCACAATTGGAGGAACCTCCTTCGCAGAGGTGAATGAATTCCCTGGGGGTCTGTGAACTTCGCAGGGTGCAGTGCTGCGGGTACTGCCCTTTTTCCCGAAGGACTTGCCACAAAAAGGATTCTGTGAAAGGTGGTTTGAGAAGGTTTGGACTCCTTGAGAAGGTTTCTTCCGTATGGCATCGCAAAAACTTCCTGCTTTGACCACATCGTGTGGGTACGAGTATGTCGTTCATGTTCAGTTCCTTCCTCACCAAGCATGTCAACCCTGTCCACGCCCCTGCACTCAAAGCGGTATTAATTTTGTGATGACACTACGGTAGCATCCGTATCATATGTTGTCTAAAACCGAATTTGTATAAATGGAACCTGGAGACGGAATTAAGATTGAAATAGAATGAGTTTAGACTTGGTGTATTCTCGTGCTGTTTCATCGTTTAATACTATTCATTTTTAATCGTAGCAGTGAAACTACAATTATGGCGCAGTCGGTAGGACCGCCATAATTGTAGTTTCACTGCTACGATTAAAAATGAATAGTATTAAAAGATGAAACAGCACGAGAATACACCAAGTCTAAACTCATTCTATTTCAATCTTAATTCCGTCTCCAGGTTCCATTTATACAAATTCGGTTTTAGACAACATATGATACGGATTCTACCGTAGTGTCATCACAAATTTAATTGTTTTTATATGAAATGAACCTTGATCTGTTGCTGTCAAGGGGGATCTGCCTGATCAGCACAGTAAGTAGTATTCAGTTCCTCTATTCAACTCACCTCACATCATTAATTCGAGGTCTTCTGGCGAAGCCAGCAGCATCCTGAGGTCAGCCAAATCTTCTACATCCTTCTCTCGTCTGCTGTAGTTCACGCAAATGTCTGCAGCCTGTCAGCTACCTTTCTGTCAATGTATCAACATTTTGTCTCTTCAATCTTCTATAGATTGAAACTAAAAAGGCTGCATATTTCGCCTGCAAGATCGTCTGGCTTCTCCTAAGCAGTGTCTAAGTGTCTTCTAACTGCATTCCAAAACGTCGAAAACCTAAAAAACGTAGGTAGGTACTCTACTTTCTTCAAACACCTAATTAGACAAATCCCATTTCCCATTTCCATTGCTCAGACAAACCCCATTTCCCATTTCCGCTGCCCAGACGAATCCATTTCTAGTGTTCTATTTCGCCCTCTTAGAAGTAAAAATGACAATCTGAATTTTGATGATTTTTCAACATTGCCTCTTGAAGTTTTTGAGTTGAGTAGTTCTCACAAACATATCGTCTGATCGGTTGCTTCGAGCCCATTTTCGAATTTCTTGACCATTACGGACGGATGAAACCCTGTTTTTACTAAACTGGCAGCCATTTAGTAGCTTTTATATTTGGAAAAGTCAAATTTTTGGGAAAGACCACATGGTCCGAAGAAGAGCAGGTGAGTTCAGTAAGTTGGTCATTTTGAAAACGGAAAAGCACCTCGTCAAAAGGTAAGATAAGTAATCATCATTTTGGTGATTCGTTTTGAAGAATGACAGTCAGGATTCACATAGGGAGAATTCACGATGCAATAGGATTATTTTCCATTGCCCAAGCACCTTAGATACATTTAGTATTTTTAGATACATTTAGTATTTTAGTATTTTTTTCTTGAACATTACATCCCTGATTGAGCACTTGGTCGTTCCAATAAAAACTAAGAATTCAACATTCAAATCTCAATAAAAAGCAATATTATTTCCTAAAAAAAATGAGTTAACCTATTAGGGACGCGTAAAATGAAAAAAATTTGGTTGACCGTGAAAATGTGGATGTGCATGACTGTGGATTTTTATTTTATATTTTTGTTCCGTTTTGCCGCCCCTAAAACTTTGCTGCTATGGGCCCGGGCCCACATGGCCCATGGTAAATCCGTCCCTGGTGGTATGGCATATCAGCGATCACCGGCAACTATCCGATACTAACGTCCACATTTTCATCTTCAATTACGGGAACACTCAATATACGTACCAGCGTGTCGAGCTCTAGATCTAAGCGTAGTTAAGGAAGACCCTCTTCTATCGAGAAGTGAAAGTTGACGACTGAGATACTCCGACTTGCTATTCCTGAGCACTGCCAGCCCGTTAGACTTGAGTGTGAGTTAATTCCGTACGAAAAACCCGTGAGGTTTCGGGAGGATGGTCCTAACTAGGAGTATACGAATTCTAACTATACCTACTGACCTCCATTGGCGTCTCGCCTGGGGCCACGCTATCGGTGAAGTCACGTCTCTCCTGTGCAGACTTACCACATGAATATAATAAGAATAAATTATTGAACGATTTAACCGTTCAATTGGGGTGACATTGCCCAATTTCCAAATTCAAGTTGATAATTTTCACATAACCCACTATCTGCAATCCTATATAAAGTTGTACCTTTAGAAGGTGGTTTGTAGATTAGATTTGTGAAGTTATTTTCTTTTTATCCCATTCCCCTTCTTAAAAAAAAAAAATAATAATAATAATAAACTGTGGGTGGAAAAAGTCACCCCGTGAAGTGGGGTAACGTTTCCCACTAGAGGTTGTCTTTGCATAACAAAGCAATAATTGCTTATTATTGATAAAAGATGGGCAAAGCTACAAGAGCCACAGCAAAGACAAAAATTCCTCACAAAATCGATTGTAATTTATTAACAAAATACAAAAAATAATACAAATCTTTGACAAATAGGTAATGCTGAAAAGTTATAAAAACGTGAACAAAAAAATGAATTGTGAAAATAAAGATCAGTTCAGTAATATAATTTCAAGTAGTTATTATGAAGACACACAAGATGGCGAATGAATCTTATCATTTGCCGACCAACAGAAAAGCAGGACCTAAGAGCGGGAGATTCAAATTTAGGTACCTTCCAACATTTACCCTTAAATTTGAAACATATTTTTAAATTTCAGTCTTTAAGCGTAAACGTTTAACAAACAGTATTTATCAATGAACTAAGAACAATTTCAAACTAGATAAATTTTCTATTTCAAATGAGTACAAATGTGTAGGATTTTCAAGCATAACATTATTTTAAGAAGTAGGTAAGTATATAGGTAAGTAGGTAAGTATATAGGTAAGTAGGCAAGTATATAGGTAAATAGGTAAGTATACTTTAAGCATCAATTTTAGAAAACATAAACTCATTTCTCAATTTTTCAAAGATAACAGGACTTAACAGAGATTTCGTAAATGCACCTGCCAATTGCGCTTCAGTAGGGCAATTTTTTAAAGCGAAATTGTTTTGTTTGGCTCTTTTGAGTATGGATTTAAACTTTAAACTTTATGTCTTTGTGTGTTTTGGCATCGCAACCATTTTTGGTCATATTAATTGTGCTCAGGTTGTCAATGTGTAAATTTATATTGAGATCTTGATTAGTTAAGTGTTCGAACACAGATTTCAGAAAAAAATGTCTGTGACACATTCACTGGCACTAATAAATACAGCTTCAGCAGTGCTGATGTCCAGTAGACCATGAGATTGCACCACCGCAGTAGAGAATTAAGAATCCACTGGTGTTTCGACGAGTTTTAGGAACATCTCGGAAGGACAATAAACATTATTATTATACAACATTTTTGGTTCGGAAATTTAATGCTATGGGAATGTAGTAATTTCGTCGGGTTTTCTTCCGTTAGTCTTTTGTCTTGTCAGACTTTTGCAAAAAGGGTTTGCGGTCGAATGCAAAACCGCGTCCCGCCGTTTTAAGGGGAACCCGATCGTTAGGGCACAAAAGTAGTTCGGACAGAAAATTAGGCTGCGCAGGTTCATACGGAAAGAACAGGGTTCTCCAATGGGGATAATTTTAAACGCCACTTCTACGAGCAGCTTATTCACATCTTGGGATTTTACCTGGTTATGGAACTGATGATTGGAATGGTTATGGAACTGATCGTGATAGTACCGGATTCGAAAAATTAAACTGAACAAGGACGGAAAGGAGGCTGCAGGGATGTAAGTTAGGGTAACGGCACCAGTTACAAACATGCTTAAGACATCACTTTCAGGTTAACTCAATTTTCAGAGTTTTCCAACTATTTTTCTCTCATGCAACAACATCTCCTCTAACGTTTGGACCCATCCTTCTCACGCTAGGATAAAACCCTCTCACTTTATTCAAAAGGGTGACTCGCGGAACTAGGTTTTTGGTTTATTATCTTCGATAACGAACCATTGGAATCGACCAAAGAAAAAAATGTTTAACCCCCCCCCTCCCCCTCAAAATTTGTTGGTTTACGTTTCAAGATACGTAGATTCAGAAAATTTCGAAAGAGCTGAAAGAGCTAAAATTTCGATATTTTTTTTACGGGTTCCGACCAACCCCACAATGATCCTCGAAACTTTTCATAACCCTAGGTCAAGGGGAAGGGGTTCAAAACGAATTTTGAAAATTCCAAAACTCGAAAAATTTAGATGAAACGGTATATTTTTATTTCATATTTACCTAAATAGAGTTCATTTGTTTTTAGAATTTTTTAAGACGATCCACAGCTTTGTATGACCAGCCGTTCGTTCACAATGACGGCTCGAAAATCGTCAACATGAGAGTGAATCGAGAGGCAGCCTGTCGGGTCCATTTTCAAACTGGCCCAGCTGATTCAAACAGCACATAGTTTCCAAATATCGAGTTAATAAATAATATTTAATAATAATTATTAATAATGAAGCATAAAAATTATTAATAACCAAAAATAAATATTAAAAATTTACACTACTTGATAATAATTATCCATAATGATAATGATAATTCATAATAATAATTAACCTATCATTCAGTAATCTAGACAGAAGGGTGATCTGTACAAAGAAGATAATAAACCGTTGTTTCAAGAATTTGCAGAGTTTTTTATAACTCAACACTTCCTTCGTTGAATACATTTTAAAATAAATTTTGTCTTCTTTAAACATTTTGGTCTCTATTTGCTGATCTCCACTTCGAATTGTAATTAGGCCAAAATCTCTTTGTTTGTCGATCAAACAAATTGCGAAATTTAATTCTATTATAAACTGAACTGGAGACGCCTCGGCTGTCCCTGTCAGTTTATAACAAGAACTTCCTTCAAACTAGAAAGGAGACGTCTCGTGTCTGTCTCTATATAATTGAAGGAACTTAAATTACTTTAACTTACTCTCAACCAACAAAAACCCTGGGTAGGAGATATCCCAATATCAAATATTAGGAGTCAGTAAACATAACTGATGAATCGACTTGCTTATAAATACGTACCTAGTGTCTGCGATCTTTCAAAGATCTTTCATAGCTGTTGTCAATGGTGGTCGGCGGAGGGAGGAGGAAGCAGGAGAAGGAGGGAGGAGGGAGGAGGGAAAAGGGAGAAGAACGAGGGAGGAGGACGAGGTAGAAGGAGGAGGGAGGAGGACGAGGAAGGAGGAGGGAGGATGATATGATGAGGGAGGTGGAGGAGGGAGGAGGAGAAGGTGGGCGGAAGAGGAGAAGGGAGGAGAGGGGTGGACGAGGCGGAATAATTATTGATTGTCCATAATCTACCTTCAGTGATCTAGACAGATGGATAATCTGCACAAAGAAGATAATAAACCGTTGTGTCAAGAATTTGCAGAGTTTTCCTTGCTGCAGCAGCCACACTCATTCCATTACTGTACCCATCTGGGGCACCTGAGTACCCAACAGGGCAGTTTGCATCTGTTCTTCGGTGTATGTGAATTTCTTGGCAGGGGGGGCATCATGAACTGATAAAGAGGTGTCTGCAATGATGTGAGGTAGATACCAAAAAAATATGGCATGAGTAACAGACACAATTTTGGACCGCTAACAGGCACCCTGTCTGATACTGGTCACGTTGTTCCATTCTCAATATTGAACCAGTAGGAACATTCACATCAATGGAAAACCTGTCCTGAAGAGGAAAAAATGGAAAAAATGAAAATGGCTACCTGGATCAGTAACAGAATTGGGTGTCTCTTACTAGAAAAACGAGGTTTGTGAGGATAGTAACAGACATTGATAAAACTCGCATTGGAATTAATTTGACATAAAAAACGATATGAAAAACGAAAAGAGCATGAGTTTGAACATCAATAAAACACCTTCATCATGCCCTGATGTCGAGAATCTACAATGGAAAATGATGGTTGAAAACACCCACCTCCTTAACACCTTAACAAAACCAGCTGGCTACAGCATCAAAATCCAACTGACCTCGTGGTGGCTGTTCATAACCTTCCACCACTGTTTTCTAAACACCAATTGGCTCATGAAATTCACTCTGATGATACTAGACGGCTACACCGTACTCATGGGCTACAGCAACTTCAGTTTTACCCGCCTAAAATGCCTATTATTTCGATCCAAACTTGTGAATGTCTGTTACTGGACCCTTGTCTGTTACTGGTGCCCTTACCCTATCTTTCACAGACTGGAAGAGTGGTAGCTCTTCAGCTTCATTTATCTGTTGTCCCGACGCCCGCAGGTTGTTAGAAAATAAGACTCAGAACCCAATGTCAAACCAATCTCGTCACCTCAAACGGATCATCACTAGCTCGTACTCTTTTAAATATTTGGACCAGCACCACCTTCGCTATCAAGTCTTTCAGTACTTAAAACTGCTCGAATAACCTCCGTTCTACTGTGTTCATACAGCTCCACACCTCCGTCAACAACAAACGAAGAACTCATCGGTACAATTCACTTGGCGAATCACAATCAACAAGAGTCGCTTCATTCGTATGAAGAAAAAGCCGTCGAGGGGACTTAGGGCTTCGGTGCGGCCGACGATAAAATGGCGTTGACCCAAGAGATAGTGTCGCTCCTGTGCACAAGACTATCGCAACGATTTTCGTGGCCACGGTCGCCACAACGCGATTCTTTGACTGGACAAGAAAAATTGCTTGTTTCTACTTCGTCTACTGAACTACTTGCACCTCGACTTCTGGAGGCTGTAGAACACGTACAGAACGGAGAAGACGTTAAGGAGGTACTTGAGTACTGTTGTAAGAGACGAATAAATTCCAGTGCACAAACTCATCATATGATATGAAATGATATTGTTTACCGGCAACAGTAGTACAATTAAAAAGAACAAAAATGCAGCATGGCTATAAGAGCGAATTTTCGAACAAATACTGGTTTTACGTAAAATGTCTCCTTTGGAGGACGATGTCCATGAAGAACATCTCAAGTATCAACCACGTTTCTTCATCTTCAAAGTGCTCCAGTTTGAGAACGGAATAAGATTTAAAGTTGAATAAATATAGTTGAATTGTTCAAATCAAAACCCAACATTGAATCGTCGGGTTGAGGTCGGTTCCCTAAAATAAGGTCGGGCTCCTAAAATAACAATAATATCTTATATTTCTGGTTGTAGATCGTCCATGTTTCATATTCGTGTTGCTGCTGTTCTCTAGGGATGAGTCAGCAACTCGTTAGTCAATTTTGCCTACTTTTCAGAAGCCTTTTTAAACCTTTAAAATGAGAGGTCATTTGTCAGACTGTTTCATTTTGGGAATTTATTTTTAATTTTTCCCCCATCTAGGTAGTTATTTTTGTAAGTGCAATTAATAAATGTCGCATTGGGTGTTTTCAGATGCCAAACACAATGTCATACAAGAGCGAAACCAACATGCTGCCAATATCAAGAGGTGTAGGGTTGTGATAACCGTTGACACTTACATTTCAAACCTTTCAAAGGAGATGCAAGGAGTCCCACCGTTGAATATCTGTAATTTCGACGAGACGAATCTCACGGACGATCCTGTGCTCAAAAAAGTACTAACTAGACGGGGGACAAAGTATGTTGAGAACATTCGGAATAAAATAACACTGGAATTTCATTAATGTTTGCAGGAAGTGCAAGTAGCGAGTTATTACCTCCTTACGTGCTTTACAAAGCAAATAATTTATGGAGCACATAGACTGAGGTTATTTTCATATCAAGAAAAAGATGTACAGTTTAATAAAAAGTAGTTTTATTGTTGAATTTTGGTGTTTTTTTTTTCTTAATGCAGTTCCTCGTTTATAGTGCATATTTGAATAGTGGAACACGAAACTTTACTCCCAATGCGAGACACTGATGCTTTTCAGGAGAAAAAATTGAGGCATTTCCGACCTGGCGCAAAGTAGGTATCCTCCCCCACCCCCCTGAAAAATTGCTCCATACTTTAACACAAAAAATGAAGCCAGTGATAGATCGATTCGTTAGGTTCTGGAGAGTTCATAGGTAGGTACCATTTGATTTCATTTTTCATTTGAAAAAAAAGTACCTAGTTCATTTGACTTGAAAAAAAAAAAAAAGTCACCAAGCAAAGTTACCTCGTTTTACGGTACTTAAATGTGTACTGGTACTGGTATCGATACCTTGTAAGTATCGAACGTCCCTAGTTTGAAGATGCCGGAAATACGTGCGCGATGGGGTGTGGTGGGGAGGGGAAGGTATGAGGGCTGGTAAGTACCTGGTGAAGGGGGGGGAGAGTTTACAGGTGAGTACGCTCGGTTGGTGTGCTGAACTATTGACTTGTGGCGGGGGGGGGAGGGGTTTTGGAGTTTGATACTCGGTAGTGGGGAGTTAGTAGGTTAGTGTTACTTGGGGTCCCCCTCTCTCCCTATTGGGGCCCCTTCGGGCCCGCTCCCTCCCCCCCCCCCCACCGAGGGGCCCCCGCTTCGGCCGCAACCACAGTCGGCAGTGACCCCACGCCGAGATAACAAGTGTCTTCGTCCGAGCTCGAGGAAAAAAGCCCTTTTCCCCCAGCATTGACTCCGATCTAACTTTTCCGTCCTCTTCGACAAGTGACCAGTTTTTCATTTAATTTTTTTTTCGAATTGGAACATGGAGCGGTGGAAGTGTTAACTGTGCCAAAATAATTCGTCCATCTTTCGCGGTTTTTTTTTGGTTTCAACGAGATTTTTTTTTCGTTCGCGACCGCGGAGACCTCGCACTGAGGGAATACTAGCAGCATCACTGGATACCACGCTGTCTCGGTTAGTGAGTCTTAATTTTTTATTTCAATTTATTCTTCATAATTTACAATCTACAATATGACAACCCAACACACAAATACACAACCTGTCACTGATTTTACACATTTAAAACACGTCACGACTGGTGTAAACACTGTGATAAACACACACAAATAATAGAGCCAACATAAATTTTGCACAGTTTTTAGTGTGATAAATTGGAACAGTTGCCCGACAAAACGCAACAAATACCACAAAAATGAACAAAATGAAAGATTTTCGGGTTTGGAGTGGTGATTTTTAAGGGAAATTTGATTTGAGTGGAATTCGGGTTCATTTTTGTTGTTAATCAACATTTTGATCAATTTGTTGACGAAAGCCGAGTTGGTGGGTCGTGGCGGGGAAGGGAGGGCTGTAAAGTAGGCTGAGGGTTGTAAGTAGGGCATATCAGAGGATCCTGGTTGTGCTAGTAGTAGTATCCTTCTCCCACCTCCTCACTCCGCCTCACTCCTGCCCTCAATGCCGGGGCTCTCCTGGAGGCGAACCCGAACCCGAACCCTCCTTTTGGGTGGTTTTTTTTTCTTCTCCCTTCAACCTACGAGTGGTTTGTGGGGCGGGATGAAACGAGAGGGTTGACGAGGGGGATTACTCCTGGATACCCCCCTTTCTACTCCTGGATTACTCCTGGATACCCCCTGTACTATTCTGGATAACTCCTCCCGGTGGGGCCGCCTTCGTCCTCGCCGCCTCCCTTCTCCTCCTTCCGCCCCCGAAGACTTGAACGGGCGGTCGAGACGGAGGTCACCCTATTTTCCCAACCCCTTCGTTTGAGATGTTTTGATGTCAGAATCCTTATTCATTTCATTGGATTGTACAATAAAAGGCCCATAACCTGATAACAACGGTGAATATTTATAATAATATAACTACAGGGCGGATTTGTATACAAATTCATACTTTCTCCCTCGCCGAATTTCGAAAAAATACCCAGTCATCTGCCAGTTTAACATCTTTCACTTTTCAAAAACACCCATTTCATTTTGCATAAAATTGCATATTTTGAAGGTTAGCGCATAAAATATTCGATATTAGGATATCCGCTGGATAAATGCATTCAATTGCATATCTGCCTACTTACATGGCCAGCCACTCGTTTCGAGAAAAAATATGCAGCATGGCTAAAAGAGCATAAATTTCAAATCAAACCGAACAGTTCAATTTTCCTCCAGAATGAACTAGCGGTGTAGGTAGCGACCTAACTCACAAGCTACCTCCCTACGTTTATTTTATCAAAAGATTAGTAATTTATTGGTTGTGTCAACATTATTCGTCTTAAAATTGTATGTGTTTTAATCAAACTTAATAGTTCCTACTTGAGCGATTTTCTATCACTCCATGAAACGTTTTTTAAATGAAGCAGAGTGCGTAGTGTAGAAAAGAAGAAATGAACGAGTTAAAGAGAGTACTACATGCCAATTTTATTAATGGATATTTTGAGTGAAATGAATAAAAGACTTATTTTTTCAGTGGTTCTAGTTTGCAATTGTAATTTGTCACCAATGAAACTTGGGCAAAAATCGCTAATTCTGATTTTGTTAGTGCATATTTAAGCACATATTTCGAATGTTTTTATCGCATATTTTATGACATAAAACAGGGTGTTTTAGTGCATAAGAATCCGCCCTCTCTAATTATAACAAATGCACAAAACACACACAACCAAGATATTTGAACTAAAACAATATAACAAACATTTAGTGCATAGGGTGGAGGGGTCAATGTTTGACACATTAAGAAAAATCTTGACTTTCCCAAGCCCTGTGTCTGGTTGCTTTCTTCTTTCAGACTTATTACTTCCGTTATACACTGCATCAAAATGTCCTATGAGTACCAAGTACTCAAAAACCCTCAAATTGTAGCAATAAACCCGTCTAAATTAGTTTTTTAAACATTTTTTTGAGCCAGTCTTTGACAGCCAAATTGTTTGTTGCACCAGTGATTGAGGACCAGTAATTTACACAAACACTTACTTTCGATGTGATTTTTTTTTTTTTTTTTTTTTCACAATTAAGTTGTTAGCATTTTCGCAAATTGGTAATTAAATCGACTTTTAATCATTATTGTTTAGTCAGTCTTATTAGGAACATGTAAACGATTACCAGTTACCATACGAAAATCACATTATGTTTGGCTATCGAATTATAAAAATAAAGAATTCACAATTTTCACAGTCAAACACTGGCCCCTCCACCCTATTACTGCGAACTGTATCATGTTCAGTCGAAATAATCTTCATACAAATTCATACAAAATTGCCGCTTAAAATCACATTAACCACGAATTTCCATCGTCTGTCACCTAAATGTCGAAAAGAATCAGGAGGACAACGTATTAATAATCAATTCGTTATTCAGAAGAAAATCACCTTTACAGCAAGAACTAAACCACTACAGTTCATTTGAGTATCTACCTGACTAAACAGCAAATAGGAACTGTAACAAGAATGAAAATTAAAACCAAACCAAAATATAAATTTTAAATTCCATTTTGAGAACACAAATTAAAAACATTTTGACATGAAATGATAATTTTAAAAAACGCACACAATAAAATGCCGTGGCAATAAAAAATATGAATTAAGAAATCATCTATGATTGAGTGAATGAAATCTCTGAAAGGAATGAAAACTAAAAATCCAAACTTTTAAAAATAGACACGTGAATATAAAACTACTTTAATTAGCAAGTCATTAATAAAGAGAAAGATTGTGATTTTCTAATCAAATTAATATTACAACTATTTGATGGCTCTTTAATAGAACATCATTGAATATTGAAGAGGACTTTGTGACTTTCGAGAGTGAAGATTGTTGATTTGTGAAATCTTTTGAAATGAATAATTGTTTTCCGTTACTGGTGAAGGTTTTTGTGGGAGTATTACGCGTTTTACGTGGCGTGATTTCAGTTGATTTATCTGATTAGGCGAGCAACGCACGGTGAACGAAGTGGACACTTGGGTAAATTCTGTTGTGGATACGATGGGAATAATATATTATACTGGCGAGTGTTGTAAATAACGAACTTATTACCTCGAGTTTAATTTTAAAACTGTTAACTGGGCTTACGAACTGAAATTTTAAGGGCATATGGTCAATACGATGCAGAGACGTCGTTTTTTAGATCACTTATACAACTAACGGTGTATGTTGTAACGATGTAAAATTCGTATTGAGGAATTGGACGTTAATACGTGAGATTTGACGTGGGAATACGAGGAATTCGAGATGCATCGAGTGCCCATTGAAACTGACCTGCAGAATACAATTTTTATTGTTCAACGACAATGTGGTTACAACTAAAACCACTGTAATTCAGTATTAGATTCACACAGAAACTGATTAACAGGGAAATTCTGATGTTGTATCCGTTTCGCGGCCCTAGCGCCCTACATTCATTCGGTGATTTTCCCGAAACCCTAACGACCCTCTAATGAGACACTTTGCGCGTAAAACCCGTTGTAAATCTTATGTACGTCAAATAACGAGGAAGACTCCACGTTTCGGTCTGTTGTTTATGTAAAAACGAATTCAACGGTGCCAAAAACGTTTTTTTTAATGTTGTATTAATCCAAAATATATTTCATGGATCGAATCAAGATAATTGGAAATTGATATTTCTTCGATATTGACATCGGAAACCGGCCTCACCAAATCGCGCTGAACCATATGGTTTCTGCTGACTAATTATAGTGCCACTTGGCCAAATTTAATTTTTAGATTCCACATGAAAAGCCAATTCCGAATTAGAAGACATCGATATAACGCTCGAGAGAGTGGTCATCCAATAATAATTATTCAACAATTATTGTTGAATAAGACCAAGACGTAGATACATACAGAAGTAAACATTAAGAAAGACGTTCCATAGTCGCATATCGTCCCTACAATTGCAAACTATCGAATGTGAAAATCACTACTTTTCAGGAGAGCAAAACACCCTTTGACAGTAACTCCAAAAAACATATTGAAAACATTTCATATTCGATACTTTATTGAAGGTATTTCCCGCTCTGCCACAGGACGTATCATATCTAATGCAATAGCAAGGTATCGAAACTGAAAAACGAAATTTTTCACATTCAATAGTTTGCAATTGTAGGGACGATATACCAAGACGTTGCGTTGGTTGCACATTTCGACAAGAAAACTGCGACTAATGTTGAACATTTTGAATCCAATGGCCAAATGTTATTGTCACTCCTCACTTATTATAAATAACTTTCAATTTCTTATCGATTAAATTAAATTATTACGGTTGTGCCTGACAAGTTTTACTGGTATCGGTAGTTTTCACCACAATTTCGCTGCAAATACGATCACCACTGGACAATTATGAATAATTACGAATTACTTATTTGAGCACTGAGAAGAATCTGAGTACTTATCTGAGCACATGAACGAAATAAATTCAGAAAAATTACACACAAGTGATCGGACAGTACAATATCTTGTACCATTACTTGTAATTATAAAATTTATTGTATACAGGTTTATTTACGCGGAATCTCTGTATGCTGTGTTGTAGATGTGGGTGGGGTACGTTTAGTTCGCGTTGATAACCCGTGGTAAGTATGCGCGGTGGAAACCGTTTGTTATAGAACCGGTTGTAGCGTTTCGATCGGTGTGGACGAGTTCCGTGGTATTTCTGTGTTGTTTTGAATTCGTTTGTAATGAACTTATCGGTTATACCGAGGTAGTGGATCCACCGGTCGTAATAAGCAGATGATTGGTCAAATGTATCTTGTGTAATATCGAAATGAGTGTTGAAATTGTGTGTTGATTTGCATAGTCACCTGCTGATTCATTTTCTGTATGATGAATCACTTCGTGTATTGTAATATCACGTGTCATAGAAAATTCGTTATAAACGACGTATTTTTAATTAATGTATCGTAGAAATCGGCGGTAATCAACCTGAAACGGTCGAACTTGTCGAATTCACCGTTCAATTTCACATCAAATGACCGGTTATAGCTCGCTTTTTCGTTATTATAGTTTGCGCTGAGCAACGTACGGATAATGGAGGAGTAACGTTGGGTATTCGAATGTTCCCGAGTCTCGGTCACACTATGAAACTTGTATTGAAGACAAGTTGGTGGTGGGACGAGGATTCCTGAACGCGGTTTGGCTGTGATCCGTTATGCGCTCCCGATCATATCCTCGGCGCCTCGTGGGAAGGTTATTTTAACTCGGGGTTTAAACTCCAGTTAGGAGGTCTCATATTGTGATTGTATTCTCGCTCTGTACGTTTCTCATGTTAAACAAGATGCCGAACTCCCTTACTTTGCAGTAACCTCGTCAAAATTTGACAAATGCCCTATTTCGAGCGGACAGCGCGTATACCGTTTTCTGTACCGTAATCATCCAGGTTCGTGATGATATGGGGTACCGCACATCGTTTAATATGAGTGCCACTACAATCAATCCGATCTGAAGGATCTGTTGGACCGGCATTTCGAACGCCGTAGGTATCTCAATAGGTAACTCAATTATAAACCAAAAATTCCCACTGCATCTCACAAGACTTGTAAGTAAGGTGCTGAGGGAATTTTTGTTATACTTAGTGTAACATGATTCCATGAAATGCCACGTTTCACGATATTAGAGACCACACTTTTAAACGTATTCTGTGTACCGTTCAGAGAGCTACACTAAGGAGAGATCCTTCAGAAATTCAATAGATTTGCGGTCAAACTACATGTATCTGGATCTAATACGAGTATATCTCAAGTGCTGAAGTTTGAATCATTTGAGAACTTAGAAAGCTAGACGAAGAAGGGATCCTTCAGAAATTCAGTAGACTTGTCTTCAGACTCTAGATCTAATATACCTTAAGTGCTGAAGTTTTAGACGAAGAAGGAGTCCTTCAGAAATTCTGTAGATTTGTCTTCAAACTACATACATAATATAGGTACCTTAAGTGCTAAAGTTTGGTTCTTTTGAGAACTTGGAAAGCTAGACGAAGAAGGGATCCTGCAGAAATTCACTAGATTTTTCTTCAAACTACATATCTCTAGATCTAATATACCTCAAGGGCTGAAGTTTGGTTCTTTTGAGAACTCGGAAAGCTAGACGAAGAAGGGATCCCTAGGAAATTCAGTAGATTTGTCTTCAAACTTTATATCTCTAGATCTAATATACCCTAAATGCTGAAGTTCGGTTCATTTGAGAACTTGAGGAGCTAGACGAAGAAGGGATCCTTCAGAAATTCAGTAGATTTGCAGTATCTACTTAGTAGGAATATATATTGACAAATCTATTGAATTTCTGAAGGATCCCTCCTTAGTGCAGCTCTCTAAGCGTCGTTTTCAGATGATGAGATTTGGTTAATTAACATTAAATGATCTTCCCTGGGCCGAAGTCGGGATTTCAATCGAATGACGAACTTTACCAACGGAAAAATGTTTATTAGACCAATAACGACAAAATGCGATTATTCCGCCGAAAGGTGACTCTTTTCGTCGTTTCGGAAGTTTTCCCCGAAGGGTTGTTGTTTCCTCGTCACATTCTTTAAATAACATCGAGCCGCGGAAGGTCAAGAATGGTTAACTTGTTTTTCCTCCACCAAGAACTCGTCGCAAATAACCCGAGGGGATCGCCCGTGCGTTCCTCTTAATAGTACGTTCTCCTTCGTTGAAACCTTTTCCCGATGTTGTATTGCGTTTGGACGAATAAAAAGGTCGAAAAAAATGTACTGATTGTTGATGGTTGCATGAACCACCGAGAGAACGGTGTTATAAAATTCATGCTGTTTTTTATTATCGTCCTTGAGATTTGGGATAAATCTCCTTATATCCTTTTCTGGTCATTTTGGACCGAGAATAACTTCCTTTTTTTCGAAAAATCGCTAAAAACTCATATTTGAAACAAGCACAAAATGAATGTAGGCGCCATCAACGTCTCTATCACTTCAAACGCAACTGTACAAATTTTCGGTCGACACTGACAACTAAAATATTGGTTCAACCGTAAAGGGCCGTCACTCGGCGGTGGAAACATAATTTTGACTTGTTAATAGGACGGGAAATAACTCCATTATGCACCAATCGAAACCAATCTCACTTAATAGCGCAAATGTACTTTACTGCAGAAATTAAGTGAAAGTAACTTTTACTCGGACCAAATACGAAAAAACAGCAATTAAAAAGTGAAAGCGTCATCTTTGACAGGATACTGTATTCCTTCGATTGATTGATTTTTTTTTTACCTCTTTCTCGCCGATTTGTGATTTGAAACAAATTGAACAATTAGATGTGTGAATCTCTCACTTGAAGGTGCCCAAATTTGTGTATTTCATCGCCATCCGCCCCGCAACCACGAGACAGTACTCGTAAAGTTGATTGCGTATTTACTTTTTAATTGATTAATATATTTTTTAATTTGTTTTTTTTCTAACTTCTGAAGGAGTTTAAAGATTCAACTTTGACCTCATCGGCTTTCGTTGAGTTGTTTACTTTAATGATTTCGAGAATCAACTTCAATGGATTCTCGCTGGATTCAAGGATTTGTCATTTTCGCCTACTTTTGTTCGAGTGCGATGTGAATGCAATTTCGAGTTATCAACAACCAGACAAGTCAATGGATTTGGGCTTCCTCAGGTGTAGATTTCCCGCGATCCACATATATTCTGATAATTTTCTTTGTACTCGATTGATTTGACGAGGTTCATCCTAAATGATGTTTTGTGATGTCAATTTTTTGTTCGAATATACTTTTATATCTACGCAAAGCTCGTTAATGAGCTTTCAACCTTCTGAATTCCTGCAGTGTGCAAAACGGCTGAATCTTAGTCACCTTCACTTTGACACTGTATGATATATGGTTATTATGAACATGTCATGAACATATTATGATCCCAATCCGTTGTGTGCTGAAGTGTTCAGTGTTAGTTTGTCTCTAGAAGCAGAAAGGTAAAATTGGCGGAAACGAGGAATTTGGTTTGGATTATAGGACATTTTTTGTTTTCATTCATTCATATTTCTGTTTGGATTATTATCCCCCTTCCTCCTCCCCACATCTTCCGCAATACATCAACTCGCAACTCCTATTACTACGAGTACATATCGGACGCAGCGTACATGTTCGTTGTAGACGATGTATTGGATACAGCGGAAATCTGGATGTCGTTTACAACGTACAAAAACCTGAGGTCTCTTCATGTACGTTGTCAACGACATCCACTGTAAAAGTTTTAATATAATACAGAAAATCCAACTCATAACGAATCACATACCTTATGTGATGTTATTTTACGATCTACTGGATATCGCACAGATAAATCGATGAATCCTGAAGCACCAGTATAGCTGAGGAAAATAATTAAATACTGGCCCATACTGACTTGAGTTAGGAGAGAAGGTCCGAAAAAATGTAAAAGTTAGGGCAGACGCTAAGTAGATGGTTGGCTGCGCGAGGAAGACGATGGAGAGGCCGGTTGAAGTGGTAGGTCGTCGGAGAAAATGGTACTGCAAACAGGTTGTGACTACGCGAGGATGGGCGAGGGGTCACCAGAGCTATGCTGGAGAGCAATGCGGGACAGGAGAGATGGCTGTTGATATCTTATAAAACAACACCATATCAGCCACACTACGACGCTTCAAAAGGGTGAGAAGCTTGCACATTTCGCGAATGTGGTAATCAATCTCGCTCGATGGGATGTTCAACTTGAAGGCAATGTATCGAAGGAACTTATTATGTACTCTCTCCAAATTGTATCTGTGGGCTGCATAATAAGGCGACCATACGGGGGAATCGTACCCCGGCAGCGGTACAAAATAACCATGGCCTGACAGTTTGTACATCCGCGGGTGTTCTTTTTGAGGATACCCAAGGCCCGCAACACCCGCCCCACAATAAGCCCTATGTGGTTGGAGAATGTCAGCATCCTATCAAAGACAATCCCCAGATCTACCGTATCCGATCGCCTCTGGAGGACAATCTTTGGTGGAAGGAGACAGTTGAGCGCTTAAAGCGGATACAAAAACAGGCAGTTCATGGAGCACCACTCCTCAAGACCACGGATGGCCAGCTGCAACAGCTCACAATCCGCTGGTGATTTAACATGGTTGGTAAAGTGAAGGTGCCTCATTGTCAAAATGGGTTCAAAATCGTCCTTCCCCGAGGGCCTCGTCCTGGGGATTAGTGTGGAGCCTCATTAGTCAAATCGAGTTGTACTTCGGCGTTAAGCCCCAGACCCACTAAACGTCGTGTCGAAGGAATGTCCACCCTTCCCAAGTCATTAACTTCTCCGCGTCTCGACTGTAAACGCTAACGCGAAAGGGGCAAATGTGAATCATCCACGCGTAAGTGAAGGGGCACAAATCTTCTAAATCCCAGAAATACTCCCCCTGCTACGTACCCACTAAACTAGCGATAAATAATCGTCATGTGTTAGTACGAGTATATCGACGTTTTCGTAGTCTTGTGAACCATCAAACGAAAGTAGTTATCAAAAATTACAGGCTTTTATGATGTTTTTGTTGAATGTTAAATTAGAGGTTATAGACCGACGTCGTAGCTTCCCTTGAGAAGGGTTTACTATACTGAAGGGTTTCATTTAAATGTAAATCGGAGGACAAATACAGCCAACCAAAGCTAATAAGAGCACAAGAAAATCGATACTATAAAATTTATTGTACCTATTTAATAGTTTTCAGTTTGGTTTATTACAACGTCTGGTGCGAGGACTCGTATCGTATAGTGATACAATACAAGGTCTTCCTATAACGAGCCCCAGAAACTGGAAACTGCCTTTTGTATCTGATTCGATCCCCAAATTCGGAATCATTCATGTCGTTTGATAGGTGACAGATATGGGATCATAATAACCCACGACTGAGCTCACGTCTCGTTTTCTTCTTTCTTTATTGATCTTCATCTTCAGACCAAATACGTTACTTTCCGTAACCCCTTCTTGTTAGCTAATGGTCTATTCGATATAATTTAATCGCCCGTTTTACGAAGATTCCGTCCATACGGTCCTGGTTAGCGTGCCAATGGCCGTTTATCGATCTTAGTTCAAATAAGCGTACAGATATAACGGGCCCTTAGACGGTAGGATACCTACCATTTTATATGGGCGATTTTAACTGGAGCTTTCAAACCTTCTTTCTTAATGCGAGCAGAAGATTTGTCTTCGTGTTTCGACGAAAAGTTCGTTTTGCGTAGTTAGTGAGAAACATCCGTCAGGAGAGACGACGAAGATGTCCCAATTTTGGACTTTATCAAGTAGGAAAGGATATTATAATGTACTTAACATGAATAGGAAATAATATGATCTTCTTTACATGGGAAGGATATAATATGGTTTACTTTACACGGAAAGATTCCCTTAAAATAAACCAAAACGTTCATTACCTATCACATTATCATCAACCAAGGATGATCGAAACACAGTTCTTCGCCCTAGGAACTGTTGACGCCTTCTCTGACGAACCCACGGCTTCCAAAATCAAGAAAAAACTGAGACGTCATTTTCGGGAGACCAAAACCCCAGAGCCCTTCCATGTGATAAACACTCAAATTCGCGGACTTTCTTCAATTTGATTTTGTCTAAGTGTCACAAGGGGAGTGGACTCAGGATAGCGGCTGCGTTCGGCCGTCGTTGCCTAAAAGCTGACAGCTAGAAACCAGCTTTCTCAACTTGGAGGACAACACAGGTTTGCTATTAGGATTTCGCGTTGAAGATGTGGTCAAGTGGTTTAAATAAATTAGGATCCGTTTCGAGAACGGTGAAATGTCATTAGAGAATTTAGAAGATTTTCAACTTTTTTTCTGGATATTTCGACTGAAGACACAATATTATTGTGGAGGTAATAGGTGGTAGTAAGGGGTTTGATATTTAAAGAGACAAAAATCACATTGATTTCTCACTCAACCAGCGCACATCAAGCGTTATTATCAATCTGAACACATCAGGAGCGTGGTTCTGGACATAGAGGTACCGCACTAAAATCAACCCCCCCCCCTCACCACACACACGTTTTTTGGAAATTCAGTTAACGTACAAGTATTTTCAAAAATGTTTTTTTCAATTGTCTATGCTTGATCTGCAATTGCGGGCCTGCTATTTATTCTTGTTATTCAATTTCAGTCTAGTAAATAATTTGATGCCCACAGTAATTCTATGTTGCCTGGGGTTGTACTTGTAATCCTTATTATTGGCCCAGGTTTTTATCAATACAGGAATTATTTCTTCGTGAATCATACAATTCAATTCATTACGTCTAGTGTATTTTTCATTCGGCTGAAGGGAGGCCCGTGCCCCCGTGCCCACCCCTAGATCCGCCACTGGTTGGCTGAGACACACTTGTTTCCAGAAACCACTCACAGCGTAACCACCTTGTTCTGACGAGGGTTGCGGACAGAACTCGAAACGATCGCAAGCCAAAACCCCAGACTTATATAAAGACTTGGAACGGACGACTCATCGGGAGACCGATCCGGACGGTTTGAGGCCGCAAAATGAAAATTTCCTAAGGAGTTCTTTGAACTTCGGGGAGGGCGTTAACAGCTGTGAACGTCCTTGCTTGCCCAACTCGACCCTCTGACTCACTGACTGAGTAGAACCCCTTGACGCAACCTTCTCCACCGGGCGTTCAAGACGAAAAATCCACCCCTTGGACTTGTGCTGTCTGATTCAGACGCCACTTTCAGCGGAATTTTCTCGTTTGGACTCCGATGTGTCACCTTGTCGTTCATTTCGTTGTATCCGTTATTATCAGATTCAAATTCCACAGTTATGCAGCATGACTATAAGAGCGAATTTTTGAACAAATAACTGGTTTTATATCAAATTGTGTCTCCTTTTTTGCCGAGTAACACCTCAGTTTATAGATTTTTCAACGCAGAACACGTTGGTGAAGTCAGAATTGCGGTATCTTATTTCGTTAACACATTCCAGCAGATGAACCGTGAAGAACATCTCAAGTATCAACCACGTTTCTTCATCTTCAAAGTGCTCCAGTTTGAAAACGGAATAGGATATCGCAATTCTGGCTTCACTATCTTGTCCAGCGTAGAAAAAAAAATGTTTAAAATGAAGTAACTTGCCAGATGTTTCATTTTTCGAATTAAACCTCGAATTTCACTGCCAAAAGACACCAAAAATCACATTATTGAATATTATAGAAAAAAGTATGAACACAAGATTAAGGAGTTAGCCGGTTTTGCAACTAGACTACACAATTATTGTTTGTTGCATGGGATTTTTTCACAACCCTTCGCCAACACTACGATTTTTAGTGAATTTTCGAAGAAAATGAAGCTATTGTTCTCGGTCCAAAATGTTTATTTTGGTACTTATATTTATACTTATATTTATGTGATATAAGAAAATGAAACAGTCTGTCAAGTGACCCCTCATTTTGGAGGTTTTTAAACGCTTCTGAAAAGTAGGCATAATTGACTATCGAGTTGCTGACTCATCCTTAGAGAACATCAGCAACACGAATATGAAACTTGACCAGAAATATCTGGTTTTTCATTTATAAGATATTGTTATTTTAAGGGGTCTATGTTTTGCAACCGACCTACGGTTCAATGTTGGGTTTTGATTTGAACACTTCAACGATATTTATTCAACTTTAAACCTTATTCCCTTCTCAAACTGGGACACTTTGAAGATGAAGAAACGTGGTTGATTCTTGAGAGGTTCTTCATGTTTATACTGCCCTAGTCTGGTAACGGAATGAGTTATCGCAATTCAGAGTTCACAATCGTGTTCAGCGTTGTAAATTATATCAACTAAGGTGTTACTCGGCAAAAAAGGAGACAAAATGTTTTATGAAACCAGTAGGTGTGACCGCCCACAGGAAAACGTACCTTAGCTTCCGGATTTTGAAATCGGGTTTGTTGTCATTCCTGAGAGAAAAATGCAATCAAAGGTTTAGAAACTGTTAATAAAGGTTAATAACATTTATTTAGAGGAGTTATCAAACAAACAACAAAACGAAAAGTAACTTCTTCTTCTTCAAGAGATGAGGTGATGGCCCTGGGAAGCTAAGGTAGGTACATATTCCGCGCGTGGGTTTTTGCGATGTTTCGATGATTTCCAGTAATCGATTCGTGAAACGGCTTACAGATTTTGAAACTATGTTAGATTTCCTATTCAAATCGATAATAATCCGAAATGTCGATTTTTCGATTATGACTTCTTTTTTTTTTTGTTTTGCTGAAAAATTGGCTTCCGGAAGCTAAGTTACCTACGTTTTCCTGTGGACAGTCACATTATATGGAAACCTCTTACATAAAAGCGGTTATTTCTTCGAAAATTCGCTGGTATAGCCATGCTGCATGACTGTGGATTTTTTTCCGTCTATTCCAGCGGCGTTTTCTGTCTTAATAAACGCCAAACCCGAAGCAGGTTCGAGCCCAAAACACCCCAAACTCCGGTGACTCGTACAGTCGGACAAGACGCGATCCCTCGCCGTGGGTGCTCTATGACCCCGATATTTCCCTCATGGGAGGCTCGTTGAAGCCGAAAGAGACCCGTCGGGGAACCCACAGCTCGACGCGCCCGCTTCAGTTCGATAACGGTACTCGACACCCTCCGCCATCACAACCGCCGCTTGTCCGTCCCCGAAACGTTAATCCTCCACCCGAAAAAAGAAGGAGAAGAAGAAGAAGAAGAAGAAGAGAAAAAAAGAAGGAGGTATTCGATTCATCTGTTGGGCACCTCCTCATGCTCATTACTCATCGGGGTCCGTCCAACGGATCCGCCGCTATCACTATCACTATCGCTATCAACTTTTGCGCCGATCTACATACGGCAATGATTTTGGCTCATCTCGTAGGATCACGTTTCTGCTCACACGACCTCGGGAAACTCAGAGGAAGTTACCGTAGGTTCGCACTTACTTTCTTTCAATCCCCACGTTTATCAACTGATTTACTCGTCAATTACACCTCACTAGACATCACATTGCTCAGCGGTGACTTGGTTAGTTTTAGTGAATTTCCGTAGAAAAGGAAGCTATTGTGCTCAGTCCGAAAATTTTGAAACTCGAATTTCCATAAACATTTTATACCGAACGAATATAAATCAGAATTTCCATAATCATTTTTATACCGAAATCCGTTCCAACAAACGCAAGGAATCAATAATTGATAGTATTATTGTAGAATTATTCTACAGCTAATTTCCAACAAAAATGCCTCCAGGAATTTTTCAATACTCAGTTGGAAAACCGACTTTTTTTACTTTCAAGTTTTTTTTTGTGTTTTCGACCTTCTCTCAGTAAAACGGCTCTATTTCCCTTAAATTAATATGTAAAATATTTAAAAGTTGAGAATACCGTTCGACAGAGCGTTAAATTTACTGTCTCCCCGATATAAAATGGGAAGGAAGAAAAAGAGGAAAGAAAAAAAGGAAGAAACTTTTTTCGCATCTCATTTTTATTAAATTATAACTTAATCCTTTTTTAAAAATAAAGAATTCTTATAAAGCGAGTCTCTCCCTTATCGGGGAGGCATGGAAGTGTCATTCGATTCAGCGTCATATGCATAAATTGCGATACCGAACTCACTTCCATGAAGAACGTTGGCTTTTAGTGGAAAACGTGGATTTTCACCTAAAAACTCACGTTTTTCAGAACTCAAACGTCATTTTCTCCACCAATTTCACTGTGAAAACCAATTTTTAAAAAATTTCATTGGGAAGCTGAGATATTGGCCAAGTTTGTCCGGAGAAGTGCACGCCGAAAGAACCCCGTACTGAAAAAACGGCGATTTTTAAGAGATCTTTAAATTTTGGACTTCGACCTTTTTTTCATCAATTAGGACTGTCTTAAAAAATCGGATTTTATATCAGAGAGATAGAAAATTTAACGCTGTGTCCAACGGTATCCTCAACTTTTATTTTACATACGAGTTACATCGTATTAATTTAAGGGGAATAGAGTCATTTTACTGAAACAAGGTCGAAAACACACAAAAATCTTGAAAGTCGAAAAAGTCGATTTTTTAATTGAGTAATGAAAAAATTTCATAGAATTGAGATAAAAAATTGAAATAAAAAAAGAATTGAAAAAAAGTCAATCAATGGATTACTAAACATTCGTAAAAGATGATTATTGGACCATCTACTTAAATAACCTGTAATAATTACAGATTTTTCAAGTAGATGGTCCTTTGAGTAATAAACTTGAAGGACCATTCACTTAAAAAACTAATTAACGTTTTTAAAAATGTCAATATTTAAGAAGTTAAACACATTTCATTTTTCGCGCACACTATGAGAAGAGGTACACATTACCGTAGTAAAATAATGGATTAACTCGATTCACAGCAGTGGTAGGTTCACACTTCTGAGCTTCTTATTTTGACCAGTGCGGTAGAAAGGATTTACCTTGGAATGGTTCTGTGAGAAGTTTAGCCAATAATGTTTGGTCAAGTAACAAGCGAGTCGCTCAAGTACGTTAGTGAGGATTATAAATAAACCAGCCTACAGGCGTAAGCAAGCGACTGAACCAATCACGCGAACATACTCGGACGAGCTCGTATGAACATCTCTCGAATGGTGAGAACTAAACTTTGCTGAAGTACGCTGGAGCCTATCGTTGTCGTATTGCCAGATCGTCGCTCAGATCATTAGCTGAAAGCTGTTTGTGTAGACGCCTGAATATCAGTGCGAGTTCAAAGGAACGAGAAAACGTCAAAATATCAGCGTAAGCCAGTTAACTTCGCTTGAATATGAGGGCGACAGGAATCACTCGCGATCAGAGTTATTTGATCAATTGTATGATTTATACAGATTTTGGGCGGTGATGAAGATTTAATAGCCTGAAGGCAGAGGAAGTGCGCGAGGGGCGAGCAAAGACCTTGAAGGGTCGCTGGAAGGACCTTCTTCAACGTCGTATTCATGAGCCTCGTAAATGTCTCACAACGAGCAAAACGCTTTCGCGCCTGAAGTTGTTTTCGCATCACCTACAACAGTTTTGTGTCAGTTCAAATCCACAAAGAACGAGCTCGAAGTTCCGTAGGATATTTATGAGCTTCAATGAGCGAAACGGTTGTAATTTTGTAGTTTTTTATTCATGTTCCAGTTTGAAGTAGACGATGGACCACGGGCCGTGAACATCAAGGACCTCATAATATAAAATATTATTTTATATCTGGCGTTGTAATTACCGCGCAAATAAATTCTCCTTCGACGAGAAAATTGTTGCCTATCAATTTCGTCTGCGCACCAGCAAAATGTGGGGCATCCACCATACCCCCAAAAAGTATGGATGGATTATTACCTACTATATTCCGACGAGATTACTACTCTTTAGGATTAGTACTCTTTAAGTAGGCACGCGAATTTTTTTGCTATTATAACGCCTATCATTATTATCACTGTGTTTAATGCTGGTAATTGGAATCCGAGTATATCTTTCCAGATGTCTCGGTCGTATGTCGGTATGTCCTCAAGTTGCAGGTCGTCCGGTTCGTTCGTCACTTCCTGTGTCTATTTCCCTATGAAGTTATCGTCTAAGATGACCAGCGCTTGTTTTATGCTCGTTTTTTGGTGACATCTTGTAAAATTCAGGTATTGTTTTGGCGTGATTTTTATGAACGTTGGCTGGTAAGTGAAATTCTAACATATTTGGAATCTGGAGAATTTCGTTTTTGATAATTATTTGGCCACTTTGGTCGGACATCTGAAATAGGTATGTTCCATTCCAAGGTAAATCATTTCTACCGCACTGGTCAAAATAAGAAGCTCAGAAGTGTGTACCTACCACTGTTGTGAATCGAGTTAATCCACTATTTTACTACGGTAATGTGTAGGTACCTGTTTTCATAGTGTGTGCGAAAAATGAAATATGTCAAACTTCTTAAATATTGACACTTATGTTACGTATTAGTTTGAAGGAAATGTGAAAACATTGATCTACAATAGATTTTTATTTTTATTTATTTATTTATTCATTTATTTTTATTTTTTGCTTTAGTAGCCGAACTGAACATACATGGAAACCATGGACTGGTCAACGGGTCTACATCAACAATTATTAGTAACTACAGTAAAATGCAATTATAATAAAAATATTGATGTTGAGGGATGTCGAGGGTCGGTCAAATGAAAATTGATTTATGTGCCAACGTTTCGAAGAATATATTTCTTCATCTTCAGGGCAGTTTATAAAATGGAGTTGGACTCCAACAGGGAAGTTCTTGCCTCCAGATCACAGAAGTAACAAGTAATCTGGAGGCAAGAACTTCCCTGTTGGAGTCCAACTCCATTTTATAAACTGCCCTGAAGATGAAGAAATATATAGAAACGCATGAATCGTAAGTTAAATAGAATTAAGTTAGTTATTTCCAATTTTTGGCTCTCCTGAAAAATTAGGTAAATGGCACTTACGCCTTTCTGCCTTGAGACCATCGATATTATATCGATGGTCTCAAGGCAGAAAGGCATATAATACGGCTTGATACTTGCATATTTCGAAGGTATTGAATGCATATTTTGAGGTTTTAAAGTGCATATCGATCCGAGCTCTACTTGTTATTATTGATAACAGTCTGGTATCTGGTGGCTGTTATCGCAAGTACTTTCAGTTTCGTACTTCGCCGTTTTTTTGTCGTGGGGCCGCTAAAAGTTCCCGCCTCGAAGCCGTCACAGAAGAGTTCATTAACTCGCGGGGCCCCCCCTTCGGGAATAAGGACGAAGAAAGCGGCTAACACAGATTTCTCTTCGCCGCGAGGGAGATCCTCGCTCCTCTTCACATTTCCCTTTTCCAATTTTCACGGTCTCGCGAGTTTTCCATTTCAAACGAGCTCAAAAGGAAAAATCTTTCTTTTTTTTCGCTCCTTCTTCGTCCGGTGGGGGGGTGTCAATGATGACCAGGTCACCGAGGATCGCGTTATTCCTATCATTGAATTGAGCCTGTCACACGTGTGATGGGGACAAGATAAAGTTGCGGAGTTGCAATAAACTTTGACACATGTTGAGGCGAGTGTGATAAGTTGATGAAAGACAGAAAAATCAACGATCAAAATGGCCACTAAGTCGGTACAGACATAGACACATACTGATACATAGTCACAGAACTTCGATAAAGCAAGGATTTGATCGGTAACGTTATGAAATATGAGAGGGAATTATCGAAGAAATAAATGGTTTTACTGGTTTTATAACAAATTTTGTCTCCATTTTTTGCCGAGAAACACCTCACCTCAGTTTATAGATTTTACAACGCTGAGTACGTGGAGTTAGAATTGCGATATCTCAGAGCGCGGTCAAAAAAAATCGATTGAGGTTTTAAATTTTCATGAAATTTTGCGAATAATCCGAATTTGCGATGAAAAAATGAGAATTCCCATTTGAAAAAACAAAGTTGATGCGCGAAAAATTGCTCAAATTGTTAACCGAAGTTGGCTACGCACATGGCTGCTCTCATGGCACAGGAATCGTTAGTAGCTCTCCTTTTTGTTTTATTTTAAAATGCATTCTGCACTAAAATGTATTTTTTATTTCACGTGAATCAGCGTTAAAAACAATGAAATCTAACAGAAATATCAAATTGAACGTTCACCCCTTTGCGTTCTTTAACGGCGGAAATGAGTCAATTCATTCTACGAAATTTTACATCGCGGTTAATCAATATTTGTATTGGTGGAAATCGATTTTTTACCCTCCTTCGATCCCGCCGTAGTAATATGAAATAACGGACTTGAATGTGAAGAAATCTGACTCAGGCTTCTGAATACCTAGCCATCACAGTAGGCTGTGGTAAGGAAGTCGTCCAAATTATTCTTCCCATAACCCCAGGAACTCTATCTTGCGAATGGACCCTAAAACTACTTAACAGTCCTCACAGCTGACTCTTGTGATCCTAAGTTTTCCTAATCCACCCCATTAATCCAGGTACTCATGTTCGCCAAAGGACCCCACAACTGACTCACTGACTCTGGCTACTAAACGGCCCTCATAGCTGTCTCTGCATGCCCAGTCCTCACAGTTTTACATATAAGTCTCCCTTCAGTGTTACATATAATTTGGCCGAGTTATTTGACAAAATTTCCACACTTTTTTAAACATTTTCTTTTATTTCGTTTCTACATACATGTACTTTTTTCCACCCCCGCAGCGCAATGCTACCAGTCGTCGGGTGTACGCGCTCACTCGTTCTGTTCTGAATTCAACATCATGCGTACTTTCAAAACAATCATAAAACCTCAACAGCTCATTTACCTTATTTTGTCCCATTTCTTGGCCTGACAATGACATTAGTACGCGACATCGGTCGGGCGACTCCTGTTAGTAACCCATTACGGACTAATCGCCCAACTAATTATCGGGACTCGGCTAATAACTACAATGAGTTTGTATTTGTACATTCGTTTTAATTTATTCTATTTAAAAAGGCAATTTGACAGGAGTAGCGCCGGTGATTCTCGTATCCCTCATTAAGGTTACATACCAGAAAAATAAAGATAGTTGGGTACTAATAATACACCGATTCCTCCTACCAATACTTGATCCAACATTGTAGGAGAGAATAGATCACGGAATTTGAAATTCAAGTTTTTGTGGTCTAAAAATTTTTTTTCCTCAACGTTTTAGTTGACTTTGAAATAATGTTCAGCGTTATGTTGTATCTAGTTAACGTAAAGCGTCAGAAGTCGACACGCTAAAGGAAGTTTGAACTTTGAGCTTACCTTTCACGTAGGAAAATAGTTTTTTCTTATTGCAAACCTGTTCATTGTGTACCCAAGATCCTTCCCTAAAGACCTGGCAGCGGGAAATATTATTCAACATGGTTTAAAAAGGGACAAACAAGTTTTGTAAAAAATCCCAATGCTCTAGTAGTCGACACCAGTGACCAACATTTTCTTCAGTAGTCGACATGGTTTTGCACTAGTAGTAGACCTACGAGTACATGAGTTAGAAGTCGACAGTATCTCTTGAGTCAGTAGTCGACAGGTTTCGTCATTCCATCGTTTTCACTTTTTTCGACTTCCATCTAAATAAAATACATTCAACTGTGAATCGGAACTTGAAAATAGATTAATAAGATGTAATAAAGTAGTTATCAGACTTTTTATTTGCAAACAGCTCATCATCAGTCTCAAATTGCAATAAGTACTTAAGTAAAAAGGTATGAAAACTATAGTCGAAAACTCATTGTCAGAAAATTGACATTACAGTTGGGCTTAGGTACCTATTTACATATTTTTTGACATTTTCATGTCTTTGCTTTGGCACATAAACTGAAACGGGAAAAATTTGTTCCCTTGAATCACCCTTTCCCTCAGATCACGTCAGAACACAAGCGACCGGCTGGCCATTACGTCAGAGCCTATGACGCACGAGCGTATGACGTAAGACGGCTGGCAGGAGGCTAACTAGTACGTCAGAGCCTATGACGCACGAGCGTATGACGTAAGACGGCTGGCAGGAGGTCAACAAGTACGTCAGAGCCTATGACGCACGAGCGTATGACGTAAGACGGCTGGCAGGAGGCCAACTAGTGCGTCAGAGCCTATGACGCACGAGCGTATGACGTAAGACGGCTGGCAGGAGGCTAACTAGTGCGTCAGAGCCTATGACGCACGAGCGTATGATGTAAGACGGCTGGCAGGTGGCCAACATGTACGTCAGAGCCTATGACGCACGAGCGTATGACGTAAGACGGCTGGCGGGAGACCAACAAGTACGTCAGAGCCTATGACGCACGAGCGTATGATGTAAGACGGCTGGCAGGTGGCCAACAAGTACGTCAGAGCCTGTGACGCACGAGCGTATGACATAATACGGCTGGCTTTTATGTCTCTGCGCCCCTCCCACACCCACACCGCGTACCTCGTACTTCATTTTGGTTTATTATCTTCGATAATGAACCATTGGAATCGCCCAAAGAAAAAAAAATTTTAACCCCTCCCCTTAAAATTTGTTGGTTTACGTTTCAAGATACGTAGATTCAGAAAATCGAATAAAAAAAAATCCGTCCGTCCGCCGTACGCCAAACGCCGTCCGCCGTACGCCGTCCGCGGCACTTCCGCCTCCGCACTTCGGCACTCCTTTGGCCTTGAATGTAGTGGCCAAGTAGAGTGGTTCTAGGAACATCGTTGTTTTTTGCTGCCTCCTTGATGCTTACTCCACTTCTTACGTCTTGAATAGCCATTCGGTCCTCAGTGTACTGGAGGAGTCGTCTTCCCTTCCTATTGGGATTGCATGTTTTCTTCGGTTTTTTGGGAGCCTCCTTCGTCTTCTTCTTCGTTGACGAGCCAGCCATTTTTTAAATTTCTGCTATAAAAAGAAAATACAAAGTTAATAAAATTTCATCCTCTAAACCTTGAGACCATTCTGTGAACTTAGTTGGTATATTTTCGAAGAAAATACAGTTAGTGTCGACTACTGATGCACAGCAAATTCTGAAAATTTTCAGAAGTCGACACCCCCTGTCGACAATTAAATATGAGCCGAAATTTATGTCAGTAGTCCACACCCTCCCCGAACCAATCAAAACATCATTGGATACGCAAATAAACTGAATAAATGTTGCTTAGAAGCAATAAACGACACAGAAATTTAAAAGATATTATTAAATGTCAGGTAATAAGAGTGAAAGAGTGATATCCTCATGGACTATCGTCGGATCAATATTTTCAAAGTATTGTTCAATTTCCTCTTACTATCAAAAATTGAGTGAGTTAGTGAGAAATATCTGAGCACCAGGTGTACAAAAAATGTGTGGAAACTTCCCTTTGAAACAATATTTCCAACTGTTCAACTGTTTTCAACGCTGGTTATTATGGTTGAATTTTGAACGAAAAAAGAATCGTTTGATATCGACGGATATTTGTTATTTACTCAGTTACGAACGAGCATGGTCCAAATGTTTCAGCTTTTGAACTACTCGAAACGGAGATACTATCTGGGGATATTATATAGAGATAGATCTGGGGAACTGATGATGGTGATTTCTCCTTCTGCATAATAACAGAGGAGAGTAATTCATGGGACTTAATCAGCTGAGGGCTTTTCAGTAGCCTGAGTTAGAACTTCATTAGCCGAGCGTTTTGGGATTTCTATTTAGTAGCCCGAGTCAGTGAATATACTGTGGAGTACCTATATTTGCAGTACGCTCCATAGTGGGGTCAATTTGCAAGCTTGATATCCTGAGTTAAGGGGATGATAATTTGGAAAACATCATCAGCAGAGTCAGGCTGGACGGCTATTCTGAGGGGAGTTAAATGTGTTGTTCATTTGCATCCTTGAGTTCCTAGAGTAAAGAGGAGGGTAATTTAGCAAACTTCATCTGCCGAGTGTGTTGGGATGTCTTAGTTGTGGAGTTTATTTGCAATACACTCCATGTGGGGTTAATTTGCAAGCTTGATTTCCTAAGTTAAGGGGAAGATAATTACGAAAACCTAATCAACAGAGTAGGCTGTGTGGGCTGTTCAGTAGCCGGAGTCAGTTTTAGGGTACTTTGGCAAGCTTGAGTCCCTGGTGTTGTGGGAAGGACAATTTAGGAGGCTTATTCAGCACCCAGCTGTGAGTAGTCTATTTAGTACTGCCCTGTTAAAAAAAAAAGTTATAAAAACGCCTCAAGTCCAATGTTTACGATAATGGGGTTTTTACGGAACATGGCCTTTCCGATAGTGAAGTCCAAATTTCAAAATTTGAAACTAAGGGGGGGGGGGAGAATTCTGACATACGTAAATAGAGGGGTTTCATAAACATATGAAAATTGGTCAATGTTAGGGTAAAACGCCTCAACGACACGCTGTTAAGGTAAAACGCCTCAACTCTAGGATGGAAACGCCTCAAAACTTATTTATTTTCGCGCTAGTGTTAAGTTAAAACGCCTCAACTCACCAAAGTATTGAGATGAGGCGTTTTACCTACAAACATTGACATTTTTTTGGCTTCATATTTCGGTTGAGGCAGTCAATCAAAATTTCCTAACAAAACATCCGTTTATTTGAGGCATTTTACCTAAACAAACATCCCAAAACGGAAGCTGGAAATTTTAAAATCGCCTTAACTACAATTAATCGATTAATTTTCGATTTTTTTTTGTTTTGTTTTATAATGAGTTGCAGTCAACTTACCCTTCAGTGCTCGCGTCGGGTTAACTTTCTAGTTCGAATTTTAACGTCTTCCTATCGTTTGTTGCTCCCACCCCTCGTTGTATTCTCCTAGCTTCTGGAAATGATAAGTTTTGTTAACTTTTGAATATTGAACTTTGAATATTGAAATTTATTTTACGTTTCATTTTGCCGCGGGGAAGATCCAATAGGTGGCCTTTCACTGTGTTCTTTCACCTTGTGAATCTCGCAGGCATAAATTCGTATCTTATTTATAAAACAAATAATAATATCAGCATGACTTGAGCCTCATTCCTGAAAGAGTGGGGCTACCAACTCGTCCGAATTCATGTTGTTGAACGGCTACTGAACCTACTGAACTCCCTGAGAAAAGATATTAGACTATACCAACCAGGATCGCTCCATAACACCCAAAAAAGTACCATTTGTACCCTAGCAGATGTTTGCTCCAATTGTCGGAAGAATATCTGCAAATACCATTCAACCGCGACGATAAAATGTGAGGATTGTACTGTAGACTGAAGAAATACAATGACTGAGGGTAAGAAGACTGAGGCTATGCAGGCTGATGATGTATCTAAACGTGCCCCATCTCCTCACAGCTACGAGTATTTTTGCACCGATACTACCAATATGGTAGTGTTTTCTTTCTATATTTTTATTTTTTCTAAAGGAGGCACGATTTTATCTCAAGGAGTTTTCGGTATTAATTTTATACTTTTCGGTCAACTTCCAGGGTATTTGTTCCGTCATTGGGGTAGTTATTTCTCTGTGGGAAAAAAGTAGGAATTACTAATAGTTGTGGTATTAGTAATTCATTGAAAAATTACGTTTGGAAATGGATATAAGTCACGACATTATTATTTGCTCAAACGCTATGTGCTTTATACTCGTAGTTCCTAACTGGCTGTTCAATACCTATATTTTGTATTAAAAAAACGTGAAAATTGGATTACTTTATCGGCTTGTTTTGCTATTATAAATGATTTTATATTCCATGTTGAATAGAGTACTGACGGTCGGAAATATTTCCGGAAAAATTGGAAATATTTCAGAAATATTTCCTGGTCGAGGACAAAAATACCTACCAAACCCCTGAAGATGGCTTATTAAGATGGCCTCCAAGAACCCTCCAAATAAATAAAGGATTCTTTTAGGAAATCTTATGCTGAACAAAAAAATTCTATAAACATGGGGTCTAAAATCGACCCCATAATATTCATCCATAATGTATCAATCAGAATTTCATTAAAAAGCGCTCCTTGTTGGCAATGCAAGAGGTAGATGCAAACAAATGTTATTGCTGTTGTAAATAATGTAATATACTTGGTATATTAGCAGTGTAATTACGCAATCAGCAGTGTAATTACGCAATAGGTGAAACACCGTTTTGCAGCACTGAAACATGTAAAAAACAAAAAGTTTCAGGTAGTAGCAGCTGATTTTGGTTTCAATCCTCTACAGGACATTACTGAAGAGATCCATAAAAGGATGTTGTTTAAAATAAGTCAAGTTCACTTTTAGCAGACTTTGCCGCGCACGACGCTCGGTCTTTAATAAATTTGCAATGCTTTTCGCTCTAAAATGATATTTTATCTACTTTATTATCGTTCGTCCTCAAAATATCTTTCCAAGACCAGTTCATATGATCATAACAGTCCGTTAAATATTTTTTTGAGCTCCTCATGTTCAATTTCTGTAAAAAACGGCAATCTTTCGGAAATATGTCGGAAATTATTCACGAAATATTTCCACGATTTTATCTTTCCGGAAAAATAATGTTGAAGGATTCCTTTTGTAAACTAGATGTAGGGCTTCGATATTTTAATTGATCCATCCTCATACGACCTTCCGGTGGTTCTCTGCATTAAATTGAAAATGGGTAAATTTGGAGAACTTTGGTAAATCGAGGGACTTTTTCAAATCAAAGAAAAAATTGTGATTGAAATGTGAGTTTTGTATTTTTTTTTATCAAAGATTATCGGTTCCTGTCGCTTGAAATGGGTTTGCTTCATAATTTTACTCTTTTATTAATTTATTATTCAATTGTTTTCATTATGGGTGACCAATGACCCGACGTGAGCGGAAGCCACGCGAGAACTGAAGGGTTAAAGGTTTCAGTGAAAAAGTTTGAGCCGAATTTCTGCATTGTTTTGTATTTTGAGTTGAGGCGTTTTACCTTAAAAGGGCAGAATAGCCTGAGTCAGTTTTGGGGTCAATCATCGGTAGAGTCAGCTGTGAGAGCTATCGCCTGAATCAGCTGTGCGGTTCTCAAGCATGAGTTCCCGTAACTTAAATTACGCGGTTTCTCGTAAATAGGCTGAAATTTTGGGCTCGGAGTTCGGTTTCTCGAGAGTCGACGTGTTGTGAGTACATCGGACGTCATTTTCCAAGTGTTTTGAGTTAGCAACATGTTATTGTTCCGAGTCGGAGGTGGGTCAGAGTTTTCGAGCAACCTTCAACTCGGCCGCGCATCCTCGTACATCAAAACGGGTTCCTATTGACCCCCCCCCCTTCCGCCGCCTCCTCTCTCTCCTTTTCGTAGCCTCTTGGACAGTGAAAGTTGATACAAGAGCTCTGCCCGCGACGAAGGGCCTCACCGCCTCCACCCCTCTCTGCCACCTCCACCCCTCTCTACCACCTCAATACCCCCCCTCCCACAACGGGGCTGGTGTTGGGTTGTTGTATCCGCCCCTCAGCGTTCTGGGGGCCTCCTCCCTCTCGTCCAACCACCCCCCTCCCTCCCACCCCCCTCTCTATCGATCACCCGCAGCTCCCTTCCTCCCTCCACGAGACCCCACCTCGCTCTCACGAAGTGGGTAAGTAGGGCCCGTAACTGTACCCGGACTTGGCCTGCTCTCCTCCTCTCACGCCTACTGACCCTCTTACAGCTCATCATCAACAATTCTTGTTGCTAAGGACGGAACAGAAAACCCTTCGGAAATCCTTCGCCACGACAATGAAAATCTACTGTAATCTGCAAAGGGCTCATCTATAGCATTTCCGAGTCAAATTCAAGGTTGTCCTAATCAAATTCAAGTATTTCCGAGTCAAATTCAAGGTTTTCCGAAACAAATTCAAAGTTTTCCATTTCAAATTCAAGATTTTCCATTTCATATTAAAGGTTTTCCCATTAAAATTCAAGGTTTTCCAAAAACTTGATCTGTCAGTATTTTGTCTGTTAAAAACTATTATAATACCTACTCGTTGTTCCTAACTGTAGCCTCATGCAAATAGGGTCCTTATCGCCACATTTGGCCAAATCGACATGATGGTGGTTTTTACGTCTTTACCATCGGTTCCACCGATTCATGCAAGATGGGACCTTCTCTCGGCACTATTTCCACTAGAAAATGGAGGGCGAATTTTTCGTTTCATGCAAGAAGGGGCCCTATTCCGGTAATAAGGTCTCTTCTTGCATGAAATCCAACACATCATCGTGGCAGGTTGACGAGGTACCAAAGCTACAACCTTACATTTTAGAACAGTATCGTCCTTACTTTGCTTCCCTACTCACCTGGCCGACCTATTCAGCCAATCAAGAGGCGAGTGAAGGAGAAAATGCATGACTGACCAGCACCTGTGAAAAGGAGTGACCTGCACAATCAAAATTGAAAAAAAAAACCTAATCTGTTATGAGTGTGTGTGATTTTGTTGACCGTCTGTAACAATGATGTTGATGGATGTCGAGGTTCGGTCAATTTTGACCGACCCTCGACATCCCTCAACATCCTAATCTGTTATGTTAAAGAAATTTGAAAACTTAAAAACATACCTAATCTTCAATTTAATAATTTGTTCAATAAAAAAGCGTTACAAGTTGTTTTTGCGTTATTTGGAACCACCACAGCTGGTTCATGCAGAAAGAGACCTTACTCCGACAGCTGTTTGCATTTTTGGCCTAAAACCTATACGTTCGATCAACAAAAGCAATTTGGTTTCTAACAATGGTTACCTTGAAGAATGCGCAGAAAAAACTTCATCGAAATAACCCCAAATTTCAAGGAGATGAACAGTTTTTTTCGAATATCTCGAAACGGAAAAAATGCATAAGGACCCTTTTCGCATGAAGCCATTCAACTGCTCTGTTAGGTAGGTACCTAACGATTGGCTATCAAAATTTCGATTGGCTAACTATCTGAAAATTGTTTATGACTGTTTAGTCCAGTCGGTACTACAATATAGGATTATTGTTTGGAGAGGAGCTTATAATGCTATTATTATAATATTATTGCAAAAATGTATTCTGAAGGTACGCCTTAATAAGCCAAGAAAGTTTAGTTCTGAGGAGACATTCAATTTGGCCAAGGCCTTCACAATTAGACAACTGTTTGTGAAGACCTTATTAATGCACTACTATAAGCACCCTAACATTGTATCAGAGGAGAGGTCGCACAATTATACAACCTGATTTCGACTGAAGGGTGACGTCGTAAACCCTAAATATATTATTTATGAGTTTAAATAACTAATGAATTCATTCACGTATTCTCATTCTGAATGTATTCTGAAGGTACGCCTTAATAAGCCAAGAAAGTTTAGTTCTGAGGAGACATTCAATTTGGCCAAGGCCTTTACAATTAGACAACTGTTTGTGAAGACCTTATGAATGCACTACTATAAGCACCCTAACATTGTATCATTGGAGAAGTCGCACAATTATACAACATGATTTCGACTGAAGGGTGACGTCGTAAACCCTAAATATATTATTTATGAGTTAAAAAACTAATGAATTCATTCACGTATTCTCATTCGGCATGACACTGTTTGTTGTGATTTGTTTTTGAATAAAATCCTTTAGTTTGAAATATAAAAAAAAACGTTAAATTCGAAAACCTTGAATTTGAATTGAATTGAATGTATGTATGGTCAAATGCATAAAATTACGCCGTTTTAAATATCTACACAATCCACCCTTCTCCTCTACTCATTCCTTCTACTCTTCTGAAATCCTAAATTCCTAAAATGAATAGTAAAAAAGTAACGACCAGCTACTTACATTCATATACATGTAATTCAGTATCTTTGTCATGTTGTGGGAAGTCTTGAAACGGTCTGTACATAATTCAATATCACAACTTGCTCAGATGTAGCGCGATTTGGTCTTTTAGTCTTTTGTTAGAACAGTTTGTTCCACCTTTGATCTTTGCTGTCAAATCGTGATTGATCTTTTCTACTTTTCTAGTACGTAAATTGGCTTAAAAAAAAATAATGCTGTAATATTTACCTTTTGGAGTCCTCTCCATGGTAAAGCAAGAACAACACTTAACGAAAACTTATCTATTTTCCACAGTGGCTCAACGAAAACTCACTTCTCTTTAAAATCTGCTTGGTATCTCTTCTGAGTTGTTATGACTGGTCTAACCAGTTTAATGTGCACTGCCTCCTCCTTTTTCACTCTGTTTATTGTTCACCTACATATTACAAGTCAAAACAGGCTCTTTCCTTGTCAACAATCGCAACTTCATTTTTGGACTTTTGTCCCGCTAGATTCATGATATGCCCCACTGTGCGTCGTTTATGTCCTCCTCAGACGAATGCGATTCCCCCGTCATTGCAGCGCTCCTGTACGCGGCGGAGCAACAATTAATACGAGGACAATGGATGACTCGATGCACTCGCCTTTGATGTTCAGATACTGCAGATACAGAAGGCAGCGGGTGGTGGAGGGCCTGCGAGAGAGTTCCCAGTGAAAGTGCGCGCTTCCCTCACGGAGTCCGCAAGAGCGGTCCGCACCTTTTTTCTCCTATTTTTTCCCATTTTGTTTTGTTTCCCTTTTCCCTCTTCGTTGCAGGTCTTTAGTATCGGTCTTTGTAGCGCCCCCGCCGCCAAAGTCCAAAAGGTTTTCCGCTGAGAATTTTCAAATTTTCGCGGGTTTTCGTGTCGGTTGAGCTTGGGGACGTTCAAAGTAGAGATGGGCGATACTGAGAATTTTCATTAACGGGTTTTAGAGATGCTACTGTGGAATAATAGTGGTAAATATTAGGCGATTTTAGTATCTGGCTGATTGGTGGCCAGCTGTTCAGGGCGTATCTCGGAATACTCACTTTCCTCCTTGATTCGGTCGCCAACCTTTTCCCCAAGTTATTTCTTTAAGCGAATCTTTGAAGAAAGAGTAAGAATATAAAATGTTCCTCGTGAAATTTTCACGTAAATTAGGAAATTTACCCCTTTAGGAAATTTCATTTTATGAGGGGCGTACCTAAAATTAAGTTTCCCACATTTAAAAAAAAATCCATCAATAGAAATTATTGTTTTCTGAATCATCAACATCAGCCGCTGTATTAACCCTGTCCGACCACGTTGAGTGGGAAAAGTTCAAATTCGCCATTCTTCAGTTCGATCTGGCAGTTGAACAAAATATTTCTCGTTTGAAATTACTCGTTTTAAATGTCTTGTGAGTCACCAATTTTCGATTTTTGACCATCAAAAAACTATGCCCTGGCACACTGGCGTTCCCTATTCCAGTCTCTTCTTCTCTCCTTCATCCTCGTCATCGTCAATTTCATCTTTCATCCCCTTTTACGTTGAATTTGTCTGATGTTTTCATACTTTTTACTTTCCTGTGCGTACACGCCTTTGAGTCTGAGAGTACCTAGTTATTTCTCTGAAGAACGACTGATTCAAGTGGAATTAGCAGCAAATAACGTAAGAAAGTGGAAATCCGTTTGTAAAACGCTCTGTCAATCTTCACGTTTACATCACGCTTTCTGACTTCACTGGGCTTCTCCAACTATTCAGCGCTTCTGTTACAAATCCCGTTTGAATACTCGGATCTTTTATTTCAGAAAATTAGTGTCATTTTTGGTCGCAAACCTCCGACATTTATATCGGGGCCGAATGCCCCGCGGAAATATGCGAATACCGGTGCGACCTGCTGTCTGCATTTAAAGAAAAGAAAAGTTTAGGTACTTATGTGGTTATTCAGGAAACGATACAGTGGAACTTTAATCGTAAAAACCGAATGCTACGTCCGCTCGAAAGATGTAGTATTTTCCAATCTAATTCAACATTTTTCCAACTGAATTCACCTTTTTGGTTTATTATCTTCGATAATGAACCATTGGAATCGCCCAAAGAAAAAATTTTTTTAACCCCCCCTCAAAATTTGTTGGTTTACGTTTCAAGATACGTAGATTCAGAAAATCGAATAAAAAAAAATCCGTCCGTCCGCCGTACGCCGTACGCCGTACGCCGTACGCCGTACGCCGTACGCCGTCCGCCGTACGCCGTCCGCGCCACTTTGCCCAGTTAGCGTTGAGTTAAAATTACGAAATTTTTTTTATGGGTTTCTACCAACCCCACAATGGTCCTCGAAACTTTTCAGAACCCTAGGTCAAGGGGAAGGGGTTCAAAACGAATTTTGAAAATTTGAAAATCTCATATCTCGAAAAATTCATATAGAACGGTATGTTTTTTATTTCATATTTAGATAGAGTTTGTTCCGTAAAATTTTTTAAGACCATCCGCAGCTTTGTACGACCAGCCGTTCGTTCACAATGACGGCTCAAAGATTGTGCCTCACAACACGATCGTGACTCAAACTGTTGAAATACAGGTCCATTTTCATACTAACAAGCTCTTTGGAACATCATAAGGCTTAAGTTAAGTCGAGTTTGTTGTTCTGAGGTGCGTTTCGTGTTACGGAAATGAAGGTAATTTCGAATGTTTGTTGGTAGGTACTTCTTTTATAGAAAAATTATTACCGACGTAGTATTAAAAACCCCAGAATTATATCGTATTAATTGATCATAATTAATAATAATAATTATTAATAATAAATACGAATTATTAATACCTAACAATAAATTATAATAATTTTCACTTGGTACTTAATAAAATTGTTAATAATTAGTGATAATTGATATTAATAATTAATCTAACATTTAGGATAGTAGGCACAGTAGGCACCTACTTCTTTTATAGAAAAAGTATTACCGACGTAGTAATTAAAACCCCAGAATTATATCGTATTAATTATTCATAATTAATAATAATAATTATTAATAATAAATACAAATAACTAGGTCTAATAATAAATACAAATAACTAATACAAAAACACTAGGTCTAAATGTCTAGATCCTAAATGTTAGATTAATTATTATTATCAATTTTATCAAGTACCTAGTGAAAATTATTATAATTTATTGTTTGGTATTAATAATTATTATTAATACCAAACAATAAATTATAATAATTTTCACTAGGTACTTGATAAAATTTTTTTTTTTTTTTTTTTTTTTTTGAAAGATTTTATTGCTCCAAGTAATAACTTATTAACAATATTATTTTGAAACTAGGGCACATACTATTCAAAGCTTAGATACATCACTGAGTTTTGTTCATTTTTATGATGATATTGCATTCACTAAACTGCTTCACCCGTGAGCAAGCTCGAGCGGTTTGGTACGCTTCAATCGTCTGGTGATATCACTCGTGTCAAGGAGTCGGACAGCTTCCTCGTTGACGTGAGACCTTAGCCGTTGAAGATGACGTACGGCTTGCCGCTTGATGGCTTCGTTTATGGTTTCGATTTGAAGTTCATGGTGGAGTCGTTCATTTCGAAAGTACCATGGTGCATTGACAACATTTCGTAGCACATTGTTCTGGAATCTTTGGATTATTTCCCGGTTTGATTGAGCCGTGCAGCCCCACAGCTGAGCTCCGTAAGTCCAGACTGGTTTAAGGACTTGGTTATACAGCGTAAGCTTGTTCTGGATTGACAGTTTTGACCGCCTCCCCATTAGCCAGTACATTTTTCTGAATTTGAGAAGAAGTTCCTCCTTCTTTTTCTTGACGTGGGCTTTCCACCGAAGCCTGGCATCAAGCGTCATACCGAGGTATTTGGCTTCATTGGCATGAGGAATCACTTTGCCATTGAGATAAGCCGGTATATAGTCGATCCTTTTATTGGTGAAATCGACATGTACCGACTTAGTTTCATTCATTTTGATTCTCCATTTCGCTGTCCATTGTTGTATGCTAGATATTGACCGCTTTAACTTGGTCATTGACTCAATGTTGCTGTCTCCAACTGCCAATATCGCTGTATCGTCTGCGAAAGTGGCTGTGGTGTTCATTTCAATTTCTGGGAGATCGCTGGTATACAGGACGTACAGGATTTGATAAAATTGATAATAATAATTAATCTAACATTTAGGATCTAGACATTTAGACCTAGTGTTTCATCTTCCAGGTAAACTACAGTCTAGAAATTGTAAGCGTCAGTCGGGGATAGACCACATTGCAATATTCACTCGGTTTCTCATCTGTAAAATTGTTTAAATAATACCTTTTTGTAATAATACAAATTAAATTTTGATGCTGAGCTATTGACTTGAAATTTTAAAAATAGGTCAGAACTGGATCACAATGCAATATTCACTCGGTTTCTTGTCTGTAAAATTGTTTAAATAATACCTATTTGTTTAAACAAATTAAATTTTGATGATGAGCTAGATACTTGAAATTTTAAATATAGGTCAGAAATGGATGACATTTCAATATTCACTCGGTTTCTTTCTCATTGCAAACCTGTTCGTTGTGTACCCAAGATCCTTCCCTAAAAGACCTGGCAGCGGGAAATATTATTCACCATGGTTTGAAAAGGGAAAAACAAGTTTTGTAAAAAATCCCAATGCTCTAGGTAGTAGTCGATACCAGTGACCAACATTTTCTTCAGTAGTCGACATGGTTTTGCACTAGTAGTCGACCTACATGTGTTAGAAGTCGACAGTGTCTCTTGAGTCAGTACTCGACAGGTTTCGTCATTCCATCGTTTTCGAATTTTAGGTACGACATCTAAATAAAATACATTCAACTGTGAATCGGAACTTGAAAATAGATTAATAAGATGTAATAAAGTAGTTATCAGACTTTTTATTTGCAAACAGCTCATTATCTGTCTCAAATTGCAATAAGTACTTAAGTAAAAAGGTATGAAAACTATAGTCGAAAACTCATTGTCAGAAAATTGACATTACAGTTGGGCTTAGGTACCTATTTACACATTTTTTTGACATTTTCATGTCTTTGCTTTGGCACATAAACTGAAACGGGAAAAATTTGTTCCCTTGATTCACCCTTTCCCTCAGATCACGTCAGAACACAAGCGACCGGCGGGCCATTACGTCAGAGACTATGACGCACGAGCGTATGACGTAAAACGGCTGGCAGGAGGCCAACAAGTACGTCAGAGCCTATGACGCACGAGCATATGACGTAAGACGGCTGGCAGGAGGCCAACAAGTACGTCAGAGCCTATGACGCACGAGCGTATGACGTAAGACGGCTGGCAGGATAACTAGTGCGTCAGAGCCTATGACGCACGAGCGTATGACGTAAGACGGCTGGCAGGATAACTAGTGCGTCAGAGCCTATGACGCACGAGCGTATGACGTAAGACGGCTGGCAGGAGACCAACAAGTGCGTCAGAGCCTATTACGCACGAGCGTATGACGTAAGACGGCTGGCAGGTGGCCAACAAGTACGTCAGAGCCTATGACGCACGAGTGTATGACGTAAGACTGCTGGCAGGAGGCCAAATATTGCGTCAGAGCCTATGACGCACGAGCGTATGACGTAAGACGGCTAGCAGGAGGCCAACAAGTACGGCGCACAATGATCCTCGAAACTTTTCATAACCCTAGGTGAAGGGGAAGGGGTTCAAAACGAATTTTGAAAATTTGAAAATCTCAAATCTCGAAAAATTCATATAGGACGGTATGTTTTTTATTTCATATTCAGATAGAGTTTGTTCCGTAGAATTTTTTAAGACCATCCGCAGCTTTGTACGACCAGCCGTTCGTTCACAATGACGGCTCAAAGATTGTGCCTCACAACCCGATCGTGAATCAAACTGTTGAAATACAGGTCCATTTTCATACTAACAAGCTCTTTGGATCATCATATGGCTTAAGTGATGTCGAGTTTGTTGTTCTGAGGTGCGTTTCGTGCTACGGAAATGAAGGTAATTTCGAATGTTTGTTGGTAGGTACTTCTTTTATAGAAAAATTATTACCGACGTAGTATTAAAAACCCCAGAATTATATCGTATTAATTAATCATAATTAATAATAATTATTATTATTAATAATAAATACGAATTATTAATACCTAACAATAAATTATAATAATTTTCACTAGGTACTTGATAAAATTGTTAATAATTAGTGATAATTGATAATAATAATTAATCTAACATTTAGGATCTAGACATTTAGACCTAGTGATCTAGACAGAAGGGTGATCTGTACAAAGAAGATAATGAACCGTTGTGTCAAGAATTTGCAGAGTTTTTAAATTTTGGTTTATTATCTTCGATAATGAACCATTGGAATCGCCCAAAGAAAAAAAAATTTTAACCCCCCCTCAAAATTTGTTGGTTTACGTTTCAAGATACGTAGATTCAGAAAATCGAATAAAAAAAAATCCGTCCGTCCGCCGTACGCCGTACGCCGTCCGCCGTCCGCCGTCCGCCGTCCGCGCCACTTTGCCCAGTTAGCGTTGAGTTAAAATTACGAAATTTTTTTTATGGGTTCCGACCAACCCCACAATGGTCCTCGAAACTTTTCATAACCCTAGGTCAAGGGGAAGGGGTTCAAAACGAATTTTGAAAATTTGAAAATCTCATATCTCGAAAAATTCATATAGAACGGTATGTTTTTTATTTCATATTTAGATAGAGTTTGTTCCGTAGAATTTTTTAAGACCATCCGCAGCTTCGTGGGACCAGCCGTTCGTTCACAATGAGGGCTCAAAGATTGTGCCTCACAACCCGATCGTGAATCAAACTGTTGAAATACAGGTCCATTTTCATACTAACAAGCTCTTTGGATCATCATATGGCTTAAGTGATGTCGAGTTTGTTGTTCTGAGGTGCGTTTCGTGCTACGGAAATGAAGGTAATTTCGAATGTTTGTTGGTAGGTACTTCTTTTATAGAAAAATTATTACCGACGTAGTATTAAAAACCCCAGAATTATATCGTATTAATTAATCATAATTAATAATAATTATTATTATTAATAATAAATACGAATTATTAATACCTAACAATAAATTATAATAATTTTCACTAGGTACTTGATAAAATTGTTAATAATTAGTGATAATTGATAATAATAATTAATCTAACATTTAGGATCTAGACATTTAGACCTAGTGATCTAGACAGAAGGGTGATCTGTACAAAGAAGATAATGAACCGTTGTGTCAAGAATTTGCAGAGTTTTTAAATTTTGGTTTATTATCTTCGATAATGAACCATTGGAATCGCCCAAAGAAAAAAAAATTTTAACCCCCCCTCAAAATTTGTTGGTTTACGTTTCAAGATACGTAGATTCAGAAAATCGAATAAAAAAAAATCCGTCCGTCCGCCGTACGCCGTACGCCGTCCGCCGTCCGCCGTCCGCCGTCCGCGCCACTTTGCCCAGTTAGCGTTGAGTTAAAATTACGAAATTTTTTTTATGGGTTCCGACCAACCCCACAATGGTCCTCGAAACTTTTCATAACCCTAGGTCAAGGGGAAGGGGTTCAAAACGAATTTTGAAAATTTGAAAATCTCATATCTCGAAAAATTCATATAGAACGGTATGTTTTTTATTTCATATTTAGATAGAGTTTGTTCCGTAGAATTTTTTAAGACCATCCGCAGCTTCGTGGGACCAGCCGTTCGTTCACAATGAGGGCTCAAAGATTGTGCCTCACAACACGATCGTGTATGAAACTGTTGAAATACAGGTCCATTTTCATACTAACAAGCTCTTTGGAACATCATATGGCTTAAGTGATGTCGAGTTTGTTGTTCTGAGGTGCGTTTCGTGCTACGGAAATGAAGGTAATTTCGAATATTTGTTGGTAGGTACTTCTTTTATAGAAAAATTATTACCGACGTAGTATTAAAAACTCCAGATTATATCGTATTAATTAATCATAATTAATAATAATTATTATTAATAATAAATACGAATTATTAATACCTAACAATAAATTATAATAATTTTCACTAGGTACCTACTTGATAAAATTGTTAATAATTAGTGATAATTGATAATAATAATAGACATTTAGACCTAGTGATCTAGACAGAAGGGTGATCTGTACAAAGAAGATAATGAACCGTTGTGTCAAGAATTTGCAGAGTTTTTCAATTGAATTTAACATTTTTCCAATTAATTCAACTATTTTCCAAATGAATTCAACGTTTTCCCTATTTAATTAAACCTTTTTCCAATTGAATAAAACTGTTTTCCAATTCATTTAAACCTTTAGATTTTAGTCTGAAAAACAGAGTATGTAAGCTCCAACATGAATGGCATAACAACTGCTGAAATTTTCGTGGAATGTTTAAGGGAACTCGAGAGTCAGCGTCATCATACCGAGGGAGTTGAGTTAATATTGAATAATGCTCGAATTCATCGGTCACAGGCTGTTCAGAATTATATGGCTTCCACTGGTTCCATGACCATGAAGTTTATTTTCCACCATGAAGGTCTTTTCTAAGGTTAAATACACAGCAAGGCGAATATTGAGCAAAAGATCACCATCTACCCCATGCCATCTCGTCGAGTTTGACCTCCGTCACTCCCCAGGATTGCAGTATCTACTGCTACCAACTGCAGCCAATGGGCAGCCGCTTCATTGAACTTTCCTCCAAAATTTTGTTTGTTTTTCCCGACAAAGTATGCTACTTGATGTCTGCGAAGTTTGCAATCACCTTTCCACAATTTGTTATATTTCGAGGGTGAAGTGGCAACACGGCCTGCCTGAGATAGGGCTGGTCAACATGGCCTACCTCAAGGCTACCATGGTGCAAAATAACATGGCGTAAATGACATTTTTGGGCATGTTGACTTTTTTTATTCAGCGGGATTCAAATTAAAATTCTTTAAAATTATTCATCATCCCTTAAGTTGTCTGTATAGTATATTGGCACCCGGAAGTGTCTATAGTTGTAAACAGTCACGTGTATGTTTCCATATTTTAAAAATAAACTGTCTTTTGTGCCTCCTGTACATTTTTAAAAAAACACTTAGGCCATGTTGTACAGCACCATTTGAGGTAGGCCATGTTGACCAGCCCTATCTCAGGTAGGCCATGTTGTTCAGCCCCACTTGAGGTAGGCCTTGTTGCCACTTCACTCTCGATTTATTTATTTATTTATTTAGAGTATACGGGCCAATTACAGAATATGTACAAGTAATGTAATACAGAGATTGGTAAATGCAGAGATTACTTAGGGATACTCCCGACACACACTAGGCACTGGGGTCGTCGAGAAGTACCGAGAACAGATGACGGACGAGTATAGTTCCAGTAAAAATGTTCCATTAACTTTGTTAGCTTTATTAAAGTAAAAGTAAAAGAGTGTTTTGTAAACTCTTTCTACGAAGTTTGAGGGCTTACATACCCAGGTGCTACTCTATTGTTTAGACTAAAATCTAAAGGTTTAATTCAATTGGAAAAAGGTTTGATTCAATTTAAAAAAGGTGAATTCATTTGGAAAAAGGACGAATTAGATTGGAAAATAATACATAAAAATAACATTTTCCGTATAACCTAGTTCCCTAGTTCTGTATCATGGCAGTAGTGATCAAGGCAAGAATGTCCCTGTGACATGGAGCTGACATCTCTCCCATTAAAAGTATTTTTAGGAGGCCTGTACCACACGATCTGGTGGTCATTCCTGCACTATTTCCAGCTGTTCCAGCGGTGGGCTTCAGTTGAAGTCAGTAGTGACAGTGATGTCCATGTCGGAGGGAGTGCTGTCTGAGTCACCTTTGCAGAAATTTCTCCTCAGCCGGGCAAATCACTGTTGGCTGGGTCAGTCGTGATCTTGTAGCCCTCGATTGTGCACATTCGCCTAAACGACTGGTCTTTAAAGACCAGTCAAATTTGTGTACGGATTGTAGTCTTATATCGCACATGTAGACTGAAAGGGGCACCACTCAGGCGGTAACGACATATTCTGCTCTCTAGAGGTGAGTTCTTGCACTAAGACGAAGCTCGTCAGCTCTGGGCGCAGGACTTAAAATGACGCGTTTGATAAAAGCATTGAAAAAACACATGTGCCATATGCATCGACTGGAACTCTGGTTTTTTGGGGGTGATCGAACTACAAGATGACGCCGAAGATCCTGTTTCGGTACGTGGAATAATAGTTGCATCGGGGACCTCTGCAAGCGGACGAAATGAACTTTCACCGACGCTTCTATGCAACACTACGGCCGTATTTTTTTTACCGCAACTTTCTTCCCTGCGAGACGTACCCAAATCCTCGCTGACTAGTGGTCGGGTTTGAATTCATCAACGTCGCATTGCAATTCAACGGGGGTCCGCAAATCGGCGTTGAGAATTATGAGAAACTTGCATTCTTCGGGATTCCGTCTTAAATTGGTGTCGACCAAGAAGAAACTACGTACATTTCAAATTACGTAGAATCCGAAGATCAAATGAAATGAAAAACTGCAAATTTGTCCACTCAGGTTTATTATCTTCTGTACAGATCGCCCTTCTGCCTTGGTCACTTTTCCGTCTACAAGACCCTCGTGTTGTAACACCCATATACGAGACAACTGGAGGAATGACCAAAAATACCAGTTTATCATAATAATTAAGTAACTTATTCATTTAAATAATTTTGGGGATTTCACTGGAATTCGATTTTCTGATTTCTTCAACCGTAAGCCTACATATTGTGAGGGGGGATTTAAAGGTTGAAAAAAACTTCTTGGTTGGTTCTAATGGTTGATTATACATTAAATTCCGGATGATCTACACAGCAAAGTGATGTTAAAATTTGTCTAACATTACTTTGCTGAGTAGATCATCCTTCTGCCTAGATCACTTTTCTGCGTGCACTATCTCCTTAAGTCAGGAAGACAGATTTAGGACATATATTTAAGATATTTTGGAATATATTCCAAAATGAGTGCTTTTGGAACTTGACGTATAAGCATGGTTAAAATTGGGCACATTTTAAACTTCAGGCGTTCTTTGAACTATCCTCTGAATTCTATACAACTTTTATTGCAAAAGTGTTTTGAAAGGACGAGTACGTTTGATGTTACAGACGGTAGAAGTCGTCAAATGGTACACTGTAGCCAATATGCGAAAAATGGTCGTTTTTCAGCCGTCGATTACTACACATACATTAGTCCAATTTGAAAGTTAGGGTACTCAATCGACGCACAATCTGAAGTTCTTTAATTTGTCTCTTGGTAAGGCTTTCGATAGAGGGCGTCGTTTAGGAGTTAAACGTGAACAACTCTGCAAATTCTTGACACAACGGTTTATTATGTTCTTTGTGCAGATTACACTTCTGTCACTACATGGTAGATTGATTATTATTATTTAAAGTACGCAAATATGGTTTGTCTATTAGGTAGGTTTGAGCATAGGTCGTAAAGTACCATAGGTACCCCCTACTCCTCCTAACCCTGTGTGGGTGGTTGGGAGGGGGGGGGGAGGTGTCATGATTTTTCGATTATAACCTACGGACTCAAACGGATGTTTTGGTTAAATATCTTCGATAATGAACCATTGGAATCGACCAAAGAAAATCATTTTTTAACCCCCCCCCCCCCCCCCTCAAAATTTGTTGGTCAAAATGGAACGGTATAAATTTTAGATAGAGTTTATTTTTTAGAATCTTTTAAGACCATCCGCACCTGAGTACGACCAGCAGTTCGTTCACAATGAGGGCTCAAAGTTGGAGCAGATCAAAGCTGTCAGCATGTGAGTGAATCATGCGGCAGCCTGTCGGGTCAATTTTCACACTTGTCCAGCTGATTCCAACAGCGCATGGTTTTCAGACGTCAAAGTTATAGTTTTTCCAACCCGGGGAACCTCGCGGATCAAATGAAAGCTGTTGACGAGGAGATTTGAAAAATCAACGTTTTTTGAACCGGGGGGTACCCACCCCACCCAACTAACGCTGGCGGTTCGAGATTTTACGATTATAATCTACAGACTCAAATGAAAGTTGTTGATCTAGGCAGAAGAGTAATCTGCACAACAAACCGTAGTGTCAAGAATTTGCAGAGTATTTTTTAAAGCTGATCACTTATCCGGGTAGGTACACTTTTCACGCTTTTGCCTCGGCCATTGTGCGTGTACAATACCCTATATAGTTATATGACAGTCCTGGAACGGTTAAAGGTAGTAACAATTACTGTACAAAGAGAGAGATGATTCGCATTTAGTGAAGTTTAGGTATTTGGCGTTTCAGAGGCTCAACTCATGAATTGTAAAGTTGATGAAATCTCCCTGAATCTCCTTGAGATCTCCCTCTCGTACGCTGAACTGCTCGTACCCTTGGCTACGTTGGAACGAACCTAATATTAATGATTTAAAATTTCAGTTCATGTACCAGTTGAGATGTAGAGCGTTATTTGCGGTCCAACAGTCCGCGTGTTGGTGTTGATTATTATTTGTTTTAATTGTTTTAAATCGCCTCTCAGTATCAGCGCTTCAGAATCTCTGCCCTCCGATGATTCCGATATCGATAGTATCCGTACGGAGCTTCGGCGATAGTTGGAAAAACCTTTCGACTGAGGTGCGACCCCAACGAGCGCCTGTTGTTCGGTGTCATCTGGTGTCCTTCGATGAGACCAAGACGAAAGTGAGAGCATCAACCCTGAGACCTTCCGATCTCCTGACTCGAGGGATACAACTGTGGAAAGCTATTGACGCCGCACGTTGGTTTTAGAATTCGATCGTTTTGATTTCAACGGGTTATTTATAGACGTAGTTGAACGAATGGAAAAGGACTAGCTGTTCTCTCCATTCAAAATTCTTTGGTTTTCCCGATACTCAGACGACAGAATAGACTCGGTGGTTTTCCATGTACCCGAAGTCGAAAACTGCCAGAGACGCCTAAAAGTTGTTTTTCGAGCCTCAACTCACTTATTCTTACAAACAACCCCCAATTTTGATCTATTCCCCTCCTAAATCAAGAGAACCTAACGATAAAATTGGTCTCTTTGAAATCGAAAATGACAAATGACTTTTAAAACTTTGCTATACCCCTATTCATTCTCGACGTCCCAATACAAGAAACAAATCTTGTCCTGGCTTGTGAGGGAGGGGAGATCCGCTATATTAGCACATATTACCAGTGTCTATTGTAATCGGTGACCAGTCAAACCACTGTTATATTCTTTTCAAAATTGTTCATGTTGATAAGCACATAATATTATATAGTACCAATTTCTTTTCTGAATTGAATGTAGGTATATGGTAGCGAACGGGGGGCTGCTCCTGGTTTTGGAAATAGGTTTTGGTTGATATACGTGTATAAAATACGAGTATATGTCTGATTACCCTCGCTATATGTTAAATTTAGATTAATAACTAATCTTTGCAATTATTGCAAAACCTAATTTAAAAAAAAAAAAAAAAATCACGTAAATAACTAGCGTGTTTCAAGATGAATTGACTTCATAAAACTGCTCAAAACAAAACTTTTTGACGAGTATTTAATAGGTACTTGAACATTTGGCGGGAGACCACTGCTATGACGGTTCTGAGATAATGTGTAAAATCAATGGCGCAATACAAGGAGGACGTTTTTATGGAATGATCTGGGGATAAGAGGATTTGTGGAAGTTATTATGATACATGGTGAACCGTTGTGTAATAATTTAAAGGACGCTGTCACTTTCATTTCGTTCACACCAACAGATGTTTGTTGATGAGTCGATCCAATCCCACGACCGCTCAATCAGTTGTGGTATTTCATAAGTCGTGAGTATCGTAAGTATCGTATCGATTTGAATAATTTACGTCGATCAGCGTGGAAAATGAACCTTTTCTCGTCGACGGTTCGGGAGGGGACAGAGTGGGAAAGGAGGTTGGAAAACGGTAGCCAATGAGTGAGTCACGGGCTGGTGCTCCAGCTGACCTACTTACCTCATCCAGAGCTCCTGTAACGAGTTCCCTTCGAAGGAGTAACGAACGGTTCTCACAACCCGAGGATTTTTCGGGAGGACCCTCTCCTGGACTATCACGAAGGGCGACCTCCATCTCCGACTGAATGGACGAAAACTCTCACTGACAATTTGACAGATGGCAGAGATGATTCCTTTACAATGAAGTGGCTTCTCAGGTTTTCACACTTCGTATCACCGCAGATAAGGCGACCAACCGCGAGACAGTCTCGCTTTGCAGATATCCGTAATATATTTGTCCATCGCCTGTGCAAAATGTCCCCTTTCTTTCACGATTCTCACAAACATGGCTTCCCTGAAGAACTTACAGCTAGAGGACTCTCAAATGGTTCGATTGGACCCTGTCATTCGGAACGCATGAAGGCTCCATGTTAAATACTATGTGTGATATTGAATCTATATTACCCACAACTCGGGTCTACCAAAGAACGACCTGAAATTCCATTTATAATCATTGAAAAACATGGTTTACGAGCTACATAACGTTTAAACGCTCAAGCATGCGCAGAAGCTACTGTGACTCTAATCCTGATGGTAACAAGATTTCATGTAGGTGCACCGAATATAGAACATAGTGGAACAACTAACAATGTCAGCGAAATTGGTTGAATAGAACAACAGATTATGAATTATGAAGACTAGGAATTTACTTTTGCGCATGTGCCGACGAAAGTACAGTGGAAATGTTTTGGAATAACCAAGATAATCCAGGGGCTTATTCGCATGTTGAAGAAAGTTGAGATGGACTTTGCACGAAATCTAGACCAGGTCATTACGTCCTGATTTCTTAACGAATTTCATTTCTAAATTTAAATATTATTTCTACAGGTTGAGAAAGGTCCTTGGTGCAAAGCGTAATGTATTTTGGCATCCTGGATTGGGACGGGCCTCTCCAAACGTAATAAAGTCTTTGACCATAGTTTAAAAAGCGATTTTAAAAATAATTACATTTAAGTCAAGAAGATTTTCCTCCAACGAGCTGTATTCGTTGGTTCCTGTATTCTCAGTTAGCCAGCTATACATTAAATCCGCTCTTACGTACCTCCATAAACATCCACTTAATTTCATTTATGCACAGTATCTTCTTAAGGGCTACGGTAGTCCACTCTGAGAGTTAACCCAGTTCCCGCGAGGCGCTTGAAATGTACCACCCGACATGAATTTTTTAGCCTACCGATACTCATGAGAAAGCTGCCCAGTCATTTAAATATACCTTATTTGAGTCGAGCAAAGTACAAAAAATTTGTTTTTGGCTTTTTAATTAGCAAAGGGCACCGAGAGTGTGAAAAATTATTATTATTATGTAATTAGTTGATAAGATACTTGTAAATTGGATTGTGAGATGTAACTCTGAATTTCTTAATATAACTCTTAATGAACTCTTAATATAATTTTATTACAATAGGAAATAAATCCAACTCCCCCACTTAGCAGGGAACTGCGTTCCTAAAAGTGGGGAATTCCCACAATTCTTCATTAGGTTTTGTCCTGTGTCTATAGACACATATCTTGTCTATAGACACACTTCTAATATATTAGAAGGAATAAATTTATTTTATTCTATATGCCGTTGAGTCGTGGGGGATACCTCTTTGCGGGGATCTTGAGAAAATTCAACTTCGGGCTTTCAAATCTTGTTTTTTCTTGCCCAGTAACACGCCCGACTATCTTATCCGTACTGAGCTGGGTCTGCCTCATCTGGAGGTCAGGGTTGTTGGATTGGCTCTGGGTTGGTGGTCTAGGTTGTGCGGTATGGAGGGCTCCAGGCTCCCTAGGCTGTGCTTTTCTCGTCTGCTTGCTCTCCATGATGCTCAACCTGACCCACTGTATAACTGGGCTTCTCAGATGTGTGAGATTTTCTCCAAATACAATGAAGGAGCGACGTGGTCCGCCCAGGACCCCAGGATTCTCAATAAGGGCCCTTTCCTTGAACGCATTGTATTGTCCCGGAGACGTTTGGATCAGGAACGGGTGGAGGTGTCGTCGTACAGCCCCGTTTATAGAATGTACTGCCCATCTGATGACAACCTTCCTATTTACCTGAACTCCGAACTGGGTATTAGCGTTAAGCGGCTACTCGCGCAGGTTCGGCTCTCTGGGAATTGTTTTTCCAAATTGAGCATTCCAAAATTTATCGTTAAATTTAACAGTCAAGAAGTTTGCCCTTTATGTAACTTATCCGAACCAGATACCATTTTGCATTTTCTTTGTGTATGCCCAGTTCTCCGAGGCGAACGTTTTTCTTTTTTTCAATTATACGACTTTTCGCATCACGAACTGTCCTCAATACTGTCCCTTCAGGATATTTCTGCATGTAAGAAAGTATTTTTCTTTGTTAGTAACTGCATCCGTACAAGGGCTTTCTTTTTAAATGAAGGCTTCCTTTGTTAAAAATGGTTTAGTTGGTAGTTCCTCTGTTGTATTTAAATCTTAGGCGGTAATTGTAATATTCTTCTTTTTTTCCTTTCAATTTATTTACTACATACACACTTCCTTTATTATTATTTTACTGATATTTTTGCCAACCTTGTAACGCCGGAAGGCTTATACAAATAAAACATTTCATTTCATTTCATTTCATTTCATTTCATTTCATTTCAAATTTATTTTATTTTCATTTCATTATGTACATTACCTATACACATCGCCAGTACAACGCTACAAGTACATCCATCTACAATACTTGAGACAATACAGAGGATTTAGGTATTTCTGTTATCGAATTTACGTTTGGTGCTGCCAAAAACGGGGACAAAGTTTTTTCCCATGAAGTCATCTGTGCTATGACCACTCTTCCGGTGATATGACCGTATTCGGAGCTCGTCTGTCGAAAGTGTGTCATTGTTTATACCATGGTGTCCCATATATCTAGCGGTGATTATTGGGTTTAGATGAGAACGAGAATATAAATAATTAATATTTATTAATACGAGGACGTTGCCCTCTTCATTGTCCTCTTTTAGGTTACAAATCCAAACCAGGCGCCAGGTCCCCCCCACCGCACCGAAACTCAACACCCGGAATGTTTGAATGTGTAATTGTTATTCGGGGTATATAATTTATTTATTCTAACGATATAATTTGCATTTAATTGCGTGAATGTACTACTTGCTCGTACGAGTAATTGGTTCGTGTTGTGGCGGACGAGCCGGTTGACTTTTGGCTTCCGCGTGATGTCGTACGGCGGTGGGGAGACACTGTGACAGGGTAATGGTACGGTGACGTAATTGAACTGAAACGAGAAGTTTCTGACGAGAACATACGGATTGACGACACAGGCGGCATTCAACTCATCCGAGTGGTAAACTCATCAGCAGATCCACTTGGTACAGCAATTTTACTCACATACGTACGTACCCGCGGGAGATCGATCGAAAAAATTGTGTGCTACAAACCTAAGACAAAACATAGGATTGACATTTTCGAAACCCCTTGCTTCGATATTTTCCTTTACCGATATAAAACCCCTTATGGGTATTTTCAAATTAAACGGTACAGCTTTCCTTTCATATTTGAATAGATCTTGATTCAGATAATTTGTTAATAACTTTCGGAGCGTTTTAGTACGACCATAAGGTAAAACTAGTGGCCAATTTTCATACTAAGTCTTGGGAGCACACAGTAGTAGTGTAAGAATCCACAGTCATGCAGCATGGCTATAAGAGCAAATTTTCGAAGAAATGTGTGGTTTTATGTAAAATGTCTCCTTGGGAGGACTTGATGTCCATGAAGAACATATATCAACCACGTTTCTTCAGATTCAACGTGCTCCAGTTTGAGAACGGAAAAAGGTTATCGCAATTCTGACTTCACCATCGTGTTCAGCGTAAAAAACCCTTTAAGCTGAGGATTCGCTTGTCAGACTGTTCATTTTGGGAATTTATGGTAATAATTTATGGGTAATCCCCCTCCCCCTAAAACTCTTCAAACTCTCCTCAGATTCTAGATTTTTCAACGCTGAAGACGATGGTGAAGTCAGAATTGCGATATCTCATTCCGTTACTGACTACGTTTCATCATCTTCAATTTCTGGTTGTAGATCATTGAAGTTTCATATTCGTGTTACTGATGTTCTCTTGGGATGAATCAGCAACTCGCTAGTCAATTTTGCCTACTTTTTAGAAGTATTTAAAAGCCTTTAAAATGAGAGGTCATTTGTCAGACTGTTTCATTTCGGGAATTTATGGGTAATTTTTTCCCCCTTACCATGGCCCGATTGTGCCCATCTACGAACCTACCCTTTTGATTACCAAGACGGATTGTTTGTGCAAATTTGAGCTTTTTATCTCAAATCTATCGAGAGTTATCGTCCGGAGTGACACATACATAAAAATGTATTTTGTGAATAGATTAGGAAATTTAGATCACACATAAAGCTAAAATTATTGAAAAGTACCTCATTATTTCGGCCGGTAACTCCGTGATCACGAGACTGACATAAATATGTATATATACCTACATATAATTTTTGGTATCTTTTAGCAGTGGATTCAGGATGGTCTGAAACGGATTTCGGTATCAAAATGTTTCGGAAATACGAGTTTTACAAATTTTGGACCGAGAACAATCGCTAAATTCGCTAATATCATTTCTTATCAGTAACCTCTTCCAGTTGAACAGTCACACGGTGGATACTATTGATGTTTGTAGAATCTATCTGATTATTTCCTCCACTTTTTAAAATATTATCTCCCGCCTTTTTTAAAATTGGCATGTCCCCTTCGTTTTCAAAATGCCGAAAAACGGTAAATTCGAATGAATATTTGTTGGTAAGTACTTTTTGAAAGGACGAATTTCTGCTTACGTAATAAATGGGCAGTCTGTGCCTGACTTTGTTTTGTCGTAACGTCGTTCCGTTCGAGCTCCAATTGTACTGAACCCTCAAATAGTTGGCATTTAACCATCAGAAGTAGAACCGGCTACTGGGAAAAGTCAAAGAATCAGTTTCTCATTGCAGCTTCAGCATATTGCACGATGATTTGCCGAGTGGGTCTTCTGCATGATCAACCCGTCCGGCTGCCCGACAAGTTACTTTCTCCCAAGGCCTTTTCATCGCTAAGACGCAAATCTGCGCCCGAAGATTGTGCGCATTTCTCTCGAGCTCAACAACCTTTTGAAGTTGCGCTCTTTGAGGAACGTTCCCGTCTTTGAAGGCATTTTCGGATCGGGGTCACCCTTTTGATATCAATATCCTGTTGGAGTCGGTGCCCGTTACAGAAGACGTCTACAGGAAGGTCGAATCGTTTGAACGGACAATGAAAACGGGAAGTAGGTTGACTGAATTTGTAGAAAAGACTCGTAATTGATTGGATTCTTCTAATTACGAAGTGACCCGGAGGTTCTATAGCACTCTGATGATCATAGAATAACTGAAACACGTAGTCATAACTTATATCAGATATAAGTTATGACTCACCAGATTCTGATGACTGGTGAGTTTTTCGCGCAAAGGCCTGTCTTCTAGCGTTCACGAGCAAATCGGGGACACACCAGTGTCATGTCCACTCCATCTCCCTCACCGCAGTGATCACAGTACACCGAGTGCTTCTCCTTATTATGTTGAATCGGTGCAAATAAGCGTAAGCCCGTTTCGCAGTCGGTTCAGTGTTTTTACGAAGTCTTTTTCCTCTGCTGGAAAGGCAGAGAACCAGCGCCTCGTTTAAAGTGAGGGAAGAGATCAGCGCTCTCTTCCTCAGCTCTTCAGAGATCAGCCTCTTTGATTTCCCGATACTCCCATATGAGCTCTTATCCAGACGAGTACGACATGTTTGCCAAGGTTTTCAAGCCGTGACAATACTTCCTACTGTTAAGAAAAAGTATTAAGTATCAAATTTTGAAAAATCGTCCATTTCCACTGAAATATGAGTACACTGTTAGACCGGTTTTGTTACTGACGATGGTTTAATCGTCGAAACCGGTCTAAAACTGTACTCATATTTCAGTGGAAATAGACGATTTTTCAAATAGGTACTCTTGTTTTTCTTAACAAGGGTTTCCACGATTTCGTCGCAAGTGATTTAGTTCGCTTCCTACAGAACAGTAACTGTTCTTCAAGTAGATGGGATAGCGTAGTATCTGGTCCTGTATTTGTGAGTTTCGCCAGCGCTTTAAGGGAGTCTGATACGATTACATCTCAAACGCGCCGGATGGAACTAGTGCATGTCTAAGGGCTTCGAGTATGGCAATGATTTCTGCAGAAAAGATAGTCACGTTGGAGTTAATTCCGCAACTCGCTCTCGACCCCGAGTTGACGTCATCAAATCCACATCACGTGACATGGGGCTGTTAAAATGTTACCAGTCAGTTTTGCAGCATGAAACTCGGTATCAGCATCTGGTTGAGCACCACAAATGAAAACCTGTCAGTTCTGCTGAACTCAATCTGCTCGGTTGTATTACTGGTGCTTCCTGAAGGTTCGTTCATATTGCTTGTGCTGCTGTGTGTTGTAACTGAAGTACCTTCCTTACTGGCCCTAAAAAATACGTGCACAAATTGTTGATGTATCCACGATCGGTTGTTCTACATCAGATAATTCAGAGGGCGATCCGACCAGTTTTACGATTTTAAAAATATGACTGGCACGACGTCATCAAATGTCTCAAGTGAAAGTGGTGTGAAAAGTGGAAAATTCGTTTTGATTTTAGATGACGGACCTCATCCCACGCTGTTTGTTCAAATCATACGATCAATCAATCAAAATCGGCCCAATAGTTTCGGAGCGTTCGTGATCTGGCGGCATCACCCTTTAATGGGTTAAGAGATTCGAAATAAAATGTGAGAATATCAGAGGGGTTCGATCCCACGATCTTCAGGATCGTGAAATTCTCATTTCATTCCATTCAAATTAAACATTCTCAAGTCCACTTTTCGAGGCCATTGTTCACGAGCCATTTGTGTGTGCGATGGCAAGTGGCCCGTGAAGGTAATTGATATTCTAACAATATAAGTCAGAGTATCGGGCTCGGAGGTAGATCTGATAATCCGTATAATCTGACGAGCGATCGCTCCATATTTTTTGGCAGTAGTTCTTTCTCTCTTGCGGACAGTGAAAGTAGATTCAAGACCTATCATCTCGCGTACGGGGCTCCGACCGTGCGTTTCGAGCGAGCCGTTGTACCTCCGTTGAAAACCACCTGTTCGTCGGACTATAAAGACAACTATTGACAAAAACCACCGGTAAACTCTAAATTTCGTTTATACGCCCGTCATCTCCACTACGATATCGAGGTTTGAAAGTTTGAGCTGATTTTTTCGGGTGATGACGTAAAATTAACCCGGAATCCTGCTAAAAAAAAAAGCAGTCAATTCCTGGTTGGAAATGCTCACAAATTCATCCTACACTGATTGAATTGAACTTCAATGGGGTCTGAACCCCGAATCACTCCTATACCTAATTTCTATGGTATTCATTCTATGAGGCTGTCATATGACAGCCTAATATTATGATATGTAGCCTTCCTTAGGAATTAAGCAGAATTGGCCCATGATCAGCTTAGGGGCTCCTAATGCTAAGAGACATATCCATGATAAGATGTTTTTAAAAGTATAACAGTATCAAGTATCATCATCAAGTATCAAGTATGAAAGTAGAAGGGAAATGACAAAGACATGATTGAAGACAAATCGTCGTTGTTATTGTTACTACCTCCATGGATGAAGGATACCTCCTTCGTCCATTCTTATGCTCTTTCAAAATCCTGATGTGTTCGAAAAACGATTAATCAAAAAACAATAATCGATTAATACAAATGATCGGTAGCTATACATCGATTAAAATTAATCGGAATTGTTGCAGTGTCTCACCAGATGGCCGGTACCAGAGAGGGTTTATCGAGGAGTAGGGGCTCGTTGTACGCGGCTTAGGACCAACCAGGTCTAAGACAGGTTCTTAACCATTTTAGTAGGTACATATTAAAGTTTGGTAGAAGTTACTGAAATCAATTTCTCTACTATTTGGACAATTTCGGACGTTTTTGACATGTACAGTCTAAATGTCGCCTGAAATATTGAAAGTAGTGGAAACCACATTAATGGGAAGGGGACCGCGGCACTGGCAGTCCTTCCATACAGCTGACAGATGGTACCAATTTCTACCACCTAAAGCGCCACAGTGCAGGACTCAAAAAGTGAACTGAGCCGTCAAACTCAAATTTTAGGTTATGTTTTCCACGTAGATCTGTTTCAGAGTGATTAGTTGATTCACTTGTGTAAATCCTTAATTAGGAATGATAAATGATTGATTTTTTTTAAGATTTTTAAAAATATATTCAGCTAATTAACATTTAATTTAAGTGATTAAAATATGCGTTTTAAAGGTAATACCGGTACACAAAACCTATCTTTAATGTTATTTTAATCTACTTATTAGCAAGAACTCCTGTCAGTTAGCCAGCTCCAACTGCTACCAAAGAATGGTATAAAATATACGTCCAGTAAGGAACAAAATTTCTCCCAAACAAAATTTCAAAAAAATATAGGCTAATTGATTTCTTGCCGCTAATTGATTTCTTAAAATAAGGTGTGTTTAGCCTAAATGTAAGTTAAATGTTAATCAAAGTCAAATGTAAGTTTAAAAAACATGACGTCTATTTGTCCAAGTCAAAAAAAAATTCAATCTTTCAGTATTTTCATTTTATTTCATTTAAAAAACTTTTTAATTGATTTTAATTGATTTCCCAACTGTCCCAACTCATGGCAAGGAAATTCCCAACTTTTCTCTTTCCCAGATTCCCTAAGGCGACGCCCCTGATATGGGCTTTGATTGAGCTGAAGATGATCCTCCGAACGATTCATAATTGTAGGTTAGTTAATGTTGAAAGGTTCTACATTTGAATACTCGAAATATTCAAATATGTTATTTTTTGATTAGGAGTATTCTCAAAGCCACCAGGAGCGTTGTACGACAACGAGGGATCGGATTTCATATTAATCGACACGCTCGGAGTCCAGTTTTCTTGGTTGTCAAATATGGTCAGCGTTGTACGCGACCAGCCCTACCTAATGTAGGTACATGGCGTCGGCCTTAATACTGAAGATTGTTGGATGGTTCGCTTACAACGTCCAACAGGTCCTGCGTTGGTCGCAGTAGCGGTAGGCATATTAGGGTGGTACTGCTCACGCCGAAATCCTTGACATTCCTTCCCGTGCCCTTGTTTTGGTTTATGCGGAGCAAGTGGTTTCGATATGCGATCGCCCCACATTTTCAAACCCGCCCCCCTTTTCACCGCCGTTTCGAGTGAAAGTCGCTCCTTGAAAAGGACACTCCGGAAAATCTGCGAACTTCTCAAGTCTTTTTACTAAGTCATTCGTTTCAAATGTTGTTCGGACGAGATCAATTGTAGTTGATTTGTGCGGTCTTTAAGTGTAACTGCGTTCAACCTTTAGCGATAATGATGATTCGTGACGTTTTTTTTTTTCCTTCTGTTTAATTCCTTCGAGATGAGATCGAGTGGTGGGGGTTGGCAGACGGAGCTGCGTGCAAAGGTAGGACGAAAAAGAAAGTGGACGGAGAAAGTCTGACTGGATGTAAGTCAGGGGGCCAGAAGAGACCACACTGGCTCGCCCGCCCGGTCGTGCGTGTTTAGTATCACAAGCCAACAATTATCCAGGCCTAGGTCAGAAATCACGGCGTCCCACTTCACGCTCAAAACGCCTTCAATTGAAGTTCGGGTTGCACGGACCTTCTTTTTTTGGCGTATTCTTTTTCTTTTCAATAACTGCGCAATTTCGCTTTTTTTTGACATTTTATGTCTTTACTCTGGCACATAACTCGAAAAACGTTACACAAAAGCGTTACACGAAATCGTCACGAAAATTTCTGATGATTTTCGCTTACAACCGATTCGTTGCTACGGAACTTTATATTCGCCAGTTATCATCGTACAAAAATCCTTCACCACTCGTTGGATAGCTCTCGATTTACCTAACCATATTACGTTAACCACTGCGGAGTGTGTGGCCGACAAGCTGCGGTATGAGCGTGATTGTTTAAATAATTGTTTACACACAGGTGATCATTCTCAATAATTTATAATATAAATTAGACAATATTATTGTCTATACGAATGCAAGCTTCATAATTTATGATGAACCCTAAAATTAAGTATAACAACTACGCTACTGGGGTAGGTGATGTAGCATTGTTCGAAGGTTCTTGAATCACTTCTTTAAAGACATAAAATGTCCCAATGTGTTGCAGACTCGTATGCAAGCATTTAATTCTCGACTGTATCAACAACGTTTTCATGTCTTTGCTTTGGCGCATAAACTGAAACGGGAAAAATTTGTTTCCTTGATTCACCCTTTCCCTCAGATCACGTCAGAACACAAGCGACAGGCGGGCCACTACGTCAGAGCCTTTGACGCACGAGCGTATGACGTCAGACGGCTGGCCGGAGCCCAACTAGTACGTCAGAGCCTATGACGCACGAGCGTATGACGTCAGACGGCTGGCCGGAGGCCAACTAGTACGCCAGAGCCTATGACGCACAAGCGTATGACGTCAGACGGCCGGCCGGAGGCCAACTAGTACGTCAGAGCCTATGACGCACGAGCGTATGGCGTCAGACGGCTGGCAGGAGGCCAACTAGTACGTCAGAGGGCTGGCTGGCTTGGTGATCGGGTTTTAATAAGCCTCTGGAATTTTTTTTTTTTTTGTCGTCTGAGGAGCGGGTTTGAAGTTGTGAAGTTGTGACGTTGTAACTCGGTAACGGGCGTATGTGAAATTTGTCTCTCAATGATCTCCTTTGAAGAGCTACGACTATTAAATAGTCAGATTTTGATACGTAGATTCAGAAAATTGAATTTAAAAAAAAAATCCATCAGTACGCCGTACCCTAGAATGATCCTCGAAACCTTTCATAATCCTATGTCAAATGGAAGGGGATCAAAACGAATTTTGAAATTTTGAAAATTTGAGAACTCGAAAAATTCAGATGTAACGGTGTATTTTTCAGTTCATATTTAGATAGAGTTTATTTTTTAGAATTTTTTAAGACCATTCACAGCTGTGTACGACCAACCGTTCGTTCACAATGACGGCTCAAAGTTGGAGCAGATCGAAAATCGTCAACATGAGAGTGAATCGCGAGGCCGCCAGTCAGTTCAATGTTCATACTAGTCCAGCTGATTCGAGCAGCACATGGTTTCAGACGTCGAGTTTATAATTATAATGAGTAAAAATTATCAATAACTAACAATAATTATTAATAATTTTCACTAGGTACTTGATAAAAGTATTAATAATTAATGATACTTCGTATTAATAATTAATCTACCATTTAGTGATCTAGATTCTAGACAGAAGGATGATCTGCCTCATTTCAAAACGTCAGTAACAACGACCAATGTTCAGAGAGAGTGAGAGTGAGAGAGAGAGAGAATTTTTTTTCATTTGTCATCCACACAAACAGTGCATAAACAAACGTCAACAATAGAAATATGTAGGTAGCTTGCGTCAATTTTCATATAATATTAATGTCAGGATGAAAAATAAAATATTACCTACCTAAAAAAACTAACATATTAGATTTACCTACATCATATTTACACTTTACACAGAACGGTAGTAGGAATCAGACTCAGTTAAACAATAAATACATTCATACCAATTAAAATTCAACAACACAATAAAAAACAGGTAAACAAGAATAACAAAGTAAAATAGATGCTAGCTCGAGTACTGGTACAAAATTTCCTCGGCTAGCAAAAAAGTACCTAGGTACCTAGGTACTTAATAATAAAAACTCTCACAACTAAAAACTCTTATTCAATTCCCCCTATAATTTGAAAAAACTAACTAAAATTTATTGATGTTATTAAAAAAATCGTCATTTGAAAAAGGTGCAATAGCCCCTAGCACTTTGGTGATGTGCAACTTGAATTTTTTAAACGGCAAACTTTGTGTTGAACTGGGAAGGGCGTTGAAAAATATTTAGCCGCATTCATTGTGCACGGTGGAAGGGAGAGTAACTTTCCATTCCTGGTGGGGTATTTGTGCGAAGGGGTTTCAAAAAGGCTCAAATTCTTATGCGCGTGTTCGCTTATGTTCTTTGGTACGAACCAAAAATTTAGTTCGACTAATGTACTGAAGTAGGTACCAAAACCCTCAAAACCCTCCTGCCGCACTAAAGTTCCAAACAGGCCGAAGGTAAGTAACCCCCGAAACTTTTCATAACTCGAACTTGAATAATTCATTGGTGAGTTTAAAAAGGTTAAGATTCCAAAAACTGAAAAATCGAGGCGAAGGCGTCATTGTTTAGATATTCTCAAGCTCGATACATGAGCGAAAAAAGGGTAACAATCCAACTGCTCCCCAACGATGTTTACACCAGTTGGATTGTTACCCTTCTTTAGCTCATGCATCAATATCCAAAAAATGGCACCTTTACCTCGGTTTTAAAATTTTTGGAATCTTAACCTTTTTAAAATTACCCATTCAATTATTCTGGATGCTTTTCAATAAAAGCTTTTCCACATCTCAACTGTTTATGATTTAATTTCAACCTTTTACAAAGTTATAACAACTTTACACAATAGGTATTAAACAGAAGAAAAAAAATAACTCTCGCCGCCCTTGAACCAGTAGAATTGTCAATTGAACATCATACCTACGTTGGTTCTCCTACAAGCATCAGACAAGTGCATCAGACAAGCATCAGACCTTGTGTAAGAGGGATAAGGATATGCGGTACTGAGGGTTTTTGTTCTCGTCAACGTTGAAGTGGAAGAAGAGGAAGCGCGGCGATTATTAGTTTTTCGGATCTGTTCGGTGAGTCGGTGATAACGAAGTGTTATTGTCAGTGTTGCCAGATGTAGGGATTTTTCCCTACACGTAGGGAATTTGGGGGGTGCATTGAGCGTAGGGAATCCCTACGCTGAACGTAGGGATTTTTGGTCAAGCTAGGTTACGTGATTCAAACACTGGCAAAATTCTAATTAATTGAATAATTATACGATTTTAGTACATTTATTCGTGATCGGATAACCACTTGTGTAGACACCTATCACCAATTTCGTTCGTCCCCGTCATTTGACAACCACAAGCCACAACTCTTCTTTAAAGAAAAGCATACACACACTTCCATGTTGTTGTCTTCGTTCAGTAATCTATCTCGGTATCAACTGTCATCTGTCTTGTTGAAGACATGAAGGAGAAAGGTACCAATAATTGTAACAATTACCTATGTAATAATTGTACCAATTATTGTTACAACCACCCTATCACACCAAATATGATGAAGTTGCTTGCGTCACAGAGCTTATACGCTTCTAATAAAAGCGAGCAATCCCTCGATGGTGACAGACGATTTGATTGGTTTTTGATGGTCTCTTTTGATGAATAGTTTTTGATTTATTTTTGATAACCTCTTGAGATTAACCTAAGATTTTATTAGCTCTTCTTTCTATTTTCAATCCCAAATTTTTCTGTTACTTGTTTTACTATTACTGTTTTACCATTTTAATTATATTTTCTCCTCGTAGTCATTCCTGGTCTTCGACATTAAGATTTTTTTAAGTATTCCTAGGCTAATGTAACCAATGCTACCATTCTTGAGCCTTAGTAATAAGCCTTATTATATTTATCTCAGTGATATTTCTCAAGTACCTAACAATTCTTGTCCTGAAAAAAATGACTGGACCTAATCTAACTATTATTGAGACAGCAATAAAAATTACATTGTGCAACTCAGTGGTTCAATGGTTATTTCAATCCCCAAACCAAACCAGCAGCAGTGAATGCAGTGATCTTGTCGTTTTGTAGATGACTAGGAGGGAAGTGATCTTCTTTTGTTCTTTTAAATTGTCAGCAATCGAAATTTTACGCGCAGGGAATTTTTTAACATGGTAGGGAATTTGTAGGGAAAAGTAGGGATTTTGAAAACGGTCCGTAGGGAATTTCGAGGCAAGTTGTCTGGCAACACTGGTTATTGTGCAAATTGACCTATGTGAAATATACCTATCGTTTAAGATCTGGTTTGATAAGTGTTACCTAGTGTGTTCTAGTGTGTCCTTTTTGTATTGGATTATCCTAAGCAACTCCCGTTTATTTCGTATCTAAAACATATGGCGACCGTGACAGGACTCGGAAAAACTATGTGTTGAAACGGATACAAGCTCGTGCGAGATTTTGCGATTGATTGATTTTGAGATTGATTTGCGAGATTGTATGTCAAATCTCGGAAGGTTGAGTACTCAAGTGTTTTACGTTAAATCTGTGGAAGATTTTCAGTAGAAAATGATTTCTATCATACGTGAAAGAGGTGGTATCCGTTCAGTGTTTTCAAAGGGCTACACAACGTTTCTGCACTTCCTTGTTGGAGAGTACCATCTGGACGATGTAAACGGACGTATTGCTGCATTCGAAGGTAACTTGGAGATTTTAGAGTTGATTCGTGAAATTATTGATGAGTTGTACAACGACATTGCTGTGAAGTCGTTTGAGGTTGACGAGAGATTAGTTGAAGAACTCATTGGGTCAGAAGAGTATACCATCAAGTATAACGTTATGAAGGCCAAGGTAGAAAATGCTCAAAAAACAACAATGTCCAGTGCCAATGGTGATGACGACAACCGTTCTGTTAATTCTCGTCCTATTGACAAGCCATTTAGCGGCCTGCGCTACCCCAAGTTAAAGTTGGATGAATATGACGGTAGTGTCTGTGGTTGGATTAATTTTTGGGCGCAGTTTTCCACGATTGACGGTGATTCTGCTAATCAAATGAACAATATTTCCAGTACCTACTTCAATCTACTAAACCTGGATCTAAACCTAGGAAAATAGTAGTTTCCTCATTCTGGAGCTAACTATCCTAAGGCCTTGGCTTCCCTGAAAAGAGGTGCGGCAGGGATGATTTACTAATCGAATTTTATATAGGGCAGTTGCTCAAGCTAGTCTCTGAAAATAAGGGTTTGTTGCTAGCTGATTAGTACGATCGGCTGGACCCCCTATACCAAAATGCGATATAAGCTCATTGAAAGGCATATTATTCCCCGAAGTGTATCTTTGATACAGAATCTTTTAAAGGAATTGGCTTATAGCCATGCTGCATGACTGTGGATTTTTCTTAAATATTGACATAACATGAAAGACTTGCAGAAACTTTTTTTTTTTTTTTTTTTTTTACAGAAATTCTAAACTACATCGTCGAATATTATACCGAAGTTTTGAAAGTCCTTCGTGTTAAGTAATTAATCCTTCTTGTCCGGTGAAGTTCCTCACTGCTAACACTGCTTCTTCATTTGTGACTTTGTTGAGGCGTGAATTGGCTGGTAGGTGTTGTTGTCCTTGAAGATGAACCAGCGAGGGTCTGAAACGTGAATTAAAATGAATGATGCTTATGATGATGTGTAATATTTCTCGACACCGTCGCACAGTTGGGCAAGTGCGAAAAAAATTCGATTTTTCGAAATTGTTGATTTTTTATCACCTGGTTCGTGTTTGTGTTGTATGTTAGCCAGTACATCTAGAATGTAGGGCATCCTCCATACCCCCGAAAAGTATGGATGGATTACTGCTATATTCCTACGAGATTACTCAAGTCTAAAGATATTAAAATCTTTAGCCTAAATCGCATCTTGGAACCTCGCCAGTCAGCCAGCAGGACTTAAGGTGGGAGATTTTGCAATCTCTCCCCAATAAGCAAACATTTTAACCCCTCAAAAACTCATCTCTTTCCCCATTAAACTCAGTCTCATAAATTTTTGTATTTGCATAAATATCCGCTATCTAAATAAATAATATGGAAGTAGGGTTGACGTTGAGCGTGTCCTTCCTTCACCTAGCTGCCTTCTGGAAAGTAGGGCCCCCGCAGGAAGTCTCGAAGGTATCGAGGGTACGCCAATAATCTGTTCCAGCGGTCAGGGTAAAGTAATTTACCCTGAGATGGTTTAACGAACCCTACATAGATATAACACGAATTTAATTTATACCGCTTTTCAGTGGATTGAGATCGTTCAATATTGAAACGTACAGATGAAATTGGTTCCCTACACCGTTAAAATGTCTAAATATCTACATGCACTTATTAGTTAGTAGTGACTATTATCAAGGCGGTATTATTAATTTATTTCGTTTTTTTTCTTTTGTCCAGGAAAGTGGAGGGGGACTCCGGGAGAGATGGAGCCGTCCTGAGACTTGGCTACCACGGAGGCCAACAGCAGCGCTGGGGGTGGAGGAGAATGAAATACCAGAATGATCCAGAGATACTTGGCCTCCCCGTTGACAGTCTCATGAGCTCGTGGGGCCCACAATCTCCAACAGGTTCGTTCATTATGGAGTTTTCTGCCTCGTGAATAATCTGAAATTCTACAGGTCAATTTCTCTATTCGTGGGTCCGTTTTCCCGCATTTTACTGAGAACCAGAAAATTGTATGGGTCAACGAGTATTTTGGTCGATTTTCCAATGGGCCTCGATAAATTGCACAGTGAGGATTACAATGGCACATCTCAAAAACACAGTTTTCTGGAAAACGCCGGTTAAAGTTTTGGCTTTCTTTGAATCGCCTCTTGGACCCTAAAAAGAGACCCTACGGAATTTATTTTTCTCTCTTACCACAGTAAAATGCCTCATAAACAACCTCCCGTTTCTGCTTTACCCGATTTTAAATGGCCAATAACGAAAAAAACTCGGTTTTCCAAAATTTGTACACAGTTTGTCACAACGCAGTTCTTTGTGTTGCTCCGTTTGTTACTTATTTCTTCCACTGATTCTATCACTCCTTTGATGATGCCCTTCATAATAAGCGATTTCTCATTATGAATGAATCATGCCATGAAAAAGATTGAATGCAGGGAAAATAAGTCAATGAACTTTTGCAAAACGCATAATTTAGTTTATTTTAATAAACCCCTCTTTGTTTTGAGGGTTAATGAAAAATATTTGTCAATATTAGGTATAGTCCACTCTAATAGACTCTCAGTCTTAACTGTAGCACCATCACCCTTAGGAGGTACGTACCTACCTATAGTATCAAAATCCCATAGTACCTATAGTTACTATAGGTACTGTACCACTACCTATGGTACTAAAATTATCTCATCAGATCATAATAACAATTTGATACTAATACCAATCTCAGTAAAGGTTTTATCACAAACACAATTATAGTAATAATATTCTCACTTTTGGTTCATTAGTTATTCGTGAGTAAATTTTTAAGTGACGGATGGATCCCTCTAATACAAAATCAGTAAGTAGACAAGTAGGGAAATTACAATGCAAAAATAGTTTGATTTGTGCCTATGTTATCACTTACACCTCCTCAAGAGTACAATAGGCTTATCCTGCTCTCTAGCGGCCTATGAGGCAGTCAGAAAACATCCTGTTATAGCCACGTGAAGCACCTACCTCCACGCATCGGACTATGGACCTAACTCAAAACCCCACTTTTTCGAGATGTCCCCTGTAATTCTCACAGTGCAAAATGTATAACCGTATCTGAAAACCTCAAACAACTTTGTCAGCTGCTTTTTGGAACAACGACACGGTCGTCGCCAAAACGACTGCTGAAGCCACAATTGCCAGGTTGCCAACCTTTTTTCGACAAACTCCCCTGACCTATACTAAAAAAAAAAAAAAAAAAAACCTGAAAAAACTCTGACTAGGAAAAAATAACCCCAAAGAAATGTCTTTGGAAAAATGATTGTACATAATAATGAGCATAATATTATTATGCTCATCGCACAGAACATCATCTCCTCTGTTGACTGAAACTGAGCACATGTGATCCCCTCTTCACGGAGGAAGTAACGTACGGTGAGGAGGCTCTGGACCACATCAATGGAAAGCCTGTTTCTCAGCTTCGAATCCCATCCAAGCAATCGATACTACGCAAGCATTTTAGGTGGCATTGGAAGGAATTTTGGGTCTAAGAAAATAGGAGGTTACTTATGCCTAGAAACCAAGAGGGATCATTTCACCTGATGAAGACAGTGATTGCAGGATGAGGATATAAAAAGCAACGAAGATATCAAAACATGATTAAATTTGCCCTATTCTCGGCCTGGCATTCAAAGATACAGGCTACAGGCAAAGATTTAAATATTGTGTGTCCTACAAAAACGCCAAAATCACGAAAAACTTGTCCCTTAGAACACAAACTCGTGGGATTCGGGCTACACGACCAGAACAACTTGTAAATGTTTACATTCTTGCTGTCAATGATATAGCGGCACCGGCTGTACCATTATGACACCTCATCCTCTGCCGAAGAAAACCCTCTCGACCGCGAGCTGTCAAGTGAGAGTTGACAATGACGTCCTGTTGGATACCCGGCGATCAAGATCTGGTTTCCAGACTCCGAATCCTGCTCATCAACCGGCCCGAAGATGAAAAGTTCATCAGGTTCGAGCGTCCGGTCCACAAAAGGCGGTTTCGAAAGCCGGCCGCAGTCACTCCAGTTTCAGGATCCATCGGGATTCGTCTTGAGTTTCATTACCCAATTATGAGAGGTCGAGCAGAGGGGAAACGGGTTATCGGGAGCCTGAATGAAAAATGTTGAGACGTTGAGTTACAGAAATTACCTTAACAACGCGCTTTGGGCTGCCTAGTCGTCAATTGGCTGTTAGCGATAGTTGTGACTGAGTCATGAACCATCGATATTCTCAGGTCGGCGTATGGCCCATTGTTAGTTGGTGGATCTCGAAATGTCGTGGAAGTTGGTTGAAGTGTCCCATCGATTACGTACATCACACAAAACTTAGGGAGTCAAAACTAGGTCCAAGGGTTGTGTCCTTTTCAGCATCCATAAACTCGTTCATCAACATTGTGATGATTAGTGGAGCCGTCGTTCGTGGTGCATGATTCATCTTATTCACGAGTAGGTCAGCCATTTGAGTCCGCCAGTGTGCAACACTCCAAACCATTTTATTTTTGAACTTTAAATGAATTTCATGCATTGGTATGTACTTTGGGTAACTCCGTACTTGGCAGTCGTACGTCCTGACTGTGTTTGGCTAATAATCACTAAATTGCTGGTGTAGTAGCAACTTATCGTTGACAGTTCCGAGTGTTCACACAGCAAACAGTAGATCCTACATTTTAGTTAATAATTTTAATGTGATTTGAGTAATGAGCTCTGCACGAGGATTTTGCCATCTCAACATGGAATCAAGAGTTACCCCAACAATACCCAATTAACAGTTTAAACAAATTAAATTTGGATGTTGAGCTAGAGTTTCATCCATCATTTCGTGGATTAGATTAGGGTGATCTGCTCAAAGAAGATAATAAACCGTTGTGTCAAGAACTACTGTTGATCGACTGTCTGCGCAAAACGGCATAATATTTAAAACTTCGGCCATTTTCTTAAACAGGCCAAGTGCTGCCGCGTTGTTCTAGTAGGTTCAGTGTTTCGCACAAAGCGGCCATGTGATACCACTCTAGACGTTTATTCCTCACGTTTATTATTAAAGGGATCGCTGCTCACACGGTCTGTTTATACAAGGGTTCAGAAGCCAGACTCTGACATGACTTTGACTTCAACACTCTTCGGGTACCGTTTTCGGGGTCTCAGTGCCACTGATTCCTTTCAAATGATCTCCAATACAACAGATAGCTACAACAATTGACCGTAGTATCCATAATATATATTTTACATAATATTTTAGATTTATAATAATATTATACATTATAATATACCTAATTTTACATTATAATATTAGATTATAATATTATTATAATGTATGAAACCGTTAGGTTTCCAAGTTTTGAAAAAAGAGTCACAAACGCCTTGAACAGCTGTCCTGTTGCCACTCCAGACCCACATGGAGCAGCCAGTGTTATTTTCACAACGAAGATGTGAATTGGCTTACTGTCCTCCTGACATTTGCCTGAATCTTTGCCTGAGCCACTCATATTTCTACAGCCCGGTTGGCTGTAAAAAAAAAAAAAATTGTTCATCGCACAATCCTACTTTGTAATTTTAGTTACAAAGTCGTATCCTGTGATATTACGCACTGCCGGTGTAATATCAAATTTCTAAACCATTGTAGTTTTTCTACGTTTCTATGGAATGAACCTTTTTTTAAAGGATTCTCATGTACATTCACTGAATGAACCGTTTGATAGTATTTTAACTTTCATCGATAGCTAAAACACCATCGTGTCGAGATATTTTACGTCGATTTGACTGTAGGCACGATATGTTTACGTCGAAACCGAGTTGACCTATTCAATGAGTCAAAACTGTCTCTCGGTAGAATTCGACAGTGATTGGACGGTAAATACGTCTAGTGCAATCCAGTTTCTCGCAACCGAAATAATATTTAAGTACATATTATGTACTTAAGCATAAAGTTTACCAAGGAAAACACGAAGAACTGCCGGTAGGTACTAGGAGATACTCGTAGTAGTAGAAAAGTAGGTCAACTGCCTTCAACCCACTATATAGAGTTTTTTTAAATTAGAAAATTTTTAAAAACTCATCAGGTTTGATAGGTAGGTAGTGTAAATGAATCGATGATTTTTGAAACAACCTCTACGCCATTTACCAACGTGGCGTATAGGTTGTTTCAAAAATCATCGATTCAAATGATTGCCGCAGTGGTATGAAGTTGACCCAACCCTATGGAAAACTACGACAAATTCAACTACCGTTATGAACCACTCGGTGTTGCGTTCATTGTAATATAATAAACAGAAGAAGAATATTGTTCAGAAGCTATCGGAGAAAGTTTCCAAATCGTCATTACCACCTGACGTAAATAATTTACCTACGTGGCGAATGAAAACTCCAGTAGAAATAAGTGAACCCTTGTCAAATAAGGGTACCGTAATAGTATCAATTTAGTCATTGAGAAGGTATACGGTTACCATCCGCAGGTAACCGATTCACGAGTACCCCACTTTACTTTATTTAAATTTTCTTTCTTGTGTAACAATATTGAGGGTATGTGAAGAAAGATTAAATCTTTTATATTGTTTAAATATTTAATTTTATATTGTTTATATTGTTTTAATATAAACAGATCTTCTGACTTCTAATTCTTAATTCTTCTGACTTCTATTAAGTACAAATTTTGTACTTAATAGAAGTCAGAAGAGAAGGAATTGTCACACTTACCACTTTACCCCGCTATTTAGCTCCTAAGGATGTCAGAACTACATCGAGCATAATAAACTTGTATTCAATGTGAAAAAGGTTGAATTCATTGGAAAAAATGCACAGCCATGCAGCATGGTTGTAGGAGCGAATTTTCAAAGAAATTACTGGTTTTATGTAAAATGCTCCATTTCACTGGTTTTATAACCTAATCACGTCCGTAAAAACATGCACCACGTTAAAAGATCTTGTAATTATTTGGTCGCGGCGGGACGAAACCTGTAAATCGGGGACGGGGCAGGGCGTCCGGGGACCCAGTTGACCCGGAACCTCTCGGGGCCCTCCAGCGCATCCTGGACGGCCGAAGGAATATCGACCTTCGTAAGGAATATCGACGGTGAACAAACCATATGTCCCTAAAAGTGACGCGATGAAACGGTGCCAGTCCGATCATTTTTGTGTGGTTTAATCATGAATCTTAAATTACCACACGTTGCGTATGTGATTATTAGAAAAGAAATTGGCATTTAAAGTGTAAATGAAATACTCCATGAGGCTTTTTGTTGTTGAACTCTGGTAGTCGGTAAAGTGGTAGTCGGTAAAGAGTAACTCGCTCTAAGGGACGATTATGGCCTGATCTGAGGGAAATCATTACGGGGAGGTACAGGATACCGATGGCACCCAATGATGACCTCGAATCTCATTTTATGGCAATTTTGGTTTATTACCTTCGATAATGAACCATTGGAATAGACAAACGGAAAAGAAGTTGATAACTCACCCTCAAAACTTGTCAATCGAATAAAAAAAACTTTTTCGTTTTTCAAAACCGAAACCCACGTTTTTCAGGACTCAAACGTCATTTTCTCCACCAAATTTCACTATGAAAAACTTTTCTTTTTTTTTTGTACCATTCGAAAGCTGGGATTCTGGGCAAGTTTTTCCCGAGGAGCGCACGCCGAAAGAACCCCGCACTAAAAGCGCAAAATACGAAAGAAAAAACGGTGATTTTTAAGAAATCTTCAAATTTTGGACTTTGGCCGTTTTTTTTCATCAATCAGGATTATCTTAAAAAATCGGGGTTTATATCAGGGAGATAGAAAATTTAACGCTCTTTCCAACGGTTGAGTCAACTTTTATTTTACATATTTAAGGGAGTTATAACCGTTTTACTGAGACAAGATCGAAAACACACGAAAATCTTGAAATTGAAAAAAGTCGGTTTTTTAATTTATTAATGAAAAAATTCTAGGAGGCACTTTTTGTTACAAATTAGCTGTAGAATTGATTCCTCGAGTTTGTCCCATAATTTCTGAAAAAAATTGTATAATACTTATATTATATTAGGTATATATAATTTTTGGTGTCTTTTGGCAGTGGATTCAGGATGGTCTCGTACGGATTTTGGTATAAAAAGTTTTAAAAATTTCGGACCTATCTAATACCTAAATTGTGGAAGGCATAATAGCTATTATAGCTTCATTTTCTTTGAAAATTCGCTAAATAGAGGTTCGACATTTTAGGTACGTACTTGGATCATTTCCAACTTCCACGCTTCAATTGTGATAGACCAGCGTGTAATTGATCAGCCCTGAGTAAGATAGTAAGATAGAGGCGAAAAATCGTTATTTCGTGACATTGTTCTCCAATAAAATTATTTTAGCCCGAAAGAGCACCGGAAGGTGTATGAGACTATTTAGTTGCACATGCCTTAGCGGATCGATTGTTTTTAGAACCCACTTTCAACATAAGTTGACTCACGAGTATTGAAATGGTTCGGATTATGGTAAATAGTGATAATTAACCGTAAGTTGTGATTGCGTCGCGTCGGTAATGCGAATTCGTAGGTATTTCCGTTGTCACTAACTGCCTGCATTGATCCGTTGTTTGGTGTTGCGCCACCCGTGACACGGTTTCAACCCTGTACCGTTACCTTCTCCGAGCTCTTCATAATTGACTTCGGAAACGTCCCGCATATATTTAACTCGCCGTACGTAAGGAACCGCGAAAATCACTCGTTCGAAAGGGTTTAGCAAGTCCGCTTTAGGACCTTCTTCTCTTGCTGTGGGTGAAGGTGGTACTTTCACTCATTGACCCACTTGTTCGAAAGGAATGGGAGCCTCCACGGCACTTGTTCCCTCGTGGAGGTCGACCATCCTTTTCTTTCTTTAATAGCCGCATTTTTCTCGACTCCGCCGATTTTCCGCCAAGTAACCGCGTATGCTTTTATGAATAAGTGGTCTTTCTTAAAAAAAAAAAAAAAAAATCCAATTGTAACATTTGAGGTAGTCCAGTGAGTTTTGATGAGACTACATTTTAAATCATAGAAGATGGTTTACAACCTGTGGCTTTAAAACCACGTTAAAGATAATTCCGACAAAATCCAGAAGATTCCTTACTATTGATTTGTATAACTATATCTGAGTATTTTCAATCAGCAATTTTGTACATTGAAATGTCACAATCCTTTTTTTTTTTTCGCAAACATCCAGAATGTTTAAACTTTTGTAAGAATCCTCCATCCCAAACCGTAGCTCACACCATAACCTCGTCTATGGAGTACATCTAAGCACATATTTTTGGCTTTCTTATGACCATCACACCATCAAATTTCACTCGATCTATTTGTAAGAAAAATATCTCTCTGGGAATTGAAAATTGTAAAACTATCCTCTGCAGCATTTATGTGAACTGTTCACACAACTACGAGTATACAGGGTGTAACCCTTAGGGTCGTACCACCGGCCAGGTATCGATTCTACAACTAATTTCTATGAAAAGTGTCCAATAACGTTTTTCTTGTATACCGGTTGAAATCCGACTTTTTTTACTTTTAAGATTTTTTTCGTGTTTTCCACCTTAAGTCACTAACATAAGTCCCTCATTTTTCAATCAAACTTCAAATGTGATAATGCCGTTGGAAAGAGCATTTGAATTCCCTATCTCCCTAGTGCTAAGTGAAACTTTTTTAAGAAGATTCAGATGCTGAAAAATGAGCCCAAATAGGCACGTCTCGAAAATTTCGGGAATGTACAGTTTTTCAAGCGTTTGTAAGCCTAACTGAATCTGCCGGTTACTTGCATACTGTAACCCTAAAATTTGGCCCAAAAGCTCAGCTTTCCAACGGGATGATCAAAAAATTATTGACAGTCATGGTGTAAAATCCTCGATCCCGTGCCAAAAACCGTAGATCTTTCAGTAAAAATCGACAAGTAAAATTTTTAGCGAAAATCGACATTTTTACCGTAAAATGAGTTGGGCAGCGATCTTGTTTGCAATCTTTGTCTCGCTGAGTCAAATGATGACACAAGACTTCTCGAATAAGCAGTCACTGATATCTTGTCCAATTTACTTTTCGAAAATTGTCTTAATTTCTGTTGATTTGTGTGGTAATTTTGTTAGACTAGGTAGGCCAAGCTAAACATTACTATCGTTGGCAATTAAGTCAATTTAGTCACTTACTGGCGTTTCACTATAAAAAAAGAAAGGAAATGAAAGCTTAACGCCTAATTAATAGTAGGATGCTAAACAAAGTAGCAGTTCATAAAACTGGAAGATATCAATAACAAACGTTAACTTTTCTCGTTGAGTGTCAAGAGATTCCGGTGTGTCAAGAGTTTGCAGAGTTTATTTATTAATCCACACTTAATAACTTATTATTTATAATGGTCACTTTATGTTGAAACGAATGATTATTTCGTTCATCTTGTTGACAGGTGGAGATCACTTACTGGTGGATTCTGGTAAAGTGATGCTGGGCGGCGGCACCGACGACGACGAGGACACCAAGAGCCCGATGGACGACCTCGATCTTCTCCTGACGTCGTCGTCGGGCGTCGGCGGGGGCGGCGGCGGCTCGGAGCCCAACAACAACAACGACCTCGCGGAGCTCAAGCCGCTCCCGCCCTTCACCGGCTACACGGGCCACTTGTCCATCAACGGCATCTCCGGTCATCATTACCACACCATCGCTGCGGCGCCGTCGCCGCCCCGCTTAGAGACCAACAACAACTCGTCTGACGCCACCAACCAGAATCATATTTATTACACCGATCAGGTACCTATCGCCAAGGAGATAACTTAAGGTTAAGGCCTGTTACACTGCCGTCCTTAGCAAGAAGGGCGTATCTCCGATTTTGGCGATTTTCGGGTTTTTGCATGTCTAGAATCATTGGAGTGTTCTGCACCTGATGGTACCTCGTTCATGTGACTACGGGTACCAGAAGGTACAGAAAAACACTAGTGAAAAAGGGCGTATCTCAGAAATGTCTTGAAATCCTAAGGCGATTAGGCGTATGTCGGTTCTCCTAAACATAAAAGGCGGATGTCATGCCGACTACTTTTCTCTACTAAGCAAAAAAACAGCATCTCCTGAGATACGACATTTTTACTTAGCAAAAATACTAAATCATGTTCATGGCAACCAGAATGCTCAGCGGAAAAGCCGGATCTCGTGAGATCCGCCCATTTCGCTTAGCATCCTTACTGTTAAAAGTCTTGGTTGGTAATACAAGCTGAGCTGGTACCTCGTCACCTAACTTTTCCATATGATTAAATTTAATAATCAGCGCAAAAAAAAGAAGTAGTGTACAAAAAACTAACGAATCATGTTAAAACCCCGGCTAAAATCCAGGGAAACGCTTGAAATGCTTAGCAAAAAAGGCGTATATCTCGAAAATCACCCTAATTTACTAAGTGGAAAGGGCGTATCTCCTCTAAATTGGTTATGACGTGAATTTCCACGAGACAAATGACGTAGTAAGTCGCAGAATTAGATCTACCGTATGATGTCCCTAAAAGGGGGTAAACGTATAATTAACTGGGCGCGAAACTTGAAAAACGAAAATTGCTTGTACTGAAAATCTTGATTTTCGGAGATGCGTCATTACAGTACAGTACTGCCGTGCTAAGATAAAGTCCCCTATCGACCATTTTGGTGTTTTTGGATTTGGTTACATGGCTGCGTAGATCTCGACGTGGCGCGTCTTTTCTGCCAAGGTAGAATTTCCGATCTCCATTGGAAAGGTTCGAAAAAAGACTTTATCTTATCTCCAGTTTGATGATCTTAACTGGATTTTTCTCGACATGAAAAAAATGGAGATAGGTGGTTTTAACTTACGGCGGCAGAGTAGTGGTGCTACTATCGGAGAATAATATCGATATATCGACTATCGATGTTTCTATAAGGTATCGAAATGTATTTCGATATATCGGTCTTTGATAGTTTTTTGTCAGATTTTTTTCCTACAGAACAAACCTAATTTCGAAATTCCAAAATTCGAATACAATTATGAACACCTCAATGTTTGTCAGGTGGGTATGAGCCTGAAATAACTCACAAAAGACCAGTGAACACATCAAGCACTGGTTTAAGAATGGCGTATTTTTCGTATTTTATCAAACCATGAACTTTTAACTAATAGTGACTAAAATAACTAATGATGTACAGGGCCTAAGGGCGAAAATCGTTTGATACACAGATCAAGGTTAAAACTTTATTCGTAATAGCTTATTCATAATGAATGGAATGCATAATTCTATTGATGAATAATTCATTAATGAAGAGTAAATTCTTAGAGTGCCTAATGAAGAGTAAGCAATTCTATCGAGAGTTATCGTCAGGAATGACACATAAGGTACATAAATATATTTAAATTTCTTCCCGGGCTGATGACGCCGTAGCGCGAAAATTTTCCGTTTTCTTCACGTTTTTTAATTTCTGTAAGTGTTTCTATCAACTTTTCATCCTTCTGTTCGATAATTCAAATCTATATTTTTCATTTGAATAAGTTGCTATTCGAGTAATTTTCTATGATGGCGTTACCAGACGACCAGAACCTTCAGCCTCAACAAAAAAGTCTTCGTTGCCAAAAAGTTTTTTTCCTCAGCCAAAATTCTCCTTGACTGAAAATAGGTTTTAGGAGAAAAAATAAAATATATCGGACCCAATAGTGCCATTTTGATATCGATATTCCGATATATCGGGATAAAAAATGTCGGGGAAAAATGTCGATGTGTCACAAGACAAATATCGATATTTCGATTTATCGATACCTATTTTCTATACATCCCTACTGCACAGTTGAAATAGTGAAGGTATAACTTCTCAAGTACATAAAATTACTCTTGAGACGCGTTTTTTAAGCTCAAAACTAATATTCAGATCCCACTTCAGGTGTGAAGGAAAACTGTCTAAACTTCAAAATTGCAGAAAATGAGGGTTTTACCTACTTCTCCTCGTTTCAACCTCACCTTTCTGATGGTCGAGTCAACATTTCGAAATTGGGCCCGAAAAGGGATGAAAAGGTCAGGGGTGAAATGTGGTACATGCTCGATTTCGAGGGAAAATGCCTTAACTTCAAAATTGTCGAAAATGGGGTTTACACGTACCTTTATTCCAGCCTCAGCTCTCTGATGGTTTAAACATGGTTTATACGCGTCAATTTCTCGTTACGTTCTGTTGACTTACGTCTGTCGACAATTTAGTATTTAGTACCTAACCTGTACATGGTTGGTGACATAACTGCATTATACCGAATGACAACAGACAGGATCATGTAAGGGAGAGGGTTGGTTGGTAGGATAGTACAGGCGTAGTAGGATGGTAGGTGTAGATATTTCATAGATCTATAGATGTTTCATTCGAACTCCCCTCTCAGACTACAAGATTTATACATTATTTGATTGACGTAGGGCCTACTCTGTGCACTGCTGAACCAACAGGTACAGTTCACTGAAGACCCAATAAAACGAATTGCACAACTCTGTAACTCATTGCTGGCACTTCTCAAGGTGGTGAGTTCCTCCACGATGGACTGCGCTCTGGACAACATCAAGACTGAGGGCGTCGACTATAGCCTCCTCGCTCCGGACATAGAAGACATCGCGGCCATCATTTCATCGGCGATCGCAGACACCACTGTTCCTAACCATCAAGCTGCGTCCAACGGAGATGCCTCCCGGGAGTCCTGGATCGATGCCTGGATCGGTAAGTTTTCAAAAGTTAAAACCAACTGCGTTGGAAATTTCAATTTTTTCAAACGAAAATGTGGCGTATCATGATTGAAGGACGTAGTAAAATTGTTCATTACACTGGGACTTGTCTTGAGATAAGATGTGGGAGGCTTTTGATAAGTGTAGCACCTCAACCTGTTAAGATCTATTGTGCCCTCCCAGTAGTTAGAGCTCTTCTGTGCCCTCCAGTTGTTTCATCAACTTCCAGAGGTCATTAAGATTCCCCATAATAATATATTATAGTATTCTGGGTCTGGTTTTTCGTCGCCCAGGCACAGAAACCGGGACCTAGCTAGTCCTTCGCAATGCCATAGGACGTGTTCTGCCTCCTCCTCCTCCGAGTAGCTCTGTCGTAGCTGCATGCGAGGGAACACCTATGAATTTCTTAGCATGCCTTTGGCATGTGGATCTATTCCACAGATGCTCGAGTTTCTGACAGCAACCACTCTTTTGTGGTGCTTTTCCTGAGGCTTTTGGATATTCCACAGTTTGTCTTGAAAATGACAGCACAAACATTCAACTGATTGGTTTCGAATACAATCTGTGATCCACTACACATCACTCCACACTTAGTGAGTCATCACGAGGTGCATTGGTTTGGTCCTGTTCAGCCTCCGCTCTTGTCTAGTCGGCTCAATACTTCAACTTTGGATGTTTGTGCAGCCGAAGTTCGTGCTCCTTAGCAAGTTTTCTTACAGTTTCGTCAGCTGTCTCTGTCTGTAGGTCACGATGCAGATCAGTCGGTCGTATGTACCAAAGTGCCTCGAGAATAAACCGCAGAACTTTATTTTGGAACATAAACAGGGTCCATGGGCGTTTTTTTCAAGTAGTTAATGATATTTTTGAGAGATAGCAGCACTAAACAGAACCAAAACCTGATTATTTCATATTTCCCGACTATTCCATGATACCCTACCCTACTTATTTTAGTATAACATCTTCATACCATTCAAACACCATTCTCCCAAAATCTCAACCCAGATCCCACATACTGTGAAAAATCTCTGTTTCGTGCCCACTTTGCCTAAGAAATCAGGAGAGTTTCGTTTTACAAACTAACGATAATTAGAAATTTAAAGTAAAAATAACTTCTCAAGAGCTGAGAGTGTAACTAAGGGTGTTTCTTCAACGTAGTGAAGTTGGAGTCCGTTGAAAATACTAAACCGCCCGTCACTTCGGACGTGAAGGTGAGGTGGAACTCCGCGCCGTGTTTTTTGTTCGCGACGCTCGCTTTCACTTCATTGTGATCGTCCTGAATCACGGTCTCAATCTTCCCTTTGTCTCCTTATTATTACCTCTTCATTTCATGACCGGCCAACTATAACTTCCAAGGGGTGGGGGTGGAGGTTGAGAAAGCGTTCATTTCAAAGTAATTCAAGACTATCGACACTATCAATCTAATGATGTTGAGGGATGTCGAGATATCAATCGAGATATCAATCTAATCAATCTGTCGACCTAATGTTGTCATATTTATGTAAATACAACCCAAACTCTGACGAAGATACTCCAATTCACGTGACATGTCATGTAGAGGGTTGTGTCAGGGTTGCACAGAGTAGGTAATTTGAAATATGTCCAATCAAATTAACTTGCTCGGTCTAAATGCTCAGTTGTTAAGAAAAACAAGAGTATTTGAAAAAATCTTCGATTTCCACTGAAATATGAGTGCACTGTTAGACCTTAGGCCAATCCTATTCAACCTATACACCGTAATCACCGAAACCGATCTAACAGTATACTCATATTTAGTGGAAATCGAAGATTTTTTCAAATACTCTTGTTTTTCTTAACCCCTTCATCAGGGGTCGTGTAATGTGGAAAAACGCTAAGGGCCGGTTAAAAAAAACTCGGTAACGGAGGTGTAATCCAAACGAGGGGTTACCGTCTAACCGTGACACAGTGTTTCAGAACACCGATTTAGCTCGACGAAAATTGGTTTTTTGGTAGGAGATTTAAGCAAAACAAATGTAGTGGACTTTACTCTCGAATATATATTAGACACGAAACAAAGGTTGAAATCTTTTGATTCACTCACTGAGAGGACTGGCTCCTGTATAAACATGTCGCTCATCAAAACAAGCGTTGAACCTACGACTATTATGTGGTCAGAAGTGGTTTACTCGTTAACTGTGAATGTTGGCTTCCACAACATGTTGTTCATATTCTTGGCAGGTATGTAGTTTTGGACCTTTTCCGTTATCGTTCAGCCAGGCCCCTCGGCCTCATCTCGTGCCGTTATCCGATGTTTTTATTCCGCAACCCCGTCCACTTGATCTATATGTCCAACTAATCTATATGGTACTAATCAGTTGTTTGGGGGATGTTTTTATTCCGCAACCCCGTCCACTTGATCTATATGTCCAACAAATCTATGTGGTACTAATCAGTTGTTTGGGGGATGTTTGTATTCCGCAACCCCGGCCACTTGATCTATGTGTCCAACTAATCTAGAATAAAAACATCCCCCAAACAACTGATTAGTACCATATAGATTAGTTCGACATATAGATAAAGTGGACGGGGTTGCGGAATAAAAACATCCCCCAAACAACTGATTAGTACCATATAGATTAGTTGGACATATAGATAAAGGGGACGGGGTTGCGGAATAAAAACATCCCCCAAACAATTGATTAGTACCATATAGATTACTTGGACATATAGATCAATCTAAAGTCATAGGTATATTGCATTGTAAAAATGAAAATAATATTATGTCAGTTTGGGAGAAAGTAAAATAAAACGTTATTATATCGTATTCATATTACCGTTCATATACAGTTATATATAGTTTATCAAGCTGGCTGAACGATAACGGCACGAGATGAGGCCGAGGGGCCTGGCTGAACGATAACGGAAAAGGTCCGTAGTTTTTTTAATGAAAATATAATATTGCTATCAATTCTATTATAGGTTCGAAATACCTACTCTTTTATCGGCTAATTTAGAGCACAACTTTTTCCCGACAATTGTCCACGGCGCAATTGTGCTCAGGATTTACTCTTGAGACCTCCTTGAACATCGTAGTAAAGTTGGATTTTTCCCTATTTTAGCCCCAAGAGATTTTGATTATTGTGTACAGGGATTCAAAACGAACTTCGGCGAATCGAACTTTTTAAGGTTAAGGGAGAAATTTCAGCGATTTCCGAAAGAACAGACGGCAGTTGCGGAGCTACTCCAGTACATTAAGAAAATAATAAGTAAACTGTGGGAAACTTGGGTTAGAGGAGGAATCGGCCCTCACTAGTACTTGAGCAAATTGCTATCATTTCACAAAACATTTTGACTCTGTGTTTTGATAATAATATTGAGACATCCAATTTTCTCAAAGGCAGGAAAGGATTCGGCGTGAGATTACATTTAATAGGAAGTGCATAGAAAATTAGGTACTAGTTAGAAATAGGTACATTAATCAAAACCTACAAAATCGGCACAAATACATGACCTAGAGCATTCTGTGTCTGTGTGTTTCTTCTATGACGATCTCTATCCATTCTAGAAATCTGTATCCATTCTAGAAAAATATGTGAAACTCTCTTCCCGAATATGTACGAGATATAAGTGGGATTGTTCGCATTTGACTCCTTGAGTTGAAAATATTAGAAAGATTTAATTGTACCATAGTACGAGACCTGATTTTGATATCGATATTTGGCTTTCCATATTCCAAAAAATTATTCTGTTAAACCACAGAAATGTTCTTTAGTGCATTCTCTCGTAATTCAACCTCTTCTAATGTTTGCAGATAATGCATGCAGTCAGAGTTCGCCTGCAAACGGGAAAATAATTTCTGCAGAGTCGCTGCAGGAATTCGTCGCTTCGAGTGGCTTCGGAGTGACATCGACGCCAACGGGGAACGTTTTATACCAGCAGCAGGTAATTTATATTTGGTTTTATTCATTCATTCATTTGGAAAATTAATTGGTTTGCGACCTTTAATGATCAAAAAATCAAATCTTGTCCTAGAGAAAAAGATTTATAAAGTAAATAGTAAAACATATCAATGAAAAAAGTTCAGTAATGGAAAATGAATAAAGGAATTTAAATGAAGCTGCATCAGAAACTCCTACACACTTTTTTTTTAATTGGTTCAATATTTTGATAAGCTTAGGAGGGCCTAATGAAAAAAGTCTGGGACCTAAATAGCGTACTTAGATCAAAATTACACATGGGATAAGGGATCGGTAACATAATACCCGAGTGAAGTCGAGTGATTTTAGATAGTAGTATTGGAGTAAATTTGGCGTATACGTAAGTCGAGGGGTAAGCATTACAAATTTTAAAAACAAAGGTTTTGATATCCTGACTTGAATATAAGTCGCATACTGACTTTATTGCCACCTCAAATGATCTAAAATACTTAAGTAGCTCAGTACAAGTATTGCAGTACAAATTCATGAAAAGTAATTTTTAGGGCAAATAAGGGAAGAAATGTATTTCAAAATTCAAATTTAAGGATGATTGATTTTGCATTTATTTGATTCATCAAGTGCGGAAATGTTATATTATTAGCTTTTTGATTACAGATACAGAATTAGTTGTTATAATTGCTTAGGTATGTCAAATTTTCGAAAACCGAGGGGGCTAGTGTAGAAGTCATTGCTTGGGAGTGTGTAAAATGGTTTGCTGAGTTTCCACTGTTCTCGGGGGTTAGGCAATATGCCCACCCAGAGGGATATGCGGTCTGTGTTTCCACAGCCATCTATCCCCAGAGTATTTTATCTATTGATAAAATACTTTGTTCGTTCAACCTGGTAGATCTCACATCACCTCTCTAAACCTTCTCAGGTACTTGAACAGAGGACATGACGTCAGAGCAAGTAGGCTGATGGGGTGGGGTCAAAGGGGAGCCAATAACCTGAAACCCCCGTTGCTTCCTCACTATTTACAATATAAGTAAACATCTTACATTTAAAGCCGCAGGAATAAGTGGAGGGTAATCAGTAACTCACACTATTCCCTGGATAGCTGTTGATTATTACTGTTTAACTGTGGGTTAGTGTAGAAAGCTCGGTAGGTTCCAGCGAGGAAACTCCCTACAGATCTGATGTTTATTACACGATGTGTATATTTGATGACGTCGCATCAGAGTAGATGCCCAGGGCGCTTCTGAATATTGGTGAACTTTGAAACACCAAGCGTATCTCAACTTTGACGATCCACTAACCTGTACCGTGTTTTGTGCAGATCAAGCGGGAACCATCGTCGTACATGCCTCTCCTCCAAAGCCGCCTCCAGAACGGGCCGCCGAAGAACGAGCTGTACAACAGCCTCGTCTCCGAATGCCCTTCACCGTCGAGTTCGACGCCTTACCTCGCCCACTCACCTCCAGGACACGTCGTGAGCACCTCAGACCTAGTGCGCTACAACCCTGTACATAGCTCGACCCGCCCTTCCCCGGAGCTCCAGGTAACAGCTGACACTTGATCCGTCCGTATTTCAAAGGAGTTTTCCCTGAACAAATAACAAACACACTGTTGGATGAACTTTAGAGTTAAATACTGTTGTGTTCTTGTTGCGAAGCCGGGCCCTTTTGAGTCGACCTTCGGGTCAAAGGAGTAATTGAGACAATGCCACCTGCTGACAAGTGCTTATTTCCAAAATTTGCACCCCTCAACATTTGATGAGGATGGTATCGAACTCATTTGAAAACTGAAGCATTAGGAAGGAATGCAGCAAACCTACTGAATGCAGTAAAATCTTTTTTTCAGCTCTCCTCTTGATTGGGAAGCCTTCTCCAAACAGGGTTGATGTCGTATGACATCACCTCTACCCTAAGTAGAAGATCAGGGTTTTATATAACATCACCCGTACGTCATGAAGGAGATCATGATTGCATAATCTTAAGTTCAATTAACTGAGCCTTTTTTTCTTAAATGCCCCATCCAAAGCCCGGTTTCGTAGCCAAAATGTAGTTGGTTCTCACAGTTGTGTGGTAGACTTGTTCTGCTCTCGTCTTGTGCACAGCTCAGTATAGTTGATTGCCAAGAGGATATCAAGCAGTTCAAGAGGACTGGACCTCGACAAACCCACATCCGTTGGAAATGAGTCATCCGACGTACGTACGTACCACGAACGATTCTTGTTGGCCGATCAGATGTCATTAGAAGTGGATGTTAGACTGTTGAGGCACGGCTAAGAAGTATCCAGAGTCAGGCAAATGTTACTCACAAATCACTAAGCAAATTGATGGTGGTAGTTCATTAGGGAAGCTTTGCCCATGACAATCTACCATCCACAGATGATGTGATTATTACGACGTTTCATTGGAATAATCTAGTGTTGCATGATGAATACTGAGGGGCTCTAGATTATTGTTTGACCAAAAATCTAGATGTATTATAGTATCTATGCCACCAGTAGAGAGGTTAGATCTTGACGTTTCAACACTTTGTTATCTTAAACCCCACTGATTTAGGTTAATAGTTGAATAAAGCAGAAATATCAGTGGCATTTTTCTAGATACGATAATTAAAATTGATTTACAAAGAATAATATTGTCACTGGCAAAACTACCAAATACTCTCTCCCCCAATCCCTTTTAGGTGATATAAACTCATGATGAGTCCTTAAATTAGTGACTATTTTGTATAGACCCCCTACACAAAGAACGTATTCAATTTAATAAATACCTCATTATGTACTACGATGTTCTGATACAACGCAAGTTTGATGAGTGGGTACAAATATATTATATTGGACAGGTGCACACACCGTACCAACCGTCTTTGGGGTGGTTTTAAACTCTCACTGTTACTTACATTCACCAATCTATTCACAGGTGTCCTACCCTCACACAACGACTCCTGGAAAGAAGTCCAAGTCAAAATCCAAGTCGAAATCGGCGCCCGCCACCAGCACGGTGGTGTACTCGGAACCGTCCTTGGGGAAGGAGAAGCCAGTCCATCGATGTACAATATGCAACCGAGGCTTCCTCAATAAGAGTAATATTAAAGTTCACCTGCGGACGCACACAGGAGAAAAACCTTTCAGGTACGTATTGTCGACGGAGTTTTAACTCTACCCCACACTTTGGTCCATAAGAAGCACTGGCACATCATAATATTTCGTCGCTTAAGAAGCACCACAGTCTAACCCATTTTCCTCAAAATTTCAGGCGAGAAAAAATATAGTTTTTTCCAAAGCTAACAGTAATTTCACACTAAAATTACTACTTTGATCTTATTGTAGGCTCCCCAGAAGTACCCTACCACGTTTCAAGATGAACAGTAATTTCACACTAAAATTGCTAGGTACTTTGATCTTACTGAAGGCTCCTCCGAAGTACCCTACCACGTTTCAAGATGAATTTCTGTCGAAATAGTAGACGACCAGGTGCTCCCATTGGTGGAGTTGCTTAAGGAGTTGACTTTGTTCCCGCCCCAGACAGTTCAGCGCCTCCCAGCTTTCCTTGACCAGTCTTGAACTGGTTTGGGTTGCTGCAAGGGCTTTCAGCAATAAATCTTTCAGTAAGCAATGGTATACAGTAGCATGTACGGCCAGCGGCCAAGATGCCTCCATGCGAGTTTTTGCGCTTTCAGCGGCCGATTTTCGAGATTCCGACGACGCCGCGCTATCCAACGCGAAATTGGGAATAAGAAAGTGTCTTAACTTCCTTTCATCCAAATTGCGGGTTAGTAATATGTTTATAGGGAAGGACAACACACGACCTCAGTGGAATATTTGATACTTGTAATAACGAATACTTGTATGAACACAGTAGACTGTACTTGTAAGATGGAGTAGACAATGACATGGTGTCGACGTTGGAGCTCCTCATCCATGGAGGGTATAACAGTTAGGCTGTGTTGTTTCTTAAGCGACGGTTTGATTGTTTATTCATTTCCTCGATTTATTTACAGAAATACTGATTGCAGACGCTTTTAGAAGGCGAATAAACAGTTTATATGGACATAATGAACTTTACTGAGAAGTAGGCTAAGAGTGCTATTTGGAAAAAAGAACATACCCATTTCATGCGAAACCTACCGAATTAACTTATACGAGTAATTGCAGCACATATGGAACATAAAATATTAAAAACTGTCAGTCACATTTTCCCATCCATTATTCGTATTCATGCTGGTTGACCATAACTCAGGGGCGGATCCAGACTTTGATTGGGGGGTCATGAGGTTCGTATCCTAACCTAACCTAACGCGATTTAATACTTCCTATTGCATATTGAATGTTTAAGGAATCACTGACAAAAACTGAATTTCTAGGTAACTCCTAGTTGTACATGGCCATATCAATGTTTTCGAGCAATTTTGCTTATAGGCCTACTGAGTAACCCCTCGTAATTTGGGAGGTGTCACTATCTTGAAAAACGACATATCCTGGCGAAACGTTAGTGGCTATTGGGCAAACAGACAATGACGACTAGAAAGGCGGCCTTCATTCTCACATTAAGATCTGAAATAATTATTATAAGTCATTTCCAAGTCAAATTGGACCAAATTCAACCTTTTTCATGTCAAATTCCACATTTTAAACAATACGACAACACATTCAACGATACGACGTGTGTACAATAATAATTTACACTATTATTATTTATTTTATTATTTTTTTTTTTCTTTACAGGTGCGAAGTGTGCGGAAAGGCGTTCCGGCAGAAGGCCCATCTCATAAAACACGCTCAGATCCATAAACGGATAGGTAGAGACTAAAAGTAAAACCCCAGTCGTCGTGCGTTCAAACCTGATTTTTCTTATTATTCCATACATTTGGTTTTTTTATAAGTACTTATTTATTTTCCAAAAATATCTTGAGCGATCGAGTATTTGTTGTTGTTATTAATAAGGATCTCCTCCGCGTTCACGCAAAATATGTCAATTCATTGGGGTAATGTGATAAAAAAAATGATAATAATATAAATAACAAAGTTCATTGACCAAAAAGTAGACGTTATGATTCTGTAGAAGTCGTAAGTTATTTATTTATTTCTCACTCAATAAAAAAGGTAATTGAACATGAGCGGAATTTGCATTTAATTTCTACAATAGTTCATACCGAAAAATTTTTTAAATAAAAAAGTAAGCGCTTCGTTCGTAGTTGCGAATTTGAAACAATTTTGACGTGTTCATTTTTTTATCCGAAAAATTTGTGTTGTTTTTAAAGAAAAACGTAATTATAGGATAAGCAACGGGGGCTTAGGTGTGGTTTTCAAGAACATACTTAACTACACAAATGTTATTTATTATGAAAAAGTGCAATAGTTTTATTCCGTAAGTTGTTGGTTAATATGTTTTCGGTCCGCTAAGCCCACCATCCTGACCTCGTATAATTTTAACAACCAAAAATTTCATGTACATATCATTCGAGTACTGGGAATTGTTAACATAGTAGAACACTTGAGATGGTCGAAATATTGACTAAGTACATTTTTCGTTTTTTTCCATTTTTTCACACTCAAAAGCTGTTAATTTGTTTGATCATCGACGTGTATAGTGTTATGTAATATCTAGTTAACGTTAGTTAGGAAATTCCTATTTTTGTAAACTTGCTGGAAACTGAAAAGATTCTGTATTATATACAGAAGAGATTGTTATTTGTTTTTTGCAAATGCCCAAGTATTTTAATATTAAAAAAATTAATATATATTTTGATGAATGATCCTCCTTTGAATAAATGTACAAATAAAGTGTAGGTTTGTATTTATGTAATAAATATTTATATTTGTGTAAAAACAGATTAAACTTCTCATTTTATTATGAATTATTGTAAAAGTAATATTTTTTCTTTGTAAATCTATTTAAAACCTGTTCTAAGTTATGAATTTTAATCATTACTATAATTAAATGTTCAAACAACGGGTCCAACGAAACGAGGAATTGATAGTCCCTCGACAACGATACATCACTCTTGAACTGTGTTTTGCATTTTCTTTTTATTTATTTATTTTTTAATTGTTTCTTTTTAAAAAACTGATGTGGATAAATTATTAAAGTGATTACTTTTTTAATGAGTGTAGTTTAATTTGCTCCGAGGACCGCTCCAAGTACAGGAGTTCACTGTGGTTGGAAATGGCCACCATCCTGTGGCAGAGTGGTGGTAAACTGGCCGCCAGTACAGCTTAGTTCTCCGTCTTCTCTTACGAATGTAGTTAGGAATGTGACGATAGACCTCAAGAGTCAGCTGGACATATCACACAGGTCTGTACATAATTGGGTTCTGTTTGTTGTTGAGCAGCTGGAGGTCATTTCCGAAGTAAGTTTCTGCGTAGAATCTGAATCCGAGCTCAGAAATGTCCTATAACGTCTGAATTTTGAGATGTTTGAGGTTATGTACACGAGAAATGGCCAATTTGGCTATTTTTGAGGTTAGATACAGACCGGACAAAATTTTTCTAATTTTTTCTACACGTTACATCATCTAGTACTACCCTTTAAAATGAGACTTTGAATGCTACTGTAAGATGCTTCTTTCGAAAATTGTGGCGATGTTTAGCTGAGAGATGGCATGAAAAACTTCAACTGGAGTAAACAAACCCTTTTTCGTAATACAATATTAAACCATATCAAACGTATAACTATGGGGTTTCCGAAGATGCTAATTACGAATTTGAGGTCATATTACAACAATTTAAGATGGCGGCTCATTCAAAGTCACATTTCGAAGGGAAAGAGTAGTACGAGATGATGTAACATAATATGGGAAACCCCATATTATATGTAGAAAAACCTCTGAACAATTACCCCCCAATCAAAGTCTGGATCCGCCCCTGAACTACAGTAACAGCTAGAATACCGGAAAAAAATAATGGAACTGTTCCTAGAAAATGCAAGGACCAATTCAGTCTCTGCAGTGCTTAGCGCAACTGTATTCTGTTTGCTCGCTTCCCAGGAAATGGCAGCACCTGCATACTTGAACACATTGTGTCATATGTCATATCCAGTGTAAGACCTTCGATCGACTACACATGATCCCCAATCTGCATCAGCAAAGCCTGTAATTGGTTGAAAATTCTTGATATACTTGAGCCGAATATCCCTTGTACCTTTTAAGTAGCGCAGGATTCTCTTAGCTGCATTCCAGTGTTGATTTGAAAAGCATGAATTGAATTGGCTTAGATGGCTTACGGAGTGAGCAATATCAGGTCTAGCTGCAACAGCCAAATACATAAGTGATCCTATCAAGTTTTAATAGGGCACATTGCTGATTTCATCAGTTCCTTTAGGAACATTCAACTTTAACCCAGGTTCCATAGGAGCAGTAACAGGTTTTGCATCTTGCATATTGTAATTTGTCAATGTATTTCTTCTGATTGAGCAGCAGTTAACCACTGCCTCCTACTTCACAGACAGCAACTGGGCCCATAACCTGATAGTTTTAACGCAAAGTTTTAAATGGAACTTTATTTTAAACAATGTTAATACATCAGAGAAAAGTTTTTCATGTGGCTGAAGGCGATTCAAGAAGGAGATAGTTGACAAAACATTTAGGAAGATAATTTCACTCGCAGAGTTAATTGTACTGGTAAAGAATACTCGAAACCAGTCTCTGTGAGGGCCTATATCCTTTCTAACGCCAATGCTAACCCACTGGTTTTGCATGGCTTCCAGCAATATGATGAAAATAGGCTGAAATCAACTCTTCACCTCTAAACATTCTTACCAACCATATTCGACGACGTCTGACCTCTACGATCCGCTACACAAAAAGGCCTATTTCAGTTATACAGATTTACATTATTTTAAATTTTATTAATTTTGCTTTATTCATAGGCCAATTAAGTAAATTGCTTCTGATGTTTGCAACGAAAAAGACAATCTAAGTATGCTACATCTCTACACTAAGGTATAATACTTTTATTCGTCTTAAGAAATAAAAAAAAACGTTAAAAAATTCTTAGTTATTAACACGCTGAATTGACCTAGCCTATTGTCAAGCAAGTAGGATCAATCGTTTTCCTGTATAAGCCGTATTGTGCGATCGAGAGATTCCTGCAAGTTATGGCGATAATTTTTTCACCATAGTACAGTTCTGTTATGGGAAACATGACAATTGGATATTATTTGTAGGCTTGATAAAAACACGTCACACTGTTTCAGTTGAACATGACATGTATAAGTAATAGGTAGGCACGTAGGATCTAGATCTTCGTAGTGATTGACCTTCATCACGTACTACTACTAGGAGAGCTGCTAAAAATCTTCCGGATCAAATCGTAGACAGTTTTCACAGCAAATATAGCACATAGGACTCCGAAGTAGCCGCCATAAACCATAAACTGCAAAACGAACAAATCATTGTAGACTCCTCAAAATTAGTAGTAATAATGAAATAGCGATTCTATGTTCATTCTGCACAAACCTGAGTCCGTGGTGGAAGAGCCATATCCTCAATTACGACGATCGTCAAAATTGTCTGCATCAGCAGCGCAATTGAAGTCGTGAAACCAAATATCAGACCGTAGCTGTCCGGGTTTATCATTTTGGCCACTTCAGAACTGAAATATACACATTAAATGGTGAGGTTAAATACTCACTGAGGTATTGCAATTGGTCAACTTATGGTCACAATAATCAAAATGAAATGTATCAATGGGATAACAGCGGAATGACAAGGGAGTTCGTTTCCAAACTTTATTTTAACAATCACCAGTATACGACCAAATGGTATCACTCTGATCGCATTCCATTACTGCAGTATTGCTATTAATTTCATTACCAGTATTAGCAGGTGCTAATTTTACTTTGCTTTAAGATACCTAAGATAAGAAGAACTGTGAAAACCGATGTGCAGTGAAAGTGAACAGTGTCGTGACACTTGATGGTTCATTCTCTACAGCGTTTTCTCTAATCAATCCTGCATACCCCCCACCTCGTCATCATCATCCCCAAGCAGATTTGGTTCTCCTCGTGGCCTCTCTCTACACGCCATTTCTCTGTGGTCTCATATTGAGCCCCAAAACTCCTGGGTCATCAGTATCCTAAAACTCCTGGGTTTTCAGTATCCCAAAACTCCTGGGTCATCAGTATCCCAAAACTCCTGGGTCATCAGTATCCTAAAACTCCTGGGTCATCAGTATCCTAAAACTCCTGGGTTTTCAGTATCCCAAAACTCCTGGGTCATCAGTATCCTAAAACTCCTGGGTCATCAGTATCCTAAAACTCCTGGGTTTTCAGTATCCCAAAACTCCTGGGTCATCAGTATCCCAAAACTCCTGGGTCATCAGTATCCTAAAACTCCTGGGTTTTCAGTATCCCAAAACTCCTGGGCCATCAGTATCCCAAAACTCCTGGGTCATCAGTATCCCAAAACTCCTGGGTCATCAGTATCCCTAAACTCCTGGTTCATCAGTATTCCAAAACCCCTGGGTCTTCAGTCCCTAAACTCCTGGGTCATCAGTATCCCAAAACTCCTGGGTTTTCAGTATCCAAAAACTCCTGGGTCATCAGTATCCCAAAACTCCTGGGTCATCAGTATCCCAAAACCCCTCGGTCTTCAGTATCCCAAAACTCCTGGGTCATCAGTATCCCTAAACTCCTGGGTCATCAGTATCCCAAAACCCCTCGGTCTTCAGTATCCCAAAACTCCTGGGTCATCAGTATCCCAAAACTCCTGGGTCATCAGTATCCCTAAACTCCTGGGTCATCAGTATTCCAAAACCCCTGGGTCTTCAGTATCCCTAAACTGCTGGGTCATCAGTATTCCAAAACCCCTGGGTCTTCAGTATCCCTAAACTCCTGGGTCATCAGTATCCCAAAACTCCTGGGTTTTCAGTATCCCAAAACACCTGGGTCATCAGCATTCCACCACAAGGTCTTCTCCATGTAATCTGGAAAGCATCCTCACGGACATCTGACCATTTCGATGTATGTACCTCGTAGGAGACCCCAATAACCTGTCACCCAATCACATGCTGTCTCTTCAATCGAGCGTATTTTCACGAAATCCAACCTGATAATTATAATTATATTATTCGTTTATGCCTTTGGTAATTGGTTTTGTTACAAATTATTAAAACCCCGCCTCTGGTAGGTATATCAAACAGACATACTGTACTTTATATATTCGTCACTACACACATGCACCTTTTTCTACATTCTATCGGGGACTGATGGAGGTAGATTGATTTTGTCATCCCTCACAATAAATGACTCACTTCGATATAGTCATCATAGAGTTGTAAATGGCTGCGTAGATTATGTATGTTGCGTATGCGAGGTAAATACTCCTCGTGCAGGCCATTGTGATGAGGACGCCGCATATGAGGAGCGAGCCAAGGCACAGGACGAGCTCACCGTACTTGGCCCAATCCGCTCGGACCTTCCCGAACCCGTATGCTCCTGCTGCGCCTGGTACATCGTACTTTTAATATTATTATGCTGCCACCACATTGGAGACAAATATTAGGGATGGACAGCATTAAACTTACTTATGAGAGTGTAGGTAAATTCAACTGCTCCGTTCAGGTTGCCGCCGTCCTGCGGATTTTCTGTCAATATCTGCTCCCACAAGGGTTGAATGTAATGGAGGATCTGAAAACCGTCGGTAATTTAAATATAAAACGTGTAGATGACGTGAGAAAACCCCTTCTAAACTCTGCTAATTCATGACACAACGGTTTATTATCTTCTTTGTACAGATTGTACCGCAGGGCAAGTCTCCGTCGTCTATTTCCAAAATTTCGTAATTTTAGCACAACGCTAACTGGAGAACGTGCAATGTACGGCGTATAGCGGACTGTTTTTTATTCGACTTTCAGAATCTACGTATCTTGCAACGTAAACCAACAAATTTTGAGGGGGGTTTCTTGGGCGATTCCAATCGTTCCTTATCGAAGAAAATGAACAAAAACTCAAAAAAGGTTTGAATCGAATCGAGGGGTTCATTTAAGTTGAAATCGACTTTCTGCAAGACCAATGCTCGACACAAAAACGTCGACAAATTGTTATAATCGATTCGGATGAGGGGAGAAAATTGAGTTCCAGAAATTCGACTCTAAAACGTCAAAAAAAAAAACGTGATAAAGGTTGAATTTAAATCGAATTGATGGGTTCATTTGGGATGAAATCGACCTTCTACAAGACCAATGTTATACTCTAAAAAGTCGAAAAATCGGTGTAATCGATTCAGTGTAATATGATTTTCTACAATCATATTAGTTATTAGTCAATGAATTTATAGGGACTGTCGACGGACAGCTCCCCTGACACACGTCCCATAGTGCCCAGGCAAACATATTTAAATCATTATAATTAATAAAACATGAAGTATATTGTGATACAAAAGTTGAATAAAAGTTTTTAAAAAAATCGATTCAGATTTTTTTTTTTAAATATATTTTACTTAGCCAAGTATATACAAGTAAACTTATAAGCAATATTCGTATGTTGAATCGATTCGGATAAAGGAAGAAAATTTAGTTAGATTGACTCTTCGGAATTTCCGAAATTCTACTCAAAAATGTCAGAAAAAACTTTGAGAAAAAGGTCGATTTTGAATTTAGAATGAAATCGACCTTCAAACTCCGTAAATTCACACTCCTCTTCTATCCTCGGTCAAAAGACGCAATGGGGCGTCAATAAAGAGTTAAAAGGAATAGGTTTGCGTGTTTATTTTGAATTTCATCCGTAAAATAGATTTGAATACCTACGAACCAAAAGAACTAACTAATTACCTGATAGTAACAACACGTCGCCAGTGCCCACCAAAAGGCCCATTTGATGACGTAAAAGGACTTGAAAGCTTTAACAAAATCCACCCATAGTTTTTTGAATCCGTAAGCCAATTTTTCGCCGCAACTGGCCTTAATACGGTCCTGCGGGAAGAGAAAGGGTAGAGTAAGGTTCAAGATGTTTAACAATTGTAATTCAAGTCTTGAAAACGTGAAAACTGAAATCTCAGCGGAGAAAAAAGTTGATTAATCAATACGAATTATTCGATTAAAAAATTATCGATTACATACCAAATTAATCGATTAATTTGATTAATTGATACCCATCTCTAGTTTACATTTAATGGCTACTGAAGAAAAGACAATACCTACGCCAGTTGATGGTTCGATATTGACTGGGTCGAAATATATTGAAGACTCAACTGACGGAAGGAACAGTGCCCAGATCGCCGATAGTGTGAGAGCTAGAATGAAAAATTGTGAAATAACAAATTCATAAATTAGTGATAATATACTAGTATAACATAAGTCGATATGTAAGGAGGCAAAAAGGTTGTGGCTTGCAAACGACAATTTTTTGGGTTTGTAATAAAATTAGTCCAGTTGAATGGCAAGCCATTAACATTAACCATTGGCTTGCTTAGCCATTTGGTAATGCAACCATTTTCAGGAAAAATGGTCAAAAGGCATATTTATGTGACGAATGAAGTTTGAAAATACTAACCACAGAAGGTGACTACATTCAATGAATAGTAACTAAAACCCGATGACACGAGGAACTGGGCAATGAGGCCTGACACAGTTCGGCCGACAAGGTAAGCGGCTCGAGTGTATCCAGTCACTTCCTGATAGTGAGATTTATCCACTTTGGCGTATATGTAGGTATAGTAAGCCACTTCACACACCGAGAATAGTCCATAGAGGACTTGATCAACCTGGAAAACCGGAGTGAAAAGGTCAATGAGTGAATATAGTATTGACACATTAAGTTAAACTTTTGACAAATATATTTAAACTTTTGACAGATAAATTTAAACCTTCGACAAATAGATTTCAACTTTCGACAAATAGATTTCAACTAGGTATTGACAGATAAATTTAATCTTTTGACAAATGGACTTCAACTTTGGACAAATAGATTTCAACTTCAAGCGGAACGAAGAAAGAAATAAGAAAATCAACCAAATCACAAAATTAACGAGTTCTGAAAACGAATTTCAATGAAGTGGACGTCCAGCTGCTGCGGATGGTAACGTTAAAAACATATTCATGACGTAATTGGAACAGTCATTTTGAGTTTAGGAGGCCACACTTTGCGACGGTATCTACTGGAAGGTTCTAAAACAGGTGAACTGAAAAAAGAATCTGAATCACTTATCACGGCTGTTTTGTGATGAACACGTCACTATTCAAAATTATCGACGATAATAAACCAAAATACGAATACGAACACAGTGAGACCTTGAAAGTGCTATGATTAGAGATTATGCCACCCATGCAGAAGAGATTCAAACCCCTCGCCCGCAGGCACAGCGAAGGTTTACCTATGTGACGAACGTAGCAAGAACGCAGCCCTGAAATCACTAATATGTATAAATAGTTGAAATCTATTTGTCCAAAGTTGAAGTCCATTTGTCAAAAGATTAAATTTATCTGTCAATAGTTGAAATCTATTGGTCGAAAGTTGAAATCTATTTGTCGAAGGTTTGTTTATCTGTCAAAAGTTTAAATATATTTATCAAAAGTTTAACTTAATGTGTCAATACTATATAATAATATTATATAGTATTGTAATATTATTATATAGTATTGTAGTATTATAGTATTGTAATATAGCAAAGTAATATTATTACTTTGTGAAGAAATCTTCTCGTACCAACCATCAAGAATGTTATGGAAAGACCGGGGGAATGAAAAATGGAAGAGCTTTTAGCTTATTGGCCCGGCACGATCCCAATTAGCATATTGAAAGCTCTGGCACGCTGAATGCAGTCAATCGCACAGTTAAACGCAAGTAATAATAATAATAATAATAATAAACTCTTTTATTATCCAAATAGGAACAAAGTTCCCGCCGAGCCTGGACAATAATATAAAACAACTAAACTATACTATTTTTATAAGAACCCAATTGGGGATTAGAAAAAAAAGAGATAACGAGAAAAAAAAAAAAAAAGAAAACTAGAATTGCGTATTATGAAAGAAGAAAGAGGAAGAGGGAGACTGAAAAGAAAAGAATATAAAGAAGAAGAGTAGAAAGAAAATGCAGTAGAATGAAGCAGGAAAGAGGATTACTGAAACGTGATGAAGAGACTATTGGTGGGTAAAATGTTCTTTTAGTGATTTGGTAATTGCTCCGAGAGTGGGGAGAGACCTGACAGCGAGAGGCAGACGGTTCCAAGCTCTTGCTCCTGCCACACGTAAGGAGTTACTAAATGCTTTAGTTTTTGCAAATGTTTGCACTAGAGTGAACAGTCGAGAGGACAAACTAACAGAAAAAATTCCATGAAGATAAGAAGGGACATTGTTCGTTTTATGGGCGACTTGAAAGATGAATCTGAAGAAACGGATGGACAAGTAATCAAAAAGGCCATAGCCTAATACAGAATTAATGTGGGAGGAGACATGCCCCCGTGGTTTAAGCTTGTAGACATATCTGATGTCTGATGTAGACATATCTGAAGTTTCCATGTTCAGCTTTTTACAGGAAAATGGAACTATTCATACACATTGCACTATTTACATGAATGCAACACACGGTCAATCTAAGATAAAGGTGGGTTCTATCCTATTCCAGTAATGAACTATCCATAAGAAGGTGTGTGTGACCAGACTCACTTTCATAATAAATAGGGATCGGCCGAATATAAGAATTAGGTAAACAGCCATGGCGGAGGTGCTCAAGAGGATGATGATCGGCTTGTAGCGAACCAGATCTGTGATTAGGAATATCACAATGCTGGGTATCAACATTGAATAGATGGACACCGGGTAGATGTCTTGAACAACCTGCCAACAAAAAATGATAATAAGTAATTCAATAGATTATTTTCATCATAATGCCAAATTCCTTTATACCATGAAATAAATTGACAAATTGATAAACCTCCCTTGGAACTATCTTCAGTGGTCTTGGTATTGTGAAACAAGGCTCTGTTGCTCGCCCTCGAAATCATTTAGATGAAATTCATGAGATAAACGATTCAATTGAAATAGTTCGATTTTAATTATTACACTATTATTACATACCTACCTAATAAATTAAAATGCATGTCACCCACAAGCAGACATTGAGAATTCGCAGACAAGCAGACAGTGATCACAAATCTGTTCAGCCAATTGTTCAATGTCACCATCCCTATTTCGATGAGTAGCAATAATTACGATATTTTCATGAGGGGTTGAAATATCATTCCTCACAACTTTACTATAGATAACTATGTACTGAACGATTTGTACCTGATAGACCTGGTAGGGATGGGTACCTGGTAGGGATGGGTATCTGATACTCAATGTTTGAAAACGTCGATGTATTTTCCCATACATCTATGTTTTTTCCTTTCTCCCAAAATAGGTACCTACTCAAAATTTCAAACCTATTCTATGTTTCAGTATGTAATTGCATAATTTCTGTGCCTTATTTGGAACTGTACTTACTAACTACATTTTTTATTATTTTACGTGGCCCTTAGTATGCCTTTTATTGTTCTAGCAGCTGCAATGTTAAGGTTAAGTACATATTTTTCATGTAAGTCGTGGATGACTCGAGGTAAGATAGTAAAGAATGCAACCAAAACCACGGACACTGATGTAACCGTGAAACGTTTAGGTTCAAATATAGATGAAGCTCATCAGGGATCGACGCGTTTGAAATTAGTTTCTTCATTTGTCACTTTTCGGTATCGCCAAACGATAAACGGTAACCAGGTCATCAGTGATTGACGTATATGAAATTAGTTTCTTAATTTGTCACTTTTCAGTATCGCCAAACGATAAACGTTAACTTGTACTTAATTACGCTACAGTAGGTTGTTTTTTATATAATGTTTCAAAACATCGATGTTTTCAGACACCGATGTTTGCCGTAAAAAACACATCGATATGTTTTTACAATCGATACCCATCCATGCCCTGTAGATGTATACTGTTGCTGTGAAATACGGATTTTGTTGCCTTCAAAAAAAGCTTATAATTAGAGAGCGGATTTGTATACAAATACATATTTTCTTCCTCGCCGAATTTCGAAGAAATACCCAGTCATCTGCCCGTTTCTCGTCTTTCTGTTTCCGAAAACACCCATTTTATTTTGCATAAAATAGCATATTTTGAAGGTTAGCCCATAAAATACTCGATATTAGCATATCCACTAGATAAATGCATTCAACTGCATATTTTGCCTACCAACATGGCCAGCCACTCGTTTTGACGAAAAATATGCGGCATAATCAAATCAAAGCGAAAAGTTCAATTTTCCACCAAAATTGTTTTCTTAGGAGAATGAAGGAGCGGAGTAGGTAGCGACCTAACTCACAAGCTAGGTACCTACAATACCTCCCTAATTGGAATATGGTGCATAAGGATTTAGTTATAATCGTTCACGAACAGACAAAACGTCGGCTCAAACAATGAAATCCGCCCCAGAGGACGAACATCAAGATTTTAGCGTCGCCTCGCGTCGCGCCGCCCCATACTGGACGAACATCAAGATTTTAGAGTCGCCTTGCGTCGCGCCGCCCCATAGTGGACGACCATCAAGATTTTAGCGCCGCTTCGCGTCGCGCCGCCCCATAGTGGACGAACCTCAAGATTTTAGCGTCACGCCGCCCCGTAGTGTACGAACATCAAGATTTTAGCGTCGAGTCGCTCTGTCGACCTAGTGGACGAGCACTTAGTCGACTTAGTGATGAGGCCAATATCTCAGCCCGTTGGTGCCCCAAAGTAGTTGATTTTGGTGAATTTGTTCACACAATATCCATACAATCATTTCCAGAAGTAGACATATTCACGTAGAGAAGGTGAAAGTGAATGGAGTCGATGAAGATTCTTCGCAGTGGCCAGTTGCCGTATATCACCGGATTGGATCACGTTTGCGATCTTTTAGCGAGTTTTCGAAGAAAATGTAGCTATTGTTCTCGGTCCGAAATTTTCAAAACTCGTATTTCCGAAAATTGTTTATACCAAAATCCGTTTCAGACCATCCCGAATCCACTGCCAAAAGACACCAAGTTTTAGTTTAGTTTTAGAGGGGAAAAATTACGTAGAAATTCCCACAATGAAACGTCTTGACAAAAGACACCTCATTTTAAAGGATTTTTGTATGCTGAACACGAAGGTGAAATCAGAATTGCGACATCTTATTCCGTTCTCAAAATAAAGCACCTTGAAGATGAAGAAACGTGGTTGATACTTGAGATGTTCTTCATGGACATGATTCTTTCAATGGAGACATAAAACCAGTTATTTCTTCGAAAATTCGCTCCTAGAGACATGCTGCATGACTGTGGAATTTTTTTTTCATATTGAGTAATGTTACATGACATGTCATGTGTTGCAGAATCAAAAACTCTCTGCTGGAGCAAGGACGTGTTAATCATTCAATCAATCAATTCGATCACTTGAAAATTTAATTCCTTATGCAACATTTTGTTTTAGTTATTATGCAACATAATTTCAAGTTTTCCTACTCACCTTGTTTTATGGTATTCTTTGTAGGTTTCTACATTTCCGACCTTGTCGAGGAATCTAGTTCGTGTCGAATGTCCATTTCAACCTAAATTACAATCTCGATTCGATTAAAAGTCGTATTTTCAAGTTTTTCAACGTTTTCAAAGTTTTTGCCGTTTTTGAGGTGAATTGAGGTCATTTCATCCAAAATGAAGAATTGGCCACCGAGCCATCAATTTTGTTTTTCTCTACACGTATTTTCTACTCTCTAGGTGTACTCTAATTAAAACAAGGAATGCGGTCACTGTGGCCTTCAAACATCGATAATCTGGTTTGCTCGAAACGGAAAAGCAGCTAACATGCCGCATTAGACGTGTTTATTTCACGGAGGTTCGAAATGTTGATGCGCTGAAATCTTAATCGGTTCAGTTATGAAAACTAAGATATCTGGAATTTTTTCGGATTTTTTGGACCACCGGAACGCACTTGTAGTTACGCCCTTTGGAACCTGACGGTAATCAATTACTTATGCGGTAAGTATCCATTTTAGAGACTTATTGCCTTGAACAAAAGTTGTCGGGAATGGTCCATTTAATCTAAAAAAATTTTGGAGCAGTCAAAAGCTGAAATTTCGAAAAATATTGCTACCTCTCAGGGGGGAAAATTACAGGTTTTTCTTTGGAACCTGACGGTAATCAATTAGGTACTTATGCGGTAAGTATCCATTTTAGAGACTTATTGCCTTGAACAAAAGTTGTCGGGAATGGTCCATTTAATCTAAAAAAAATTTTGGAGCAGTCAAAAGCTGAAATTTCGAAAAATATTGCTACCTCTCAGGGGGGAAAATTACAGTTTTTTCTTGCAAGTTACAGGTTTTTCTTTAAAATTTCAGTGACCTTTCTGCATCACACGGATTTGATCTTGTACAGAACTTTTTCTGATCCTGCGTTGAAACTGATGCCAAGAACCAGACTTGTGCGTAAGCCCGGCCAAGGAAGAGGCACATCTTTAAAAGATTGCCGTCATCATCAGATGTTTACTTCAATTGTTTGCCGAACATCCACGACTTCAGACAAATAATTTACAGTAGGAGATTTGATTATTTTATAACATTAAATAAAATATTTGTATACAGTGGAACCAACAAAATGTTAGCCGTTAGCAGATAATCAATAGCATAAATTTGAAATAAAACAACTCCGTGCTGGAGCTCAGCATTTGCAATGCTTTCTAGCACGGTCCTAAGTACCTATATTATATTTGATTGTACTGTGTTAATATCACGGAAGGACAATAAAAATTATTATTATTATTATGCAGACTATAAAGGTTTACTGCCATCCAACGACATTTGGATCTGCGACCCGGAACAGAAAAAAAAAAAGTTGCGCTAGTTGAAAAAGTTCTGTACAAGGTCAAATCCTTGTAATACAGAAATGGCACTGAAATTTTAAAGAAAAACCTGTAATTTGAAAGCAAAATCTATAACTTGCAAGAAAACCTGTAATTTGAAGGCAAAACCTGTAACTTGCAAGGAAAAATTTAATTTGAAAGAAACACCTGTAATTTTAAAAGAAACCCCTGTAATTTTAACAAAATCAATGGATCTTTCTAAAGTCATGAGAGGTAGGCAACATTTTTCAAAATTTCAGGTTTTGACTGCATCAAATTTTTTTTTTTTTTAGACTAAATGGACCATTCCAGACGACTTTTGTTCAATGCAAAGAGTTTCTAAAGTGGATACTTACCGCGTAATAATTACCGAGGACCGTCAAATTGCGGGACCCCTTCCAGTGGTCCAAAAAATCCGAAAAAATTCCAGATATCTTAGTTTTCATAACTGAACCGATTGAGATTTCCGAGCATCAACATTTCGTACCTTCGTGAGAAAAAAAAAAAAAAAAAAAAAACGCCTCTCATGTCGCATGCACCCGTCTAACAACTGTAGAGAATGTGTGGATCTTCGACAAGCTTGAAAATGCGATTCCTGTTTATTTCCAAAAGCCGGAGCCTTTCATCTCCCTATTGCGCTCAGCTTCTTCCAATGCAACCTTGACTTTTGTATACGTAGCTGTGGTCATAGATGAACTCACTAGTCCCCCTACTAGATTAAAACTATTTCAGGATAAGATTCTGAGGCCTCAATATAACACAGACGGTAACAGAACAGATTTAACATGATTTTGAGCCTATACAATGAGTCAGGTCTCTTGAAATGTATGAATAGAATTTCTCCAAGGAGCTAATAATCACACTTGTGCGATGTTCAATTTGAAGACGTTTGTTAGTTCAATTGGAGTAACTAGAAAAAGTTGTGTGTTCGTTCGAAAAGCTGACAAGGCTGGAATATCACCGATAATAACTCAACACTTAAAACCCTCAACGGTGATATGCATAGATGGAGAGAGATTTGTAAACAGGCATTTCGCTGTAACCAGTTACTCGCGATAATTAAAGCTGAATTGTGTCTTTAATTGTTTCCATTAGAAAAATAATTTTTCAACAACAATTATTCAAAAGAAGTACCTACCAACAAACAATGTTTAGGTCTCCCCGTTTAAATTACGAATGGAAAATATCGAAGAAGTCAGAAGGTCGCGTTGCCCGGTTTAGATGATGAGAATCCGTCTGTTCCCGTCATTCTTCGAGAATACCTACTATTTTGATTGACCTTTGTGTGACGTCGGACTTAAAAAAACTCTGCAGACACAAAAACTCTGCAAGTTCTTGGCACAAAAATGAAAATGAAAAAAAAAAAAAAAAAAAGAAATGAAATTGACTTTATTTTCACTAAATACATCATACAAAAATCGACATTATAGCAAAAATAATTAAATGAAAAATAAGTACCTACCCTTAAAGAGCATAGCCCGCGATAGGGAGAACGAATCAGTACCGAGCCGATAATAATGGAGTCGAGACGTACATACGTCTATTATTATGTTCGTAATGTCAGTAATTTACTGCATGAAAGGGTGTAGGTATGGACATTATTACATCGAGAATCAAATTACTATACTACTGACAGTCAGTAGTATAGTAATTTGATTCTCAGTAGTACTGAGAAAGGATTTGTTTCTGTAACAACAATTTTTTCAAGATTAATTCATTACTAAGGTCAGAAAGATCGACCAGACAAATTTTTATATTTAATGGAAGATTATTGTAAATAAGGACACCAGTAGAATAATAAAAAATCATCGAGGCAGTTGTCCTAACCAGAAACCGAGTCTCTTCCGTTTATTATATCTTCTTTGTACAGATTGCCCTTCTGTCTAGATCACTAAATGGTAGATTGATTATTATTATTTAAAGTACGCAAGTTTTGTACGTATCTAGGGACGCGGGAGCGTCCCGCCCGCCAAGAAAACCGAAGCCCTGAAAACCGAAGCGACTGAGACACTGATTACGCGACGGAACAAGTTCGGGTTTTCACCATCCCGTAGCTCGGTCCCCTGAGTGTCTCGAGAGTTGATTTTTTGTACACCAACTCTCCAGGGGCACGTGAGGACGTAAACCAAATTTCAGCTCTCGGGAACATCAGGTGTCGGGGGTATAACAATTTTAAAACCACTATTTTTCACGTTTTTCGTGTTCTTCTTCTTCTTCTTGTTGTCGTTGTTGTTGTTCATTGACGGGGCTACAGCCCAGCAGACAAATCGGATCGAGCTGAAATTTTGCACACACGTTTGTTATGCTCCAAGGGAGTGCCTTTTGACCATTTTTTCTCCCTCCCCCCATTTCCCCCCCCCCCCCAATTAGGAGGGAAATAGTGTTTTTTAGGAATTTCAAATGGTCATAACTCCTTCAAAATTGAAGCTTTTTCAGATTTTCTTTTTTAGTTGTGTTCAGCTTTTCAAACTGTTTAATTTGAGATCAAAAAATGCTTCCTAAAAGGAAAAATAAAGGAGTTATGGTGATTTTTCTATTTTCAACAACAACTGCCGCAAATATTGATGAAAATTGGTGCGGTTGGTCTTAAAATGTCCGCTAGGTTGTCTAGAATATGCTCAATAATTTTGAACTAAATCTCAATCGATTTGACTAATCCACAGCCAAAAATACGTGAATAAATTCCACATCTACTGATTTGGCTAATTTCCGAAAACATCAAAGTTGAACGGTGGTCAGAAAAATTGTCGTAGAGTGGCGCCTGTTTAAGGATCGATAGGAAATTTAATGGGCTTTCGACTGAGGGTAGCACACTTTGCCACTTTTCCCAACGGTTCTCGAGTTATTCGCGATTTTTGGTATAAAAACGTGCGTTTTACGTTTTGCAAACTTTCTGTGGCCGCCGGTAGCCTCGTGGACAAGCGCGTCTGTCCGCGATGCGTAAGATCTTGGGTTCAATACCCGCTGGCGTGAAAGGATTTTTCACATACTTAGCCGTTGCGGCGGTCACCTGGTGGAATAACAAACAATAATTTCCAAAAAATAATTATTCTTGTCACAAAAAGAAGAAACAAAAAGGCAAATTAGTAGGCGTACTAATTTTTTACTAAATTTTGACTAGGATAAAACTTCATTTAGGAAAACATTTACTAGTTACCTCGTAGGTACTTTTGTTAAATTGAACCGTATTGTATAAGTACCGCTCGAAAAGTAGCCATGCAAAAAGATGTGATATCCCCCAAAAACAACTCCGTTGTAAAAACTGACCCGCCAAAAAACCTCAGCCGCAAAAAGGAATGATATCCATTTTGCCCGCCAGCCACATATATAGGATGCTCGGTGCTTCGCACCTCGCTGTTGAGTGTGCATATAGAAACCTGATCCTCCTACCCCTAACCTCCACCGTCAATGTTTTCCTGTTCCCTGTCTCCTTCCGACAACCCTTTCTCACCCTTAGTCACCCTCGGTTTCATTAATATGTTTCCTCTGTTACACCAGCAGGGAGCTTTACGCTTCTTTCAATGCTGTTGGCGGGAGCTTTTTGCCAGATGATATAGTTGTACCACCACTGATTACTCGTGACTACCAGTAATACTTATAATATAGTAATGCTTCAATTCAGGCTTGTTCATCCGGTAAAAAGCTCCCGCCAACAGCATTGAAAGAAGCGTAAAGCTCCCTGCTGGTGTAACAGAGGAAACATATTAATGAAACCGAGGGTGACTAAGGGTGAGAAAGGGTTGTCGGAAGGAGACAGGGAACAGGAAAACATTGACGGTGGAGGTTAGGGGTAGGAGGATCAGGTTTCTATATGCACACTCAACAGCGAGGTGCGAAGCACCGAGCATCCTATATATGTGGCTGGCGGGCAAAATGGATATCATTCCTTTTTGCGGCTGAGGTTTTTTGGCGGTATTATCTCCTCGACAACAAGTTTCATTTGAGTCTGTAGATTATAATCGTAAAATCCAGAAACCCCAGCATGCTGGAGGGGGGGGGGGGGTACCCCCGGGTTCAAAAAACATTAATTTTTCAAATTTCCTCGTCAACAGCTTTCATTTGAACCCTAAGATCGTAATCGGAATATCTGGAACCCTCTAAGCGAGGTACCACAGGTTCGAAAAGTGGGAGCAGCATCCAGAGTGCTACGAAGCGAGTGAGAAATGCATCAAAGTCCTCGCGCATCCGCATTGCCGGTGATCAGGTGGATTCCCATCCGCTCCTCACGGGGATTCGGTCGAGTTTGGGCACTCTCGGAAGAGCCGAAGGCTTGGGCAAGTCCCCGCAGAGAATCCAGTGTGTATGGCTAGCTGTTTGGCTAGTGTATGGCATGTGTATGGCATTGTCTATTGGGGGCCACATCACCTCCTCCCTCCACCCTACACCCTCCTCCTTCCACCCCACATCCTTCTCCCTCCACCCACTACGCTCCTCCCTCCACCATCCTCCCACCACCCTACACCCTACTCCATCCTCCCACTACTCTCCTAACACCACCCTCCATCGTCCCACTACCCTCCTCCCATCACCATTAAGTTGCAGACAACCTCAGGCCCCTTCCCACCCATCACCACAAACTGTAAAATTGTTTAAACACTACCTACTTGTTTAATTAAATTTCGATGATGAGCTAGAGTTTCATCTATCATTTCGTGAATTACTCGTAGATTAGGGTGGATTTTTTTTTTTTTTTCATTCGTTTATTGAAAAAACAAAAATACAAAGTAAAGTGCATTGCGGTACATGTCAATAAAGTTACAAAAAGAATATCTACAAAGATTTGATAGGAAATTATTTAAATATAAAAATTTTACTACCCTTGAAAATAACCAACAATGCAGCTTATGAATGTTACTCCCTCATTTGAGGAAAACCTCGTGCTTGGGGAAGGAGTCACACATCCGCTGTATGGGTACAATGTTGAAAATAATAAATTACTAGATTACACTGGTACCTATTAGTATAGCCAATACATAATTTTTTCTTTTCGAAAGAGCTTACAATACTGGAGGCAAACAGTCTTTTCACTGAAATTTTGAATGAGTCCAAAGACGGAGAATCCCTAATGTTCCCTGGCAAATCATTGTAAAGTTTGGCACCACGGTATACGCAGGATCGCAAGCTGTTCGACCTATTTATTTGATAACATTTAAAGGTCTCAATTGATGTCACTGTATTGACTGTAGTAGCGACAGTTGGGACTTGGAACAACCTAAAAAGCTCCATAGAAGGAAAACGCTTACACTTTTTTAAAATAATTTTTATCAAGGCTTTTTGGATAATTATGAGAGGTTCGAGTATAGTAGGACTTGCTTGTAGGAAATTTTCGCAGATTATCCATATGCAGATGATAAACCCTTGTGTCAAGAATTTGCAGAGTTTTTTTAACCCACCCTCAAAATTTGTTGGTTTACGTTTCAAGATACGTAGATTCAGAAAATCGAATAAAAAACTCTGCAAATTCTTGACACAACGGTTTATTATCTTCTTCGAGCAGATCACCCTCATCTAATTCACGAAATGATACATGAAATAAGCTCATAGAAACGAAGGGGATGTTGCATTGTCATCCATCCTCAACCCATGTTTAAAATGTCAAGACACTAGCTCATCATCCAAATTTAATATGTTTAAACAAATAGGTATTTACGCTCTTACAAATTAGAGCTTCCGAGCTGTTAACATCACTCTCGAGCCGTGGTAGACAATCCGCGATATTGTGTGATAGTGATAGTGTCTATTCAGCTAACGATGGGGGACGACGACCCGGCAGGCAAACGTCGCAAGGCAGATATACCTAATAGTTCTAATCAAACTACAGGAAAAAAAACAATCCTATTCCGCTTTTCGCCTTTAGAAAATATGGAAACTCATCAATCGGAATCAAATTCCACTGAGACACGTCAACCAAGGCCTTCGCCTATCTACATAAACAACCTCACCAATATTAATTCTCCCATAAACCAATTGAAAACATTATGCACGGACCCATTCAAACACAACACGGTTGACGGCAAACTGAAGGTCAATCTTGAAACAATTTATGATTATCGCAAAACAGTTGCTTGCCTACAGACCAGTGACGCACAGTTTCATACATTCCAGATCAAAACTGATCAAAATTTTCGAGTCGTCATTAGAGGTCTTCATCCTACCTGTGACGTCAAGATAAGATGTACGAGGCTTTGATAAGTAAAGCACCTCGACCTGTTAAGATCTGTGACGTCCAAGTTCTAATGGAGGAACTAAAGTATCTAGGGTATCAATCTGATCAAATGATTCCAGTTCATCACCCTATAACCAAAATAGCTCTTCCGTTATCCTTCCTCGACCTTGCACCCGATTCTATAAATTCCAATATTTACGCATTTACAACACTATATTATTGCAAGGTGAAAGTTGAACCACCGAAACCCCGTAGAACTGCAATTCAATGCTCGATTGCGGCCATTCTAAAAATTATTGCAGCAACCTACCTAAATGTGTCAAATGCGTTAAAAACCACTTTCGAGGTGAATCAAAGCCTGAATATTATGGTGCATGGAATGACCCTAATACATATAATATAGGTATGTATGTATTGTAATATAATACGTTTGCTGTCAAAACCAGCTCATGCCATATTTTTCTGAAATCCACTTTTTTGCATATTTTGAAAGTTTAGAGGGTCCTTCATAACCTGACGAAGGGATATAACTCAAATCCAACACATTCCAACCTAAAAGTAGATGAAAAGGTTTGCCCTCTGGATCAAATCCAGCTCATTCCAAGCTTTTTGGAGCAGTGCAGTTGGAGGGCATCCAGGAACATATACATCAACTGGCACAATTCTATCGCAACCACGGACTACTGAGTAAGAATAATGATAATAACCACCACAATTTGCACAGCTTCCCATAGAAACGACGTATTTTGGATCTGCCATTTGATCATAAACCTTACGCAATGCTGCTGCCATTTTATTATTAATGTGCCAGCAACACTCATAACATCTGCTTGCCTTGGACTTGCACGAAAGGTCATGCCATATCTATCAAGATCATAACGACTGGATGCAGTACATACATCTCCCGATGTATTACGACGACAACATTTTCATTTAAATAACGGGCCTTCTATCTCCTTTCTCTCCTTGCTTTTTGCGTTTTATTTACAATGTTATTTTTCTTTGATAAATTAAAAAAACCTTCTGTTCCATTTGGCGTTGCAATTTATGACCTTTTTTACATTGCACCAAAGTTTATGTCTCAACTGTGAAATTTCGGATCATTTGAAAAAGTGAAGTGGATGTCATTTATTTAAAACTCATAAAGACACAATATTTAATATTAACTGGTAAACTGAAAAAAAAAACCAATTTCACACAACGTAATGGAACAAAAAACCGAAAAAAAGAAAACTCGTGTTTTGCATCAAAATTAGCTCATTCCAACCTAATTAGTGTAATTACGCCCAAGGTAGTGCACCTGCAATGAAAATGAAAAACTAATCAAATTCTAGGCGGTTATACCTACAATTAATATTTTTTTTAAAAATTTAGCTTTAGAACTCTGGACGTGAGAAGTTTTTTGTCTCTCCTGTAAAATTTCCAAAAATGGAATCAGCTGGTTTTGATAGCAAATGCCTCATAATATTATATTGTAATGCATATATCTGTGCCTTGGAACAACAAGAACCAATGTCCATTTTCGCAGTTTTGAGAAAAGCGGAGTCAAAATTTAAAGTGTATCCCTATAATTAAATTATTGTGACGTGATAGAAGATAGAAATTTAACTGTACGGATACACTTCAAATTTTGACTCCGCTTTTCTCAAAACTGCGAAAATGGACATTGGTTCTTGTTGTTCCAAGGCACAGATATAATAGTAGATATAAGCACTAAATTGGAAGTGGATAACAATATATCAGCTACCAAAATACAATTGGCTAGAATTATTTTTGTGGGTACCTACCATGTACTGGTAACAGTTACGGTTATTAAAATTAGGTAGTGAATCTTCAAGTTGGCTCCTACCTGTACATATGTGAAATTCATGGGGGGGTTCGTCAGGTACTTCGTGATGAACGGCTCTGACGGTCTTATCTCCTTCAGCACCCCGTAAACACAAAGCATCAACGTGATTTTCAGCCAGGTCTCCATCTTTGCGTCGTCCCACGTGGTTTCCTAAAATAAAACAAGTTTACTGATGAACGAACTGAATTGGAGTTTTGTTTGACGCATTAGCAAACAGAATACTGCGGTTTTACAATATGGCACACCCCAATACTAGATGGGTACCAGTACCTACCTCCGCATACAATCGGATCCTGTCTAACGTTCACGACACATAAATGAGTGTGTTTGATCAAGGAAATGTTCGACTCTTCACATCTAAGGTATTTGAACTGAAGAGAATGCCATGAATCCAACCAAGTACACCTAAACAATAAACAATTTTAGTGGCCTGAAGTAGAGGTGTGTACAAAGAGAATCTAGTACCCAAAAACAGAATGTCAAATACGTAAATGACTGATAGGTAAAAAACAAAACTCGTAAATGGGGGAGAACCAAAGCTATTACTAATGACTAGGGAGAAGTCTTAAGCTGTGGAGAGATCCATAGGCCTTTGACAAACCCGAGATACATGTAATTCCAAACACTTGGGGATATGAGGGACGTCCAGGAAGGTTACAAGGGCTTTATGAGACGAAGGGAACGAATGTCGTCACAGCCGCCAAACACGTCAAACAGTATGAAAGCGAGGGTGAAACTTTTATTGGCTCAATTGTGATTGGTGACAAAATGTGTGTCACTGTACTCCTGAGTCAAAAAGGCAGTCTCTACAGTGGCGTCATACCCATTCACCATCAACCAAATATGCAAAGTCCAATTTTCAGAGAGGAACATCATGGAAGATTATTTGTCTTTTGAGACCGGAAAAGGAATATTATTGGTCGATTTTGTTTCTAAAGGAACCACTATAAATGGCTGCTTGCTGTGAGACACTCAAGAGAAGTTTAAAAAAAAAAAACCAACAAATTTTGAGGGGGGGTTAAAAAATTTTTTTCTTTGGGCGATTCCAATGGTTCATTATCGAAGATAATAAACCAAAAATCAAAGACGAAAGGAGAGAAATGCTGACTCGTGGTGTGTCACTCCTTCACGGCAACGCTAGACCTCATACTGCTTGTTTCATTTGGGTCGGACATCGTCACTCACCCAGCCTACTCCTCGGACCTGGCGACACCGGGTTATCATCTTTTCAATAAACTAAAAGAATTTTTGGGTGGACAACGATTTTCAAATGACGAGGAAGTCCAGCATACTCAGAGTATGGGGAAGGGGGGGGGAGGAGGGTTATAGTGAGTTCACTTCGCGAATTTTTCAGCGAATCCAAGTGTGAATCCAAATGGATTCGTATTCATATATGTGAATCCGAAATGATTTGGATTCACAGGTGTTGATCCATATCTTGGATTCGGATTCACAGGTGTGAATCCAAATTTCGGATTCGGATTCACACTTGCAAATATGAATCTATTCGAATTCACACTTGTGAATAAGAATGTATTCGTATTCCGATTGACACGTTAAGGTGCTGTGAATCAGATTCGGATTTGGATTTACGAATACGAATCTGCCCACCTCTTACCATAGGGTTGACTGGGTAGAATTTTAGCATGGCACTATTACCACGATTAACTTTAAAAACCATTTCAAACCTATTTGTAATTGACCAACAATGCGATGGTATATGACGTATACTACATGTTATCGCCAAGAAAAGATTTCAAAATATGTTTTGCATCAAAAGGCCAAAATTGAGTTTTTATTATAAATGTTTACACAAAAGTGTGAAACGTTCATCCAACCTAACAAATTGCACTCAAAAGTCGGTTGTGGGTAAGTAGTTTGTTCCTTGGGAAATTTGGAAAATTCCACGCCCATTTGGGAATTTCCGTTGGGTCAGTACGCGGAGAACGATGTCTTTTGCGTAAAAAATAATACATCTTGTTGATGCGGATAGCTATTCGACTATCTATGAATCAATTCCTACCTTGCGGGTTTTGAAGGATAAAATGGAATATAGGTACAGTTGTGAAGTAAGTTAATTTATTCACGAGCATTTAACAGATAACTTCTCCTTGAGAAATTATACTCGTATAAATGTGGCCGTAGCATTGCATATAATTGTATTGATCTGACCTTGAATGGCGAAGAAACTAGATGCCTGGTTCGTCCAAGGACAGTACCTACAAGCACGGGGACGGCGAGGAATCACAATAAACCTGGTCGATCGTAACCGACGGCCGTTGGGAAGAGGATGCTGGGAACGGCCTAAGGCGAGAGAGAAGCGAATTGCGGGCGACTCAGAAGAAATTCGCCTTAACTCTGAAGCGATTCTCACGAAGTACCACGTGTCGTGACAACCCGTTGTATACAATCTTGAGGAGGAGGGAGGGATGTAGCGCTAACTAGGTGTTAAGAAGTACTGGTATAGCTAATAGCTTGCCTTGGGCAGATTCAGCAGGGGAATTTTCCTAGGTGAGGAAATCGGCACCAGGATCGGCCGAAGACAAATGTGGACAAATTCTCACAGGAATTGGCTCAATTGGGTTTTGGGAAAACCGATCTTCAGATGACTCACGAAGACACTCTGGGTTGAGCCATGAGCCAGATACCAGCCATGACTACCACAGACAACATGCCACAAATAACAACAGGTCAAACTAACAAGTCGTGGAAAGGTCATCATCTCCCGAAAATTGAAACTTATTTAAGAAGCAGGGGAAACTGTTGGAAAAGAGTATTTCTTGTTTGATACGTGATGTCCAACAACGGGCACCTAGTTGGAGGTGTATGATATTATTATACATTTATTGCTTAATTGAATGACCAATTTATATACATTGAATGACCAATTTAAATCAAAATATGATTGTGATTGAAATTGGTCATTTAACGAGTTATTCTTATGTGCAGGTTACATAACTTTGTGTGGAGAGTGAACTCAACCAAATGATCTAGAGCGGGATTTAAGAGTTAGAATCTGGATGGATTAATAAGGGTAAGGATATTTCATTAGCACAGGAGAAGGAAACATAGGGACCTAAATGATGGTACAAAATTATCAAGTTGCACTCACGTTTGTGAGAACGAGTCAGCCGATGGTAAAAGTCACGAGACTGAACAAGTCCTTCAATCTAAGACTCCATGCGAGTTTCAACTGCAGAACGTTGTTCCATGGGGGAACAACTACTACTCAGAGGTCGCCAGGTGGGGAAGGACGACTGGGAGGTCGCTTATCTAGTTGATCCTCACGCCTGTATATTTAATACGAATGTTGAGTAAATCGTTAGTTAGCGGAGAAAATACTAATAACAAAGACTAATAAGCGCTCAAGCAGCGAAGGCAAGCCAATTGTGAATGGGAATCGACCAGTGAATACTGAGGTCAAAGGGTGCTGCGGGGAAGAGCATGACTTGTAGATTTCACAGTATTCGATATAATTTGTTATTTAGTACAAATGAAAAACAAATGCTGCACAATACATGTAATAACTTGATATCAAAACCCCCTCCAACTCCTGTCAAAGTTATATTATAGGAAGGAAAATTGTTAAAAATCCAGTCATGCAGCATGGCTATAAAAGCGAATTTTCGAAAGAACAATTGGTTTTATGTAAAATGTCTCCATTAAAGAACGTGATGTCCATGAAGAACATCTCAAGTATCAACTACGTTTCTTCATCTTCAAAGTGCTCCAGTTTGAGAGCGGAATAAGACATAGCAATTCTGACTTCCCCATCTTATTCAGCGTGTAAAAACCTTTAAAATGAGGTGTCACTTGACAGACCGTTTCATTTTTGGAATTTATGGGTGACCCCCCCCCCCCCCCAACCACCCTCAGCTTTTGAACATTTCAACGCTGAACACGACGGTGAAGTCAAGATTGCGTTATCTCAGTAAAGGTCGGGATCTCGCTAAATAAGGTCGGGCCCCTAAAATAACAATACCTACCATCTTATTTCTGGTTGTAGATCGTTCAAGTTTCATATTCGTGTTGCTGCTGTTCTCTAAGGATGAGTCAGCAACTCGATAGTCAATTATGCCTACTTTTCAGAAGCGTTTAAAAACCTTTAAAATGAGGGGTCACTTGACAGACTGTTTCATTTTGGGAATTTATGGGTAATCCCCCCCCCCCTTGAGTGGCCCGATTCTGCCCATCTACGAACTTAGCCTTTCGATTGCCAGGACAGATGTTTTGTGCAAATTTGAACTTTTTATCTCAATTGAAGAAGAAGAAGAAGAAAAAAAAATGTTTATTCAAACAAAATTATTGAAAATACATGTTAATGACGTCAACATTATTGGACTGGGCATTTGCCAACTGTCCGGGTAGTGCTCGTATTTTTTTTTTTCTTTTTTAAGTATATACTTACAACATTCTTAATTATATCACACATTATTTCATACTTATAGCGTTCCAGCGTTCTTTTTTAAACATATACATATTCTTAGTTATATCATCACATATTATTTCATATTTATAGCATCCTAGCATGGGTGGAGTCATTTTCCTTCTCTTTCCCCATTTTACCTCTTAACAATAATAATCAATTTTAATTAATTAATTTTCTATCCCTTCATTTCATTTAGTACCTATCTACAATCATTCAAGTTAATTACAATACAAACCATATTTCATAAATAGTTTCATAAATAATTTCACAAATAATCGCAATTTCTAGCAATGATGGTAATAGTAATAACAATAGATAATAGTTCGCGTTGTCACACTCCGAACTACATCCGGACTGTACAAACGCAATGTTCGTTTACTTTGCCCTCTTCCAGTCACTGAGGACATCACCCTCGATTCATCTTTGAAGACGCTTCTTCAAGGCGGGGAGGATATGGAGGAGCCTGTACATTAGTAGCTCGTCACGCCATCTTTTGCCTTGATATCATTACTATCAAGTTCAAATACTTCCTCCTTGTCATTTGGCGATTATTCCCTGTCGCCACCTGCACTCTACAGTCAACAGTTGGAATCACATCCCTACTCATACCTGCGCAGTACAACCGAATCATCACTTCTTCGCAGTCTGTCGTACTAGTTGAATCCATTTATAAGTCAACTGTGCTGTCAAGTTCCTATTTTTATAATACAAGTACACGATTTGATTCATCCATTCATTTCAATCATACAGTCCACACATTCCTAGGCCCCAACAACCCTCTTTATCAACCTGAATGATATATTTATATTTGGAACACTTTATAAACTAGCTCCTCTTCAGAATAATACAGCTCTGCCCTATTACATGCAATATTGAGGGCCAATAGTAGTAGGTAACGATAACAATTATGGTAACATAAAATCACATATAAAATGTGTTGCATTTTGTGATCTACTTCTACTTAATAAAATTCCAGAGGCTTATTAAAACCCGATCACCTAGCCAGCCAGCCCTCTGACGTCATAGGCTCTTACGGCATAGGCTGTGACGTACTAGTTAGCCTCCTGCCAGCCGTCTGACGTCATACGCTCGTGCGTCATAGGCTCTGACACACTAGCTGGCCTTCGGCCAGCCGTCTTACGTCATACGCTCGTGCGTCATAGGCTCTGACGTACTAGTTGGCCTCCGGCCAGCTGTCTGACGTCCTACGCTCGTGCGTCATAGGCTCTGACGCACTAGCTGGCCTTCGGCCAGCCGTCTTACGTCATACGCTCGTGCGTCAGAGGCTCTGACGTAATAGCTGGCCTTCGGCCAGCCGTCTGACGTCATACGCTCGTGCGTCATAGGTGCGTCTGACGAAGTGGCCCGCCTGTCGCTTGTGTTCTGACGTGATCTGAGGGAAAGGGTGAATCAAGGAAACAAATTTTTCCCGTTTCAGTTTATGTGCCAAAGCAAAGACATGAAAATGTCAACTCCATCCTGTTGTTGATACAGTCGAGAATTAAATGCTTGCATACGAGTCTGCAACACATTGGGACATTTTATGTCTTTAAAGAAGTGATTCACGAACCTTCGAACAATGCTACATCACCTACCCCAGTAGCGTAGTTGTTATACTTAATTGTAGGGTTCATCATAAATTATGAAGCTTGCATTCGTATAGACAATTTATATTATAAATTATTGAGAATGATCACCTGTGTGTAAACAATTATTTAAACAATCACGCTCATACCGCAGCTGGCAGCGGTTTACTTCTATACCCCTTCAAGAAATTCGTCAGCCTTTCACAATCCCTCTCCAGTTAATCTGTTTCCGATAACAATAATACATCAAAACCACTTAAAAAACGAGTAAATTTCCTATTTTTCGTATATGGTTGATACCATCAACATTATAGGCAAGAACACGCGGAGTACCTCTGTCCTCAACTTCATGGGCAGCACACCGGTGGGTACCTTGTTATCTCAATTCTATCGAGAGTTATCGTCTGGAATGACACATACATAAATCTATATACAATGGATTGGTGAAACTAAAGACACTCGTGTGAAATATGAATTTGAATGATTGTACAGGAGGATGAAAATTATAGAGAAACACTTACAGAAATTTCACAGAAACACAGAACAGTTTTTCTGAATTTCTATAAGTGTTTCTCGATAATTTTCATCCTCCTGTACAACCATTCAAATTCATAAATATGAATACATATACATATAATTTCTGGTGTCTTTTGGCAGTGGATTCAGGAACATGTCCTTCTTCGGGGGTTTTTCGCCACTTCCGAACCATTTGAATACACATTACTCCTTAACCGTAAGCTACAGTAAGTAACTCTATGGTTTGATTTGATGTCACTCACCCATATCCCTGTGAGTAGATGACATCTCCCCACAGCTGCTTTAATCGCTGAAGGTCACAGTTAGCACGCCTCGGATAGTTGCCATTTTTGAAAGAGAAAAGCTTAAAAATGGCTGGGGATGGTCTTGTTGCACCTTGTATCAGCAGAGTGAGACCAGATTCAACCGTCATTCAGTAGAGTGAATGACCCCTTGAGCCCTCTAACCGTTCATTTACTACCAATAAACGTTATTGATCACAATATCAATGGTACAATGTAAATCGGGCTGTCATCCTTATTATGCTTTCCAATGGACATAATATGTCCAATTTATATTATAAAGAAAATGATTTAAGTAATCCTTAAAACAATTAATGTAATTTAATTATACAATAGAGAGAAGAAAGGGCTGAGGAGCTATAAAAGTCTTTTGCCGAGTGCTAAAGGCTTTTGTAGCTCCCCAGCCCTCTCCCCTCCCTAATGTATAATTAAATTACATAAAAAAAAAAAAATAAAAAAATGAAATGGAACAATGAATGGAACATTTGGAAGCCATCAATTTTAAACTATGATCATTCCATTGCCAATAATGGGACACTTTCCTTGAATTAAGTGTAACTACGAATAGAACTAAGCCAGGTATCAATGGGAATTTACATAAAAATGAAGTCAACCAGTAACAAGGGAGAGACGTGTGAATGTTGTATGATTGAATTGAGAATTGACACTCCATTTGAAACTTGTCGGTTGAAGTAGGTATACCACTAAGATCTGCCGAGCAGCTACACGTCTCAAAAAGCATTCTAAGGAAAATCGAAATCAATGCATATGACGAATTGATCAGCTAACAGGGTGTCTCAAAAGTTGTTAACTCCCCTGCTAAAATCCTTACGTGACAAGGGCAAAACATCTTTCTTATCGGAATCTATCTATTTTTTTGTGAGGATCTCAAATATCGCATTTTTGTGCACGTGCGCAATGCGCCCCAACTTTCTAATTTTAAATGGGAACAGCCATTTTTTATTGCAGATTCAGATTCTACGTAAAACTTCATGAATCTGACTCCTCAGTTGATTTCTTTACTGCGCGCAACTTGCCTCCCTGGGCGCTCAAAGTTGTGCAAGCCAACGATTGCGCCCAAAATCAGATTTTTGAAAACCACAAGTGTGGCACATGTTTTATCATTATTTTTCGACGCTGAATCACGTGGTAGTATCCATTCTTGAATTTCACTGGAATATTTGAAATGGCGGCCGAAAATTCGGTTGTTTTTTTAGCGAAACGTTTAGTTCGGAAATGTCATTTTCTTTCCCTCCTTCTTTCTAAACCGGGCTGGGGACCGGCTACGGCGAAGTTAAAAGAAAACAATTAATTAAATTTCCTTCTTAAAAAAACTTTAAAGCAGCTGCTCGAAATGCCAGCCTCCTTGCTGCAAGCAAAGTTCTGTCCAATTGCGCCAATGATTGTGAAGAGCATGTTGAACAGATTCGGCTCGAAGGGCTCGTGCAGCATCCGTTATTTGTCCTTTCAGTTCCTCGACAGTCTGAATTGGGGTATGATCCTCATACACCTTGTCCTTGAGGGGACCCCAAAGTAAAAACTCGAGTGGCGTGAGGTCGGGGAATCGAGGAGGCCAAAGTATAGGAGTGTATACGATGATCCAGAAAGTGCCTCGAGTGAGCAGCATGATGGGCAGGAGCACCGTCCTGCTGCATACACATCCTTACACGAGTTGCAAGCGGCACATCTTCCAACAGAACAGGCAGGTCGTCCCGCAGAAACTGAAGAAATCGGTCACCAGTCGACGTTCCGTCGTAACAGTGAGGCCCTATCACCTGGTTACCGATGAGTCCACACTAAACATTCGTCGAAACGATGACTTGGTGACGAGTCTGACAGGTGATTCTAGGATTCTCTGTAGCCCACGTCCGGAAATTCCACCTGTTCAGTACGCCATTATTGGTGAACTTCGCACCATCTGTCCAAAGACAAATGTCCAGGAAATCTGGAACCTCCTCGAGAAGGATGTTCACCGTGGCGAGGAAATCCATACGACGGTCCTCATTCCCTTGTCGCACACCGTGGACGATATGGGAACGATAAGGGAAGTAGTTGTAATTATGGATGACACGTCAAATGTTATCCTTCTGAATACCTAACATGTGACTCGCTTGGGGTTTTCAAAAATCTGATTTTGTTTTCTTTTAACTTCGCCGTAGCCGGTCCCCAGCCCGGTTTAGAAAGAAGGAGGGAAAGAAAATGACATTTCCGAACTAAACTTTTCGCTAAGAACAACCAAATTTTCGGCCGCCATTTCAAATATTCCAGTGAAATTCAAAAATAGATACCACCACGTGATTCAGCGTCGAAAAATAATGATAAAACATGTGCCACACTTGTGGTTTTCAAAAATCTGATTTTGGGCGCAATCGTTGGTTTGCGCAACTTTGAGCGCCCAGGGAGGCTGGTTGCGCGCAGTAAAAAAATCAACTGAGGAGTCGAACATTCAAGCAATTTTACGTAGAATCCGAATCTGCAATAAAAAAAATGGGGGTTCTCATTTGAAATAAGGAAAATGGTGCTTATTGCACTTGTTTTGCGCATGCTCACGTGCACAAAAATACGATGTTTGAGATCCTCACAAATAAATACATAAGTTCCGAAAAGAAAGATCTTTTTCCTAGTCACGAAAGGATTTTAGCAGGGGGTTAACAACTTTTGAGACACCCTGTATACTATAAGTGTATACAGTGTATAGCTTTCATCTGTACATGGGTGATTCCACTCAAAGTGGCAAATTCCAAGCTAGCAAATCTCGTGATGTCTTTGGCGACATTTCGAATGTTTTTCGACGTTTAAATGCTCTTTTATTATGTAAGAATGAAATCTGTATACCAGCAGTACACTTTATTCGCCCAGAAAAGGTACACGGCCATCACAAAAAATCGATGGTCCAGGGGAATGACAAAATTAAGAGAACGGTATCAGAACTGTGTATAATTTAACATAATATAAAACATTAGCATCAACTTGGGTAAAGTAATTCTGTCTATTAAATCACAAGAGGCAGCCTCAATAGAGGCCAACACTCCTCCTGGTAGGTACCCCAACGATATTACCAGACAATTTTGATTTTCCTCCACAAGTTGGACCGAAACCAAATTCAGATGGAAGAAGGTTAAGAAGGGCCGATCAAAAATAGTAAGGGAGAATTTGAATTTGAAGAGGTTAGTGGAAAAGTAGAAAAGGAGGCTGTGGTGTCTCGAAAAGCCACTTCGAAGATTGAGGAATGATATAAACAAGTGGGGTGGGGGTCTAGATTTTACGATTATAATCTACTGTTTCAAATGAAAGATGTTGACAAGGGAATTTTAAAAATTGATGTTTTTAGAACCCTAGGTACCCCTTCTACAACCATAATTAATAATTAATCATCATTTAGTGATCTAGACAGAAGGGTGATCTGTACAAAGAAGATAATAAGCCGTTCTGTCAAGAATTCGCAGAGTTTTTCACACACAAAAGCTGTTAATTTGGATGATATGGAAATTGTTACATAATATTATTAATTACATTATTATAATTACACAAATATTATTTGTTTTTTGCAAACGTCCAAGTATTTTAATGATAAAAAATTAATATATATTTTGACACGCTGAATTGGCCTATTGCCAAGCATGTAGGATCAATAATTGATCAATAATCAATAATAACCCACCATTCGATTTTTTCCAAAACAGAACTGAACTGTGGGGAGAAAAATGCATGCCATAACTTGCAAGAATCTCTCGATTCCCATCAACGTCGAAAATATAAGATGAGACCCTCAAAATATGGCTAATACTGGAAAACAATTATTGTTTTGTGCCATATTCTCATCTTATATTTTCGACGTTGATGGGAATCGAGAGATTCTTGCAAGTTATGGCATGCAGCCAGCTATTTTTCTCACCACAGTACAGTTCTGTTAAGGAAAAAATGGAATGGTGGGAAATTACTTGTAGGCTTAATAAAAACACGTCACACTGTTTCAGTTGAGCATCACATGTATAAGTAGTAGGCACGTAGGATCTAGATCTTCGTAACGAGTGACCTTCATCACGTACTACTACTAGAGCTTTTAAACCTCTTCGGGATCAAATCGTAGACAGTTTTCACAGCAAATATTGCACTTAGGACTCCAAAGTAGCCGCCATAAACCAAAAACTGTAAAACGAAAAAATGAATTATTGTAGACTGTTCAAAATTAGTAGTAATGATGACAACAACCTGCGAAATCACAAACCTGAGTCCGTGACGCAAGAGCCATATTCTCAATTATGACAACCGTCAGAAGTGTCTGCATCAGCAGCGCAATTGAAGTCGTGAAACCAAATATCAGACCGTAGCTGTCCGGGTTTATCGTTTTGGCCACTTCAGAACTGAAATGATACAAATTAGAGTGATTTAAGAGACGATAAAGATGTAAAAGTGAAGCATTCGGATCATGGGGTATAATTTAGCCAATATTAGTGTTCGGCCCCCTAAGCTGTTGGGGCTTCTTGCGGCCTCAGTTCCTCAGTTTCCGTTATTCCCCGTAGCCTACTAGCGCTCTCGACCTGTCAGCTTGTGGCACAAGTGGAAGGTCGATAGAGTTAGTGGCAACTAGGTATATTATACCTAGTTGCCACTAACTCTATGGACCTTCCACTAGCGCCTTTAGTTTTCCTTATTCCCCGCAGCCCACTACCGCTCACGAACTTCCACATTATCACACATATTTACCGAATTACAACACCCCAGAATATTATTTCCTAAATTATAAATGCCAGTTAAAGTAATATGCTGGGAAAAGGGGAAAACATGAAATATCTATATATAGCCACCAAACTACCGTATACTAAACTGCGTCATGTGACGCCATATTGCTCCCTCCCGAATTCCGACCGTTCAGTCTAATGCTACCAGTTTGTTTCCATATTTTCAATTGTTTCACCACATTAAATTAGGTACCTACCGATTTCCCGACTTCATTCGTTCATTTATCCCTCCACGTGCAACTATACAATTAGAAATTGGATTATTAGGATTTACTGAACTACAGTGGCAGATAGTGCTAGGAGCATGTGCACCTCCAGCCAATAAACCAAAAATAATAACCAAATTCCATCCCATTTGAAGAGTAAGTTGGCTATTGACACAAAACGGGATTTTAATTTTTGAATCGAGGTGCTAAACAGATTTGCACCGGGCACGTGGACCAATCAGAAGCGCATCGGAGCTACCTACTGCTCATGTCCCCTCCCTTGCATCATGTTTCCTCATGACTTCTGCCTGACAATTTTTGGTTTGAATGTCGGGTGAATTGACCAACCAGAGAGTCCAAAACAAGAAAGAGGGAGAGGCTGCAGTTGACATAGTTGACTTTACACAGTTGCCACTGCACACAGATACAACATGTAAACACATGCACCTTGTTCTGCATTCAGTCGAGGACTGGTAGACTGATTTTGTCATCCCTCACAATGAAGGACTCACTTCGATATAGTCATCATAGAGTTGTAAATGGCTGCGTAGATTATGTATGTTTACAATACCTCCGACGCTGTCTTATAGCGAATGAGCTCATGTTTCATATTCGTGGTGCTTAAATTTCTTATTTGGTTTTGTCTCCCAATCTCCTTAAATCTCTTATCAGTTTTATCATTGTCTTCCTTTTCCACAGTTATTTTCAGTACGTAACAATTATAATTATAACTCGTATGAATGTATACCTACTAATTTCTGTATCACTGACTGGTAATGTAATTGGGCTTTCCCGTAATAAAGTAATAAATAAATAAATAATGGACTCACTTCGATATAGTCATCATAGAGTTGTAAATGGCTGCGTAGATTATGTATGTTGCGTAAGCGAGGTAAATACTCGTAGTGCAGGCCATGGTGATGAGGACTCCGCATATGAGGAGCGAGCCAAGGCACAGGACGAGCTCACCGTACTTTGCCCAATCCGCTCGGACCTTCCCGAACCCGTATGCTACTGCTGCGCCTGGTACATCGTACTTTTAATATTATTATGCTATCACCACATTGGAGACAAATATTAGGGATGGACTTACTTATGAGAGTGTAGGCAGTTTCAACTGCTCCGTTCAGGTTGCCGCCGTCCTGTGGATCTTCCTTTAGTATCTGCTCCCACAAAGGTTGAATGTATTGGAGGATCTGAAAACCGTCGGCAATTTGAATTTAAAAAACGTGGGGTGTCTAGCTGTCAGTGGTATGAGAGTGCATAATATATATTACAGAAACCTGATCCTCCGACCCCTAACCTCCACCACCAATGTTTTCCTGTTCCCTGTCTTCTTCCCACAACCCCCCTTTCACCCTCATTCCCCTCGATTTCACCGAATATGTCCCTCTGTTGCACCTGCAGGGAGCTTTTCGCTTCTTTCAATGCTGTTCTTAGACACCTTGCTTTTGCCTTGCCTTTCTTTTACTATGTCAGCCAGCTAGAAATGGCTCATTACTTTACTGTTGTGCCACTACTACCTGTATCATCTAATTCTCAAAAGCTATGCAAAAAGCTCCCACCAACAGCATTGAAAGAAGCAAAAAGCTCCCTGAAGATGCAACAGAGGAATCATATTTGGTGAAACCGAAGGGGACTGAGGCGAAAGGGGGGTTGTGGGAGGAAGGAAAACATTGGTGGTGGTGCTCAGGGGTAAGAGGATCAGGTTTCTATATGCACACTCAACACCGAGCATCCTATATACCTACGTGGTACGCGGGCAAAATGGATATCAATCCTTTTTGCGGCTGAGGAGGTTTTTTGGCGGGCTAGTTTTTACAACGGAGTTCTTTTTTGGGGGATAATATTAACATAACGTATTCTTCTTCCCTAATAGCTTCCATCATTATCCAGGAATGTGTATACGTGAATATTTGCATTTCATCCGTAAAAGAAATTTGAATACAAACCAAAAGAACTAACTAATTACCTGATAGTAACAACATGTTGCCAGTGCCCACCAAAAGGCCCATTTGATGACGTAAAAGGACTTGAAAGCTTCGACGAAATCCACCCATAGTTTTTTGAATCCGTAAGCCAATTTTTCACCGCAACTGGCCCTAATGCGGTCCTGCGGGAAGAGAAAGGGTAGAGTAAGGTTCAAGATGTTTAACAATAATTGTTGGTCCACTTTAATTACAATTATTGTAATTAAAGTGGACCGAGATTCTAATACTAACTGTAGTTAAAATGCCCGAGTAACACAACGAGGTCACGTAATAAATACGAGTATAATAAAAGTAGTAAAAATATCTGGGAGATCCAGCGTCTACAGAGAGTATAACTAGTTGTGAACAATAGGTTCTTTTTGTGGCTCATGAGCAGTGACGTGTTTCAACACTACACCATCTGCTTCTAGGGAGTTTGGCTGATGCATACGAAACGCAGTCACATTGTAACCTACCGATAACCTACTCGTTGAATATTTTTTTCCTAGAAACAGTTGATTAGCCCAATTTCTCCGTTAAAAACCCAAAGTTACTATTAAGTCCCCGATAGGCACGGAGTGTTCCAGCAGCTCCCAGATCAAAGTCTATCAATGCTATCAGATTCTGTGTAACGGATTCTGTCTAATCTTTCCAGGAAACTGGAATACACTTGTCAGCTTGCGTCACAAATCGGTTTACAATTACTTTTGTGCTAAATATGGGCAGAAGCGACTTCAGATACATATGGTCGACGTATCTATCTAACCAACCCTAGCGTTTAAGAAACTACCAAGAACCTCACATAGAGGAGATTCTCACCTTATAGCTATCGAAGAAAATAAACAATACCTACGCCAGTTTCTGGTTCGATATTGACTGGGTTGAAATATATTGAAGACTCAACGGGCGGAAGGAACAGTGCCCAGATTCCCGAGAGTGTGAGAGCTAGAATGAAAAATCGCCAAGACATCCATGAATTAATGAAAATTATTAATACAACATAAGTCAATATATAAGGAGGCAAAATGGCTGTGACTTGAAGATGTCAATTTTCTAGCCTGTAATCAAATTAGTCCAGTTTGAATAGCAAGACATTAACGATTGGTTTGCTTTGCCATTTGGTTTGGCTAGCTGTAACCATTTGCAGCAAAAATGGTTAGAAGCCATATTCAAGTGGAGAATGAAGTTTGAAAATACTAACCACAGAAGGTGACTACATTCAATGAATAGTAACTAAAACCCGATGACACGAGGAACTGGGCAATGAGGCCTGACACAGCTCTACCAACCAGGTAAGCGGCTCGAGTGTATCCAGTCACTTCTTGATAATGAGATTTATCCACTTTGGCGTATATGTAAGTATAGTAAGCCACTTCACACACCGAGAATAGTCCATAGAGGACTTCTAAAATCTGAAAAACAGCAATGAAAAGTTCAAGGAAATCTTCTCGTACGACCATTCAAGTATATTATGGAAAGACCTACTTTTTAGAGATCTAGTTTTGTATGCATAATGTGATAATGGATCTTTGTGATTAGAAACTCTGTTATTGATGGGTACCTAACCATTTCTAGTCCAAAAATAGAATTTCAAGTTACAATGTCTTTAGATTCTCAAGTATATACACCCGTATGTCCACTTTCACCAAATCTAACTAAAGGGTGATTAACTTAAAGGTAATGGGGACATTAGCCAAATCGTTAACAACTTTATCTTTCACCATCAACTATCCACATTAACCTAACTGCCTTCAACTTAAAGCCAGTCCTTCAAGTTAAAGTCTGCATAGATTTTAACATAACGATGTAGGAGCCATAGAAACAGTAATATCACACCAACTTCCCGAGGAATCGCTGGGAGTATGACGTCACGCGGATTTATATAGCCATCTTGCCTTGTTTATTGGTTTGACGAACTCGCTTTCAGTGATCAGTTGTAAACATTTTATCCTAGTAATTTAGTTTCACTATGTGGCTGATTTTCCTACCTCCTTTCAAAGGAAGACTGATAATGAAATCTATTTCGTTTAGATATTTCTAAGTACGTAAGACTTTATTTCCATTATACATACCTAATGAAAAATAAGAGCTGATTCTTAAAAAAAGAGAAAAAAAAGAAGATAACTAGGGAGGTAGGTACTAGTATGTTGACGCTTGTAATCAACATTTTTTCCTATCCCTTTGAAAAAGAAGACTGTATCTATTATGATACGCTTAACTAGCATTCTATCCTATCTCTTTGATAAAGAGGACTGTATTATGATAAGCTAGTCAAACACATTTAAATAGAAGACAGTGTTGTATACTAGCAGCAAACTACAGAGAAGACTGTTATAGGCTAGTAAACAAAATCATTTTGATGTTTGTGAAATTAATACATTTCGTTCTTGATTGTATGATGTTGATTTTTGAATCGTTTAGACACCTAAGTACTTCTATTCCAATAGCAGTTTGTGGTATTTCTAGAACGAGAAGTTGGAAAATAATATAAATTCTTCCATAAAACAGTCCTAGTAATACTGTAACAAGACATGGGAAATTTTGAAAACCGCCCGTAAAATACTGCAACTAACACGAAAGTTTGGGAATAAATCGGAAATTTGATATTTTTTAAGTCACATTAATTTTTTCGCCAGAAATCAAAAATGTGGTCTTAAATGAAGAGATTAATAAATACATCCGATCAATGTAATAATGTCGTAACGACTAGAGGACCACATGAATTAAATAAAATTAGGCTAAGATGAAGATGGATTCCATCCAATTGAAGTGTGAAGAATTCATGAATATTAAGTACGAGTATGTGACCAGACTCACTTGCATAATAATAAGAGACCTGCCGAACATAAGCAATAGGTATACAGACATGGCGGAGGTGCTCAAGAGGATGATGATCGGCTTGTAGCGAACCAGATCTGTGATTAGGAATATCACAATGCTGAGCACCAACATTGAATAGATGGATACCGGGTAGATGTCTTCAACAACCTGCCAACAAACGAAATTATAATTCATACGATATTTAATGAATACAAGAAAAGAGAAATAGAAGCACTAAAATCCACAGCATGCAAGAAGGCTATAAGGCGAATTCTCAAAGAAATAACTGGTTTTATGTAAAATCTCTCCATTGAAGAACATGATGTCCATGAAGAACATCTCAAGTATCAACCACGTTTCTTCACCTTCCAAGTGCTCGAGTTTGAGAACGGAATAAGACATCGCAATTTTGACGGATGGTTCCTTTTTTACGTTTTTGAAGTGATTCTCTATCAATAAAAATTCTATTAAAAAAATCATGTGCAGACCCCATTGTAAATGTGACGGAGTGGAGGGGCCACCAAAACGCTGCACAATTTAAAAATAACAGGAGACAGATCGTTAGGTCTTGCCCCTTTGCTAGAACCCATCTGATCAAGAGAAGGCAATGCTTTTCAAGCTGAAATCGCCCGGAAACTAACCGAAGCTCTAACGAAGCTAGATGTTTTTATGTGTCACAAGCACGCCAAAGGGTAATCAGTTAGATCATTGAGTGTATATTATACTATACACTCAATGATCTAACTGATTACCCTAACTAAGATGTCAGTACTGACATCTTATCGTATTCTAGAAAATCCCCATTTGTATTGTGACCAGGCTCTGCTGCTCGCACTCGAAATTCTTGAGATAGGCGATTCAATTGAAATAGTTCGATTTTAATGATTACACTACGGCGTCCAGTCCTCGAAAATTAGCGGTACAACGTGTTTATTGACATCTTCAGGCTGAGTGCCGCACAGTGGGGCAAATGACCGACATAGTATGTGTTCGAAAGAAGGACTAAAAACTGCAAATTCTTGACACAATGGTTTATTATTTATTAGTATCTTTTTTGCGCAGATCACCCTTCTGTCTAGATCACTAAACGATTGAATAATTATTATTAAGAATTATCATTAATTATTATCATGTAGTGTAAATTATTATTAACGGGGAATTCAGTTATTAATAATTATTAATAAAGATTATTATGATTAATTAACTCGATATCTGAAAACTCTGTGCTGTTCGGATTAGCTGCGCCAGTATAAACACTGAACCGACAGGCTGCCGCATGATTCACCCTCATGTTGACGACTTTCGATCTGCTCCAACTTTGAGAACGAACGGCTGATCATACAAACAGCCCAGTCATTGTAGGCATAAAAACTCTGCAAATTCTTGACACAGCGGTTAAGTATCTTCTTTGTACAGATCACTCTTCTGTCTAGATCACTAAATGGTAGATTGATTATTATTATTATTATTATTTAAAGGTAGGTACGCAAATTTTGTATGTATGTTAGGTAGGTATGAGAATAGGTCGTGAAGTACCCTAGGTGTGGATTTGGTATGCAAATTGTTTGAACCGAGAACAATAGCTTCCTTTTCTTTGAAAATTCAGTAAAAACATCCCTCAAACCACAGATCACATAAATTGGACGTTTGACATCTCTGTCCAATTAATCTCTATGTATGTATTTAATCTATATCATATCTGTGGTTTGGGAGAATTTTGGGCCGAGCTTCCTTTTCTTCAAAAATTTGCTAAAAATGACGAACGTGTTTTTAGCAAATTTTGTCCCGCAGTTCACATGAGTAAGTTAGTTTAATCATAAGATTATAAATTAATTCAAGCTCATCGGCCGTTGAGTCACGCGCCTTCCGAGCAGAATGAGCCAATTGATCTGAACCCTAGGAGAAACTGGGAATCCCCAGGACGATAAGTTCACTCCCTTCCACAGCCTCCTGACGTACGTTCACTACAAGTCAAGGAGAAACTGTGGCCAATAAACAACCAGGGGCCTACAAGTTGTCGAATTCGTCGACTGCTACTTATGTTGTACAAAGCGCCAAGAGTAAACTTGTAATGTACTGCGGAATTAAACAATTTAACAGGCGGATTTGTACAAGTCACGAGTTTCTCAACAATTTTGGATAATTATCTTACCGAGAAACATTTTTATTGGTTAACGTTTCAAGATGTATCTTGAATGTACGTATATACGTAGATTCAGATAATCGAATCGAAAAAAATGCGTCCACCCGCCGTAAGCGCAACTTTACCCAAAAAATTCGAAAGTAGTCCTTATAAATCATGTCCTGCTAAGAATATGAAATCCGGGTTACTAGTTCGGACCAGACCGAAGATGATCCTTGAAACTTGTCTTAACTCTACGGCAATAGAAAAGGGTATGTACTACCTACGAATTATTGGTTACTGTTATAGTTATTAATATCAGTAAATTTCCAAGTAGGCTCCCACCTGTGCATCCGTGAAATTCATAGGGGGGTTCGTCAGGTACTTCGTGATGAACGGCTCTGACGGTCTCGTCTCCTTCAGCACCCCGTAAACACAAAGCATCAACGTGATTTTCAGCCAGGTCTCCATCTTTGCGTCGCTCCACGTGGTTTCCTAAAATAAAACAAGTTTACTGATGAACGAACTGAATTGGAGTTTTGTTTGACTCATTAGCAAACAAAATACTCATGGGCCTCGATCTTTTTTCTTATTATAAATATAGGTTGTGTCTGATGGTATTCAAGGTACTGCGTGGTATGGCTCCATCCTATCTCCGAACTCAATTTTGTGCTGCGCTGTCGCCTAGGTCATGTGCTCTGAGGATCCCTACCCACGCTACCAAGTCTTATAGCAACTCTTTTGCGGTTGCGGGGGCGAGACTTTGGAATAAACTTCCAATGGGGGTTCGCTCTACCCATTGGCTTGGGCGTTTCAGGGTTGCGGTACGCAGGTTTTTTAAAACATAAGTTACATTCCCTTGACATAAATCTCTTCTCATATCCCTTTTTTTCCTATCTACTTTAATTTGTATTTACTTCCGTCCTTCCTTCTTTTTTTTCTATATTTTATTGTATTTTTATAACGTCATTAATCTTAAGTCATTTGATGTTCACTATGAGGGACTAGTCCTATGTACAATAAATTTTTTTTCAATTTCAATTACTTACTGCGGTTTTACAATATGGCGCACCCCAATACTAGCTGGGTAACAGTACCTACCTACGCATACAATCGGATCCTGTCTAACGTTTACGACACATAATTGAGTGAGCTTGATCAAGGAAATTTCCTTGATCAAACACACTCATTTTTGTTCGACTCTTCACATCTAAGGTATTTGAACTGAAGAGAATGCCATGAATCCAACCAAGTACACCTAAACAATACACAATTTTAGTGGGCTGAAGTAGACGTGTGTACAAAGAGAACCAAGTGCCCAAAAACACAATGTCAAATAAATGGGGGAGAACCAAAGCTGTGACTAATTGACGCTTAATGGACGGGGGTGTAACGTTGTAAAGTTCGAACGAGAGATCCATAGGCCCTTTGACAAACCCGAGATACATGTAATTCCAAAGACATGGAAATAATCTAAGAAATAATTTTCTATTCCTGTCTTCACGTCCTCCGCTACCTTCATTATCATTGCCTCACTATCACTAGTGTTGACTATCACTAGCATGATTAACTTAAAAAACTATTTCAAACCTATTTGCAATTGACTAATATCAATTATTGAGACGGTAATATAATCGCCAAGAAACCTTTCCAAAAATATGTTTTGTACTAAAAGACCAAAATTTAGTTTTCATTATAAATTTGTACACAAACCTAACAAATTGCACTCAAAAGTCGGTCGTGGGGAAGTAATTTGTTCCTTACTTGGAAAATTCGCATTGTGTAAGTATGACTGAAACTTATTTAAGAACCAGGCAAACTGTTGGTATTTCATGTTTGTTTAACATGATGTTTAACTGCGGGCACCTAGTTGGAGGTTTACAACCAATAAACGTATTTTTTTTCTTTAATTCAAATTGGTCATTCAACGAGTTATTCTTACCCCAAAAACAACTCTGTTGTAAAAACTGGCCCGCCAAAAAACTTTCACAGCTGCAGAAAGCACTGATTTCCATTTTGCCTGCCAGTGTATAGGTTGCTCGGTGCTTCACACCTCGCTGTTGAGTGCGCATGTAGAAACCACGTCCTCGTACCCCTAACCTCCTAATATGTTTCCTCTGTTGCACCTGTAGGGAGCATTTCGCTTCTTGCAATGCTGTTGACGGGAGCTTTTTGCCAGATGAACAAGCCTGAATTGGAGCAAAACTGTAGTTGTACCACCACTAAGTACTCGTGACCAAAAGGGCTTCGGTTACTTTTTCAGGGCATCGGTTTTTTCTTGGCGGGCGGGACGATGTTTTGGGGAGATTGATTGATTGATTGATTATCGCTTTATTTACATAATCTGGCAAGATTTGGTCACATCAGACCATTCTACCACCTAACCAGATACAATTCAAAAAGAAAATAAACAGACATCTGCGTAAATACATGATGAAAAATAGGAGGGACATAAAATGACAAAAAGAAAATTAAACTTCATTTCACTTTGCGCTGGGAGAGTGAACTCAACAAAATTCCCTAGAATGGGATTTAAGAATTAAAACCCGACTGGTCTAATACTAGTACATACGAATATTGTACTTGCTCATATGGCCTTTAAATTCTTAATCGTACAATCATTTGGTACTACATTGAGTGGTGAGTAGAGGAGAAAACGGAGGAACCTAAATGACGGTACAACATTATCAAAGGAACTATCAAATTATGGATGGCACTCACGTTTGGGAGAAGAATCGGCGCAGAATCAGCCGATGGTAAATCACGAGACAAAACAAGTCTTCTATCCAAGACTGAAGGCGAGTTTCAACTGCATGCCCGGGGCCTGGTGATGTCACTACTCAGAGGCCGCCTGGTGGGGAGATACGACTGGACAGCCGCTTATCTCGTTGATGCTCACGCCTCTAATTAATACGAATTTAGAGTTTATCGTTAGTTAGCGGAGAAGAGACAATAAGAGGTCAGGCAGCGAATGCAAACCAAATATAAATTGGAATCGACAAGTGAATGCTGAAGTCAAATGGGGCTGCGAGGAAGAGCATAAACATACAAAAATACCAAACAGATATCATGATATCGCAACTCCCTCCTTCCACCTCCTATCCAAGTTATATTATAAGGAGGAAAATACGGAAAAAATTAAGAAGTACTTTCTTCCTTTGAATCGAGCATCATAGGATGCTGATACATTGCACGATCCGCCACAACTGAGCCTTCGTGAATTGAGTTCGACGAGCGCCTACAGCGGAGCTCACCGTCCCCGGAAACGCGTCCTTCACATATGTACACCATCACAGTTTATCAAGTTATATGATAAGGAGGAAACTACGGAAAAAACTAAGAAGTTAAGTACTTTCTTCCTTTGAATAGGCGGGTGTAGGACCTATGGGAAGCTTTTTACGACCAGCCGTTCGTTCACAATGAGGGCTCAAAGTTGGAGCAGATCGAAAGTCGACAAGATGAGGGTGAATCAAGTGGCAGCCTATCTGGTCTACGTTCATAATGACCCTGCTGATTCGAACAGCACATGGTTTTCAGATAACGAGTTAATAGTAATTATTACTCATTATTAAAAATAATTCAGAAACATTATTAACAAACACATAAACATTAACTAACAATAATTAATAATAATTTACACTACTTGTTTTTCAACTTCCCAATGAGCTTTTTTTAGACATTTTAAAAGTCAGAACTGGATGAAAATCCAATATTCACTCGATTTCTTGTCTGTAAAATCGTTTAAACACTACGTACCTATTTGTTTAAACAAATTGAATTTGGATGATGAGCTAGAGTCTTGAAATTTTAAACATGGGTCAAAGATGGACGACAAGGCAAATATTCACTCGGTTTCTTGGCTGTAAAATTGTTTAAACAATACCTATTTGTTTAAACAGATTGAATTTGGATGATGAGCTAGAGAGTCTTCACAATTAAAAATAATTGCCCCACTATAAGCGTTATCAACTCTCGTAGTTTGCGGTCGGTTTGACAAAAAACTTTCAATTAATTCAAATGGAAGTCCTCGAATTCCACTATTATTTAATTTCTTCAATAAACATTTGTGTTGCACAGTATCAAATGCCTTCTTTAAGTCGAGAAAAACCAACAACCTGAAAACCCTCATCACATTACATTATTCAAGTTGAACTCAGCGTGTTCAGCGCTTAAACCCTTTCGAAACCCAAACTGGATATTTGATAAAATACTGTTGAAGTCCAAAAACTCAACAATTCTGCTTTTTAGACATTTTTCAAGAATTTTTTAGAGTCAACGTTAGAGCAATAGGTCTACAGGTATTCAATTCGCTTTCATCTCCTGCTTTGACTTGAACTTTTCATGACAAGTCCCAGTCGAAAAAACGAAATTTAACATCAACGCTAGCGGTTCAACAATCAAATCAGAAACTGAGTATAAAACCTTATTCGAAATAGCATTAGATGTAAAAGCACATGAACTTCTTGTCAAGTAATTCAACACTTCCGTAGAAGAAACTGCCTTCAAAAACAGTGAGTTAGCAGGAATAAACGTATTAAGTCCTATACATCACCAAAAGACACATTAGGAGAGATGTGAATTTCATTGAAAATCACCAACTTGTGCAAAGAATCTATAGAAGACCACAGGCATTTCAGATTTATTTGTGATCTCACATCCACTTCCATCTTCAAGCAGAGATATACTTGATAGTTTTCGTGTCAGAATGTACATAGGCTGCTGTTTTTATGGTATCCCAAATCAGGTACTTTTTCGTTTTAATTATAGAATTCCACATAATTCTATAGGAATTTTAAAAAGCTCTCAGAAAACTGTTGGACGGATTTCGTTTAATTTCAAGTTTCAATTCAGCCCTGTTTCGAATTGAAACCACTATGCCTTCTTTTCAATTTTAATTTTTTAACTTTATTCAGCAGGACTTCAATACAGATAGAAAAACTTCTACCGCCTTGACAAGTCAGTTGACAATACAGGTTGGACCATCCTTCAGCTTCCAATGATTCACGTTAAGATTCATAATCAATATAGTCAATAATTTTGGATTGAACACAACTATCGTCAATATTCACAGAAGGCAACAATCCTGCCATTACCGTATCATGATCAGTAAAATCACTTTCGCTCGTGTGCGAGCTGACGAGTTTCGACTAATACTGCCAACAGCATGAGTAGAGCGAATTCAAAAACAACATGCAAAACTTTGGTTCATTTGAATGAATCTGTGGGAGACACTTACGGATTTGAGGTCACTTTACCCATATCTCCGTGAGTAGATGGCATCGCCCCACAGCTGCACCAGTAAGCACCCCCAAGCGCTATTATATACATGTATAATACAAAGTATGCGTGTGCATATTATAGACAACGAAAGGTACAAAATCTGAATTCCGAGAAATAATTTTCATGATAGATCTCTATACTTATTATAATAATGTTATAATTTAGTACTACAAAACAGCAATGAACAATTTTTAAGGCATCATCAGTCTTCTGGGGTTGCTGGCAAATCTCTCAAAATGGTTGCCTTCTTTGATTTCGCCAAATCTCGGTGGAGGCTGAGCATACAAAAATCATTCAGCTTACCCTCCCCCATCGTAGACCAAGAGTGTTCAATACAACCTACCAAGAACCTTCTCTTACTATGAATTACTACTCTGGCTCACAAAAGAAATTTGATAGGTGTCATAAAAGACATGTTTCCAAATTCCAATAATACCTTCCCATGCCCCTACCTACGCATTCAATTCTAGTGTTTCTTTTGAATAAGTTCAGTACACTTTAGTTTTGTGTTCCCAAAACTCTATTGGGGGGGGGGGGGGGTCCATGCCCCACCCTGTATACGCCCATGGTTAACTGCACTCGTTACTGTACAGTTACTAACGGTTGGGGATGGTCTTATTGTACCTTGTAACTGCAGAGTGAGGCCAGATTGAATTGATTACCACTTGTGCTCTCTAACCGTTCATTTACTATTAATCAACTTCATTGATAAAATAGAATGATGTAATGAAAATGGGGCTATCATCCTAAATTGTAGAAATACGAATTTCCCAACGGAAAATAATTGAATCAAGACTGAATGCAACATGTGGAAGCCACCAGTTTTGAAATTTTAATTTTTCATCATTCAATAGCCCAACAGAACAATAAAGTTATTTACATACTGAAAAAAATAAATAAAAAATAGCCCAATATTGGTACACATTTCATGAATGGTATGTAATTACAAATAGAACTAAGCCAGGTATCAATGGGAATTTACTTGAAAATGAAGACAGTTTGCAACAAGGGAGACAACCGAATCTCTGTTTGTAGTAAGCCACTCTATTAGCTATTGTCCGTACAACGAGTCAGATCAGTCGATCAGCTACACGTCCGAAAAAGCTCTTCTGCCAATGGAATTTGGAAAATCGAAATCAATACATATGACGAATTGAACAATACACGTTATATTTTTCAGTAAGTTTCCAACACATTTTTATACACAGAATTTACAAAAAAATAAAATATACGATTCTTTGGGGAAAATAATTGGGCATGCTTTTCAACGGCATGAATATAAAATATTTGAAGGGTACAGGGGAAAAACCGCCTGAGTCCCCAACATGTGATTTTGAGAATAACTGATTTTAAATTTAGAAGTCGCCTGGAAACTGGGAGTTCCTCAATTCTAAAGCCACCATTCTAACAGGACTAAAAGCTGTTTTAGCGCCCAAAGCTTTACATCAATCGATAGTACCTACGCTTCGAATGCCACAAGATGGCATCATCAGCTCAGAATCTAGAAAAAGTGGACTGAGGCGGTTTTTCCCCAGTACCCCTCATTTGTAGCTGGAAGTATGCCGTTTAGGTATATTACATCAAAATTTACATAAAAATATTTAATATACGATTCATTTTGAAGACAATTCAGTTCCAGCTGCAATGGCTCACATGTAAAATATAAAAATAAGTGCTTCTTGAATTTGAGACACTTCAAAAATACCATGTAGTGAAAGCTATATACAGTACATTAAACCCTTCAAGCGCCTGATGTTCCTCTCCGGCCACAGTTATTTCTGGGCGTTTCCTGGGTCGTTTAAAAAAAATGTCCGTTTTCTCAATTTACTGTGTCCCAAAGATTTGAAACAGAGTTCTGGAGCCAATTTTCAACTTATAGAAATGGGGTATGAATCAAAATGTTCTTTAGGTTATCCTTTTTAAAACCAACTATCAAACATGACGTTTTTCCAACAGTCAATAGATTTGTCAATAACAACAGTTTCTTAAAAAGTCTAAATATTTATGACCCAGGGGACTTTTAACTAGAATTTTTATTTTATTAGATCTGAAAAGTAATTTCTATCAGACATTGATCTACAGATGATGACTTAGCAAGATTTGTAGAATTCTGAAGAGTAGAGGGCACCTAGAAGAAAAAAGCCCTTGTCCCAGGACTTTTGTCACAATAGTTGTGTCCCAATAGCCACGCGAGGGCTGGTGGCTGGAACATCATTACCTAATAATTATTGATTCATCAATTATTGATTAATTTATACGCCTGGACAATCTATATTTTTGAAGAGATTGGAGGAGTGTAGCCATGTTCGAAGTTGAAATGTCCAGATAGTTATGGTACCTATGGTGACCAACTAGAGGGAAGACGAAGAATATTTAAACAAATAAAGGATACTAAATGCTAAAAATCGGAAGAGCGTTACATCAATCGTGGATAAGAAAGAGCATGATAAAGTTAAGAAACGCTAGAGGGAAAGAAATAGACAACAGGAATCCGTGATCGCTTCCTAATACCTATAATGATACAACGTAACTCTTGCTACAAAAACCACAAAAAATAAAATTTCCATGATAATTTATGCCAACGATTTCAACATATTTTTATGTAATTATTATCTCTGAGAAGTGTACTTATTCAGAAAAATGAGTTTGTCTCTCGTAATCCATTTTTTAAAAAAAAGATTGCATCGTAACTACAGTGACAAAAAATATTTAGAAGTGAAAAAACTCGTAGCTCTTACATAGAACCTGATTTTAGACGCCCTCTAGTATATCTGGACCATCTCGGTTGCTAAAAAGATCAAGATTTAATTTTGACCGCTACACCACCTCAGAAATGAGAAAACGGACATTTTTTTGAAAACGACCCACCTGCACAAGTGGGAGACAACAGACAGCGCCAAGTACTGGCACTGCAGTGCACTAAGAGGCAACGCCCTGCACACACTGTTCCACTGTCTCAGATGAGAGGAGAGCAAGTAATTAACAAGATGATCTCACGCTTTAAAAGCTGGGATCGGATTGCGTCCACAAAACGGGACCTAGGGTGAATAAAACTGGGAGACTTCATGAACAAAATCGGTAGGCGTGATCGACTCCGCCCCAAAGTAATAGTAAACAAGACTTTTTTAGTGATCATCTAGTTTAGGGATCACTTAGTGATCCCAGTGTTATACAAGATTTTCGTACCAGAAAATGGACTTGAGACGTTTCAGCTTAAGACACACACCATTTTGTAAACCAAAATATAACGACAAGGTAGTAGACGTACAATTTCAGATCTTGAAATTACAATTTAATGTTGAACTCGAATTTTTTTCTTTTTATTCTTGTCATGTTTTGTCGAACTAGCTTTTCTCTTGGTACCAACGTCAAACACAGCTTTGGTCAATTCTTGAATGTCAGTCTTAGCTTTCGTAGAGGTTAGACAACTAATTTCAAAAAATCTAATTTCTGAACTGAATTCGTCAATGAGGGCCGGCTGAAGGAATTTCATAGCTCTATCTTTGATTCGTACGATGTTTTTATGCGATTTGGCAACGTTGTTTTCGAAATATATCCATTTCATCCAATAGGAGACGTCGTTGGAACCAAAATGCTCCGTCAGCAAAGCGTGGGCTTGTCGTAGAGTTTTGACGCTGGGTTTGACCTGGTAGTTTTCGAGGTCGATCATTTTTTGGTGGAGGGTAGACGAATAGGGTCGTGAAGAGGAGATCTCGCTGTAAAGTTTCCTTCCCGCCAGAATCCCTCGAGAGAGGGTTGTCCATTCGAGATACAAGGGTTTCACGTCGGCAGATACGCAGCTCGATTTGATGCCCTGCTCAAAACACCAAGTGACTTTATCCGGGCGGACGCACTGGTAATACCGAAGCATTAGCTTCCACAGAGACAGCAAAGACGATTTGTCGTTTTTAAAGTTTACCGCGGCATCCTTGAACTCCGACCAAGCGTCGTCTTCATTCTCCATTGCCAACACAGTAGTGATAATTTTCGTCCATAACATTACAGACGTGTGTAGTTTAGCAACTCCTTTCTTCAACATTTGTAACTTTCGTATCTCATCTTTCTGAAGTTCAGCCCAAATAAGATAGTGGTTTTCGTTTAGCTGGTTCTTGTGATAAGCAGCAGTAAAAGCTAACAAAACGCAGTTTTTCTTAAATTTGGCCATACCCACTGTCGCGTCGTTATAAATGTCCAACATCCTATCTATATACATGCTCCACATTTTAGGAGTGTTCAAATGTTTTTCTAGGGCCGTCAGGTAAATTCTGACCACTTCCGTGACGATTTCACGAACTTTCAACTCTGGATCTTTCAACTGCTCCAATTTGACCACCGCCAGAGTGTCCCACATCTTCTCTTCGCGAGGAAACAATTCCTGCAGGTCCTTCAGAATTGCGACTTCCAAATCCTTTGAAAATGGGAGCCCTCTTATGGCGTTGAAAATGTCCAAAAAAAAGTCCACGTTACGCACCTTGAGGCGAGCAGCGTCATAAACGAATGAAATCGTTTTCGTCAGGGGCACGTCGATTTCTGTTGATTCGTCTGCTTTGGGCAAAGCAGAATACTTTTCCTTGGCAAGATCCAATTCTAAAAAGAAGGCTTCTTTATACAGCTCGCACGAGTCAATGTGAATCCGAATTCCAGACGCGATGAAATCCCTAGCTTTTTCAATGTTCTTCAAATCTTCCCGTGCGCATCTTGATGCTAGCTGGAAGACACAGGGTTTGTTCTTATGGACTTTAACAAGGCTCTCAATGACGCCCAATAACGTGATAGTGTCCTTCATTCCCTGACAAAACTTTACGTACAAGAACCACAATTGCAGTTCGTTGGGGAATTGACCAGTCAGAATAGAAAACACCTTGTTCAAAAACTTACCAGCGCAATAAGTCACAGTGTTTTTCTTCTTCAAAAGGCTATCATCAACCTTCTTCTCCCGAATCATAGCTAGAAGGTCCAACTCGTACCTCACGTATTCAAGGATGTCCTCGCAAGACGGGCAGTCTCTACTGAGGATGCGTCCATAGTATTTCCTGTAGTTTTTGATTCCTTGAAGTTCATCTTCTTTGAAGAAATTCAACTCTTCAAGCAACTTCAGTTGCGGACCAAAGGAACGAGTGAGGGATGAAAAGTCAATAGTAACCATTTTAGCTCTGCTTACAGACAAAATTACCGCGAGGCCAACGAAATTGTTTTCTCGGCGAAAGTTAAACTAAAAAAAATTATGAAGGAAGACTTTGGTAAACACGCTAAATTCTGCGGAGTTCACTGTCATTTTCAACAGAGCACTTCTAAATGGGAACTCATTTCTTTCCACAGGTAATAAATAATGGTTGGTAATAGTGGTATATCATGGTAATAATGGTAGATAATAAATAATAATAAGTATTAAATGTCAATAAGTCAAGAAAAATATCAGCTCACAGGTGAACTATGGGGAACCCCATTGTTCAAAATCCGGCGCTACAGCATCAATGATTGCACTCAATAATAGGGAATGTAACTAGGTCTTCACTTGAGCCGTAACACACGTTGATTAGAACCAAATTTGAAGTAATTAAAAACGTAAAAACTGAACCGTTAAATGTCACAGCAACACGATCCAAACAACCACCTAAATAAAGAAAAGCACTCACAATTCCAAGCATGGATACTCTCATGGATACTCCTTTCTTTCATGGAGGACGTTCATAAACTCAGCGCGAGCTGGTGATCCGTTGGCTGCGCTGTACGCTTTTGCTCGACAAATTCAGAGCCAGCAGTTTTTCCATCTTGGAGCATTTTGAAATTCTAACTTATTGAAGGAAATGTTTATCAGTACATAGTAATGACCGATCTACCACTCAAGTCCCACTAGTTTAGTGGTAGATTGCAATACGCAGTGCTGGTACCTACCACCATGTTGTGGAGAAATTTTGGAGTCGGCAACATGAGAAAGAAAACGATGTGATGTTCCAGCGAGGAACATGGCGGTAGGATGTAGGTACTACCATAATATGTAATTTTAATAGTACCTACACCCTACTTATATAAGTAGTTATTTTCATCTGCATGGTAAATAAAACTCGAAACGGAAATCATCAGGTCATAGTTTGTGTAGTAGGTATTTCCCGTTGTTTTGGTGTTACAAGTTTATGCTCTTCAACTCAATAATGGAAACAGTCTTCAAAATAAACAGAAGCGAACGAACGAACGGTGTTTTCCGTAATACCTACTTCCTGACAATATGTTATGTGTTTTCCAACTTTGTTCTTCGTTTGAAAAGGTATTCCTTGTAAAGAAATACCTAACACTTGTACTTGTATTGGAAAAATGAAGTGGCTGAACATTTTTTGTGTAATTTTGTATGCTCACGTTCTATCTTACATTATTTGCACTTACCCTACCTTACATTACTATTTATTTTTGTTATTCCTAATAAATTCGTACAAATATGTTATGTTCTTTTACCATTTATTTTGTCTACCCCTTGGCAATAGCCGTTCAGCGAAGATATATATATAGCACATACCTATTCCATAATCCAACACAATTATTTTTACTTACATTAACGATATCCAACATTTTACCTGGCAAGAGTAGTAAAAGAAAGATTACGGTTGAAGCAGAATCATAGTAAAAAGAAAGATATGTATAGTAAGGGGGGGGGGGCGTAAGGGGCAATAAAAAATGAGCAATCTATGATAGTTAATATTGTAAATACCATGTTATATTGTCACAGTTATCTGTGTTCCCCTCCCCGCCCATCAGGCCAACCGTTCATTCAGTCGCCATTATTCAATGTCTCGCGGTCCCTCTCACTCAGTTATACTCAATATTGTTCACTACCTTTTATTATACCTTTCATGCAAGCTTCAAAACCCTGTGTCGCCCCATTTATTCAATTACCACTCGCCACAAGTTGGCGACGAGGATGGGATAACTTGTTGTGGCGAGTGGTAATTGAATAAATGGGGCGACACAGGGTTTTGAAGCTTGCATGAAAGGTATAATAAAAGGTAGTGAACAATATTGAGTATAACTGAGTGAGAGGGACCGCGAGACATTGAATAATGGCGACTGAATGAACGGTTGGCCTGATGGGCGGGGAGGGGAACACAGATAACTGTGACAATATAACATGGTATTTACAATATTCTCTCCCACTTAAAAATAATCACACCGAGTAGTCGTTGAGATATGCAAGTTTCTGGCGTGGACGGTTTGACCTGCGTCGACCGACACATTCACGGACACCTGTACGCTTCGGTACGTATCCTTTATGAAATCATCGCTGGTTAATTTACCGAATACATCAATTTGACACATCTACAGTGTCGATTCGTAGTAGTTTCGGGCAGAAAGTCGTCGGATTGGTCAATCTTGGTAAATCGTCGTCAACCGAGATATTCATCAAATCTCAACGGCCATTACAGTTAATATCAAGGGTGATTTACGTCATGAAATTACACAAAAGAGAAAACATTATTGAATACAGAATTTTTTTTCGAGAGAGCTTAGTAAAATGTGTTTTTACAAGTTAGAAGCCCCCAAGTGTCGACTGTATTCATTAAGAAAACCAGCATGAAAACCAGTATGAAAGTACCCTACCAAATTACCGCATCAAGTTCGGGGTAGGTAGGTGCGAACACCCTACACCAAAGTCTTGCGAGTCAGCCTCCATCATCGCTGCTTCAAATGTTGGAAAAAAAAACTTATTTTTAACAAGGAAGTAACTTCTGGTGTAGGTAGTAAGCAGCCCATTCTACTCTTACCATGGGGGGCAAAATGTTCTAGTACAAGGCGATTCCTTGCAGAAGTGCAATAATCTGCTTCGTCTTTTGCGATGGAGAAATTTGGATGTCGAGGGTCCAACAGCAACACCACGGACTGCGTTTGTCCCTACCTACTTTTCAGGACAGCCAAAAGGGTGGTTTTCAATGATTTGTTTCAACAATCACTCTTTTTTTCTCCATGCGATAGTTCACTACGTTCAAAATGACAATTTTAATTAAATAAAACAAAATTTGAAAACATTAAGGAAAATTGCGATGGCAGCAATTAGAAAATTAGGGCGAATCATCCTTGATACGTCTTCAATACTTGATGTGTTGCGTCTTCCTATTTTCTTTGCAGCTCGCCATCCTATTCCGATGTATTCCTAATTTTTCGAGGATTCCTTCTTAATTTTAAATGTTCCTTGGTCCCAGCTACTTTTAGGATCGGTAATAAAGTGAGAAGGGTTATAATTATTAAGCAGTTCATTGGCGGTAGGTATTGCTCACAAAAATAAAGAACAAGGCGGTCTATTCGAAGACATTGCTTTTTAAAGCAAACTGGGTTTTTTTTCTAGAAAAAAAGCAAGGTGAAACCGCAATCAACTTGCCAGCAAAATCTTACACTCATTTGAAAAATTATTTGGGGGTTGCCCTCAGTTCTATTACGAGTAAATCACAGAACATTTCGAGGGTCTCACGGCAACTTCCCACATCGTCATTTCGGCCACTTTTCAGCAGAGCCAAAAAACCATCTGCCAATGACTATGTTTACTGAGTAATTCAGTAAAATAAATTGTGAGATATAGTGTTACCTAACTTAGGTACCTAACTTATACTTAGTTAGGTCGATCAGCCGGGAGAAGACGCTTCGAATGGTATGCATAACTCATTTTGGCAAAAAATGACGATGTGGGAAGTTGCCGTGAGACCCTCGATTTGTCTTCCAACTAGGTGTTATTATCAAGTTTCCTTAAATCACAAAGTTATCAATTCAGAGCTGTTGAAATCTTCAAGTACTTTAATAATTTCAAAAGTACTCGTAGATACAAAGTAGGTAAATACAAATTAGGTAAACCTACTGGAAAATCAGCCAACAACTAGAATCAAACGTAACGTTACGATCTACACAGGTAGATCCTACCTAAAGGGGAAAAATAGTTGAAAAAAGACTCGTAATCAGTCTTGAGTTTTGATTAGTCCATGTTTTCCTGTTCCCTGTCTTCTTCACACAACCCCCCTTTCTCCATTTGTCCTCCTCGGTTTCATCTAATATGTTTCCTCTGTTGCACCTGCAGGAAGCGTTTCACTCCTTTCAATGCTGTTGATGGGAGCTTTTTGCCAGATGAACAAGCCTGAATTGGAGCATAACTTCACGTCCACTCCGTCATTCAATGGTTACAAGCTTTAATATTTATTTTTGTACAGTTGTCTGTGAAATTGAAATAATTATTGAATGATGAAGTAGGATAGTACGGTAGGGTGGTATTAAAGGCAAATTGAGTAACTACGTTTTTATTAACCGTTATATTTCTTTATACTTACTAATTGCATAACTTTTGATTATTATAATTATTAACAGTTATAGCCCAAGTATTTTTCTGGGTACCTATATTTCGTCATTGTTACAAATAATATCACAATAATATGATCAGTACTCGTTTTATACATACAAACTTAACTTAGAGATCTTAGCGATTATTTGTTATTACATAGATTGGTCCTTATTTCATCTAATAGGAACAAAAATACACTATCCATTTTGATTTTTTTTTTTTTCAAATTGAGGTTTCATAGATAATAGCTTATCTGGATTCACAATTCTATAATGTCGATCTCCACCATTCCGCACCCTAGCAAATCACAATATTATTAAATTAATTGTAGATGGTACATGTATAGGTAGCTTACATGACTCGATAGGTTTGGTAACATCTATTTACATTATACATAATATCCGATTCAGCTTATTTACAATTTTTCACAACTGCTGACATTTCCAGTCGAAACACTCTCCAAAAATAGTCATATTGAATATAACAGTTCTTCAATTGTGCGAGTTATGGGCCTTTCGTGACGTGGCAAACTTCTACATTCAGGAAAACGTGTCAGTAACAAATTTATATATTTAGTCATTCAGACAGACTAAAATTTAAGTAATTTAAGGTAACCAAAGTAGGTGGTACTTGTATTTATGGTTACAATAAGAGAAAAGTACCACTTTTTCTGAGAATAGCTAGGACGTATGACTACCAGTAGTACGTAGACTCACTCGTTAATTATTAGAGGTTAGTATAACTAACACAGTTGTTCTCTAATCAATGGTAACTTGATCAATGGTAGGTAACTTAAGAATGTATTTTTACGGCGGCCCATTTTCTGTACAATTTGTAAACAGTTTTTCTAGCCCACTGTAGTTGTTAAACAGGCTTTTGTTAGTTCTTCGTTGATGTGATTCCATCCTTTAAACATACAGTTTCACAGTTTGTCTCACTTATCAACTCACACTCTTACGATCTGTTGTTCTCAACGGAGGTTTCCAAACTAGTTTGCCATAAATAATAGAACGAAAGAAGGCATACGAAACATCGTTGAAAGAGTTTTATTTTACTACTCCTAGTACATGTAGGTAACTATGTACGAATACTAGCTTACTGTCGTATTAACGAGTGTTTTGGTGTGAGCGAGGCTCTCTTTTGTACAGTAACAGTATTTTTTGGCGTAAGCGTCATTCATGCAGGCACTTTGCTTTGAATAAGAATTGATTCTACTGATCGTGTCCATAATTTTTAATGTGTAATTGTGAGAGATCGTGGCTTCGAACAAGGCATCACCAGGAACAGTCTGGACGAGTATCACATACTCCTGATACCCGCTGGACTTGGAAAACACTTTGCTCCTCATGGACAGCACTCGTTTGGCCCGAAGTTTCGAGCAAGACGTTCCGTTCTGGAGGGAACCCGAGTAATTTCCCGTTATTCGGTTTATCTCGTCGGCGACGAATTTGGCGATCACTCGAACGGGGCTCGATTCCGTCGATAGGGTTTTGTATTCGGCGCAGGTGCACCAATGTTCCGTGATTCCCGCGTCCAGGCAAGACCTGTTCCAAGGCACTTCTTCGAAAAGGCTTTGACATTTGGGGCAACCCTCGGCAGTTTTCTTCACTCCGAGGACATCCTGGAGGGTCATATGAACGTCAAAAGGTGAGGTCAGTCGATGGGCGTTCTTAACTAGATTGTCTACTTTAGAAGGGTAGGCGTTTTTGAACCATTCAGGTAATGAAAAATATATAAAAGGCAAACGCTCTTCTATGTAACCTATGTAAGTTTCACGGATTTTTCCAAATCTCATACCGTGGTCACTCAGTAAAATGACCATTGTTGTATTCAGTGCACCAGAATTGCTCAGTCTTTTCAAATAAGTCACCATGTCGCCGTCCATTGTCGTTGGAGTGTTCAAGTCGTTGTGGCTGAATCCGTTCATCCAATACAATGAAAACGAGGGGTACTGTGCGAAACTCGTTGCGAAATCGAGCGAATAGTCGAGAATATGATCGGCCGATTTCACTGGACCAAGGCAAATTATGAGACCCGAGTGAGTTTTGGTTTTAACGCTTTTCTCTGCAGCCAACATGAAAGGCCGCAAGTAATAATCTGTCGGGCTTCGAACAAAACCTCGCTTATGATAGTTGAATGATCCTATTGTCGGTTCATCTTCAGCATAGGCTGTGATGTAGCCGTGATCTGAGAAATTATTCCAAATCAAAGGACAATGGTCCATAGGGGTTTTGTTATTAGGAAAGCATAAATTGACGATCTGTTTGTAAGACATCCCAGACAGAATCGCGACCAGATTCGGGAAAGTGTTGTCATCCATTTTGTTGTACCCTTTCAAAGTATACCAGCCGTTCTGCGAGAGATAGTCAACCGTTTTGGGCATCGTCCGTATCATATTCTGTCTGGAAATTGAATCGATTCCCACAATCATGACGCTGAGAGTTTTTTCTCCAGTGTTGATCATCTTCTCGAACGCATCACGCATCTTTTCTTCTACTCTCTTTTTTTGACCGATGAAAGCATGCAGGTTGGTGTAGACGTTAATAATCTTCTTACCTCTCTTCACGGTGCATTGTACTCGAACAAACTGCTCCTCCCCGGCGAATGTAACGTCATCGTCGAACGTCACACATTTGCTGTATCTGAAATATCAGTAGAATAGATTAGATGGTTGCAGGGACTAACGATGCGACTGATCCCTATCTCCCTCTCCTAAACGAAGGCTTATTGTGCGGAGCATTGCCCTGTATACCAGCCTTTAGACCTGGGCTCGCTATACTCCCTCTACTTGACTGATTATCCCTTTTTATCAGAAGCATTGCACCTGCATCGGACCTCATGACAGAATCCTCAATGGACGCATGGATACAGAACCAACTGCCATACACCACCAACTGCCATACACCACCAACTGCCATACACCACCAACTGCCATACACCACCAACTGCCAGCTCCTCCCCCACTGACCACCCCCGCTCTCTTCTCTGCCTCCCACATTCATTTAGCGCCCACAATTTCAATGAATGCGATAGCAGTCAGCTTGTGAATGACGGACAATACAATTTATTTTAATGTTTATTTTAAATTTATTTTAATGTTGTGATGCATTTCCACACAGAAAACAGACGTCTACTAGATCTTGTAGATCATCTGACTGTGGTCTACGTGATCTTCATTCGTCTACAGACATGATTTAGACCGTCTATTGTTTCTATAAACTTCATTTTCTCCGTCTACTTCTTCATCTTCTTCGTCTACTCATGAATGACTCTCAATAAAATGTATTGTTGTGATGCATTAATAGTCCACCCCTTTCCTACTCCCTCCCCCTTTCCACACGTCACCACCAACTGTCCGCTCCTACAACGCCCTCCCCCATCCGCCCTCCTCCCCCGCCGTCCACAAACCACCCTCCTCCCTCGCCGTCCTCAAACCGCCCTCCTCCCTCGCCGTCCTCAAACCGCCCCCCTCCACCGTCGTCCTCAAACCGCGCTCCTCAAACCGCCCTCCTCCCCCGTCGTCCTCCACCGTCGTCCCCCCGCGGCATCCTCAAACCGCCGCAGTGGGGCGAAACGACAAAAAAAAAACGGAAAAACTCCGTTCCCTCAGAACGGAGAGTCATATCGATTCGGGAATGGTTTTATTCAGGAAGGAAAAATACATTAGGAAATACTACTTTCCCAGAAAAAATGCACCGTTTGTATGCGTATAATATACGCATATATTATATGCGAATATTCAGAAAATTCAATTTATAAACCAAGAATAATTAAGTAAACAGGCACCTGTTATTAATTAGGAGTGCCTTAGCCCTATCAGCCCAAAATACTTTTCATATTAAGTTTAAACAAAAATTTTTCATCTGAACACAATTTATTTTACTTTTATTCAACCGCACGCTTCATGAGAAAATTGTACGAGAAAAATACGTACCTACTTTTTCATTTTTGACATTTTATGTCTTTACTATGGCACATAACTCGAAAAGTGTGACATTGTGACGGTGTGACGATGAAAGCGTTATGAAAAATTTATAATGATTTTCACGTACAACCGATTCGTTGCTACGGAACTTCAACTTCGCCAGTTATCATCGTACAAGAATCGTTCATCATTTCACCAAATCGTTCTCGATTTACCTAACCATATTACGTTAACCACTGCGGAGTGCGTGGCCGACAAGCTGCGGTATGAGCGTGATTGTTTAAATAATTAATTACACGCAGGTACGATTTCTACAACAATGAAGTACGAGGTACGTGGTACGTGGTGTGGGAGTGGGAGGGGGCGCAAAGACATAAAATGTCCCTCGTGGTTGCGTACTCGTACGAAAGCTGTACCCACTTTATGGTTGCTTTGAATCACGAATCCAATGGCTATGATTGGCATGTCTGAAGCCAAATCATCTAAGAAGAAGAATTCAAATAAACACCTCGATTCGATATGAAGTCTATTTTGTCTCCTTAATTCACCTCATCCACGGGCCTCTCAGATAATATGACGTCGCAACACAAACGACCAACTACGTCAAAAGATATGACGTCAAACAGGTGCCGCCAAGAACACCTCAAAGGATATGACGTACGTGGACCGGCAGGGGGTGGATGACGTAAGACAAGTGGCTAGTAAGGACACCTCACAGGATATGACGTACGTGGACCGGCAGGGGGTGGATGACGTCAGACAAGTGGCTGGTAAGAACACCTCACTGGATATGACGTACGTGGACCGGCAGGGGGTGGATGACGTCAGACAAGTGGTCGGCAAGAACACCTCACAGGATATGACGTACGTGGACCGGCAGGAATGGATGACGTACGTGGACCGGCAGGAATGGATGACGTACGTGGACCGGCAGGAATGGATGACGTCAGAGGGGTCAAGGGGAGCCAAATATTTTAAACCTCCATTTCTTCCTTACTAATATTAATAAGCATTATGTAAATACGGATCGTAATCTTGAATCTACTTGTACTCTCAACAGTTCCATTATATAAAATATCAAATTACCGTCGAGTTAAGTATTTTTTAACAATTCCTATTTCCATCATAAAAAAATTGTTTCTTCATACAAAAGTTGCTTAACTCAACACTTCCTTCGTTAAATAGGCACATTTAAAAATTTCCGTAGCACGAAACGTACCTACCTCAGAACAAAAAACTCGACATCATTAAAATGATGTTCCAAACAGCTCGTTAGTATGAAAATTGACCTGTATTTCAACAGTTTGATTCACGATCGTGTTGACAGGCTCAACCTTTGAGCCGTCATTGTGAACGAACGGGTGGTCGTACAAAGCTGCGGATGGTCTTAAAAAATTCTTAGGAATAAACTCTATCTAAATATGAAATAAAAAACATACCGTTCTATATGAATTTTTCGAGTTTTGGAATTTTCAAAATTTCAAAATTCGGTTTGAACCCCTTCCTCTTGACCTAGGGTTATGAAAAGTTTCGAGGACCATTGTGGGGTTGGTCGGAAGTCATAAAAAGAATTTGGTAATTTTAACTCAACGCTAACCGGGCAAAGTGCCGCGGACGGCGTACGGCGAACGGACTGATTAATTTTAATTCGATTTTCTGAATCTACGTATCTTGAAACGTAAACCAACAAATTTTGACATGGGGTTAAAAAGTTTTTTTCTTTGGGCGATTCCAATGGTTCATTATCGAAGATAAGGTGATCATTCTCAATCATTTATATTGTCAACACGAATGCAAGCTTCATATTTGTTAATTAAACCAAAAGTCATCGTCACGAAATTAACAAAGGTCCTTATGAGTGTGTTAGTGACTTCACTATTTCAAAAAAAAATCTCACTTGAGAACGTCATCCGACTTTTCATTTTTCGTATCCGCCGGTAAATCCTCCCTGGTGATGAGGTTGTAGCAGCATACCGGCGCCGCCCCATTGTTGTAACGTTTGTAATGCCGTTTGTGGAGGTGCAGGACGTGGCTGAGACTGTCCCCTTTTCTGGAGATGCTCGTCAGCAGAGGCAGAGAGCTGCACGAGATGGGCTTCTGTTTTTCGTATAAACCCTTGATCGACTCGTGGAACGGCGGCGTGTCTGGTATTCGGCAAGTTGGACTGTATACCAGATAGCCCGCCTTTTCCAAGTAGCTGGTGACGTTTGTGGAGTTCAGGTAGTCGAAGAATGTAGCTGGAAATTGTGATGAACTTTTCTCTTACAAATGTTAAGTACTAAATTTAAATAAGTTACTCGTAGAGCAAATAGCCGAAGGAAACTTATCTTTTACAAAATTGAGGCGTTTGACGAGTTTGACGAGTTAACTCCAATTTTTGAGCAAAATGAGCTAACTGACGTTTCTCCGAAAAAAAATCGTTCTATCATTTTTTGCAACAAGGGGTTTCCGTCCATTGATCGTTATCAAGAAATCTGCCAGATTGAGTTGGCTTCTTCGTTTTTTGGAGCAACATGAAGCTATTTCCAGGAGTTGACGCTTTGATTGAAAAAATGGAGTTAACGCCTTGTTGATGCAGACCCCCCAATTGGCTAATTAATGAATATATGAATACATCAAAGAGAACTGGTCAAAGTTACCACTCACATCTATCAGCGGGATCGATGTCTTCGGTCTGTCTTATGAGTGATATGTAGCCGGAAGATGAGAGGCTGCTTAGGATGTAGAAAATCGTCACGATGCCGGAAAACAGTAGGAATCCAATGATGCGGAGGTGCGGTCTCTTAAAGAGGTTAAGTAAGTTGTACCCTGAAACACGCACATCCAAAACCATAATGCAACATTTAAGAACGCATTTTCGAGGGGAGAGGAAGGGGATCCGTGTGACGAGCAATCCATTGCCAAGTGCACGAATCTCAAAAATAAAAAATCCAGTCATGCAGCATCAGAGGTGGGCGTATTCACAGGTATTCATAAATATGAATACGAATAAAATTCATAACTCAGTAAATATGAATATGAATACGAATAAAGCCGGAATTACATCTTTTGTGAATTTTCCCAGGAATTCACAATTTTTTGTTAATTTTACTAAACTTTACTGTATTTTTTGTGGATTTCACTAAGATTTTCCTATTTTTACCAAGAATTTTACTTAAATTCAAGTTTTTCCAAAACTTCACATTTTTTGGGAATTTCGCACAATTCATATTTTTTGTGTGAATTTTATAAAAACTTTTGCCATTTATGAATGAATTACATAACTTTTCTCCTTTTTACTGTAAATTTGTCAAAAAATGCCCATTTTTTACATCAATTTTACCAAAGTTTTCTGTATTTGGTGTGAATGTTACTCAAATTTCCCTATTTTACAATGGCTTTTACTGAAATTCAATTGTTTTCACGAAAATTCTACTAATATCCGCATTTTCGTGTCAATTTTTCCACAAGTCACATCTTTATGTGAATTTTATAAAAGCTTTTGCCATTATAGATGAATTTCACAAACATTTCTCCTTCTTACTATAAATTTGAGAAACAATTCCAATTTGTTTTACATAAAAATCCACTGTATTTGGTTTGAACATTCAAATTTTCAGTAAAAAGTATAAAGGTTAGTGTAATTCATCCACAATTAGCAAACGTTTTTATAAAATTCACAAAAAAATATAAATTCCGGGAAAATTTGAAAAAATGTGAATTTTGTAGAATTTCTGAGGAAAAACTAGAATTCTTGGTAAAATATAAAAATTCGAGTAACATATAAAATAGTAACAAAAAAAATACAGTAAATTTTAGTAAAAGTCACAAAAAATGGGAATTTTTGGGAAAATTCACAATAAGATGTGATTATGGCTTTATTCGTATTCATATTCATATCTTTATTCGTATTCCTTTTTTTTTCTATTTGTGACTTTTATTCGTATTCATATTTTTTTTATTCGTGAATTTTATTCGTGCAGCATGGATATAAGAACAAATTTCTGAACACAGCTGGTGTTATGTAAAATGTCACATTTTGTTCCTTTTTTGCCGAGCAACACCTCATTTCATAGATCTCTCAACGCAAAACTCGATGGTGAAGTCAGAATTGCGATTTCTCATTCCGTTATCAGATTGGAACAGATGAACCGTGAAGAGCAACTCAAGTAACAACCACGTTTCATCATCGTCAAAGTTCCAAAGCTCAAAAGGCCCATCTACGAACTTAGCCTTTCGATTGCCAGGACAGATTTGAGAAGTAAATTCAGGATAGTCCGGAACGGATTTTGGTATGCAAATGTTTCGGAAATCCGAGTTTTCAAAATTGTGGACCATGAAAAATAGCTTCCTTCTTTTAGAAAATTCGCTAAAACATCCCCAAACCACAGACCACATACATTGGACAGAGATTATATGACGAGTTGTTCCTGTCCAACTAATCTATATGTATTTACCTATGTGATATGTGGTTTGAGGGAATTTTGAGCCGAGAACTATAGCTTCCTTTTCTTCGAAAATTCGCTAAAAAACGGTCTCTATCAACCGATAAATACAAATAGACAAAAAAAGGTCGTAATAACCTCTCATGGTCAATCCTGGTGGCTGGCCAACTTCATTCTATACCTCATTGACACCCTGTCATCCCGACATCTTCTCTTGGTTCTATAGGAGCTATCCATTAAATAACTGACAAAAATCAAAACAACACATTTTAGAAAACATTGGCAAACCTCGAGCATAGACGGACCATCGCGAGACTGGAAGTCAGTGGCAGAGGCGGGCGGAACTAGGTAAGATAGCAACAAGGATGCGACCGTGTACATTATCTCATACGCTACTGGAACCCCATTCAGACGAGCGAAATCAACGGGTTTTGGTTTGTTATCTTCGATAATGAACCATTGGATACACTCTGCGAATTCTTGACACAACGGTTCATTATCTTCTTTGTGCAGATCACCCTTCTGTCTAGGTCTGATGAATCATCATTAGTTATTAATAATTTTACCAAGTAGTGAAAAATATTATTGATTATTGTTAGTTATTAACGAACAGTCATCATTGCTTATGATTAATTAATTCGATATCTGAAACCATGGGCTGTTCGAATCAGCTGGACTAGTATGAACATTGAACCGGCCGGTGGCCTCACGATTCACCATCATGTTAACGACTTTAGATCTGCTCCAACCTTGAGTCCTTATTTTAAGCGGCTGATGGTACTATGCTGCAGATGGTCTTAAAAAATTCTAAAAAATAAACAAAATAAAAAAATCTAAATGTTGACTAAAAACTATTTATACCGCTCTATAGAAAATACGGTTAAATAGATATGAATTTTTCGAGATATGAAATTTTCAAAATTTGTTTTGAACCCCTTCTCCTTTACCTAGGGTTACGAATAGTTTCGAGGATCATTGTGTTGTGGGGTTTTCGGAAAAAATCCGTCCGTACGCCGTACGAGGCACTTTGCCCAGTTAGCGTTGTGCTAAAATTACGAAATTTGGTTTACGGGTTCAGATCAACCCCACAATGATAGATAATAATATTATCTATTATATATTATATAATATGGATATAATATAGATAATGATAATATAATAATAACATAATAACATAATATCATAATATCATTAATATTATATATTATATAATATGGATATAATATAGATAATGATAATATCATTATATATTCATTATATATCATTATATCATTATATATATATTATATAATAGATAATACCTAGTTATTAATAATTAATGATAATTCATATAATAATTAATCTATGATTTAGTGATCTAGACAGAAGGGTGATCTGAACAAATAAGATAGGTAATAAACCGTTGTGTCAAGAATTTGCAGAGTTTTAAAAAAACTGTTTCTGCGGGTTTAGTGTCTTGTAGAACGTATCCAATAAAATCCGAAAAACCTATCCGGAGTGAATAAGTCGTTTATTTGATCGATATACGAGTATTCGACTGATATGAACGTACCTGATCGGTGAGGGTTGCCATTTTGAAGGCTTTTGGTCATTCCGTTCAGCACCTGAGGTCTGTCGGCTTCTGCCTCCAGTGTGTTGTGGCACATCTCGCTGGGAAGCCTGTCCTCATCACTCGCCTTGGCATCTGCGAAAATTAAATGTCAGTATCTGGTTTCCAGGAGCACTCATTGTTTGTATAAAAACAGTGCCATTGCTACCATATTGAACGCAAAGCTCTTAAAGTCAGCTGAAACCAGATAATTATACATTTTTGGTCCTTCTACAATTTCCAAAATGCAGAACGCTTGCAATTGTTATTGGGTTGTTTGAAGTCTTTGTCATAAAAAGAACCAACACTGAAGAGTTCTGCAGCGCCACTAAGATCATCAGAAGATTCTTCAGTTTCTTCATTGTTTTGTCATTTGTTTACACAAACTAACTCTTATTTGGGAAAAGCTGATCTTCGTTGAAGTTGTAAGTCTTGCATAATACGAAATTGTAAGACTTACTTACTTACAATACTTAGTATTGTATAATTGAGCCTTCATATTACGAAGGGCTCAAATTGCGTCTGTTTCTTGTTACAGGTAAATATCAGTTATTATCGGTTCCTCTCTTTTGTGAATAAGTAATTTGTATTTAGGTGAAAAACTTCATTGTTAGGTCGTACAGCAAGACGGACACTTGTCAGAGTGGAACCGTTGCGTAATTGTCCCGAAGTTTTTGCCATCTGGTGAACCAATTCATGTTTTATTCATCTCGTCGTAACCGTTCATTAGAGGCTACTTACTAACGTGAAAACGTATAGTGTTTAAAAAGCGAATGAACCAAAATAAGTGGGCGCGAAACTTGAAAACTAAGCGAATTTTCGAAGAAATAACTGGTTTTATGTAAAATGTATCCATTGAAGGACTCGATGTCCATGAAGAACATCTCAATACTTAGTATCAACCACGTTTTAATATCGCAATTCTGATTTCGCCCTCGTGTTCAGCGTAGAAAAACCTTTAAAATGAGGTATCACTTGTCAGACAGTTTCATTTTGGGGATTTACGCTGGTATGAAGGCATTTCATTGTCTCAACCTTTGTGCGCGCACTGTAATCGAACGGCTGGTCGTACAGAGCTCCGGATGGTATTTCAGCACAACGCTAACTGGGCTAAGTGCCGCGGACGGCGTAAGGCGGACGGACGGATTTTTTTTGTAATGATATTTTTTAATACAATTTTAACGAAATTTAGCGAAATTAAGTTATTAATAGTTATTTAATTAAATGTAGCGTAATTTTCGGGGAAAATTCGCAAAAAGATGTGATTATGGCATTATTCGTTTCTATATTCATATCTGTATTCGCATTTATATTCATATTTTCTGATTTCTGATTTTTGTATGGTCATAATATTATGAAGGTCTGGAAAAAATTATGTTGCCTTTTTTCTCCAAATTGAAGTAAAATATCATAATAAACCCGTTTCCAGGTTATAAATCAACAAAACATCATTTTCTCAAAAAATGTCACTTGGAAACTTTTCAAACACCCCACCGTTTGACCCACAAAACGTACCCTGCCGCATTTTGTTCTACAGAAGCAAAACTATATTTTGCGGCTCTGCCACACACCTGAAAATTCGATTTTTGTAACGGATGAATAAGTGACGTATTGCGGATTTTATTGCAATATTATGTTCCAAATAAAAATGTTTAATTGAACAAGTAAACATGTTTGATCATTGACACCTTATACCCCCAAAGGAAAAATGCCTTTTCTAGAATTTTGGGGCAGTTACGAGTACATATTACAAACTGATTGCATTAAAGCCAGATAGTTTAAGATTGATTGTGTAAAAAATTAAGGATAATATAACACTGATAATTGTATTTTATCAACAACAACGAACGAAAAAGCTGATTTCCCAAAACTCTGACTGACAATGCGCCTTCTTCCCCTGTACTCTTCATTTATGAATATGAATACGCCCATCCCTGCCCATAGGTATTTTTACGGCCATCATTGTATCTATAAAATAATTATATTGGTTTTCCCCGAACAAATCACCATTTGAGCTCAATTTCCTCGAAATTATTATTTTGCAGATTCGTGGTTTTGGCGTGGTAGCTTCCCACAATCAGCACAATTCAACTCGTCCATGAATTGGAAGCCTGATTGAGTGACCGTTATGAACACAGCTGATGACTTTATCCGCGAGACAATTTCGGAAGCAGTTGAAAATATGCGTTAAAACTTTATTAGACACACTTGTCGGAATGACTAGTTCAAGATTCGTATTTCATTTTCAGTTTCATTTTCGTTTCAAGATTCGGTACCTTCCCCGATGATGCTGCCGCACAGTTGGACAAAACCTTAGCTGGACAAAACCTTTTAACTCCTTCGAAATGAGTGTAAACCGGACTCAAATGAGTTTGTGATGGTATTTGGGGTGGTATACGACGAATTTGGTGTAGAATGAGATGAAAAAACCAGTCATGCAGCATGAGCTAAGGAGCGCATTTTCAATAAACCATTTTAACAATTTTATAACTGTGACAATTTTTTATGATTGGTGGGACGTTTTTATAAGAAAATTTGCGCCGATTACGGATATATACTATATTTTTCTATACTTAAGATAGTAATTCTCAGTAAAATTTAAAAAAAACCCTCTTTGGAGTGATTTTGACCCTTAATTTTCTGAATTTGACCCCTGTAGGATATTTTCCCAGGTTTTGGAGGCACTGGATTTCTGTTTACAAACATGAAAAATGGCTCCTGTGAGTTCAATCCAAATTCATTGAGCAAAAACGACGTAGTGAGGAAAACGGCAAAAACATGAAAAGTAGGTAGGTACCTGCAAAAACTCATTTCTTTTTTTTTTCTTTTTTTTAAACAAAGTTTTGCTGTCAAAATTATACATGGACTGAATACCTTCAACAGAGGATCCACTTGCAACGAACCATCGGTGACACTAAAAATCGTAGTTAAAATTCCATATCATTCGATTGGGGATGAGGGGGGACGAAAAAGTGGTTGAACATGATTGTTTTGGTTTGTATAAAGCCACTGAAAAAGGTTTCATCACGAAACAAACTGCAACTTTTTTTTGAGGGTCTAATTTCTAACAGAATAGATTCTAAATGCACGAAAATGGCTACAGGTGTAAAGTGTAGCCTTCACTTAGCACTTTATCTTTGGTGTGATATCCATTTTATCTGGATAAAATACATAAAAGAGGACAAAAACCGGAAATAATTTTGTTAGAGCACTCGACACGTCACTTCGGATTTTTCTGGTATCAGGTGATGGTAACCGTTCAGAGGCTCAGTTTCGACTAACATGTGGGATCTAATGACATTGTTTACTTTCTGCAACGTTCTGAAGGACTGCCACGAATCAACCTGCATGTATACACCTGTACTTTGATTTTCTATAGGAGTTACGTATTTTGAGGTTTTGTCCAGCTAAATTAGCGGTTTGGCCCACTGTGTGACGTCAGGGCGTGCGTCGTGGATCACTGTTTAAAGGGTATCGAAGCTGTGTACTTTAATATTGACATGTTCTTTCATCAATGAGCACAGAAGAATGCGGGGGGGGGGGGGCGTACCTGTGCACGGAAGTTGGACGTCCCACGATGTCAGGACGTAGAGAGAAGTCGACGGCGACTGTCCCGATCACACTGGCGGCCTGATATCGACTGAGGCGAGCGCAAGCGCCCTCGTCGCCACCCGCTTGACGCCTTGGCCGCCCTCCCTCGTCTCCCTCGGGAAAGTATATTTAGCGGAAATCATCTTGTAAATGTTAGCGAATTTTCGAAGAGAAGAAAGAACCTGTAGTTCTCGGTCCAAGATTTTTTAAACTCGAATTTCCGAAAGATTTTCATATAAAATCCGTTTTAGACTATCATACACGGGGTGTTGCATTTCGTGACGGTCACAGGCTAGGAATCGATTCTACAGCTAATTTCTGGTTGAAAATATCCTGCAGCAATTTTTTTTACTCAGTCAAGAAATGGAGATTTTTTCAATTTTTTTTCAATTGGAGATTTTTTTCGTCTTTTCGACTTTATCACACTAAATGACCATAACTAGCTTAATTTACATGAAAATTCAAATCTGATTACCCCGTTGGAATGAACACAAAATTTTCTATCCCTCTGATGAAAAACAACTTTATCTTTGAATCGCCAAAGCCAGTGAAAAATCAACTTGAAAAGGAAAATTTGTCAAATGGCCCTAACTCCCTTAATTTACATGAACATTCAAATCTGATTACACCGTTGGAATGAACACAAAATTTTCTATCCCTCTGATGAAAAACAATTTTATCTTTGAATCGCCAATGCGGGTGACAAATGAACTTGAAAAGCAAAATTGGTCATTTCGTAGAAATTTCCACTTTTTTCAAACGCTCATAGACCCCTATAACTCGGCAAGAGAATTACAGTCTGTAGTCCTAAAAGTTGCACCAAAAAATCAGCTTCCCAATTTTGAGGGGGGAAATCGTTTGAATCAAGAAAAAAGTTGTTTTTCAGAGGAAAGTCCGGTTCTTCACCATGGACTCGTCAGGAAAAAATGAGTTTGAAAACGGATTTCATGTTATTCTTCTAGTAAAATGTTATTTATTATCGAAGTTCCTATTGTAGGTGTTCGAAATGTCCGTTTGTCTTTGAACTGTGACCCGCTTCTATCAATGAGCGGTGCAAGTTTGAGCACGGAGGAGTCAGTCCGTCGCGCTGTTCGGAAAACATCTCTTCGTGATAATTAGTTGGTTTTCGTCATTAAATGAATAAAATTTTTATAAAACCAGTAAAAAGAAGACATTTTACATAAGAAAAGTTATTTCTTTGAAAATTCACTGTTATAGCCATGCTGCATGGCTGTGGGAAATCCATAAACTGAGGTGTTATTCGGCCAAAAAGGAGACAAAATTTGTTATAAGACCAGTAAAATTGAGACATTTTACGTAAGAAAAGTTATTTCTTCGAAAATTCACTGTTATAGCCAAGCTGCATGACTGTAGAAAATCTATTTATATAGAATTTTGTTGGTTTTTTTTTCGTTCTTCCAGGCAACATTTTGACGAATGTATTCAGTGTTCATCTCCTAGGACTGGGAGGTTCTTAATGAAATTCCGTACCTCCTTTTCAAATTCCAAATGTCTAAAAGAAAAACTGAATGGATATTGGGTAGGTACTGAATTCTATATGAGAACCTTGAAACAATTTCAATTCGATAACAACATGATAATAGCTAGATTGAGTTTTCGAGGCGTTTAGTTTCAAATATATGCGGGTCCCTCTATCAGTAGTCTTCAGTGGCACACACCTTTCGCTTGTTTTACAAGACCAAACATCAAAAACTTCGGTTGGTACCCGCACGAAACAAACCGTCAAACTTATTATTTGGCTCTGTCCAGTTTATCACCATTGTAGGGTCTCGAGTGAATTGGCACAAATTCTTCCTAAACAATGGAGTTTGTCCTTCCGTTTTCCACTTGTAAGAGACTCCAAGTTCATTAACAGTTGACTTATGGCTCTGTTTGGATGCAAAACTTCACCATTATCACTTTTCGACTTTTTCGAGAACTTCCTAGCGGGTAGCCGTTGCCAAGTTCCTTGATGCGGATAGTGGGAATAAGCGAATCAAATACTAATTATAACGCGAGTTTCTTCAGAAATAGACCCCTCAAACGTCATGCGGGAAAAGCCTTCGAGCATTTTGGCATCCCCCGTAGTACTTGCGGATCAACGGTAATTCGATTTACCAAACACGAAATAGACGTGGAATCAGACCGAATGTCCACAATAATGTCATGAGATTAGTCACGTGATCAGTAACTACTCGAATAATAGGTTTCACCTACGGAAATGGGGTTTTTACGGAACCACCCTATTTTGGACCTGGCCTTTTCGATGATGAAGTCCAAATTTCAAAATTCGAACCGGAAGTGGGAGAAATTGTGACCATAAACATACGAAAAGTGTGACCATAAACATACGAAACCGCCTCAACGACACGCTGCTAAGGTAAAACGCCTCAATTCACCAAAATATTGAGATGAGGCGTTTTACCTACACAAATTTACATTACGAGTACTTTGGGTGTTTTCCTAACAAAACATCCGTTTGAGTTGTTAACGTTAAGGTGACTGCCTAATGAGCAAGTTGAGGCATGTTACCTAAACCAACATCCCAAAACGGAAGCTGACTGGAATATAAATCGATTAATTTATCGATTAATTTGCGAGTTTTTTTCACCGTTGAATTGATATCTCACCAAAAAAGGGGTTTTTTATAATGAGTTGCAGACTATAATGACTTACATCAAAGGTTTCAGTGAAAAACTACCTACCTATGAGGCGAATTTTAGCAATTTTTTGAATTTTGAGTTGAGGCGTTTTACCTTAACAGGGGAGAATAATAATTATTCATCTACAATAATTATTATTGTAGATGAAACCTAATATTCGGTATATGAATAATTATAAAATGAATTAATGAATAATTGAAACCTATTATTCAAGTTCAATGTCCTGATAATCGTCCACGAGAAAAAATCTTGGTTACAATAATAATTATTACCAATTATTGTAACCGAGATTTTCTTAATCCGTGGACACGACAATTATCAGGACATTAAACTCGACATGACAAGACCTTGTGGGTTTTGAATCACCTGTTTTCTCCGCTGAGTTAGTTACAATTTGTAACTTACTAACAACCTACCGCTCAGACAGGACCATCATAGAGCATTTTCAATTGGCACACGAGAGTCGACCGCACAAAAGAGTCTAAACCCGCTCTACGACTTGCCACCTGGTCGGTTCGTCCGTCCGCGTTTATTCCACGGATATTCCGCCTTTTCCTCGATTCCGTTCACAGAAGAACAATTAAGAACAAATGCCCTCGCCATCAACAGTCCCTCATCCATCTCAGCCGGGGCTCCTCTTCAAGGCTGTTTTCCACGCTCGGTCGATCTCCTATCGGCCTTTCAACCATTCGCACGGGCACATCTGCCACCGACAATAACTCGACAAAGAACGATGTATGGAGTCATCGTTTGGCGATTGCATGCAGTAGGAAATGATGTAAATCTCCGAGAATAACGAAGGCGCAAACGAACTATGAATCAGAGGTGTTGAAATATTTGTGACTTTTAAAATCGATGAATGACTGAGTGATGAATTTTTGGGAATAACAAGAAAATTGAAGTGGAGTACAACATTAAAAATCCACAGTCATGCAGCATGGCTATAAGAGCGAAGTTTTGAAGAAATAATTGGTTTTATGTAAAATGTCTCTATTAAAGAACATTTCACTTGACCGACCGTTTCATTTTTGGAATGTATGGGTGAACCCTCCCCCTCCCAATCCCTCCAAAACCCCCCTCAGCTTTTGGACATTTCAACGCTGAAGGTGAAGTCGGAATTGCGATATCGCATTCCGTCATCAGCTTAGAGCAGACTAACCATGAATATAATATATCGAGGATCAACCACGTTTCTTCATCTTCAAAGTAGGTACTCAAGTTTTAGAACGAAATAAGATATCACAATTCAGAGTTTACGATCGTATTCAGCTTGTAAAAACCTTTAAAATGAGCTGTCACTTGTCTAACTGTCATTTTTTGAGTCTGTCACTCCTGTCTGACTGTCACTTCTTCCATATTAAATTCTAACTTTTCCAAACCAAACTCGACTTCTTCCACATAAAATGGTACTTCACCAAAGCCAAATTCAACTTCTGCCACAAAAGTTCAACTTCTTACATGACATTTTCACTTCTTCCATATCAAATTCAACCTTGTCCAAGCCAAATTCTACTCCTTCCATATCGAAGTCAACCTTTTCCAAACCAATATCAACATTTTTCAGATCAATTCAAAATTTTCCAAGCCAAATTCAACTTTTTTAATTTCATATTCAACTTTTTTCGTATAAAATTCAACATTTCTTTGCCAAAGTCAATTTCTCCCACTTGAAATTCAACTAGTTTCAAGCCAAATGTCTACCTTTTCTAAGCCAAACTCTACACCTTCCATATCAGTTAGCGTTTTAAACCTATTTCAAATTCTTCCGGATCAAATTCAACCTTTTTCTAACACAATTCAACCTCTTTCAAGCCAAATTCAACTTCAACAATTTCAAATTCAACTTTTCCTAACCAAACGCGACTTCTAACATCAAATTCTACCCTTTCTCAGCCGACTCAAATTCTTCTGCAAAATTTCTACTTCTTCCAAATTAAATGCAACCTTCTCCAAGCCAAATTCAACTCCTACTATATCGAATAGAACCTTTTCGAAATGTATTTCAACTTGTCGAAGAAAAGCACCATAGGTACGTTCTCACTTACCTCCAGGAATCCCGTTCATAATAACACTTCCACAAGTCGGAATGTCCTTGGATTTAACGACTCGTTAATAATCTCGTTATCCCAATTTTTATCGTTACGAGATACTGACAAGCAACTTTCATAGAGTGGAATTCACTCAGTGAATAGAAAAATTGGGAGAGAAACATAATATGGAAAAAAAATATTATGGAGCAGCCCCATACGAGTATGTTCCACACTATAATTGGAGGAGCCTCATCTAAGGAATCGTTGTGAAGTCTTTTCAACGTTTTTAGAGACACAGGGTGAGCTTCTATCATTGTAGTAGAAAATTCCTGAAAAAACGAAGCTGTTAGCTGACGTGGGCGTAAATGATTCACGCAACCCTCCTTGCAGTTCTTCAAGAAATTATCGGCAGACTCACTTGAGGCATCGGCTATTTGCACTTGACCTGATTTGACGGCCACCCTTTTTCATTCGATCGATGTCAATTTCTATGAAATATTCACTTCACTTCCACGGACCGATTGGAATTTCTTATATGAACTGGGTCGTTGTTACTAGTATTTTCCACTATTCTCACAGCATACTGGCGAGGCAGGGAAACGTTCAATATCCGCATCTTCAAAGGCCTGCACTCTTTAAAGACGCACTAAAAACCAATTTCGAATTTAATTCCAATTGAATTTCGATTTAATTCCATTAAATGGAAATTTTTTTTTAAATGGAAAATTTTGTCATCCCCGAAAAGTGGCTATAACGTTTCGGCAACGCGGAAGAATAACGCCTGCCAAGTTGGTGGGTAGTATGGCTCCCTCACTCATAACATGGACGCATACATTATTTGACGTATCTGAGATCGGTTCTTCGATAAGATGGTTCAGTAAATTAGCTGATGGCTGTAGAACACACGTTGAAGACGTCTAATTATGATAATCTTCCGGCAGGCCGCAGCATAATCAGTGTTGCTTGGTATTAACCAGCTGATTCGTTGTGAAAGGTTCCATGCTGGTGAAGTGATAATTATATAATATATAATTATATATAATTATCACTTCACTTCAATTATCATTACATTATATTATAATGTAAACACGAAACGCGTCTCAAGTGAGTCTTGTAAACCCCTTTTTGTTATTTTATTTCTATCTAAAATTTAAAATATATAATATATATATACATGTTTAGAGACGCTATTGACATAATTGAGCACTCCCTAAATTATCAGCATTAATTTAATGTACACTAGCTAACAATATAGACCAAGTAGGAATAAATGCTTATAATATAATGAATATTATTGAATATTATGAATATTAAAACAATGATATCATAATAATGAGAGTTGCGGATTTTGAAGGCGGGTGTCAGAGAAATGGCTGACGTGCAATTAGTTGCTATAGAAAATATACGATGACAAATTCAGCAAGTGTTGAGGCCGGCTCCCTTTATGTGAAGAAGTGAAGTGAATAGTGAGGAGGGGGATAACTGCATCGAAACAAGGCATCCCCGTCACTCAGAAAGACGAATACAGGTGAGGACCTGGTAATAAAGATAAGGTAATAAAGATAAGGTAATAAAGATAAGGCAGGAATCAACTGCAAAACCCAATTGTAAATTTGTTGGAGCTCAGCTGGGTTTTAGGGACAAACACTCGGCAGTACAACTACACTGGATAGTAAAAGAACCAGATGAGAGAAAGAGTACGGAATGCAACCCCGCGGGGTCGTGCAATTTCCTACATCAGCAGAAAACCGTATTTTTTAAAAGAATTTCTTCATTTTTAATGATTTCTTGGTGCAGGTTGGACCAACCTGCAACACTGTCCGCTACCCCGGGTACACCTGGACCAACGTGTGGCATTCCCTAGAAAAGAATTATGAGAAATTGCTAAATGCACAAGCCTTCATTCACTTCAAAACTCGGTCATTTGCCAATTGGAACTGATGATGGGTAAAACATGAATGAAATAATTACAATTCATTAAGTCGATAATCATCAACCAGGAACCGTTGGGAGAAGGTCAAATAAATGCAAATCCATTAGAGGAATAAATACAATTTATTAAATTACAAGATTGTGTGAAAACGTTTTGGTGGAGGTCGAAAGATCACACTTTAGGGCACCCTGAAACAGAAAAAGATTTCGATGGTCAAACATTGTTATCATTCAGCAAGAACTGCATTTTTGAATTTATCTATAAGTACCTATCAGTAGTCAGCAGTCTCAAGACTACGTTTGTTGAAGTGTGGAAAGTTTTTGTTTTTGGTTAACAGTGTCATGCGGATAACAACTTCATGCTTTTGCTTTGTTAATAATCTTCAATAATGAACATTGTAATCGACCAAAGAAAAAGGTTTTATTAACCCCACCCTAAAATATTTTGGTTTACGTTTCAAGATACGTAGATTCTAAAAATCGAATAGAAACAAATCCGTCCGTACGCGGCACTTGGCCCAGCGTTGTGCTAAATTACGAAATTGAGTTTACGGGTTCGGACCAACCCCACAATGATCCTCGAAACTTTTCATAACCCTAGGTCAAGGGAAAAGGGTACAAAACGAATTTTTAAATTTTGAAAATTTCATATCTCGAAAAATTCAAATAGAACGTATAGTTTTTAGTTCACATTTAGATAGAGTTTATTTTGTAGAATTTTTAAAGACCATCCGCAGCTTTGTACGATCCGACGGTCGTTCACAAAGTTGGAGCAGATCAGAAGTCGTCAACATTATGGTGAATCGTGAGGCCACCGGCCGGTTCAATGTTCATACTAGTCCAGCTGATTCGAACAGCACATGGTTTCAGATATCGTGTTAGTTAATCATAATCAATAATAATATAAAAATTATAAATAACGAACAAAATTAATAGTAATTTTGACTACCTACTTGATAAAATTATTAATAATTATCGATAATTCATTATAATAATTAATCTAACATTTAGTGATCTAGATAGAAGGGTGATCTGCACAAAGATGATAATAAACCGTTGTGTCAAGAATCTGCAGAGTTTTAGTTACATGAAATCCTAGCTCTAGGGATATCTATTAATAATGGAACTATGGGCTCCATAATTATTTTTATTTGCAATCATCAAAATTTGATGATTGCATATACAAATAATATGTATGTAACTTCGTTTTTAATTATATTTATTTGTTTAACAACTTATAACTGTAATAATGATGAGGTCATAAGTTACAAGTAGATACAATAATCTTCACATTCCGTAGCAAAATTTACTCCTTAAGAGGCGCCAATTCGGATGGAATTTCCATAACAATGGCTTAGAACAGCTCCGTGACAAGCTCTTCAATACATCATAACGAAGAAAGCTTGTGGTGGCGATACTTGAAGGATAACCTCTTATTTTTAAGTTGGTCGATCTATAGGGATTACACCCCGGAAAGGGCTTGTCGGGACGCCTCTATTGCCCTTTTGATGAAGTTTGATTGATGAGAAGGAGCATCAGGTTGAAATAGGACCCGAAAGGTTTTGTGTTTGACGATATTGATCAATAGCGCTTTGTATGTTGACAATATCGACATTTTATACTCACTGAAGTTAATCATAGGTAATCATACCGAAATGTTGGTAATGGACTGGTAAACATCTGCCTACTCTTTCGCAAGCGATTGATCATTTAACGGTGTATTTGACCGGTGGAATGACATGAAAAATGAACAATAATAAAACTAAAACTCTACTGATACATTTCTGTACCTACAACTATCAGCATTAAATTTACCAGCATGAAATTTTCGTGTTATTTTCCATTTAGTGCCCAAACTACTAAATTACTACGTATTATAATGCAAAGTGTGAGTTCGACATGGAAAAACTAGTAGGACCGAACTCGACTGTACCAAAACGTGAGCATACAAATCAACGTAATATCGAGCTAACAAAATTAGTGTCCAATAGAGTAAACATATAAACAATATCAATAGAGGTGTTGACGATGGAACTCTAAATTACTAATACCTACCTAGAATCAAGGGAGTTGGTGACATGGAAGCCTTGGAGATATTGAAGAAAAGGAAGTTTGAAGAAGAAGAATAAGTGGAGGTGACAAAGATGCATAGAACGGGGATATAGTTCTCAAGTCCGTGTGAGTGAAACCTAAGTAAACTACAGCTGTCCGATGTATCATGATTTAGAAGATAAGAGAAGCCAAGAAGAGGTACAGTGATAGGCTTTGAACTTTGAAGAGCTTTGAAGTACTCGAGTAGGTACTTCATTTTATTGAGAGCTACCAAGAGAAAGTTTGTGGTGAAAAGGGACCATGGAGTTCTCTAACAATAGCTGGATTGTAACTAATATAATTGAATAGTTAGTTGATCACACATAAATTAAGAAGATCCCACGTCTATATTTCTTCTATGGATATATTATTCATACAGTTTTGAAAATTACCATTCACTGCACACCTGGCCCCTACTTTTCCGCCATCTCTGGGTACACGTATAATCATAACATGTGATAAGCGCACTGTTTTTCCCTGAAGGGGTATTAATTTCATTACGACAAATGAGTACTTGACCTCGAATTACTGACTCGATCATGGGAATGAACAGAGGAACAGGTGGGCAAAGGAACTTAAGAGATAGGCGAATATAGGGGAAACTTATTTTATCAGAAAATACCTCGTACTTGGCACTGGTCGAGAACATATTAGTTTTCAATTTCGATATTTTGATTATTTTTACACCGGAGTATTTTGAGTTTTTGAAGAAAAATACTGACTCAAGTCAGAAATGTCAAGATTTCTACATTTGGAAGTTTACAAGTATGTACGTAGTCCTTAACGCTTGTCTGCATGAAAAAAGAAAAAAAAACCGGAATGAAGAAATGTTTCAAAACTCACGGCAGATTTGGCAGTTGGTTTCGTCCGAGTTGTCGCCACAACCGTCTCTTCCAGAGCAAGCGATAGCTGTCGAACGACATCTCCCGTTCGCGCACCTGGAGAACGATTCAAAATAGTGTTATCGTCAGGAATATTGATATTAGGTAAGGTGAATAATAATTATTTAATTTAATTATTAAAGTTGGGTTCGTTCGCATGTCTCTCAAATAATCAGATTTCCAATTGTTGCACGAGAGTGCAGTGCAGGCTGGAATTGCAACATTGGTTCCAAACCTTCTTCCGACCACAGCCCAATAGGTATCTACAGTCATTTGCAGGAGCGCAGCGCGGCTCTGGACATGAGGGTACCGCACCCAAGTCAATCCCATTGGTATCTATTGCAGTTCTCAACATTAAGATGTCTAGTGTACATACCTACTCTCACGTCACTTGAATGAATTAAATCATAGCTTCAGTTTTGATCTTGCAGACAGGCAATTTACCGAATTCCCTCATTTGTGCCAGAAAGGAAGCATGTTGGATGTGCTTGAATAGTTCGAAATTATCAAGAGTGATAGGTTAGGCAAATGTTTGAATGATGTAATTCCTTCAAGTTTTTCTTCTAGCGGGCGCCCATGACGTCACCCGTCACCGTTAATCTGGTCATTCTGGTGCACGCGTCAGTGTACACAAATTAACGCTGTAGGGTGACGTCATGGGCACCCGCTAGAAGGTTGCGGTTCCCCCAGAGGCCTCAACTGGTTTGTGGTCTGACTGCAATCAGATGTTTGTAATCCTCTTTTTTCTTTCTCTTCTTAGACGACTTGGCTTCAGCCATGCAGTCATAGTCATTCAAAGCCATTATCAAATATAGGTAGCGTTGCAATGGGTAGCGGGTGATTCAAATTTTCAATTGAATGCTTTTATTATTCTTAATAAATTTTTTCGCCATTCAACTTCTCCCTACATTCTTCATTTCTTAACGTTACGCCCTTTCCTTTGCCTTTGCCTTTGGAAGGAGACAATATACGGTCTTTGTTCATAACCCTTAAGTCTCAACGCCAAGCTCACCTCTTATCCTCCTCTCTATTACCTGAGCTTCATATAATTACCGTATTAATGTCTTCATCGATGTTGAAACTTAGTCGAAGAGTGTAACGGTCCGTCAAAATACTTTAAAGGCATCTCATTGGCTTCACCGAGCAACTAGTGAATGGGAGTGGTTTCTAGCATTCCAAGGCAAAGTCGAAGGCATTTGTACTGCATTCTATCGATCTTTGACATAGTAGTTTTGCAGGCTTGACCATAAAACGTGCTCTTGTAGTCCAACACTGCACGAACTGTGGCCCTATAAAAAGCAAGCATACTGCTGGTTCTGCTCCCCATTCACCATGGACAATCATCTGAAGGATATTAAACAATTGCTCACATTTCTTAATGGCGTATGCAATGTGGACTTTCCAGGCTAACGTTTTGTCCATCCATAGTCCGAGAAACTTAACGTTATTCCTCACAGGGAACTGACAATCACACAGTCTTACTCTTTCTCCGACGTCACTTAGGCAGACATTGTGACGGCCATTAAATCATTGGAGAAGGAGGATGTAAACAATAATAATGTAAACATCGGTTCAAATTTTTGACATTCAATCGCCCACCAGATCTATCGATCCAGGAATTTGCGAATATTTGACAGGCCTAATAAATCATACCAATATAGTACAGCAACCACAAACCAAGAGAGAAATGATCAGAAAAATTCTACACCAAACTGAAATCGACTAGGATAAACAGTAAATAGTTCATAATCTAGGTAGGTATCGAAATCCTGTTTGAATGTTGAAAACCTTTGAACAACAATCGATCCAGTTTCAACTTGCCTGAAGGGGCAGTAGTGAGCAGGTCCGAATCCGTTGCAGGCCCCCTCAGGCTCATCACTGCCGTCTGGACACGTGAGTATAGCGTTGCAGAATTCGTGGCCGCCAATGCAGCTTCCGTCCTTGCACCTGTACGTTCCTCGTGGGCAGCCTGGGGAAACGCCAAAAATTAGTAGTCGACTTTTATTATTTAAATTATTTAAATAGTAGTCGACTTTCCACACCCCTGCAAATTATTATTGTGGGCTTTGAGCTTGTTTGCCCGTCCTGGTCCCCGAGGTACTTGTTCCTAGCAAAAACTATTAATCTACGAGCGATTGACTGTAATTGTATAAAATACAATAATTATTATCAGTGTTATTTCATCCTTAATTATTAATTATTAAGGATAAAATAACACTGATAATTGTATTTTATCGACAACATTGAACAAAAAAGCGATTTCCCAAAACATTCCTCTGACTGACATTGCGCCTTCTCCCCCTGTACCCTTCAATTACTAATTATTGATAAAAATTAATAATAATAACACTGCTCTACAAAAAAAGTGTCCTGAAAGTTGCCGGCCTCATTTTATCATGGATGGGGGTTTTCGAGGGTGCTGAATGCGAATCCGTTGTCCGTTTTTTTTTTCGATTTTTCGACATTTTTATGATTTTTTACTACAAATTTACGGTGTATTTTCCTGGTCATCACTAACTTCGTAAAAAAAATTATAATGGAGCTAGATTTTTAGGGAATTTCATGCTGAATCCAAATATGACCCCACTTTCTTTTTTACATTGATCCAACTCCCCCAAAAACCTACTAAAAAACTGTAAAAATAGAGTTTTTTTTGCATATTTTTTACTTACATTTTTGTTCTTGTTGACTTCAATGGACCTGACAAAAATAATCGAGGGCAACCATTCGAAAGTTTATACTCTCCTGCGTCGAATCAGACCAACCTGAACTCTCAACAGTTGTAATAATTACAACTAATTACAGCTAATTATTAGTGACGTTACGATTTTTTAAAGCTTGACAAATGGAATTGATTTTAGTGAAATATGGTGATAAGGCCTCGAAATTCGTAGGTAAATGGGATCTCCTGTCTCAGTGAATTTGTCAACAGGGTGAGTGCGGATTCTGTATGTCGCTAATTACATCTTTTGAGAGTTAAGTAGTAACAAAATTTGTCATGATTTAATCATAAAAACGTCGAAAAATCGAAAAAAAATCGCCCAATCGAAAAAAACGGACAACGGATTCGGATTCAGCACCCTCGAAAAACCCGATTCATGATAAATTGAGGCTGGCAACTTTCAGGTCACTTTTTTTGTAGAGCAGTGTAATTATTCAATCATTTAGTGATCTATACAGAAAGGTGATCTGCACAAAAAAGATTATTGTGTCATGAATTTTCTTTATTTCATTCTTACGGTGTTATGTCTTACGAAGAAAATGTTAAGCCAATAGAAATTTCATCGAAATCATTTTAACTGGGTGCTGCGGGATTCCTAAATTATTATACAAGTAGTCAATTATCGGGAGGTATTGTTAATAATGATTATTTTTGCCAACCTCTGTTTGCAATGTCTCGACAGTTAACTTCATCTTCACCCGCGGGACAGTCGGGGGACCCGTTGCAGCGGAGGCCAGCGGAGATGCAGACGTGCGGTCTCGATCTTGCGCACCTGGAAATCACGAACACATCTCAGATAACATTACATAGGAACCATTATTACAGGGCGCGAATGAATTGTAATGGTTGTCCAATGACATGTGAAAGTGACGTGGAGGTACAATACCTGAAGGCAGTTCTTGGGCAGGTCTCCCGGCACTGCTCGTCTTCACCACCAGGGCAGTCGGATCTTCCATCGCATACGAGATACCAACTGATGCATTTACCGCTCCCTCTGCACTGTAGGCACATCAATAACAACATAAAATGAGAAAGCAGCTAAACAGTAACATGATAACAATAACTGTTGTGTGTATTTTATTTGAGTTGATCTCTACATCTAAGGCTAGGGTTCATCGATTTGTGGAGTTGATGCGTACTGATTTAGCTTCGTTCAACTTAATCCTCACATCTTAGTCCGCTTGACAATCCAATCAGTGGACTTTTGTAATTTGTGTGTAGTGGTGTTCTACATCCCCTCCAACAGACAGGATTGCTGTGTCATCTGCAAAAGTCGCAATTGTTCTGTCTTCTCGTATGGGTAAGTCCCGTGTGTACAAAACGTAAAGTACGGGACCTAGTAGTTGGGTTCCCATCTTTTTTAGGCTTCAAGCTCGAGTAATGATCATCTTGCTTAACTCTAAAATGTCGGTTCTCGATATATGATTTAGGAGCGAGTACTTAATACTGTCGTAGGAGACACCTGTGCAATTCGACTATAGAATATTAGCACATGATACTAGCTGTAATTGACAGTATCCAACCCTCACCATCCCAAATTGATAGATTGACAGGTTTCTAACCTGCTAGCATCGTAGACTCGTTAGTCATAACGTAAGCTTACCTGCCTGCAGGAGGTTGTACGTTCGAGTCTGTCATATTGATGTCACATTGTTTCACCTTTTCCCAAATTCTACTTGCTCATTATGAGATTATGAATAGTGTTTATGAATGCCAGACAAAATTGGAAGTTTCAATCTTGTGTTGCATGCGGTTTTAGTAAAATACGATGTTATATAACTGTGATAATCTCGTTATGGTTCTGGAGCGTCGACCTGTTATTTGTCAATGCAAACCGAATCGTCAATTTTGTTTTTCGCCAGTTATGTGAACTAACACCTACAAGTGAACAAACCAAACGCCTGAAGCGATGACGCGCTTCGTATGAATTGTTAGAGGGTTCATTACCTTGCGGGTAATGAATATTCAGTTGAACAGGACGTTTACATTGTACAAAATCTCGGACAGCTGAAGTAACCCGCTCAACACTCGTTCTTCACTAACGGTAAATAACTGCGTCCTGCCACTTGGCACCGATTTATCATTTCTATATTTATTTTAGAATACGGAACCAGAACCGTTCCGTGGAAACGAAGGGTTTCAGTATCCCACTGAGTTCAAGTACTGGGGATAAAGTCGATGATAACATTTGGATCGGAGACTAGGGCGTTTGTCAAGTGTCCGGAAAACCGGATTCACCCCTGTTGTAAACACCAGCATACTTCCTTTCTTGCTTGCATATGCAAAAGCTACCGATCAAACCATAATGACTTTTGATGTTTCCAGCGCTTTCTTGTACGGAAATGTATCTGGAGAACTGTATATGAAACGACCAGATGAATTTGAGGAAGAAAAAGGGAATATTTGTCTTCTACAAAAGTCGTTATATGGCCTAAAACAAGCCCCTAACTGGAACAAAACGCTGGTAGATTTCTTGAAAAAGAAAGCATCAGATCATTTCGGAGAGATCAGTTCTCAAAAACAAGGACAATTCACTTATCTTGTCCATACAATGTATACTTGGGCATACATGTCATGTAGACGATGGACTTGTTATTGGAAACAACCCTAATATCATCATGGCATTTTTAACAGAATTAAAAACAAAATTTGGCATTACCTTCGAACCTAAAGTTTACCTTGGAATCGAACTTGAAAATGAAATAGGTAACCTGGTTTTTCATCAACCTAAATATGTCGACAAAATATTCAGAGAATTTAATATGGAAACAGCTAAAAGCGTGAAAACTCCTTCATTTCAAGGATCGATTACTAGCCTGACACTTGAGGCTGTTGGAAGCCTATAATATTATACTATAATAGGTACCAAGAGGTGTGATAATTTGAAAGAAAGAAGGATCCCGCTTGGAAAGGAGAGATTCCGAGACAGTTGAAACGATAACAATTCCATCGATCTCTTCAGTTCTCACTTATGCATGAAACAAACTGGCGCCATGCTGGCTCTGAGACGAAGGCGAATATGTACCGACTCATTTTTTCTCCTTTTACAAAGGTCGCGAGTGTGGTCATCTTTTCAAGTGATGACGCGGAATTTAGATCCAAAATGGAATTCATTCCAATATTTACCACTTAGGGTCGAGGTTTTGGTATTGAGGAAGTACTTGGCTACTCGACGTAGGTAATTGTAGTTGCTTCTTTGCACGTAGGTATGAAAACTTTACAGCCCTGGGTACAAATGGAAGTATTTTGTCTAAATCACTATTAGAAAATATATATTGTATATTATTAATCCTACCCATGATTAAAGGTGATATTTGGGTAAAGGGGAAAGAGGAAGGTGGTCATACATGGAGCAATCCCTAGTTTGGCAACAATCAAACCCTAATTACCTAGGTATTATCAGCCACAGTTTAGTCGCAATGATTCAAGTTGCTGGACACACGGGGCTTGACTCATCACTGCTTATCGTTCCCCCACCTCCACAGAGATCAGCTGTGGACTCAATAGTCATGGACTTGAGAACCATCAGATCATTCCCGACAAAGGAAAACCGGACTAAGCTTTTGGACGAAGACACGACCACGTCTCTCATGAGGTATTTGAGTACCTATTCTCCGAGTAATGATGATATAACGAAGCAAAATTAATTCTTGACCTCCTATATATCGAACCCAAGAGTGAGATCTATGCTGAAATAGCTCCTATTTTGATGACGTTTTGACCATTTGAAATTCCTGTAAAAATACTCTTTCCCCCTAATTAAAAGCAAAATGGGGGGGGGGGTTGCTTGAGGGTAATCATTTCAACACGAAACTACTTCATTCCAGATTTTCCCAGCAATCGATTTAAATTGCATGTAATTACACCTGGGCGTATTCAAGGCATAAGTAGCCGCCCGAGGTCACATGTGAGAAGGTAAAGCGCTGTTATCGACACTGTTCCTAACATGTTAATTAAAATCAGTTTTCAACCCCTTGCTCGTTTTCACTAAACAGCTCACGTTGAAAACTGATTTGAGTTATAACTCAACTTATAAATAACAGTTGGCAATACTGTAGATAATGACACAGCAATTGGGGTCGTCTGGATGTATCTTATCAAATCGGAAACATGTTGAGGGTTGAAGTCCCAAGGTTTCCAAACCGATTTAATTTGACTGTTTGGTTGAAAATGAGTAAATTTGATAGGTTAGAATATATGACCCGAACTGAATTCCTCCCTTTCTAGCCGCTGGCCCCGTCTATGAGAGATACCCCGCCAGTTTCCAGATTGATTTCGTTCATTCCGTTCGTCCTGAGCAGTCAGCTTCAGATGAATGGCTGTATTAAATTTATAATAATGGCAATTGGATTTCTGAAACCCGATAAAAGCGAGGTGACCGTATGCTTCAAAAATCCAACGGTACATTCCTATCGGCTAATAGTGTGATACAGCTGTTTCGGATAATTCGCTTACTTGAAAAGTGCCTTTATGGCAGCCTGTAGCAGCTGCTGAGCAGGTACCGTTGGTGATGACGCAGTCGCAGATGCCGCCGCGACACCGCGAGTTGGGATCAGCCGCAGCGCACTGTTTGTCGGTGATGCAGGCCAGTCCTAGCGACACTGGACCCTCGGCCTCTTCGCCTCTTCTCAGCGCATCACCTGGAGAACAGTGGTATATAAATATATATATATACATGCAGATGCAACATATTGTCATTGTATGCAAATATTATATTAAATCCTTAACTCACTAAGTGGCCTAAGTATTATATTAAACAAATTATCGCCGTATGGTCTACTTTGTTTTACTTTGTTTACTTGTTTGTTTATGGTTTACTTTGTTTATCCCACTTTAGAGCTAAACCCGAAGAAAAATTGATGATTAGAGGAAAAATGCCAAGAACTTTAAAGCAACACAGGCTGGACGATCCCTCCAGTAAAACAGTGTGCTCACTACAGGATTTCTTGAAATTGTTTTAGAGAAAATTTCGGAGATTGTCTTGAATTTTTCACCTATTGAACTAAGGGTGAGTGAGAAGTCATTTATGGTAAGAAATACCTTCTTACGGTACTCCAATCCAATACAATACGAATCAGACCCTGGCATTTCAAGCTTATAAAACGTTTGCATGGCACTTACGTGGGGGAATCTGTTCCGGGAAAGCACCACTATTAAGATGAGAATTAATTTTTGTCGTGGTAGCCTTTCCCTGCATTCGTGTCATGAGCGACGTTGTCCTTAATTCACGTGAAGGTAGACATTGAGTGGAACTCGGATTGTTTTCTCCACGACCGCAATTTCCTTAGCGTGGCTAAGTTTTCACGAGATGGTTTTTATCGATTCGGACTCATGTTATCAAGTTCAAAATGAGTATGTACCTCCTCTTTTTCAAAGATTTTTTGTCATCAGAAAAATCCCAAATTAATCAACAATACTTATTTCATACCTTTATTTAGAACGGTCTAATCCAGTTTTACACTACTGAGAACTTGAACATGAACTTGTACATATCTGATGAACCTTGAACCTGCAGGTGAGGCGACGTACTTCGAGATTATGCCCAGTCCATGGTGAATTAGCCGAGTCCATTGTTCTAGCCTCTTTCCCAGCGGTCACATCCACGCTGAGGCCCCTATGTCCAATCCTAAGCTCAACACTCATTGTTGCTTTGTCGACTGACTCTATTCATCCCACTGATAAGCACACTAATCAACAGTAAAGCGTAGATAGAAGGAAATTGAATGTCAACGGGTTTCTCTATGTGGCCTACGCCCCATTGGGATCTCATGGGCTGCCATTTCCATGTCGTGGGGAATAGCGACATTGGGAGATTCCAGGTATGTCTGACACATCGCACTGCAAACGTCAATAGGTTCATATCCATTAAACCCCATGATGTGGTTTATATGGTGTTTCATTTCGTGGCGGTCACAGGCTAGGAATCAATTCTAGAGCTAATTTCCGGTCGATAATTTTTTTCTCAGTTAAAAAAACCTCCTAATCTAAAATCCAATCTTGAAGAAGTTATGACCATTTGAAATTCCTGAAAACTACTCAATGTCGCATATTTTGACCATAAGATGGATAGAAAGGCACTTGATCTGGGTGTGATGCAATTGCTAAACGTTACAAGAAGTATATGATAAATACTTGATATATTCTATCATTCAAGGAAGCACATCCACTAGATCAAGACCATGAGGAATTGAGGGTAACGAAAAAGCTGTCATCCCGAAATATAATCCAAATTTGGATTCCTTGCCAAGTTTTAGCGAATTTCGATAGCCAATTGGGAACCATGAAGCGAATTAGTTGCTGCGGCAAACTTTCTCAGGCCTTGTGTGTTATTTGAATTCCATACCTTAAACCCCCCATTAAATGGTGAAGAGAGACGCCAGGAATGGTTTCAAGCTGAGTTGTAAATGTGTCTGCGTCATTATTGTTAACATTTGAGTTACAAGTTATAATGAAAAGAGGGGATTTAGAGGAGAGGTCTTATTTATGGAATTGTAGGTGGCTCTTAGATCCTGGCAAATCGCTAAATTCAGAATGCCAACAACGGAAAATCGCTAATATTTTCAATAAATAAGGCAGATTTCCGATGCATTCGAGTTTGTGTCGTTTAGAGGTTAAGCATGAGTCAAGATTCTGAAAAAAAAGTAAATCAGAACATATTTTGGTGGGTGGTGGTAGAGGGTGATGAAATAAGACTGAAGTGGCAGGCGGGCGGGAACTTCCTAATTGTGGGCTTCCGGTTGGTTTCGTGATTATGATGACGACTCAGTCGTAGTGGAACTTGAAGATTGAATTAGGGGTAGACAAGGGGATGGGTGTCACGTTAGGATCATGTCGAGTGAGGCATATTAGGGCAATGAGAGTTGATATTATGGTCAGGCTCCTGGTACATACATCTATATTATCATGTGGTAAATGAGCTATGGTGAGGGAGAATGAACTAGATACAACTAGTTAAAGCCCCTTGGAAATAAAAATTGAACTCAACAGGACAAGCAGCAGAACGTTAACTGATGCACACATCCTCCGATCATCCAAATCCACACAACTCCCACTGTCGTAGGCGCCCTAAAGTTTTAGTTATCAAGCCAACCATTTGCCACGCACGTCCAACGCTGCTCATTTTGTCAAGTATTGAAATGGACCTGTCGCGTGAGAGCTAAGAATAAAATGTAGTCTAGGCTAAAGCAAAGTGAATGAAAGCATAGAAAATTCTGTGCAGAGCTTCGGATCATCTTCCTCGTCAGCCGATTGGTAATTGACTCTAACACAATGTCGCAGGTCACATCATCATCCCAACGAAAATCAGCACGCAATTTTTTTACCATTAGACACATTTCAGTTAGTTCAGTATAATAAGGAACAGAAGTGACCTGGGGAAAGGTCTTTAAAATAGTCTTGAAAACGAGTAATCTGAGTTCGTACCACTCCAGGGTACGACATCATTAGGTGTTCACGAATATTTACTGAAAAAATATACCTCTAAATACAAGATACACTGGTCAGGAACTAAGATGTAGTATATTCCAAAATTACTGTTTTTAGAATATTGCATATAAGAATGGTTAAAAAGTCTGTACCATTTAATGGTACATATTAGCCAATATGGGTCTAAATATGGGTAAACTGTCGTTTTTCAGCTGCCGATTCCTTCCCTATAAATAGGTCCAATTTTAAAGTTGAGGATTCCAATCGACGCAAAATTTAATGTTCTTTAATATTTCTGTCGGTAACGTTTTCGCTGGGATAAGTTATTTAGGAGTTATAAGCGAACAACTGAAGAAAGTCCGAAAATATCGAAGTTTTCGGGGCACCGAATCTTTACAGGGTTACAAACTCGGATTGTTCGTATTCGGATTGTTCGTATATCTTACGGTTTTAGAACGATTTCCACCTTTCAGATCTAATTTTACCGGACTAAGGCTACGACAGAATTTGAAATGGTGATATTGAGTAAACAAACCGTAGAAATTCATCTCATATAGACAATATACTCTGTAAACAAACTGACCTGAATGGGGGCGATGTTTATTTCTGGGAGGGGAAGCTGGTGCGTGGGAAACTCGTTGGCACCTGTCGAATAAAAAATCATTAGTATTTTGGTTTATTATCTTCGGTAATGAACCATTGGAATCGACCAACAGAAAACATTTTTTGATAAAAATGATAAAAACACACTAACTCTATAATCGATAATACATCGAGATAATCAATAATCGATAATCATACATCGAGACAAGAAAGATAGATTGAATGAAACTATCGATACGATTTCGCTTCCCGCCAAGTTCGAACTGCCACAGATCCGAGGTAAACAAACCATTCCCGTCTCCTTCTCAGCTGATATTACGGCGAATGCTGTCAGTGCTGCCAACCTGTTGATCGCAAACGTATCGCAATCTAAGCGCAATCCGTTTGAATTTTATTGTTAGCGAATTTTCGAAAAAAAAAGTTATATGTATGTTTATACATATATTTAGGTATGTGTCACTCCATACGATAACTCTCGATAGAATCGAAAGGCTAAGTTGATAGTTGGGCAGAATCGGGCCAGTCTAAGGGGGGGGGGGGGGGGATTTTTAGGGTGGGGGGGGAATTACCCATAAATTCCCGAAATGAAACAGTCTGACAAGTGACCCCTAATTTTAAAGGTTTTTAAAGGCTTCTGAAAAGTAGGCAAAATCGACTAGCGAGCTAGTGACATATCCCTACAGAACAGCAGCAACACGAATATGAAACTTGAAGGATCTACATCCAGATATAAGATAATATCCATATTATGGTTATTTTAGGGGTTTTATGTTTTGCAACTGACCTACGATTCAATGTTGGGTTTTGATTTGAACAATTCAACTATATTTTTTTAACTTTGAATCTTATTCCATCCTCAAACTGGAGCACTTTGAAGATGAAGAAACGGGGTTGATACTTGAGATGTTCTTCATGGACATCAAGTCCTTCTATGGAGTTATTCGACCATCTTCATGGACATGCTGCATGACTGTGGATTTTTTTCTGTTGAAATAGGGCCTTTGTTGTTTTACTATTTTTACTCGAATTTTTGTTATATTTTTTAACAAAGCCTAGTGAATTCCAAGTGAAATCAGTGAATTCCCCACGTGTCTGCTCTACATGCACTTCTCTCGTCGCTCTTGGCCTGTCGTGACGTCACATCACTTTCATTACGTACATCGTTCAGCCCTGACCTACCGCAACATTGTCATCCTCCTTTTCCTAGAATTTATATCGAAGTCGGCCCCCAGTGTCCCGCCACCTTTTAAAAACGTCCCGTTTTATCCACGACGAAAGAATTTTGGTGCAGCTAACCAAAGGATTCACAGAAGGAGCGCGGATTGCCTGGAAGACTCCACACTCCAGTTCTACCAATTTACTGGATCAAGAAACCGTACCGATCGATATTTCTCAACACCTGAGAAAGATCTACTTACCTATTTTGGGAACCCACTAACCACTTGGGTAACCAAGTAGCAACATTAACAGTTTGTCATTACTGACACTTGGTAATAAGGGATCTACGAACCCCTCCACTCAATTCACCGGTCTGTATACTACCTACCTACTACTAAATCGGGGAGTAGGAAGACTAATTTATATCTGCAGCCAGTTTCAATTTGCTTGCTCTGGAAGCTCTAAGACCTAATTCCTCTCTTACATTTCCTAATAATTGAATCATACCCCGGTGATAGGTTTTCTCAAGAGCGGCGTAAATCCAGTTATTCCTCCGTACTTCCTATGAGAGCTGGTGTCCCTCAGGGTAGCATACTTGGACCTCTATTGTATACTATATACACACCCCGAAGTTTCCACCTTACATTCGTTACTTTGACGAATGGAGAATCAAAATTAATTAAACCAAATCAAAGTACCTATGTAACGTTCACACTTGGTCGCAAACCAAATGTTCAACTACTGACCTGTCCCTGAGCGATTGGCCGTCTCGACATGTGCACCGGCCGAACAGTTTGGGGATGAGGAAGTCGCAATGGGACTCGGGATCCCACATTTTGCAATGCGTGCTGCTGTAGCACACTTCACCTACCCGTGCGGCTGAAACATTACGTGAAATAACAATTGAAATAACATTACACTAGTTACATATTGTCGAGGAATCAGCAACACCACCAAGCTCGTTTTGCACAACTTTTCAGGAGAGGGAAAAACCGATTTTTTCATCCATCAAGGCCTAACTGACTGAAGTTTTATCTCGATATCTATGATGAATAGGTATCATTCATCATGGATATCCAGATAAAACTTCAGTCAATTAGGCCTTGATGGACGAAAAAATTGGTCTTTTCTCTCTCCTGAAAAGTTGTGAAAAACGAGCTTGGTGGTGTTGCTGATTCCTCGAGGATATCCACCAACGCAGTTCAATATTCATACTGACCCAGCTGATTCGAAGAGCGCGGGGTTTTCAGATATCGAGTTAATAATAATTAATAATCCTTATTAATGATCATTAATAACTAACAATAATTATTAATCATTGATAATGATTAATAATAATTTACACTATGATAACAATTCATAATAATGATTATTCAATCATTAAGTAATCTATACAGAAGGATGATCTGCACAAAAAAATAAAATAAATGAACCGTTGTGTTAATTTGCAGAGTTTTTTTTTTAATTCGATTTTCTGAATCTACGTATCTTGAAACGTAAACCCTCGAATGTTTTTCTTTGGTCGATTCCAATGGATCATTATCGAACAAGAATCCGTCCGTCCGCCGTCCGCGGCACTTTGCCCAGTTAGCGTTGTGCTAAAATTAGGTTTAGGGGCACAGCTCTTACAGAAATGTATCATTGGCGATTTGATGATTTAATCATTAAAAATTAGTGATTACCACTGATTGTGCATCATCGGTAAGAATCACTGCTGAATCACTGAAGTAGATGGACAGGTAAATGTAAGACATCCGATTTTGATACCACTTTTTTGATGTAACTAATTAATTTGAATTTTTATATTTTCCAGCTAACTTCATTATCTGACGTATATTACCTAACTTCAAGACCCAAAAATAGTAAGAAATGATAAAAAATGAATGTGGGGTACAGAGTACCGCAAGCGTCCACTAACGTGACACTCGTCATAGCGCCCACTAGTGGACGAAATAAATAAATTACCTCGCTATCGGTGTCGCGAATTTCAGACTGACCCCCAACCCAAAAACATATCCATGTTAAAAATATCTACCCCATTTTTCTACGCTGTGTAAGTTACTTTTTTAAGTTGGTTTCAGGGTGTGAAATTTCATCCCACTTCATCTTCTTTCCTAACCATATATGAACATTTCTTAATATTATAAAGTGTATACCATATATGAACATTCAATCAACATCATGGAAATAGTTATACTAGTACATTTTATGGATCACACGTTTAGTTGCATGCACAGAAACACAATATAATCCAATGTTTATCTATCCATCTCACATAACACAAAGCTTCCCAACTGTAGTAGGTATAACACATACAAGACTAGCAAGACTTGTGTTTCAACACACACTGGATTTCAACAAAGGGACTATGAAAACTACATACGTATTACATTTCAAACTTCATCAAAGGGGAATTCAATGTACGAAACCCTCCAAAAATTAATCACATCCAGACTTGTCAGTAGTAGGTACCTGCTCGCCCGAGGCGGCGTTCAATTTTTTGCCGTATGCGATCCATCCTTGAGCCTTGAGAATACAAATTAATGTATCAAATCAACAACATCAAAAATACAGGTTTGTTAACATGCCAAATTATTCTCAACAACACATTAACCCCTCCAGTTCCAGTGCTCAGTAAGCAAATTTTCTAAGAAGTAACTGGTTTTATGTAAAATGACATTTAACATAAGACCAGTTATTTCTGGTGATGTTTGGAACCTCTCATTCAACCATTTTGGTTTATTATCTTCGATAATGAACCATTGGAATTTTGTGCTACAGTTTAAAATTAGGTGTCACTTGTCAGACTGTTTCATTATGGGAATTTATGGGCAATTTTTACACCTAAAACTCCTCAAAACCACCCTTAGAGTGGCCAGTTTCGGAAATTCGATTTTTAAAAATGTTAGACCGAGTACTCGAAAATTTGCTAAAAACAATGGTTTGTGATTTTGACCAAAATTTACTTAATTCAATGTGATTTTGAAAACATCCATTGGTTTAGAAGATAATAATATTATCTTCTAAACCAATGGATTCTGTTGAACATGAAAAACATATTATGTTTTTCATGTTCAACAGAATAATATTATTGATAAAACTTTGTTCATACACAAAGTGACTGGGATCTTTGTGATTTTGACACCAATAAAATTCATTGTGATTTTTGAAATATCCGATGGTTTAGAAAATAATCAATAAATACTTATAACCTTTGTTCAATGAGAGTGATATTTATTTGTTTTACAAGCAACTGGTATTGATTATTTCCCGCCGTCTGGTTTCACCTCCACAATCCAAATTTACCTTTAACTCTGCATATAACCTTTATCCACTTGCCATTTTGATTTAGTATCCATGGAAAATCTCCAGATATTTTCCGCTGTTAGAGCAGTTGCCTTATCTGCTTAGGGGTTACTACGCTCACCTCTCCTACTTGGTTGTTCAGCCATATTGGAATTCGACATTTCAACAATTTTGGTTTATTATCTTCGATAATGAACCATTGGAATCGACCAAAGAAAATCAATTTTAACCCCCCACCCCCTCAAAATTTGAGAGTTTACGTTTTTTTGAATAATTCTCCAAGTCAGCTGCTGGGAGCTGTTGGTAGATATGGTGCTGTTTGCCCCCACCGTTCTGCCTCGGCTAACCACCAGTTTCCTGTCATGCGCGAGTCTCCTTATAATAAACCCTTGTTTACTCGTTATTCTGTTCTTTTTTACACTGCGCAACAGGTTATGGGCCCAGGTGACTCTGCTTGAAGTGTTTCCGTCGTTTCCTACAACAATGAGGTGATCCTCTGCTAATTTCCTTCTCTTCAGGTAGGCAGTGGTGAAATTAAAACATCTATATAATAGATACTTCGTGGATGCAGTTAAAATGCATTTTTTCAAATACTCCTAAGCATACTTGAGCCAAAATATATAATTCTTTCTTCTGTAAACAAGCTTGTGAACATCTTTGATTGTATCACTTTCCGCAATCGCTCCGAAACAAATAATTTGATTTGGTTTAAACAAAGTGAAGTTAACAGAAAACATGATAATCATAAACTGTTAAGGAAAATTCCGACTGGAAAACGTTTTTTCCCCCTTTTTTGCCGTTCAGTGACTCGGCCATTGTACAAGTTTGGAACTAAAAAAGAAGAGAAAACTATCGGTTGCGGATGGTACCGGCGGACCGGACAGCCAGTATGTTGTACCTCCGTGGCCGGTGGACTGTAGATGAAGCAAGTTGTGAGTAAAAACGTTGTTAACAAGACGCATATTTGTTATGGGTGAACGGGGAAGGTCCTTCGAGGAGTTTTTAGATCGAACCTCGTCGATGGTGACATGTTACCGACCAATGAGAGGGAACTAATTCGATAATAAAAAGACGCCAGCGAAGTTTTTTTCTTTTCTCTTCTTTTCCACGAGAGTACCTTTAACAATGGACTCTTGCGAGTCTTTAATCCCCAACCAACGAATAACAATGCAAATAAGGAGAGGTGATAATTGTGAAGTCAGTGTCTTCAATACCTAACCAGGAAGAATGCCACAAATCGCTGTCTCGTATCCATTGTTTGTGGTATCGCCGCTATTGTATTTATTTGATTTGCGTTGTATTGACAACACAGAAAACTTCTAAGAACGAGAAAACTTCCACCACCAGATCTCAATTAAGCCTACTTAGCCCAGTCAAACTAGACCAAAAAACGCTGCCGTACCTTAAACTAATTCGTAAACAGCTGAAAATTATTTTATTTCACTTTAGTGGTCCTAAGTAAGAGTAATAAGTGTTTGTGAGGTGAGCTAAATGTTTTTTTTTTTTTTTTAAATAACATCTAAACCAAAGTTAAAGAGCATTAAATTCTGTGTCGGTTTAGATTAAAGAGCATTAAATTCTCTAACTTTGGTTTAGAGTTTGGTTCAGGGGTTTGGAACCAAGAGATGAAGGGCTAATTTTTTTCCATTTTGGTCGAATAGTGCGTTATGCACACTTTCAAGCGCCCGTAACTGGAAAATAGCTATTTCAAGTGAAAAACATCACATAACCATATAAATCGACAAATTCAACGTTTAGGGACCACCTAGTTTTAACATTTCGGTAATTCCTAAGTGTAGTTACAAGGATAAAACCAAGAGTAATCGTAACACTCATTTATCAAAGGGGCTTCTCTTGACGTTCGGAACGATGGAAAAATTAACTTTTCCGAACCACGTAAGTATACCAGGGCAACTGGTTGTAGCTTTTCAAACGCAGCTTTCTGTATATGAAAAGTTTTCCAATAGATGAAACTCAACTTCCAAATACGGAAGAGTAGGTGGAGTGAAACTCAACTTCCTAAACGAACCCTTAGTGAAATTTTCATTTTCAAGTGCCACTGTGAAGTGACTTTTTCGTTTAACGTTTTCGTTATTATATTAATGATATTAATATTAATAATAATTATTAATATTAATATTATGGTTATAATATTAATAATATTATTTTGAACCTTGTAAAAGATTACCTACAACAAATTACTTACGTCGTCGCAGTTACATGCGCTTTTCTAAATTGTCAAGTGTCATCATTCATTTTATTTTCAAGCATTTTAAATTGTCCAAAAATAAGAAAAATAAATTGTTTGGGTTCACCATGATAAGGAGGTCTTGTTAGTAATAAAGCAAAGCTCCCGCATGCAACTATTGCTTTCTATTCTTCCCCGTCTCCCCTCACTTTTACTTGAAAACCCATATTAAATATTGAACTTTTAAGCAAATTAAAAGCATATTAAAATTTTCAAAACACACATTTGACTCACATCTTTCATGTTCGTGTTACAAGTTAGTTTCTAAATACAACTGAAACACGACTGTGACTCACAACTAGTAACAAGATCATGAAAGATGTGAGTCACAGTCGTATTTCAGTTAAATTCAGAAACTAGCAAGTAACAAGTTAATGAACGTAATTCAACATACAGCTTTACGTCCTGGTCGTCCACAAGGAACACACATGACACTGATATAACAACATTCACATGACTCAACGACTCAACAGCGAGTGATTTAAGACTAATAATTTGTCTACCAATTTACAATCGGCAGCTTTACTTTTGCGAGCGGATACATGGAATTTGGCGCCAACATTTTCTTTGACGTTAGAGGATGTAATTCGGCGAAACATTTGATGCCCTTTGATTGTGGTAAGAGTGATTTAGTCCGTTTTTACGAATTAATGGTTCAATTTTCGAAATGCAGCCAGTCAAAAATTCAAATCCTCGAGTTTCATCGAAATCGAACCACACAGGCAAATATTAGGCCACGTGTCCCCATCGAACCCTCTCCGGAGTGACGACCGTTCTTGATACTAATATCATATTTTACTACTCACCTCGCTTACTTACTTTTATTGATATCAGATATTGTCAGATTCTGACAATACACATTACCAACAGTTTTTGTTTCTGACCCATTGTCGTGTCCTCGTTTATTCACGATTTGTCCAGTATTTCTGATACTGACTCATTACGGTAGACAAATCGGTTGATACAGCGTACTTATTTCCTCCAATTCCCAAATTTAAAATAAGGGTAATGATCATGTGGATTGAACATTCTAACCAAGAGGGACTTACGTATTAGACACGTGTGTCTTCTGAATTGTAGGAAACCTTTGTTACACCGGCAGACTCCTGCTGCGCAAGTGCTGTTGGCCACCTTCTGCCAGCACTGTTCCGACGTCTGGCACGGCATCCCCAGTAACGTCGCTGCAACAGATAAAAGCAAATGTTATCGGGTGAAATTGCATTGATTGCTATTTATAGCGCATAACTGTTACCCACGGGAGTTTGGGATCAAAATTTATAAAAGTGAGGACCTTAGTCCGTCTATTTGTTGATGCATAGCACTCGAGATGCGTTTGTGCAAAATATTTAGCTTCATCGTCTCAGTATGACAGGCTCCACCCCAAGTAGCAGAAAGGGATCTGCCTGCTGGGTAGACTGTTATGTACATGTGCAGTAGATCAGCCTCAAACGCTCCATAGACCGCCGATCCAGCATTTTTCAATATTGGAATAAATTTCCTGAGTTACCCATAAGAATACTCGACGTGCTCGGACCAGCTCAGGGACATATCCAATATTACGGCCAAGTATTTGTACGACGACACTTTCTAGATACGCGCATCTACATTGACTAGTGCTACGGCGAGCAAAGTGCAATTTCACGCTTGATCAGGGGGAAGGACCCTCAATAATTCGGAAATATATTTACGTGGTTGGTTCCGACTGTCCGTTCCCCACTTTAAGGATAACGGTGCAGAATCCTATTATTCGCCTCTGACAGTCTTTCGGGTTCAGATGAAGTACGTTATTTGGTATCGGTCACTTGAGTCTCCTAATTCAATTATTCTAAACAATTAATTCAACCCCCTCCCCCACCCCTCCTCGCCCTTTCTATTCAGAATGTGAAAGCTCGCGTAATTTATGTCATCAGAAGCCCGTTCGCTCCACAGAGCTCTCCATCCCCTAAGGGCCCCACATTATCGACCGTTTCATTTACAGCCCTCACGGCATGTTAATTTTATGGGTAGTGACTCATTTCATGTGTACTTGCACCTTGGGTGTGTTAGAAGTGAGTCTTACAAGAGGTTATGAAAGAAATTGGATGCTAGTCGTACTATTGAATTGAGAATTGGTAAACCAGTTGAACTACTAACTCGGGTGTAGTAGTAACGTACACGTTATTCGACCATCCAAATCCGGAAGTGGCGGAAACTTGGCCACTACCTATTTCAATTCAATTTTCAATTTATTCAAGAAAACAGTATACAATACATAAAACAAACATTTTTTACAGTTCCAAAATTAAGGTGGATTTCTGAGCCTAAGGTCCTATGAACCTTACAATTAATGCATCTGAAACGCTTATTTTTTTAATTTCCCTGTTAATGATTCAGTCTTAGTTAAGAGCGGTAACTGTTCAAATAGGGATGGAGCCAGCCACGAAATTCGTCGAGTGAAGAAATCATTCTGAGATTGTGGTATTTGGAGGACATAATTGGCATTTGCTCGGGTCGGCTTAGCCACCGATTGCTTGGTAAATAAATTCATATTTGTATGTACATACAATACAGTTCTATGGATGTAAGTTATTCAAGGGGTGAGAACATCGAAGGTTTTGTACAGGGACCTAGATTGAGAACGCTTATGGGCATTAGTTGCTATTCTTAAAACTGAATTCATTGCTATGTTTATTCTATTAAAGTTAGATGCATAAGTACCGCCCCATACAATAATAACGTACATTATGATGCTAATAGCATACATAGTATGTACATGAGCATAATACACCATTTTAAGATTTTCTCTTGTGAGCCAACGTCGTAGCATTAGAAAGAATGCATGGATTTCCATGCAACCAATGCTGCTAATGATCCTTCCACTTGAGATGTTGATCTAAGTGCACTCCGAGATATAATATCAAATTCAGCCTTTGTATTTCCATGCAGCTCTATAAGTTTCTTACTGCATCACAGTTTTCCTTGAGCACTTTGAGTGTAGAGACATTAGACCTGTTTTATTTATTGAGAATGAAGAAGTCAATGTATTTAGTTTTCAAAAGGTTCATGGTGAGACTACTTTTTCTAAACCATTTTGCTACTTCATAGACAGAGAGTGCTAGCTCCCAGGACTCTTCATTTATTGCAATAGCTATATCATCCGCAAAGGCTACAAATTCGCAACTCAATTCCATAGTAAACAGATCATTTATGTGTATCAGAAATAAAATTAGGCCAAGAACAGACCCTTGGGGTACTTCATAGTTAATTTTTTTTAGGTCGCTATCCATTTCCTTAATTCGCCCATATTGCTGTCTATCTGCGAGGCACGATTTAAACCATTCTCTTCCATTCAAATTCTTTTCAAGTTTGAGGGCCAATCTTTCTATTGAGTTAAATGCTTTAGTGAGATCAACAAATATTGATATTATTTTACCTCCTTCGTGAATCCCCTTTGTTATTTCCGTTACGAATCTATCCTTGTAAACCCCCTCTCACGAATTAGTGAATATTACGAAGATGATTCACAAGAAGAGATCCGTCACAGGCATTAGAAGGCGCCTGGAAACACTCGAGTTGATCTTTCAGAACTCGGAACTACTCACTTAAATTGGTCCCTACCGCATACCTCCGGCTTTGTCCTTCGCCTTATTTTCCGAAGAGTTCTCAAATCAGCCGACGTTTTTTTCCAGAGGTAAAATGACTTTTTGAGGTCGTTGAAGGATTTTTACAACTGCAGGATGAGGCAGCTGGGAAACAATTCGCGAATTCGCGACAGTACAAAAGAAAGCAGAACTCGTAGTTTATCAATGTAGGATAACTCGTAGGAAAAATTTAGGAAAATTCTTTGGTTTGGAAAGAAAAAATCCCTACAAAGTGTTTCAGCACCAATTGCATCCTCAATAACTCACAATAATTGTTAATTATTAATTTAAAACCAGTCGCGCTGTAGCTATTTATGAAGAAACCACTCCAATCGGTCTGATCAAGTCAAGCCTGTTGGTGTATAATAATATTATACATTATATATTATATTATGATGGAAATAGGAGGCAGTGTATACCTGCTACTCACATTGAAGGCACTGTGTGCTATTGAAGGTGGCGTAATATGGTAGACACGCGCAGATCCCGTGATTGCACCGGCTGTTTTGTGTGATGCAGTCTTGATCCAGCTGGCAAAAGCTTCCCAACCCTCCGCCAAATTCTGCCAGGGCCTGCAACCGAAAATGGCATTGTTGAGCTCAACCTGGAAAACATCAATCTCTTCAAAAACAAAACTTCTTACAACACCAACTAAAAGTTTTTAATTGGGGTTCAAAATTTCGAAGTCACTATCAATAATTATTAGTTTGGTTATAGATCAGTGAAGTACAACAGAAGGTTGGGATTTGTTAGAAGCCCGCTGATGAATAATTGGTAAAATAATTTGGCCTTGAACCGAAAGCCGCAGCCGCACATGCGGTATTTGCCAAGTACCGAATATTTGTCAAATACCGAGCATTTGGTATTCGCCGAGTCCCATTGAATTTGCACTCTGTCACCACATTCGGGATTTCCCAAATATCGAGCATAGACGGATTATTATTTGTCCAGCGGTATCAAGAAGTCGGATCAAGAAGTTGTTGTGGTGGCGGCCCCATTTGTGGTATTGTGTGGGAGAAAATTAAACATTGAAAATTAAACTCGAATTCGAAGATTGATTGATAGATTTATTTAGCCACCAGGGATGATTAGGGCCATAAGGCTCTCTCTTCCACCATCCCTGGATACCATATTACAAAAATTTCCTCTTACAGTCATCTTTTACAAAAGGTAATATTTTACATTTTTACAATAAAACAGATAAAAAGTAATTAATAGACACTTCTGTTGTAATTAACATAGAAAACAATAATAAAAAATAATCTCACATTCGTCTATATGTATTTAACAATTTACATTTTAATACATCTCGGAATGTTTCCGTCTTCTGGTTTAACTTAAATAATTCTGTGTGCTCGTTAAAGATCTTGGTAGCTTGTACAATAAATGAGCGAAAATATTAGTTCTGTGGATTGGAATCTGCATAAGTCGCTCCCTATTTCTCGTATTGCACTCATGAACCTGTTCCATCCAAAGAAACTGATTGCAAAGATACTCAGGTCTTCGAAATTTCAAAGTTTTGAATAGCATTACTGCCGGGAAGTGGAGAAAATGAGATATGTGAAACGATGAAATTGGAATAGCTAATACTCCCACATCGTACTAATTCCTTTATAAGAAACATATCTCAACATATATCTCAATTTGGAGGTATTTAAACTGAGATCATAAATTCTCTCATCAAACGATCTAGTTCGAATGTTTCCAGTTGAAGATCGCATGTCTCGAAACAGACCTTCCTCCAAGGTCTAGTACAAAGAGTGAATCACAGGGAGGGTGAATACAGGGTTTTGACAAATATTGGTCTCCTTTGATGTGTTAAAGAAAGTAGTGTGATTTCTATGGCGTGGACGGTGAAGAGAGTAGTAAGAAACATGCGGGAGAATGGTGTCAGGTGGATGACGTCACCACCTCGCCCTCGCCAAAGCTTCACCCCCCACGCACGACGTCCAATGACGTCATCCAAATCCAGCAAAACACCCGACACCCGCTCACCCCTCTGCTATAGCTTACCACTAAGACGTCATCAAACTCTGACGTCATCCACCTCACCTCTCGCCATACTTCCATCCCCCGCATGTTCATTACTACCCTCTTCACCGTCAACGCTGTGACGTCAGTGTACCAGTATCATAGAAATCACACTACTAAAGAAACCACCTCCGAGGCGAGCACTCGCTTGGCAAAATTTTATGTTAGGTATTTGGCAAATACACAAACGCCCGGCCACACATTCGGAGATTTGGCAAACTTTTGCTCGATGTTTGCCAAATACCGCATGCGTGGCTGCGGCTGAATGTATTCCGACCCATTTGATGTCTCATGACAACGTTCATCAAGTCCATACAGGTTTGCAATTTTCCGTTCAGCTGGAATTTGACGCAAAAATGGATGCAACCTCATCAAAAATTGTCGTCTTAAAACTGAAATTAGTCATTTTATTTCCCTACTTAGCAACTGGCGACCTCGGCCGAGAGGAGGTCGTTACGACACTAGGATTTCAGTGTCCGCCTCTGAAGAGACGAGTAAATAAATAAATATGCATTTGCTGCAATAAAAATTTCTTTGGTGAAATCGATGTATTGAGTTCTTTTCGCCAATAGCCAAGTATGGAAACGAAGTTATAGAAATTGTTGATGAACAGTAGGTATTCTAGGTACCTACCTAATAAGGTGCAGCTCATTCTGCTCATTTCCGCATGTTGTGGTGGTGAAGATGAACCGAGGAATTCAAAATTTTCTTTCGGACCGTACTTTTGTTTTTAAGAAAATACTTTTTTTTCAATAATTTTTTGAAATGTACATCTTTTCTCCGAATAAAAGTTGGCAACCCTAGTTATGGCGGTAATACGAAAATTCGCTCATAATCTCATACTGCATGACTTGTTTGTTATTTAACACTTGAAGAAGTCGACGGAACAACCGAATCGACCGTTATTTTTAGGAAGGAACCTTATAAACCCAGAAGACGCGAAACCACTGTTCTTTCCTGGTGTGGTGGTTGGTGAAAATTGTATCTGGTCGGTCGAACTCGATACCCGATTTATAGGTCGTCCGGAAAATCGAGTCAGGACCTTTAATGCGAATGCAGTTATTCGTGGAATGTGTGGCTCCAATGCTCCGCCACCATGACGGCACCGTGTGCCCAAGGAAATATGAAATGGTTCGGAAAACAACTACGGGTCTATGAATACCTTTGGGAACCCTCAGAACGGCCGTAAGATAATTTCCACCGTACCGTTGGTCTCTTTTGCGGACGGGACTCTTCATCGTAAAAACGGACCTTCGGCGGTTCATTCGAGTAACCAGCCGGTAACAGAGATCTGCGGAATAGGAAAGGCCTTTGTGAACGTATCGTGAAATATTCCTATTGGAATTCGAAATAAAATAGAAATGGTCCAGTTGCAAGTCAGTCGTAAATGACACTACGAAACGGCGAATCGCCAAATAACGAGTTGCATACCTAATCACTCTCCAGTCCAAACCAAAATTACGGCACAACGGCAGGGGCCCCATTAATGTAAACGCCTCAAGAAAAGGTGTCAATCAACAAACCCAAACGGCCTTCACAGACGGAATACCGTTAACTTGTGAGGCGAAAAATTTGAAAATCCATCTCCAGAAACAAAAACCCTGCAAATTCTTGACACAGCGGTTTATTATGTTCTTCGGGCAGATAATCTGTCTAGATTCTGTCTGTCTGTTCTGTCTGCATTCTGTCTAGATCACTCAACGATGGATGAAACGTTTATAAACGTCTATAAATAGAGATGATGAATTAATTACAAAATTTGTAATTAATTCATCATCTCTCTTTATAGACAAATAGTATTTAATACTCTTAATTTGTAACAGTATATACTATATACCTATTAATTTTTCCAAGTCAAATTGAGAACTTTCCAAATCAAATAGAAAATTCCAAACGAAGTAGAGAATTTCCCAAATCAAATTGAGAATTTTCCAAATCAAATTGATAACTTTCCATTTCTAGTGACGAAATCACGAACAGTGATTATCCGTTAGTAATTATCAAAGAAATCGAAAGACAGGTAACTTGGTAGGTATCACATCAACCGAACATGCCCACTTATCTATCCTATATTGAACTTGTGCCCGTCCGCAGCCCCTTCCCTCACAGTGTCGCTACCTACCTTCATCCAGAAGGCTGGAAACAATAAACAAGTATGTTCCTTTTTGGAGGGGATTCACAAAAATCTTCGGTTGACGACTCATCTATTAGATTTTGAATGCTTGAACAGCAATTGCGGTCCTTAAGAGTTCGTTTATGATTACGAATGTGCATTAGGCGAATGTAGAAAATAACGCCGAATCCGAAAATGTGGTCAAAAGTAGAAGAAACGTGGGTTTTTATGGCAAAAAAACGTGGTTTTCTGAAAAAAACCTTTCCAAAAATAATGTCTTGAGAACCGATTGAGATAGAAAGGTGCGGTTGGCGGCGTTCTACTCCATTTTCAGTCTAGTTTCACTCATTTTTTTCTTTTACACCAAGTGGCGAACTATGTATGAAGTCTTTTTTTAGTATAACTACCCAGGTTGCATTGATATATTGAATCTTTCGCATATACCGTTTCTGTAGGTATTACGTATTAAAACAGGCTGAGGGAAACAAGTAAAACGTGTGCTAAATGTTGAAATTAGTCCTCGAAAAATAGAAACTGTATTGGTGGACGTATAAGCATTGGTGGCAATATATGCTGTATATAGTCTCTATATAATATATTATATGGCTCTGTATAGTCTCTTTACAAGAAGAATATGGCCGCGTCCTTATTCCTGCTTTCAAAAATACAAGTATGTACCTACTACATGTACCTACTTGTAGTAGTCCGTTTTAGAGAACGTGCTGATTGTGCAGGTTCTGTTCTCTGTACTATTTTCCCTTTTCAGGTCTTCAAAAGGTTCTCCTCTTTTTTTTCCGATTCAAGAAAGCCCGATAGCATGTGCCGGAACCCGCGCATCGATACATGCGGTAGGACGAATGTGGAACGTGGGGCCCGTTCTTTAATAGATCACGGAGATCACCCCCGCGCTGAGGAAATGGAACCTTCAGTAAGAATCGTTTTCAGGTGCCCGATCGAAAGGGAAGGCTCGCCTCGGGTATCGCGATCTTAGAAAGAAGTTCCTATTACTTTCTCTCACCGTAGTCGATCGGTTCGGGAGGGAAAAACCGCTTAACTGAGTGGTGGAACACTGCAGGCACCAGATCCTCGTTGAACCACGTGAGCATGATGAAGTGACGTGAAGAATACGTTTTTCATCATCTATCACCTCGAAGAAACAGCCGTCAGCTTTGGAAGCGTAGAATACATTCATTTGTCAGTAAAGGACATACCACCGAAGATCAGCAGAAAAACTCGCTTCATTCAAAAACAGCCCTCGTTTAGTTTCACTATTCCAATAATTGATTCATGGAGATAGCGAGTTAATACCTCCACCCCTTATAACTACATTACGCTCGAAATTAGCGGTTCCCAACCTTTTGTCACTTTCGATACTGTTCACTGCGAGGCTCTGGATGTGCAGGATGATGGTGCAAAAGCGATTTCCACAAATAACTTTGTCAGTCGGAGTTTGGCACTACGAGCCTTCTCTCCAAACGAGTGACTGTAGTATTGTTTTATAAATATCTTTAAATTATTGATGCGGTCTCCGATCAGTACATGTAAACGATCGATCTAGCTACCTGATTGATTGATTGATAATATTTTATCGGCATGAAGGTACATACACCAGGTTAAATTTAAATGTCTTGAGATACATGACATGTTGTGTGAACAATATCGGCCTGCCGTCCTTAAATGTCTTGTATGAATGAATGAATTACTGTATTTGGTGTAAAACACATTACAGTGAGTAGCGTCTCTACATTATTTACATCATATAATATATTATATTGAAATTAGGTAATAACGCATTAGGTAATAGATGGTAGGTAATAAATACAGTCTAATAAATACTAAATAACACATAAGCGAAGTAGGTGTACAAGGTATCCAGTGGTTGTTTAGTATATAAGTTAAATGTAGAAGTTTTATATAAGTTAAGCTCGTATAATATACATATACATATATATTATATATGTAAGCTAAGTTACTCATTTCGTAAGAATGATCGGATTTTCAAGACTGTGACCAAAAAGTAAAATATCATTCACCATGTCTCTAGAGCAGTTCAGTATTTTCTGATGAATGTTGTCTCTGTTCACGCTGTCAGGTATATAGGTACTTGTTGAGGAATGTCTTTCTCTGTTGTTTATAGTGAGGGCAGGAGAGGGAAACGTGGTACAGGCCTTCTTGTTGTTGCAAGTTGCATATTGAGCAGAGTTCGTTTGTGACCCATGAGTAGCTGGCGCCGTTGTGGTAAATTCTGATGGCATCGACCTTCATTAGCCTCAGTTGGCCAATCATTATAATTCTACCAAAGGGGCCGCCGAGTGATATACACGGCCAAAGCTGCAGATCTTTGTACATGAGAGAGTATGAAGATGCCACAAGCCTCTCCAAGTCCTGGGTTCTCCTTCTTTCCAAGTGCGTGCTAACTATGTGCCCTATGGAAGACTCTACCTCTGCTGCGTCTTGTAGTCTTAAATTGTATTGTATTTTGTGTCATAGCTTAAGGGGGTGGGGAGAGTGAATTTTGCAAGAGAAAAGGGAAAGAATTTAAAACTTTCGGGATGATGGTGGGGTCTTAAAACTAAAGCTATTTACATACGATTAGTTACAGAATTCAAAGGCTATCAACATATTTACAGGTTTTACAAATATATACAGAGTTGGCTTGGGGGTGGACTGGCACGAGATGACTCAAATCCGCACCCGTGTGTTTTGTCCTCATCGGGGTTTGTGATTTATGTGTCATGTAGTGGAGGAGGGTGTTGGGATGTGTGCTTAGTTTGCCTGTGAATTTGTTTTTCTGTTTGGTGATGAAGGCGTCAAGTGTATCTATTCCAAACTTCTTGTGTAATGTGTTGATGTTTGTGCGGCGTGGTATGTGGCGAATGCACTTATCTTTGATATCTTTGTGATCTTTGATATCTTTGGTATCTCTGTGATCTTTGATATCTTTGTGATCTTTGATATCTTTGTTATCTTTGTGATCTTTGATATCTTTGTGATCTTTGATATCTTTGTTATCTTTGTGATCTTTGATAGTTTTGTTATCGTTGTGATCTTTGTTATCTTTGTGATCTTTGATATCTTTGTTATCTTTGTGATCTTTGATATCTTTGTTATCGTTGTGATCTTTGATATCTTTGTTATCTTTGTAATCATTCATATCTTTGTGATCTTTGATATCTTTGTTATCTTTGTGATCTTTGATATCTTTGTTATCTTTGATAGGTATCTTTGTTATCTTTGTGATCTTTGATATCGTTGTGATCTTTGATATCTTTGTTATCTTTGTGATCTTTGATATCTTTGTTATCGTTGTGATCTTTGATATCTTTGGTATCGTTGTGATCTTTGATATCTTTGATATCTTTGTTAGTTCGTTCTCCAATGTCATGAAAGCAGGTAGCAGATGCAGCTGCGCTACCTACCGCCAAAGGTGTCACATCACGAGCCTTCTTTCGCCTTTTAAGAAGAAAAACTTCTCAATATATGCTCAAACGCTCGTACTTATAGTGAGAATGGGCGGGAAGGGACTTTTTGAGAATGGGACATTGTTTATCTTGAAGATCGGAATCCTACCCGTGAAACCGATTACACCGCTCAAGGTTCCTCCCTCCCAATACGATAAGAAGAAAATTTTTCAGACGAAAAAGAAGAAGAAAAAAAAAAAATAATTCATCGTGTGGATATTTAGTGTGGAAACTCCACCCCCACCAAGTCGACTACTCTATAGAGTCTTTGTCTGCTCCGGTCCCCGTCTTGAAGAATGACCAGAAGAAAACTTCTAGTCTATCCCAAGGCCGAGATATCGCCTTTTGTCCTCGACGAAACCAAACACCCCCCTCTCACCATCTTCGATTGAATGTAGGTTTTATGTTGAAAAGGACCCCCTTCATCACTATCTACCAGGAACGTATGTTTTCAATTTTTCACCCTTTTTGTTGATAAGTCTTCCTTAAAGAGCCACTTTTGGAGGCAGCGAAAAACTAGTAGTTAATTCTGCATAATTTGGCTTTGAGCTGTTTAAAAAGAATATATATAAAAAAAATCGAAACGAATCCCACCCCATTTCACGGACAGTAGTTTTCAAGGGCAATAAAGATGGTTCAGTGAGGAAAACAAGTGAAAATGGTTTTCACATCTTCAACAAAGCAAACAATTCATCAAAGAAGTGCGAGAACGTGATTGCGGCCGAGTTTGTTTTTGTGGCTGGGGGTTAGGTCTTTATCTATGAAAAGCTGCTCCTCGTTTTCACGCTAATATCGTAGCTTTCGTACAGATGTTTTCTGGGGATAATTGGACCGCGTTATGCAAATACCTTGTAAGCAACAAAAGTCAATTTTGAGAAAAACGCGTCAAAAGTTTTTACGAACGTACAAATAGTTTTGGTAGTAACTATGGAAATTAAGGAGTTAAACTTTGTCTCTGGGGGTTTTTCGGTGTGGTCTTTCCAGCTGTTTGGTCGAAATTTCAAAAACATTACTCCAAGTACCATTTTTATGCTTACCTGGTTTTTGCAAAATTCACTCAGAGCATGAACATAAATTGCAAAAACCTGGTAACTGCATTAAATTTTGTCGCTTAACTGGTAATTGCGATGTTAAACTGAACAGGAAATAGAACATCGATAACAAGGTAAGCGCCAGTTTGTCGATTTGCTGAAGGTTGCCACATCGAAAAGAGTAGGGACTTTGAAAGCAATACCAGGAAAACGCCACCCCTACCCAACCTTTTACTAAGGATGCACCAATAAGAAGTCACCTGGTTCAGTTGGTATCAAATTCATGTAAGTAATCAAACTTGAAGATGATGATAAGAATATAATGGAAGATATAACAATAAATTTGGTTTCAACACCTACAAGTTTTACGACATTGAATCAGTTCACCCTCCCTTGATTATCCCCACCTCCAGGAGGTTATCATTAAAATTTAATTATTTGAAACGATTTTTGAAACCAACATTTAATGTTGGTTTCAAAAATCGTTTCAAATAACGTAATTACCTGTTAAATAACGTAATTACACGTACAACCTGTACCTCACCACACTCAACGGGTTGGAGCTCCAAATTCGATAGATATTAAATATTGCGTACCAAAATAACTCAAACAAGACAAAACCTTTGGCAAAAAAAAAAAACTTTGTAATCACATAAAATGAGTAACGAGTGCTACAAAACATCACTTAGTAATGTTATATAAAAACAATTGGTATTGTTAAATTTCATATTCGGGAGAAAAGTCCAACTCTTCGACGTCAAACTCATCTACGTCGTCTTCAATAATTGAATTATTGAGGGATCTCCTACGAGTAGCCAATAGAACCTGCCATGATCTGCCTTCGATTTGGCGCTTACCTGGCATTTGAAATGAAGCTTAGTGGCACTTACTAGGTATTTGAGAAATAAAATGTAAAATTTGGCGCTTACCAGGTTTTTGCAAAATAAAAGCTGCGCATACCTATATTTATATGTATTTATATTTGTATGGATGCGTTGAATGACCAAATACTAGTCGTTTGTTTGAAGGTTTTTATTCCACGACGTTTCTGCCCAGGAACTGGGCCCTATTCATGCGGATATATTATATATATGACGTGAAACGTCGTGGAATAAAAACCTTCAAACAAACGACTAGTATTTGGTCATTCAACGCATCCATATACTTCCACTAGTCATCAAGATCATAATACTTTATATTTGTATGTGTCATTCCAGACGATAACTCTTGATAGAATTGAGATAGAAAGTTCAAATTTGCACAAAAAATCTGTCGTGGTTCACCCATAAATTCCAAAAATTAAAGCTTTTGTAGTGCAATGAATAAGGGGTGACGTGCTCTTCTAATTTCAAGCGAAATACGAACCTGATCCCTGCATTTTGCGCCTTTTGCAATAACTGAACTTGATCATTGTTTAAATCGCAAAACGCAGCCATCGCATAGTCAAAATTATGCATTACCAAAGCCTGCGCCAACTGAAGTCTTGACTGGAAGGGAAAATCGATTGCCATTCTAATCAGTTGGTACAAGCCCTTGTACACCCCTGTACATATACTCGTGGCATGCAGTAACCAGGGTAAATCACTCGTCATTACAACCCCTAAGTTCTTAAATTTCTGAACGTAGTCCACGTCGTTGATCACTTTGGTAAATTATTGATGTTTATATTTGATAGTAACCTTGTGTAGCCCACCACTATGCCTTACATTTCATTTCATTAACTTTCATTCCTTGTTTTCTACACCACTCAGACATTTTCGCCGTTTCCTTATTCATTTCTTCTATCGTTTCCTCAATTTCTCTTACCACGCATGCACTGTACACTTGTAAATCATCAGCATGTAGCATATAATTACATTTTTCAAAAACTAGAGGCAATGAATTAATAGCTAGAGAAGAAACCAACGACGACAACACGCTTCTTTGAGGCGTACCCACAGACACTTCTAGCCAGTCCGACGCTTGGCCGTCAGGTGCCCGAATACATTGGTACTTTTCAGTTAGGTACGATCTAAACCAGGCGATGATTCTGTGAGGGAGAAGGGAGGTGGACGAGGGAGGAGAGAGAGGAAGAGGGAGGAGGGAGGATGAAGAGGTGAGAGAAGGAAGTGGGAGGTGAGAGGAGGAGGAGGATGAAGGAGGAGGTGAGAGGAGGAGGATGAAGGAGGTGGTGAGAGGAGGAGGCAGGAGGGAGGAAGAGGGAGGAGGTGGAGGAATGAGAAGGAGGAAGAAGGAGGACGAGAAGGACGAGGAGGGAGGAGGAGGACGAGGAGGGAGGAGGATGGAGCGTTGGTGAATTATGGAGCACAGGTGTTGATACACTTGTTGTTGTTTCTAATTGAGGGAGATTTTAGCATGGAACATGCTTTAGCCTTGGACTAACTAGCCGAAAAATGTCACGCGGAATGTGTCACGAAAAATTGGTCACAAAAAATGGTCACAAAAAATGGGTGACGAAATTTTAGCATGGAACAAGCTAGCCTTGGACTAACTAGCCGAAAAATGTCACGCGGAATGTGCCACAAAAAATGGGTGACGAAATGTTTTAATGATTTTCACGTACAACCGAGTCGTTTCTAGGGAAATGAAACTTCTTTAGTTTTCATCGGACAAAAATCGTTCTCCATTCGTTGGAAAGCTCTCGATTTATCACGCATTTATGTCGCAGTTTTATACTTATCTACGAGATATTAATCCAACAATGCGATGTTATAAATGGTTAGTAAACAATCTTATGTGAGAGGGTCAAAGCTTCATTACCAGGGAAGCTAATTAGAATAAATTGGTTTAAGTAAAATTAGGTACCTACTGGTACTGGTAATTGGGATACTTCATATTCGGAAGGTGAAAGTCCAATTGAATAGTAAGACGTTAAAATATGAAGACGTTGCCAATTTACATTAGGATGATTTTGCCTGAGTAGAAAAAAAACCAAACACAGTCTAAACCCAATCGTTTTAAACTGTTTTAAACATTTAAATAATTAAAAAGGTGGTTTGTTTAAAACAAAACAAAACTGTTTTAAAAATTGAATAAAACTTTTTTGTTCTTTTTGAATATATGTACATGTTTTTGCCAATCCTTGTTGGTACATGCTTAGATGCATGATGCGGTTTATGAATCACGTTGAGATGCTTTGTCCCAACAGACAATAGAAGACCAGCATCTCATCAATGTCCCATCTCGACGCTCCCCGGGTGGTGGAAACCGGAGCATCAGATAACCACTTCACGGAGACGGGAAATTTCGCGTTGATTTAAGATGGGACGCAAAATATCAATCGACCGAGTATAGTCGATGAACGGGAAGGGGAAGAGGGGGGGGGGGGGGTATAGTAAGACACTAACACGGGAGCGTAGATACACATGGGCGCAACTCACACGTGTAAAAGTGAGGCTATTGATGAGCAGAAGGATCCAATCTGAGGTGCGACAATGAGGGACCGTTGCCCCCTGCTGTACCGTTGCCTCCGAGTTCGCCTTTCAAGACTTTTTCGTCAGTATGAATGTACGATGAAGGTCTGCACACCCTGCACACCATTTATGACAGCCTTGGTCTTACCCACTCGGTAAAATCCCATTTCAGCTGATCATCTTCAGGTACGACGTGAATTTCCACTATTCGCCACTTTGGAACATGAAAGAATCAAAATTAGTAGCAACGCGCTCAAGATTTTTCAATTAACATTGAACGTGCCATTACATGAAAAAATAAATGAAAAATAAGAGAAAATAAAGGGATAGCGAATAAGAAAAGAGAAAGAACCAGAAGAAGGTTGGGATTTCACAACATACATAACTTGGAGTTCCCATACTCTGAAATCCTGGGTTTTGTTGAAAGGTTCAAATGAGATTTCTCCCATGTAAGGTTCAAAAAAGTTTGATTCCTCCCAAGTAAAGTTCAAAAAGGTTGGATTTCTCCCAAGTAGAGAACAGTCCGGCTTGTATTATCCAAACTTGGATTAATCAAAATTTCGAAGTAAAATTTTTCAAAATTCCCAACTTTTCATTGCTGTTTTTCGGGCCGTGAAGATAGAAACAAATAATAGTAAAAACATTAACAAAATGAATTTTCCAGTTCCCAACTCATTAGGGTCATAATTTCGTCATCCCATGTTGGATTTTCCAGGAGCCTAAAAGTTCGATCTTCCACAAGATCGGTGACAGCCCTGCTTGTGTTACCAACATGATTTTGAAACCAAAAATCAATAGATAAACATCGTGAATATCGAATTAAAACATTTAATTCGTTGATAATATTGTTGTCTACTTTTTACCAAAGTAACTTACAAATCAAAAAAACCAATGCGAAGGAGGAAAATCCATTAATCATTTATCACTTAAAATCGCTTTGCAAGTACATGTCAACCGATCAACCAGACGTCGATGCTCTCAGAAGTGAGATGGAAGTGTTATTGGATTTGGCCGTTGACTACGTCAATGCGACAGTTGGTGTCCAGATCTCTGCCAACTAAGGGCGCGCTGAAATTGGCGCAAAACGTAGTAACAGCCTGGTTTTCCGTTGCTTAAAATGAAAGAACCTTCAGTTCGCTGAAATGTATTTAAAAAAAAAAAAAAAAAAAACTCTCTGAGATCCTCCATGTGTGATAGTCGACTAGAAGCATTGCTCCTAATGCAATGCGAGCAAGATCTAGTCGACTCACTGAAGGGCACAGAGGAGCTAGACTAAGTCTGGACAAAACTAAAGAACAGACGGATAAAAGTGCGGTAATTTGTTTTGTTTTTTTCTTTCATTTATTATTCCTGTATTTCTTAATAAGCACAATATTATTTATAAGTTGTTTCGTTTGATTTTTATTGAATATTCCTATACACGGTGGATATGGTGGAAGACCAAGGGACTGGTCCAAGGTTGAATAATTCTCATTATTACCTTTATAATTATCAAAATATATTTTTGCTAGTGCATACCCAATCCGGCATAAGCATTCAGCCTATCTTAGGAGAGCTGAGTCAGAAAATGAATAAAATTAGTAACTTACCCAGTAACAAATCATTTATTCAGTATCAGTCTCTTCTGTTAGATTATGAAGAAGATAATTGATTAATTGGACATTGTGTCGTCATTACGATACCTACCGATAAGACATTCGTCAAAGGACAAGTCCTTATTTAAGTAGGTCCTGTTCGTTCATGAAACCAGAGTGCAATGAGCCTGAGGGAGTGACCTGGCGCTGGTCACTCGATATCCTGGTAAAGTTACGCGGCGCGCGGTTGAGATCGCTAGCGGGTCCGCCGGCCCTCCGGATTCGTTCCGCTTGAGTCCGAAAAGAACTCGGAATATGACTGGCGTTTTTTTCTCTCGGCTTTTTATCTTTTTAAAGAGCTTCCCGGAATAAATTCTGTCATGAACAGGCGCGTGCTCATTTTCGTGCGGGAAAACTTCAAGGAAGGAGGAGAGGAGTAATTCGGGAGACGCATCGTGATGAACTGCTTCTGTCACTTCGTCGGGGATACGACAAAAGGCGGTAGGGAATGGGACGACCGTGAGTGAAGTGATTAGATTCATAAGCAATTGGTACATACTCATTGTCAGTTCGCAACAGACTGGGGGAATTCGACACCAAAGGATAAAAACACGTACGGTTCGCCATAACACTGAGTAGTAGTCGGTCAAGGTTTAGGTGTTGATAAGGTGTTGATATCGCCATTAACACTTCCATTAGTAAATCCCTCTTTGATGGCTACAATTAATTCTCCCTTACTGGGAAAAACCTCTGATCATGGATATGTCTCTTAGCTTTAAGGGCCCTTAAGCGGATCCTGGGCCTGTAATTCCTAAGGAGGCTACATACCAAATGACAGCTTCATAGAGTGGATAGCATAGAGATTAGCTTTATGAGCCACTCAGCTGATTCGGATCCTATGCTGCTTAAAGTGTAAATCCTAAGCGGCTACATGCTAATTTTCAAGTCTGTGCCACTACAGGAATTGCGCCAAAACCACCCAAAACCGTAACGAAAAAATTCTTATGATTTTCACGTACAACCAAGCCGTTGGTAGGGAAATGAAACTTCCGTAGTGTTCATCGCACAGAAATCTTTCACCAATTTTTGGAATCGTCTGCTTCTTTAGAAAACCTTCATGATACTCGCTACCCTCTCCAACCACCGGAAGTGTCCCAAAAAACGTTACAATGTTTTTTTTTTTAATTTATTTGATGACGGAAATTTTTGACTGACCCCCGGACAATAGACATATCCATGTCAAAAATGCCAATACTCCAAAATGCAAGGTAACATTAAAATTCTCCAGTTTCATACGAATCGAACCATTCCAGTCATTTTATTTTATTTTATTTAAAAAAAAAAATAACAATTCAACTTTATTGTTCAAAGAACATTACATTTTAGGTACCTAATACAAAATGACATAGCAGACTAAGTTGCTGGTGGCACGCGATTTGAGGTATGGCTCATCAGCCATCCTCAGCCAGGTATTGTACTTAGTGAATATTATATCAGGTATTTGTATATAATATATATTATATATAAATATTATATTATAATAGTTCACTCCAGCTCGTAGGTACATTATCTTGTTTTCTAAAGCAACTCCAGTGGTCTTTTTCGTTTTAGTCTCCGGGGTGCTGTGTAGTTCGGGCTTGATACTATTGCACTTGCTAGGGGGTTTGTGTGGTTTAGCAGTGACTGATGGGGACGGGCGTATCCTTCTCTGACCACTTCCTCAAATATTGGTATTTTCAAGTCGTTGTGGATTGTTGTGTTACGGACGTACCAAGGAGCATTTAGAATCATCCGAAGTGCTCGGTTTTGGGTGGTTTTGATTCTTTGCATATGACATTTGGCTTCAGAGCCCCAGAGTCCGCATGAATATTGCCAGATTGGACTAATCAGGGTGAGGTACATCAATCTCTTCATGCATATCGAGGGTCTCACGGCAACTTCCCACATCGTCATTTGGGCAACTTTTCAGCAGAGCCAAAAAACCATCTGCCAATGACTATGTTTACTGAGTAATTCAGTAAAATGAATCGGGAGATTTAGTGTTACCTAACTTAGGTACCTAACCTATAGTTAGTTAGATCGATCCGCCGGGGGAAGACGCTTCAAATGGTATGCATAACTCATTTTGGCCAAAAGGGACGATGTGGGGTGTTGCCGTGAGACCCTCGATATGCTCATCGTCGGCCGATTATCGAGAAGATGCTTAAGTTGATTAAGTATTTTATGTGGGCAGCCCATAAGATATTTTATACACAACATGTTTTGATTTACGAGTACAAAGTGGGTGTACTAATTGAATGGGTGAGTTTAAAAAGGTTAAGAATCCATAAATTGAAAAATTGAATTTTTTACAGATCATAAATGATTTTCATTTGCCAGTGTGACTGAAATCATTTTCCTAGTTGATAATGGATTTCATTGAAACAAACATGGACTAGCTTGTACACACAACCTACACATTTTTGTACCATAAATTTAGGGATAACAAACTGTGTACTAATTTACTGCTTTTGTTCCTGGCAGATGGATGCAGTCATGTCCCCAAATGAAAGAGAAACTTCATCGCAAAGGAAACTGATGTTTGTGGCATTCAAAATACTGACATAGAACTAATTCTTCCGGACCCTAAAATCAAAATTGTAAATAGAAGGACGGTCCATGTATTCCCTTATCCTATTGAAATTAGGGAAAAATAATTATTATAAATAATGATTATAATTAGGAGAAAACCCTGTGATTTAAGCTGTCAAAGTTGATATTTTCCTAGTCAATTGTGAGATTATGATAATGAGTTACCTACGTTGCCGTCTAAAATAGTGTTCTAAAACACAGTTTAGTTCAAGTGTCAAGAATTTGCAGAGTTCTTCGTGTTTACTGAGGGGGGATCCTCTTTCTCATCACCAGGTCACGGCTTAGTGACTTCATCCTCTTCACCACCCCACGATTCATTGTCTCCTCTTAACACCCCACGATTCTCTGTCTCCTCTTCGCCACCCCACGATTCTTTGTCTCCTCTTCACCACACCACGATTCTGTGACTCCTCTTCCTCTTCTCCCCCGCCCTCTTCTCGTCGGCACCCCACTAAATCACGGTTCATCATCTACTCACTGATCTTGGGCTCCCTCCCCATCATCTACTCACTGATCTTGGGCTCCCTCCCCATCATCTACTCACTGATCTTGGGCTCCCTCCCCATCATCTACTCACTGATCTTTAGCATCTCCTCCTTTTCATTACCTCGCTGATCTATGGCTCCGTCTCCTTAACTCCTCGCGGTTCGGTGACTTCCTCCCCCTTCACCTCTTCACTGATCATGACTTCTCTCCCCTCCCCCTTCACCACCATATCCACCATTCTAGACTGAAGAGTCCTAGACTGAAGGGTAATCCGCACAAAGAATCTGTGTCAAGAATTTGCAGAGTTTTTTATTCGATTTTCTGAATCAACGAACTACGTAAACCAAAAGATTTTAAGGTTGGTTAAAAAAAAAATTTCTCTGGTCGAATCCAATGGTTCATTATCGAAGATAATACATTAAACCAAAAGAGTGATTTTGGTTTACTATGGTAATTAATCGTTGTGTCAAGAATTTGCAAAGTTTTTGTTAAAAGTCGATTTTCAGAATATACGAGTTGTAGCGGTCTTTGGGAAACCTTTAAGATTACGTTGGATTCGTAATATTCGTAGAACTGCAGTGGGAGTGGCGTAAAGGGAGGGGAGATACATTTTATGTACGGGTGGGTGGGAGATGAGGGGGAGCAAACAACCCCCATCAACCTCCTCCGTCTGCTCACTTTCCTCTTTCTAAGTCACCTACACCCACAATTGAAATCGTATGTACGGGAGGGAGTGGGTGTAACGATTACAGACAACCTCTCACACTCCCTTCATCAACCACCTACATCTGCTCACTTTCCTCTTTCTCCCCCACTCACAATTCCAAGTCACCTCATGATTGACAGACATAATCTGCCCACTACCCCCCCCCCTCCCCCAACCATCGCTTCGCCGTATTCCACCCACAATTTCAATTTATTTATCCATTGACAAATAACATGAATAACATAAACACTCCCTCCAATCAAACCATTGGCCCGTTCCTCCAATTCCGGATATCGTATGCAGATCAGTGTGATCTACACCGAAAGGTGATCTGTACAGAGAAGATAGTAAACCGTTGTGTCAAGAATTTTCAGAATTTTCAATCTTAAAACTTGTTACGTCAGAAACTACTGGATGAAAGGCACGAAAGCGACTCAGATTGGTGGCAAACGTGCAGTGAATATTAACAGTGACCGACTACTTTCCACGATCCCTGTCAGACGTGACGTCCACGGAGGCTTCATTCAAGTCCAGCTTTTGAAGGAATTTCGTGGATTCTTAATGAATGCGTAACGGGCCGAATGACAACGAACTCACGAGGGATGTTGGTCACTGGTTTTGATTTATTATCTTCGATAATAAACCATTGGAATCGACCAGAGAAAAAATTTGTTTACCACCCCCCAAGGTACGTAGATTCAGAAAATTGAATTTAAAAAAAAAATCCGTACGTCCGCCATCCGCTGCACATTCCCCAGTTAGCGTTGTGCTAAAATTTACGAAATTTGGTTCGGATGGTTCGGATGAATCCCACAATGATCCTCGAAACTTTTCATAATATTTTCACATTTTTTCAGATATGGAGTTAACTAACAATAATACATTACTAATTTTAGTTATTAATAATTTTTATTATTAATTATGATGTTGAGGGATGTCGAGGGTCGGTCAAATTAAAAATGATTTATGTGCCAACGTTTCGAAGAATATATTTCTTCATATTCAGGGCAGTAGTGTACAAGATGGAGTGTGACTCCAACGGGGAAGTTCAATACATCATTTGACCGACCCTCGACATCCCTCAACATCATTCTTACTGACGGTCAACAAATCACACACACTTATTATTAATTATGATTAATTAACTCGATATCTGAAACCATGTGCTGCCATAAGTTACAATCCCCCACCCTTTATTCTCAAAACCAGTATAAGAAATGAATATTCAGCTGGTTAATTGAATTGGGTGCTTTGAACTTGGAAAAATTGTTCGATCAGTATTTACAGGTGTTGAAGAAATTTATTTTATTTTAAACACATCCGTGTTACTTTGACTGTTCAAAGGACCATATAATTTATTGACTCCTCCTCCTCGCAACACGGAACATACCTAGTATTCCATAGTATAACACGCAACATGTCCAGTATTCCAGTAGAGATTAATTTATTCTTTTAATTTCCGATTTTTCGTTTATTTATGTAAATTTTATATATTTATGGAAATAAAATCCATTCATTCGATTTTCCAGACCTGCCAACCTCAATTGTCTTGATGAACATTTGCCAACCATTTATTCAATAAATAAGTGGAAATCTTCTAAAAATATACGTTTTTCCGGTTCTTTCATGAACTCGTGGCTTTTCTATCTTAGTACCTAGTGGACAAAAGTTTGTATCAGCGGCCCATCAAGTAAACAAACCGCGTTCTACCAATCCTGAGAGTCGAAATGTTTTCGCGACCCAAATAACGTCATTTTTCCATTCTTATTTTCAACGACAAAACAAGGCAATAACCACAAGGAAATTCCACCAAGCATTATAGCGGTTTCAGAGGTAGCGGTCGGGTGGCTCCGTAAACATAAAAGGCCATTAATATGCTTGTCGCGAGCAGGTGACTGGCGAGTAGCATGTTCACGATTACAACAATGAGGAAGTGAACCCCGCCACTGAATAGTGAGCTCTCTGAGTAGAAATTGGACTAGCTTCGGACAACTCTCACACCTGGGGTACCGTCTAGATACTGGCATAGTTCGACCAGTCAGACATTCCATAATCAAATGATTCATTTACGAACAACATGACAATTACACCCATTTTTTGAGTCCCCCAAAATACCAATTCGTCTTTATAAAATAACACTCATCTACCATGAATCACCATTTCAAACCATAATGAGCGGTTACAAGAAAATAATGAACGATTTTGGCCATTTACCTCTCACACTACGTCAAGGAAAACAAGAGTATTTGAAAAACTCGTCTATTTCCTCTGAAATATGAGTACACTGTTAGACCGGTTTCGGTGATTAAAACTTGAAGATATCAATAACAAACGATAACTTATCTCATTAGCTGAGATTGGGATAAGCCATTCAAGTAGATGGAAGACACAATAATTATTATTGAAGGGAGGATTCGATACTTTAATTTGAAATCCGTTGATCGGAATTACATGACATGTCCTCTTTATTAGTGACGTACAGAGAACACAGAACATGACCAGCACAGTCAGCCGGTTACATACCCTTGAAACGCGTTTTTCCGTCCCTGGTGTTCCCGTACAACTTCACTGGCGTTTTGGTTTGTGAAACCATAAACCAGCTGCATGTCGGCATATTCTTGAGTCGAAAAAATTGCCCTGTGACAAGTGGATGAGTAGTCAGGTCACGAACTGATCAATTAATGATGTTCGGAACCTAGTGTTATTATGTGCAGACTGGTTTGTTTGATTGCGATGGGGGGAGGGAGATGGACGTTAAAAACACACTACATCGACCTTATTGCCAACGATAGTAATGTTTAGCTTGGCCTACCTAGTCTAACAAAATTACCATACAAATCAACAGAAATTCAGACAATAAAATTATTTTCGAAAAGTAAATTGGACAAGATATCAGTGACTGCTTATTCGAGAAGTCTTGTGTCATCATTTGACTCGGTGAGACAAAGATTGGGAACAAGATTGCTGCCTCACTCATTTTACGGTAAAAATGACGACTTTCGCGAAAAATTGTTCTTGACGATTTTTACTGAAAGATCCACGGTGTTTGACACGGGAACGAGGATTTTACAACAATGGTCTACTGTAAACACGTTTTTGATCATACCGTTAGAAAGCTGAGCTTTTGGGCCAACTTTTGGAGTTACAGTATGAAATTAACCGGCGGATTCAGTTAGGCTTACGGACGTTTGAAAAAACTACATTCCCGAAATTTTCGAGACTTTCCTATTAGGGCTCAGTTTTCAACATCTGAATCTTCTTTGAAAAGTTTCATTTGGCACTAGGAAGATAGGGGATTTGACGCTCTTTTCAACGGTATAATCACATTTGAATTTTGACTGAAAAATGAGGGACTTATGGCCATTTTAGTGACTTAAGGTCGAAAACACGAAAAAAATTTTAGAAGTGAAGAAAAGTCGGATTTCAGCCAGTATAAAAAAAAGTTATAGGACATTTTTCATCATAAATTAGTTGTGGAATCGATCCCTGGCCGGTGGTACGACCTTAACGCTTACACCCTGTAGAAACGGAAAGTGAATTGATAGAAGTGAAAGGAGAAACAGATTGCTATTGGCTCTTGAGGTGAAGAGCCAACCCAACCCATAATTAGTGGTTTATTTTCATTCTTTCGCAATTTGGTTAAACCCCAGCCCATAAAACCCCCACTCATCCTTGCACTCATCGTTTCATTTCCCGTGACGAACATTTCGGGCCAAATCTCAGATCCAAATCTCATCATGTTCATTACTTAACGAGTTTTGAACAGTTACCTACTCACGGTCCTTGCAACAGATGTCACACTTGTCTTGTCATGTCATTTTGTCTTTGAGTCGTGTGTTCCATTCGTTCACAACTAGAAACGAGTGTATCTACAGTTCGAAAATTAGGGGTAATTGGACAAGTCGTCTTCCCTAAATATCCTGGAACGTCTTCTTTTGTGGGTTGTTTGGGGAATGATCTTGAGGGAAGTTGAAATTTGTACCGATGGTATCTAAAGACACGCCTGTATTCATTTTTGGCCAACTTGAGCAAAATTACGTGGTTCAAAGTGGAGTGAACTCTGCATTCCTCAGTTGAATGGAGGTCGGGCAACTTGGAGCGCAGAAAACGACAGCTAATTTGACGATTTTCTGGGGCGACGGATGTCCGTGCGTTCGTCCTTCGCCGCCCAACGCCCGAGCCGCGCGCTAACTTTCCTCTTAACAACGACAACAGTCTTGTTTAATCTGCGAACTTTCTCGGGAATGAGAAAGAAAAGGTTTTGTCGCCTACAAAAGGAATCGGAGGTGGGCGACAAAAAAGAAGGCGCAAGTGTGTGATAGCTTTGTGAGAAGCAAACAAGAGCGGTATTTTCCTTGGGGAGCATGTAGGTTGGAAACGAGGGAGCATGCCGGAGAGCGCGCGAGGCCGGCAGTGCGCAGGGAGAAACTGGAAGTGGAAAAAGGTGAAGAGGACGAAATAGGAAGAAGAATGAGATGAGGGAGGGGGGATCCCAAAAACACAGTCCTTTTGTCACTTTCGGAGGATTCGTTCCATTTTTCCGGGATTTTTCGAGTGGAAAACGAGGGCGGGATGGCAGACCGGGCGAGGGCCTATTCCATGGCCCCCGTAAGGTCCCACGCGATCCTCACGCATCACGCACTACCTAAGGAAGGGCAGCCAATGACTGTATTTCCAATTGAAGGGTTTCCCACAAGAACCGAATAAGTCCAAAATCGGCAAACGCCAGAAATAAGCATTTTGTCAAACGCTCTTCTCAGAGGGAAATGCTCCCCGGGCTCCCAAATGTGACTTGTTTTGTTCTTGCTGGAATTTTTTTGAAGTTTAAGTACCTGCATGAATTTTCCATTGAAGCTCAATATTACATGTTTGTATATTTATTGCATTATTATTAGGTACAGTTTGTTAGGTGTAGGTTTATCAGATATAGTTAGGTACCTATATATATTGTTAAATATTAGTTTATTAGGTATAACGTTGGACTTTTATTTTTAACTAGGTTAAAGGTTCTTGACCACTGGTATTCTGAGGAGTAACGTTGGGAGTATCGAGAGTTGTATCGACCAACCCTCGATACTCCCAACATCACTCCTTTATTTTTAACTTCCGTTCTTATGTTATTGGGTATGGGGAATTCGTTTTGATTTTTTATAACCACTTTATTGCTAAATACCTCAACCTAAACCCATTTGTAGGTAAGTAGGGTGGTTGTTGTAGGTAAACTTAAGAAAATGAAAAGAAACTGGAAAGGACTGAAGTTCAATAAATGAGCAAATTATAAAATAGGTACCTTCAAAAAAAAAAAAAAGTTTGACCCTCAGTATTGCCACGAGATGGACTTGTTTTGTTGTTGTAGGAATCGAATTGACATGTTTTTTTTCTTGCTAAACCCAACTACTATTGGAAGCCTTCCGTGAACGGGACTTTTTCGGTTATTGCCAAGACAAACTTTCCACCACTTCAACAATATCATCCTGAGCAAAATGGCGCCTTTACCCGGTTTTTCCAATTTTGGACTTATTTGGTTCTTGTGGGAAACCCCTCAATTTATTTCCTTTCGAAATGAATTGGTCTGTTTGAATCGGAATCCACTTTTTTCGAACATGTTCGTAATTTTTTAATAGACTATTAATTAGGCCGACCAGCCTTTTTCATGCGAAATTAATGACTCGACTATCGAGTATTTCGCATGAGTTGACAATTGACTCGAAAAAGAAATCGAAATTGTGGAATTCAACTCACACAGACCCATTCATTTCGCAAGAAATTCGACTGCTATATCGATACTGTCGAAGAGCCTTTTCATGCGACATAAATTTGTGTTAAAATAGAAATCCACTTTTCGAATCTTTTCGTGAAAATTATTATTAATTATTGTTAGTTAATATTAAGTTTTATTAATTATTATTAATTATGTTACTTGTTATTATTGTAATTATTACAAGTATTAGTTATGCGTACTAGGTAGGTAATTATTATTAATTATTAGGTATTAATAATTATTATTAATTATGATTAATGAACTCGACATCTGACACCACGGCGGCCTCACGATTCACCATCATGTTGACTACTTTCGATCTGCTCCAAATTTGAGCCCTCATTGCGAACGAACGGTTGATCGTACAAACCTCCGGATGGTCTTCATCTTTTCTTGTTTGGATTAATGTTTTTTTGTAAATCCAAATTTGATTAATCAATACACAGCAATTTTCATGCAACAGCAATGTAAGCAACCAAAATAAACTATTTAGAAGACATGTTTTCTGATGTGATTATCATTTTTACCTTTCCTCAACTAGTTCCAGTGGTTTATTGACGAAGTGATGGCTCAATTTACAGGTTTTTGATCAAAAATGACCACCACTTACCTCGTCTTTTGTTCCAATAAAAAATCATGGCATCTGTGTCTTGAGACCAAAAAGTTTCTGGAAACTGGCTTCGTGAAATTCGTAGCGGAATATTTCAAAGTTGAAATGGTTTTTAAAGTTCGATTACCCCGATGCATCAAATTTGGAGATATGACACTATTGCAGCCAAACAGCGATATTTACCTTCTTTTTTTATATAGAAAACCTGTAGTTTTACATACTGAATAATCCTTGTAGTTCGGCAATGGGCTCCTTCGATAGTTGACAAGAGGATTAATTGAACGATAATATTGTATGATTAGTAGGTATAGTTTGTATGGTGTTTATGTGGCCTGTAGTGTTGAATAGTATAGTATAATAACTAGGGCTCGGCAAACGGCATATGGGCATATTTTGTCTGCGATATGGCCACGTTGTAAGGAGCTCAATTATACCAGAATTGGGCGAATCTGATGATCCAAACCCGAGTTTTTCGGGCATATATTTGCATATTTTGCCAGTTTTTGGAATACGGTCATATTTTTGGTCGAAGTTCGATGTTATTGTTAATAACATAAATATTATTCGCCTACACTCCCACCGTTCACATTTCATACAGCCTCCTTATTCACATAGAAGAATGATTCGTATCGATTTCACATTAGAGAACGATCAGGGGCTGTGTCGCAGGGGTGGTCTAATCCTTCTTCATCCTCTACAATGAGAATGAAACGTCCCCCTCATCAACTTCGGCGTTTGTCTTCATTTTCTTATTTCAAATCGGACAGGTCATGCATTTTAATTGGCCCGCGCGTATTATACGGCCTTCATAAATTGGCGAGGGGTGAGGGCATTTTTAGTTAAACCTATTTCAACCCCAACTTTCATTAAGTACTGGGGTTACACTGTGTAAGAAACATAAGAAACATAAGAAACGAACAGATATAAAAGTTCGTCTTCCTGGTCCTTGAGGACATGCGAGTTATCATACGTTGGCGCAGCAAGGGTAAACTCCCGAAAACTTATACAGATACTGAAGATTATCTGCTCCAAAACAAAGGCTTGATGAAGATATGTGACCGCTCTGAAAGATGTGTAACTTACACATCTTTCAGAGCGGTCACATATCTTCATCAAGCCTTTGTTTTGGAGCAGATAATCTTCAGTATCTGTATAAGTTTTCGGGAGTTTACCCTTGCTGCGCCAACGTATGATAACTCGCATGTCCTCAAGGACCAGGAAGACGAACTTTTATATCTGTTCGTTTCTTATGTTTCTTATGGGATGATCGACTTATTGTTAGCGATACCTACATTATATATGTAGGGTAACAGCTCGAGTAGTAGATACTTTAGGATCGAGTGTATAATCAGACAAAATATAGGAGGAACTATTTTATTGAACGAATAGACAATTGTGTCAATTATGTCAACCATAGCAACGTGTCATGGCTGGTTACACTCAAGAACTATACCAGTCTCTTGAAGTATACGAGTGACGTTATAATCCAATTATAAATCCATTCCAACACTCCCTCTCGCTCGTTATACTGTTGAGAGTCCTAGAACGTTCTTGAACGAGTCAAATTTGAGTCCAGCAAAGGGCTTTGTGAATACATCAGCTTCCAATGTATCTGAGGGCTTGCAGATTACCTCAATATCACCACTTAGCACTTTTTCTCTGATGAAGTGTTCTTTAATGCTTATATGCTTTGAACGTGAGCTGATGATTGAATTTTTGGTGAGCTCTTGCGCGGCAGTATTATCGTTGAAGATTTGAATGGTCTTGTGTGGAATACCCATGTCAGAAATCAGTTGTGGCAGGTGCATGGCCTCCTTTGCAGCTTCTGTAAGAGACATATATTCTGCATCTTGGGTGGAGATCTTTTTAGATGATGAGCGTGCCACCATACATAAAATAGTAGCCTATATGTATACAGATCATATATGATCTTCTATCTTCAGCAGATCCCAAACTTGCATCAGCACAACCAAATAGTGCTTTTCCAGTTTTTGAAAATGTTAGAGCTAAGTTTTTAGTACCTTTTACACAGATACCACAGATACTGTACCAGTAGTAGACATTTCTAACTTTGAATTCAAAAAATAAGATTCACCCGCCACCTATCAGCTTGAAATTGGTGCCATTCAAAAACCTCACTCAACGAGAGTTTCACACGTGGTTCCCACCAAGATCAAGTTACCCATAGAAAGAAGTTACCCACCACGTTCGAAAATAGTCAGTCACTTAGACAGCCAGTGATATAGTGAGAAAGCACAAAGAGATGCATTTCGTATTATTTGATTTTCTCACTTATTTCTTTAAATTTCAGTTGCTTTTTGTTTTTAAACGTTTGTAGATGGTCAGAGGATAAGCATCAACTTTTGAAATGCAGATATCTCTCGAAATAACTCTTGTACTTATTGGATTTGTCCTTATTGTGATTGGATTTTAATAACTACTGGATAAACAGTAATTATCCAGTAGTAGACCCTTTTTTATACTTCCGGGTATTGTATTAATCACTTCATATTTATTTATCTAAGCTCGGTTTTTCCTCAGGATTATGAAGGTATTACAGATTTGTATGAAAAACCGATGGATCCAGTAGTAGACAAGGGTTGTCTAATTCTTGTCTACTGCTGGCCCTCGAAACAAAGGTCTACCTACTTCCTTAGATTACTCTTTGAGATATATCTATATATAGTGAATACCTACTCATTAAGTACTCACTTTCTACATAAAATGCCTACAGTCAGTGGGAAAATGTGGGATTACCCACAGGAAAATCTTCTCGGTGCGGTGGAAGCTGTCAAATGAGGTGGAATGAAGATTAAAGAGTTGAATTGAAGATTTGTTTCCTAGTTTCTAACTTTTGGCATTCCAAAGTTGGATATTTCGTGTAATGTTTCCTTAATTGGCGGATTTTTGAAGAAAATGAAGCTATGGTTCTCGGTCCAACATTTTTAAAACTCGAATTCCCGAAAGATTTTCATACCAACATCCGTTTCAGACCACCCTGAATCCAGAGGAATTTTTTAAGTCCACAGAACACGATGGTGAAGTCAGAATTGTAATGTCTCATCTCGTTCTAAATATGAAGAAACGTGGTTGATACACGAGTCATTCTTCATGGACACCATGTTCTCCAATGGAGACATTTTACATAAAACCAGTTATTTCTTCGAATATTCGCTCTTATAGACATGCAGCATGACTGAATTTTTTAAATATTGTTCAGATCTCCAATTTTTACGGTAGAGTTTTACCTTTTTGAAAGGCGTTCGTATTAATGATGCTGTGTTCTCAATCGGTATTGTTCCTAAATTATTTCATGTAGTATCCTACATCCATATAGTTTATAAAAGCTCAAATCAAGTTTAGTAAAGTACCTTACCTATCAGGTGTCTAAAGTTTCCCACAGAGATTGTTTTTATCGAAACGTCTTGGAATAAAAACTATTTTGAACTTACTGATAAAATGTAAAATTCTGATTAAAAATGTGAAGAAAAAGGCTATCATTATTAATAATTATTTTAATGACGATTATCATTCTGTTGTGATGCAATGGGGGGGGGGGGGCTTGTCTACTACTGGACGTTCTATGTCTACTACGGGGGAAGAAGTTGGTTGACTATTTTGGCTATCACTCCATTATTATCCATTATTTTGAACATTTTTTGATAGATCCTTGTGGAGCAGTTGTGGAACAATAGAACTAGCTCGGAGGGAAAGAAAAACGCGCTAAAATAACTGAAAAATCTGTGAAACGCTGCAGGTAGCTCTATAGATTACAGAGACGCGTATTATGGTATCTAATGTGAATGTACCTCAAAATTACTAAATTTTCAGATACCCTCCTCCACCATGTTGCCAACGATTTGCGTTGAGATAGACGAAGTACGGACAAATTGTGTGTACATATTTATTGTTCTTGATATTTTATGTATTACCTATTTGATAAATAGCGGAGTTCATAATGAGCTGGTGAGGGAAGGGGTTCAAAATTACCCCTTGAGTATGATATATAAGCTTGGAAATGCCTCGAGTTTTTTAATTTCTTCGGATATATCCTCACTTTACGGAATTACACTAACTCCAGCACAAAATACTTGTCAAATGGTGTACACGCTTTTCACAATAACACGTAATATCATCGAGCATAAATAATTTCGTAGGTAACTAAAGTTTCTTATAGACCGCTTTTATGCACAAACAGAGATTTGGTGACTCAATATGTCAAACAAAAAACCATATTTTTATCGAATGTATTTTAATGAGGGGATGTACAACAAATTCCTTTATAATTTCCCCGTCTTTAACAAAGGTGACTCTTGTACCTGCTCTATTTGTTGCGATAAAAAGAGGAGAAAATAGAAGGTATTTGGCAACTCAACGAAGCAGTAAACACACGGAACCGGCCAAAAAAAAAAAAACTCCTCATGAAGATGCACCAACAAAAGTAAAGAGACTGATGAAAGCGTGAAGTGCGGCTACTGCCCCGCCGTTTCGGATTTCCGCAAATCGCTCAAATTTTCCGGACGGTCGGGACCGACCGTATCGCCCCTAATCTTCGTCTTCATCTCCAAAAATTTCCGCATTTGCGGCACTTTTCCTCCAGTTTGCCCAAAGAAAGCGACTTTCGGTCGACATAGTTCAGTTTGCGTCTGTTGAGAGTTATTTCACTAGAGATCTCCATGTCAAGGCGGCCATCGCCGATTACTTTCACTCGGTCGTAGGATCGTCTATCAATCGGTCGTAGGATCGATTATCGTCAATAGTGTACCATTGGAATCGACCAAGAAAAACCTTTGAACATGTATGCTATCCAATATATGAAGCTGTAATTTGGTATGTAGCCACCTTAGGACGTACTTTGAGCAGAACAGGCCCAGGTTCAGCTGAGTGGCTCCTAAAGCTAACTTCTATGCTATTCACTCTATGAAGCTGTAATTTGGTGTGTAGCCTCCAAGCAACATAATATGTTATATTATATTCAGATACACAGGTATATGTTATATTATAACCGACACAAACACCACTCCCGGCATTAGCATACTAGGCGATATAGTGTTACACGGAAAAAAAATTGTAACGTGATACCAATCTACAACAACGGGCAATTATTGTCAGCACTCTTGGGTGGCATTAAAATGGCCCCATTTCTCTAACACAATGTCATGCAATAATTGTTATGTTATGCAATAGGTATGTTTCTAATTATTAGAAACATACCTACTTAGTGACGCGTTGAAGTGATTTAATTTTTATCGTTATTATGTTTTACTTGAGTTAAAAAACGCATATTTCACAGGGAGCAATTGAGACATATCCACATACCGATGTATCTGCATGTAGTGTAGACACTCAGCATCAGTTTACTGATTCTACAAACCCATCAGCTGAAGTTTCTTTTAAATCCTATCCACTAGCAGAAAATTGGCACTCACCATCGCCTTCAATCCCTATCGTTTTCGAGCAAATGTCGTAGACCTGTACAGCGTAAAAGATCGCCCGCACCACGTGAATAGTATCCAACTCGGCGAGTTCTACTCATTCACCGCTTCAAAAACTCTGCAAATTGTTGACACAGCGGTTTATTATCTTCTTTGTGCAGATTACCCTTCTGTCTAGATCACTAAATGGTAGATTGATTATTATTATTTAAAGTACGCAAATTTTGTGTGTTGGTACATTAGGTAGGTAGGTATGAGTAAAGGTCGTAAAGTACCCTCCTTGCCCTCTGGGTAGGTACCTACCTAATTTGCAAATCTCTTCGTCAACAGCTTCAATTTGAGCCCATCGATTATAATCGTAATATCTAGAACCCTTAGAATATAATCGGAAAATCTAGAGACCCTTATTTAATAATAGGTAATCAATCTACCATTTAGTGATCTAGACAGAAGGGTAATCTGCACAAAGAAGATAAGAAACCATTGTGTCAATAATTTGTAGAGTTTTTCTAGTTTCAAAACTGCAATCCACTAAGTAAGTTGTTGGCGTTTAATCGTCACTGACGTTCAACATACGTTCAATCAAACGACATCCGTTAGATCATACGACACTCGGTCAATCTTACGACATACGTTCAATCATAAGGCACTTGATAGATCATATGACACTCGGTCAATCTTACGACATACGTTCAATCATACGATAGCTGTAAGGACATACGACACTCATTCAATCATACGACACCCGTTAGATCATACGACACTCGGTCAATCTAACGACATACGTTCAATCATAAGGCACTTGATAGATCATACGACACTCGGTCAATCTTACGACATACCTACGTTCAATCATACGATAGCTGTAAGGACATACGACACTCATTCAATCATACGGCACTCGGTCAATCTAACGACATAAACGTACGTTCAATCATACGAGACCCGTTAGATCATACGACACTCGGTCAATCAAACGACATACGTTCAATCATAAGGCACTTGATAGATCACACGATACTCGGTCAATCATACGGCATTTGTTAAATTGTACGGCACTTGCTTAATCTCGCGACATACATTAAATCATACTCCACCCGTTAGATCATATGACACTTGTTCAATCTAACGACATAATTGCCATCATACAAAATACGTGCAATTGTACGACATACGTTCAGTCATACGTCACTTGGTCAATCTTACGACATAAGTGCCGTCATGCAACATACGTTCAATTGTACGAAATGCGTTTAATCATACGTCACTGTGTCAATCTTACGACATTCGTTCAACCATACGTATGTATACGGCATACCCGTTAGATCATACGGTACTCGTTTGATCGTATAACATACATTTGATTTTAATACACTCGAAAGATAGTACGACATACGTGCAATCATAAGACGACATACGTTCAATCATACGACACCCGTTAGACCATACGACATAGTTTACATCAGACGAGTTTAGAGGAGAGTTGATTTATTTTACAAGTACGGGCCAAGCCCAATAATAATTATTATTACACTGCAAATACGAATACCTACTTCAGAAAAATAGTTTGAATCGCTAAATTATACATTATAAATAACATAAATTTTTACATTGAGCAAATTATACTTTGATTTTGCTGTTATTTCTTGTCATAATTCGTCACTGAATTTTTTTTTTTTTTTTTTTTTTTTCATACCTAGGCTCTTACCTGGAGGCAAAAAAAATCGTAAAAATCCATTACAGGTGCAATATACATAGGAAAAAGTGAATCTCTAGTAATGTTTTGTTTGTAAAGAAAAAGAAATTAGTCACTGCAAGTCTAAAGGCATTGGACTGAGAGAACAGGGAATTTTGAGATTTATTTTGGTTTTGAGTTGTTTTAGTTCAGAAAATTATACGATTTTGAAGGATAGCGCACGCTGTTAATTCTGCTGATGTTCCCCATTCGTTTTAGAGCCATAGCACAATTGGATGGGAGAGCAGGTAGTAGACAGATGACAGAAATATAAGTGCGATACGGAGTGCCGCTAGCGTGTACTGACGGGAAAAAAGTTTAAAAGCTTGCACTTAAGGGTTAAGACAGCGATTTTCCGAAAATTGAGGAGTTGAGACGAGACAACTCTACGAGACGATCGACAGTGGAAAATGAGTTTAAACTTCGAGTCTACGATCTATCACGGGCGACATCTCAAGCTTTGCGCCCTCATTACGCCCTTTTTGCTCTCCTTCCAACCCACAATCGAAAATGTAGGTACCTATACTTACTTACATCTACGTACTACGTTCTTTCAATACAAAGGTTCAGTTCAAACTATGTACTGCAAAAAAAATTATACTGCTCCAGGAGAGACTAAAGAAGAATAGGTGTCTGTCTCAAATCTTATAGGGATATGACAAGGATTGTGATAAGCCCTGCCGTGTTCCCTCGTCCCGTTGAACTCTTTTCTCCTCTTCGGCGTTGGTACACGGGGAAGGAATTCCCAATTACGGATTAGACCGTGAATGCCGTATCACACACACTGCCGCAGACTTTGCGCGCAGACGCTATCCACACAACACATCACCTAAGAACCTATTTCTACCTATTTTCGCCTTTAAAAGGGTTTTTTTTTTATCTCGCTAGGTTTCTACCTTGGATGAACCTGTTGTGCACCGAGTTGTACACCTTTGATATGAATATTTTTATTATATTATAATATTATATTATAAATATATTAGGTATGTTGAGCTCGCAAGTATGCAAAAGGCCGTTTGACATTCGAATGGACGGTAGAGAACTTCAAATGTGTCCTTTGCATTTCGAGTATACACGGTGCGGACACTATTTACACATTTTGCACATTATACAGATATATTCAGAAGAACCATTATGAATGCAACGTTTTGTTGTTTTCCTATGTAGCCAAACTAGGAATGGATTTACTGTAGTGATCAGTGTTGCTCCCCACCATCACGCTAAGAGTTTTCAACTGTTCCCTTTTCTCTTACAAATTTTACTATACCCCCTAAATTAAGACACTACATACAATACTAGTTAAGACTAAAAGACTTTTAAGGCCGACAGGCCGATATTGTTCATCCTAAATAGGTATCTTAAGCCACGGTAAAATAATCTATGTATGTACCATTATGCCAATAAAATATTTTTGAATTTGAAAAAATTGAATTTGAATTGATCAGTGTAGCCGATAACTCCTTATGAAATTACCAGCTCAAAACCATCCAAATTACTTTTTCATTTAAGGCATATAAAAAGTAAAACATAAAAATAAATACTTATTTTTAAACCCCCTTTCATGTTTGATAGCTAAAAAAAAAACCATAAGCCAATTATAATGTGTATGCTGAGAGATCAGTGTTTTTAAGATTGTGGAAGACGATCGAGGAAATTGCATTAAACCGACAGCTCTACTTGCAGCCAAAGAACTCTAATTTTCAGTGATTGACTCACTCACTCAGCTATCGTGTTTAATAATTATTATTAATTATTAATAATTATTAAACACGCTAACTGAGTGAGTGAGTCAATCACTGAAAATTAGAGTTCTTTGGCTGCAAGTAGAGCTGTCAGTTTAATGCAATTTCCTCGATCGTCTTCCACAATCTTAAAAACACTGATCTCTCAGCATACACATGCATTGAAATGTTTGCAGATGGCTGCGGAGGTCAAAATAAGAACAGATTCGTGTTGTGCATGCTTAAAAAAATGGTTGGCAATTGGTTCGACTGGAGAAGTATTGCCTATCAAAATCTCAAAGCTATACCTACAGTCTCTTCATTTCAAGCTTTCGCAGTGCAAGCGCTGTATTCCTGGAGATGAAGAAGTTTTTGAGGAGGATGCTGAAGTAATGCGAGTGTAGAATTTTCTGAACGCTTCGTCGTTTTATTTTGATACTTTGTAATATATTATGCAAAATTACCTATATGGCATTCGCTATTTTTAAGCTTCCTAGTATTTCAATTTTTTTTTTTTTTTTTTAAATAAACAGTTAACTTTATTTGTGTTTCACATTTCAGTTTGGCTAATAAATATGTGTACTGATTATAACACGGGACTTGTTCGTGAGGTTCTTGTCCAGTGACAAGCCTCACTAATAATTTCAATATGGTAGCGATCAGAGAGATGTTCAAAACTGCTATTCAGCCACCTACATAACAGGCACTTTTTCAATACTGTCCCAGTCAGAAAGATGTCAAAAAATTCCAAGCTTGAAAAAGTTTCAAGAGTTTTGGAGTTTTTGATCCATTTAATGTATCAATAAAACTATTGCAACTACTATTTTGGTCTTTTTCATTTTTGAACCCATCATTTTATTACTTATGGGCATTTATTTTTCGGCCTATATAATTTTATTTCATGTTGTGTAAAAAAAAAGCTCTCGGGATCTTAGGGAAAGTATTTCTATCTGTTGCAAACGCCGACAGAGCATATTTCCTCTTAGGGAAAGTATTTCTATCTGTTGCAAACGCCGACAGAGCATATTTCCTCTTAGGGAAAGTATTTCTATCTGTTGCAAACGCCGACAGAGCATATTTCCTCTTAGGGAAAGTATTTCTATCTGTTACAAACGCCGACAGAGCATATTTCCTCTTAGGGAAAGTATTTCTATCTAATGCAAACGCCGACAGAGCATATTTCCTCTTAGGGAAAGTATTTCTCTCTGTTGCAAACGCCGACAGAGCATATTTCCTCTTAGGGAAAGTATTTCTATCTGTTGCAAACGCCGACAGAGCATATTTCCTCTTAGGGAAAGTATTTCTATCTGTTGCAAACGCCGACAGATCCTGGTAGTTTAGCTGCAAAAGCTGTATGTTTTGAAATTCGCCCCATTATGACGGTTTCAAGCTTGAAACTGTTTTAGTTTGAATCAAGAAGGCCTAAGCTGAGATCAGGATCAATTGAATGCATTCGATTGGACCAAATTAGAATAGAAGTCGTTTTTGGTCATTTTCTCAGGACTTGACAGCGTTTGCAACTCAACGCCTCAATTCGTTTAGAGATCACTGATGTTTTAACCACTGACTCTACTGAGGGTTGAGTCAACCGTTCACTACAGTTGTGGGAACAACCTTTAAGTTTTGCTTCAAGTTTTTTCAAGTGCCTCAGTAGGAATGGTTGACTAAAGTATAACATATTAAGTGACGAGTAGTGCATTTCAACGTCGAGACAGGAACAGGGACAACAATTGAGTAGGTGAACGAAATGCATACGGGGCCATGACTTGCTCGTAATCGAACGCACAAGGGTGCTTATGAAAGTACACGAGTGCGGATTTGTTATACAGCTGAGTAATAAAAAATGCAGGAACTACCGAAAAAAGGTTTTTTGAAGACAAGCGACGGCCTTTAGAAGCCATGACTTTCATTAATGCTCTCTGAGCCAATTTCAATGGTTTGATGTCAGATCGTGACGCACCTTTCCACACCAAAATACCAAAGCTCAAAACACTCTGAACTATTTGTATACAATTAGGAGAAACTTAGAGTTCACCACATTCCTAAACTTGTAAAATACATGGATAAATGACATCACTCTCTTCGCTAATCGTGAGATTTGTGTGTCCCATCGCAAATCCTCGTCTGTCATCACCCCCAAGTACAGGTACTCACGAGACTATCAACCTCGGAGCAAAAACAATCTGCGTTAACCTGTTATCTACAATTGTGACGTTTTATCGTATGGTGCAGAATCTGCATCTGATGTGCCCTGCTCGGGAATTTAGAAAAAACGAGGTATTTTGTCTTAGCTATGTTCAAGCTAAGCGTGTTTGCTGAAAACCACGTGTTTGTTATCAACGTCTTTTTTCGGTGTTACTCGTAACTAACGTCTCGTTGGCACTTTAGGTGCACAAAATGAAGGTGAATAATTTATACCACCATTAGTAGTGATCCTATGTATTAGTAGTGGTTCCATTCGTTGGAACAAGGTGACTTTACTGTTAAGGAGGCTTTGGGTTCGTGGGAATGAATGGAAGAAACGATGGTGGGGCGATGTGGATGGCGGGTTGAGCGCGTGCCAAGAATAGGGACCCTTCGCAGAAGAACTTGATGACTCTTTTACGTGCCTCGACGGACTCGGGCGGCTCTGCTCGAGAAACGTAACTATTAATGCCTTCTATAACACGAGACGCAGTCGAAGCCGTTAATTAGAATTATTACAGCTATAATAAAGTTACGGATCGGCAAATGTCGGGATTGGAAGTAACAATTTGTGCTTTTATAGCAAATCGACAGTTTCGGATCGAAATCATCTCAGAACGTGCTCTGAGCGCAGCGTATCGAAATCGACTTACCCGATGGAAGTGCTTCGATATGGTATAGCGAGTCGTATAGGCAGTCCACCGACAAAAGCGATTCAAAAGCCTTGCAAGCTAGATCCTTCTAAAACCATATCAAAGTCCGGATAACTAAATTTTGACTTTCCTTACCTGTTTACTTAATCCAGAAAACCAAATTGGAATTTTATATTGAACCCTTGAATACCCCGTCCACTCTGCCCTGTTAAGGTAAAATGCCTCAACTCAAAATTCAAAACATTGCAAAAATTCGCCTCATAGTTTTTCACTGAACCCTTTGATGTAAGTTGACAATTTACAATCCCCTACGAAAACCTCACATCCCATCCTGGTCCCATCAACAACATAACATCGGCCTATCAGTGACACTACGTTAGTGACAAAAATGGGTTTTTGGCACCGTTGGATTCTTAAAAAGTGTCGGCGTCGATCCAATAAGATCTCGTATCAGTGGAAAAAATGCCTCAAGACTTTTGTTTAAAAGCGTTTGTAGCACGCATGAAAAATGTTTAAATTCGTTTAAAACCCTCTATTTAGTACCCAATTTTTCAAAAATACCCCCGACCCCCCTGGTCTTGGAACACCCTCAGAGTAGGCAAGACGAGGTCCTTTCATGATGGCAAATAAACCTTAGAATCTTACTCCTGTCAAATCTTTCAATAATTTTAGATCGGCTTTTCATTCGAGCCATTTCCCAGCATTTAAAATTGAATATTCAAGCTCTTTTAAGGGTTTTCTTTCTTGCTGATAAATATCTACATTGACGTTTTTCTAACGATGCTTGGATCTAGTTCGAAATCCAATCCTTCTGAAATTTGGAGAACTATCGATATGTAATACAAACAATTTAGTTTATCGATTTGTGCTTAAATAGCATATGCAGTGGAAGTCATAACTCGTACGTTGTAGAAAACAATTGCAATTTACCATTGAGATCAAAAGCTAACCTTTTATGTCAAACATTACCTAGTGATCCTCAATGAGCTAAGAAACGTTCGATATTTTATCTGCAATCAAGCAATTGTATATTACTGTCAATTTTTTGACAGCCCTTTCAATTTTTAAGGGTTTAAAGGTTAGAAGGTTTAAAGTTCTGAGTAACTCTTGTCTACCAATCCACTAACCATTCAACAAGTAGCCGAGGGACAGATACCTTGATAGGTGTATTAATCAAGGGATGGGTTCAGAAAATTACGGTCTTTCGTACAGAAATTGTTCAATAATAATCTATTAATAATTAATTATTAAGTGATTATTACTTCAAAGCCGCTATAAAACCGTTATGGAGGTACTTGAAGTTAGTTGGGTATTTTCAATCTTATTTGATTTTGAACATCACACTCAACTGCTGTTAAGGACTGATGGCTGAAAAAATTTGTAAAAAAATACAATTCAAAAGTAAAAGCGTATGAGACAGCGGGATGTTCTTGGGTCTTACGTGTTCAGACAAATGGATAAATAAATAAAATTGAAGTAATAGCGTGAGTGTGGGACTTACGCGCGGTATGAAGAGGAAGAGCGCGACAAGGATCTGCTGCATGTTGCTATGACTACGGCACTTACAAGACTGGAGGTTTCCCCTCTGTTAGTGGACCTGGCTCTAACGGGATGGGACCCTCGTCTCCATCCTCCCCCAGAGGTCCATTATCCCACCATACCCCTAGGAGGCTCCCCTCTTCGTAACATACCCCTCTTCGCACACGTAACATACCCGGGGGTATCGCGAGCTCGTCAACGGGAAGTCCGTCCCCAGGAATGCAGATTCCGCTCGGAAAAACCGTGTTCAATAGGTTGTCGGGGAGGACGAACCTCACAGGGATTTATTATAACACTTAACGTATCAGGCTGTACAATGTTCCAATCAAATAATATTTTAAGATGTGGACCAGTGGCGGCTTATGCTTCCCGCCTGTCTGTCCTCCACATTTAATTCCACAATCACACTGTCCCCACCCAATACACTAACCCCACAAGGAGTTTGAGGAGTTGTACATTTTTCAAGAATGAACCCCAGTGTTTTTTAAAAAAAGACAGTTTTATTACTGACAAAATAGCCGTGCGTAGCACAGAACCACCTAACGGTAAAACAGTTAGGCATATTTATGCACCATCACAATAAACTTGCACATCACAGATAATAGTAGTAAAATCGTAAACATGTTTTCTATTCATCGTCACATTAATTTGTTCGTAATGTAAGGCACAACTTGATCCGGCAACAACGGTAAATGGTCACAAACAACAATGATTCATTAAATCAACGGAATCCAAAATAAACCTAATAAATTGTCAATGAAAAAACTATAACGATAATCAAAATTTAAAGATTTAAACGACGTTAAACTCGATAAAGAAACTTCAACGCTAACAACGAAAACACCTAACAAACAACATCCAAGAAAACTAACAAAATTTAGAATGTATTGAAAACTCAGTGGACAAGCTTGCACCACAACATTGAAATAGTCAACGGTAAAATTGGAAGAGCGATCCTGCAACAAATTAAATAATAAATTAACTAATGAATAGTTTGAGATATACCACTCTTTTACGCGAATAAACATTTTTCAACTAATTATTTGTGAATGCGTCTGAATGTGTTCTGCAAATTGACTTAGGTACCTACAGTTTGAGTTGATAGGATCAGTACAATGTTTCACATGACAAGTTCGCGATGATATCGCACGCATCCTAGAAGAGGAGTACAAGTCGGAAAATTTTAGTCAAGTCTCCCCCCCCCCCCTCACTCCTTTCGCCTTTAAAAAAATAATATTTTTGTCCTATGAGCTGTTGAAGCATTAGTGTGGGGAACGATTTCCGCAAAGATCACTAATATCATGCATGTTGCTATGGAAACATAACCTTTTATGTAAGAGAGAAATTTGAAACGCGATTCGTGGAAATCACATTCTTGGACTTGTACCCCTGTTCTAGGATACGTGCGATATTTTCATTAACGTTGGATACCGTACACCGTGATTTAGACAGTGAGAACATATCAAATTGAATTGAGTTTCAACTACGTTCAAGTGTCATCCTAGACGCCAACACCATTTAGACAGACGTAATGAGGAAGAAGTAAACATGTTTGCCTTAGGATTTCAATTGATACCAATATCACATCGGTCGCTTGCCCCATCTCGTTCACAGAAAATCGAAAATTAAAATATTTGTCATGAGAAGGGTTTTGAACCTACCTCAAACAAAAGATTTCCCGCATTCTGGTTACATTCAGTTTACCTAAGAAAAATCAAGAGAGCGAAAAACCATTGATGAAAAGATCCGTCAAGTTTTGGTTTGGCTCATGAATGCGGCGAAGTGAGAATTTGTTTCCGTATTGATGAATTGGTTTGAGGAATCGTCTAACTCCAAACGTCGGCGGAATATCTCTTCTGGGCTTCCATTTTCTTGATGTAGGCCTGAGCGTCGGCTTCGGACATGTTGCCTTTCTTTTGAACCAGGTGGAGGAGGATGTTGTGGACGTCTTTCGCCATGTTCCTCGCGTCACTGGAATCAGAAGAAAATCAAGATTAAAACTCACATCCAAATCTGAACGTTCGTATCAACCGGTGAACAAGAAGAAGAACAACAAGTAGGAAAAGAAATACATTAAATAATACAGCTTGGTTATGTCCTCCCTCGCGTGGGGATAACTATGTATTGTATCGCTGCTTATTCAGATACAGCATTTATCTGCGGATTCTAAACAGCCATCGGATCTCTCGAAATACGAGTACCAGTGTCGAGCCCTCCTTGAAGCTGGCACATTTGACTTCAGGGTTGAGTGATCTGGTGATCATCCATGAAAAAATTTCTTATATTTACTTCTCTTACACATGCCTGGAGATTTAAGTTCCTGGTTTATATGCTTATGTAAAAGGAAAAGAAGGTACATGGGGCTTCTAGTTGTTAAACTAGACGGGGCTTTGGATTTATGGCATTGCCAAGTAGGAAGAATCTGGTGGTGTAGATAGTTGGCCACCTAGATTGCAGGATGGTTTGGTTTTTGTGATACAATAATTATTATAGGATAGTCTTGGCTAGATATTGCTTTAGGGTGAATACTTTTACCAAATCACGAAGACCAGCAGAGGGAGATCTACGGCTTTTTTGGTCATAATTTTTAGGATGGCTTTCTGGAGAGTGAATAATTTTTTGAAATGTGAATTTCCTACCCCTCCCCAAACTAAAATACCGTACTGCATCGTGGACGGCACTAATGCATAGTAGTTTTCATGGTTCATGGTATCAAAGCTCGTTATCAATTATCATCTATAATCGCTTACTTTTTCGAGGGGGGAACAAGTACAGACGCCAGAGTGGAGAGGGGAAGTGTATGTATTGTTAAGTTAAATGCCAATCGTCGGGTCAATACGTTACTGCTGGAGATCACCAAGTATTTAGTTTTATTCATGTTGAGGGTAAGCAGGTTATTGGTAAACCATTCGTTCAGAGAATTCAATACCACTACCGCACGTTCCCTTAATTCTTCCCGCTGAAGTCCCTCAATAATGACGACTGCGTCGTCTGCGAATAGATACGTTGTAGCTGGTATATCACATTCAAAGATACGATTGATATGAACCAAAAAGAGTAGAGGCCCCTAAATTGAACCCTGTGTAACCATTACTATGTGTAACCAAAACCGTTACTATGTGATTCCTCTCAGTAGTACTCAATTGTTACTATTTGTTTTCGCTCAGATAGGAAGCTGGTGAACTAATCAAGTGAGCAATTCCCCACTCCAACAGCCTAGCAACCCAAAAGCATAGCTCAGTCAACAGAATCGAAAGCTTTAGCAACATCGAGATAGACAACGATAGCATTTTTACCCTCTTCCCTTATCCTGTGGAGATCCTGGACGACATAATATAGGGAATCCTCAACACTTCTTCCAGGACGAAACCCGAACTGATTATTTGACAAAAGATGATTTTCTTCTGAGTAATGCGATAAACATTTCTTCACCCATTTTTCCAGAATTTTTTAAAAAACGCTGAGCATGGAAATTGGGCGGTAGTTGCCAGAATCATCACGACGATCACCTTTATAATATATTATAGAGGAACAATTTTGGCAATCTTGAGCACATCCAGATACACTCCCCGAGCAATGCTGAGGTTACATAGGTTAGAAACTGTAATATCCACATGGAATATTTCTACTAAGACATGATGAGAGTCTAGAAGTGGTAACACTGGATCCCTGGTTGTGTAGACCAAACCTTGGTCTACAACGCGCTCTTTTCAGTGAATCCCCCGTGACTGTTCAATTTCATTCTGTGATTCCCATGGATGATTTGTGGGACACACCAGTTGGGAAACAAGACATTACACGATAAGCGTTTAGAAAAATGGGTTTACTCGACTTTTCAGTTTTGAGAGCACCACCAAAAACAGCAGAAACTGAAAGGTTTATTCACACATCCTGTTCTATCAGTCGGTATAATGAGGAATTTTTTCAAAGAATCCACGCACTATCTGTAATATAATATATTACAGATAGTGCGTGGATACTTTTTGAACACGGAACTTTTTGGATATTATCCAAAAAGTACCTTGTTGGTAAACGCATATTTCACCTATTAGACGAGAGTTAAATATCACTTGGGATTATTATACAACCACCTTTTCAACTTGGTATTGAAAACCAGCCCAACGAGTAGTTAAACAAGTCTTACCCGCAGACGTAAATGTGTCCTCCTTGTTCCCCAATGACCTGCCAAACCTCGTCGGAGTTCTGCTCCAGAAGATGAGTCACGTAAATTTTTTCCTTCTGATCTCGCGAGAATGCGGTGTACAACTGTAACAAATGAAAATTTATGTGTAGACTGATAGGACTTCAAATTCCATTTCAGAGCACTTCACAGGAACCAAAGGGGCTAAGCACCAGACAATATCCCCACATCCACAATTTCGTTCTTTCTAAACGGGTCAATACTAATAAGTACACATTTTAAATGTTCATCCATCTAATGTCTACCACGATACTATTTCCACTCTGCAGAAGAAGACGCCAGTTATGGAGTGACTTCGTAGTTCTATCAAGACGGTCATAACAACGTCGTCAATTGATCTTATTAATATTTTTAAATTAAAAACAATTTGTTGGCAATAGTCACCTTGAGGGATCCTTGCTTCACGTAGTTCTCCAGCTCTTCGCGGTATAAAAAGTCTTCGTTCTTCCTTCTGCATCCAAAGTACAGTATCGTGTTGCCAACAGGTTTGCCTTATTGAAGAAAAATGGAGTGTTATCAACAGTAAATTCAAATGCAGGCAGATGGCAACTTGATGGTATGCAAAGGTTTAGTATTAGCAATTCCCACCGGGCTCTCTGACCAACTTGGCCAACTGAGCTTCACATTGCCCTTAGATGTTTTGGTTCATTTCAGTTCATCAATTCCAATAAGGATGTTGTAATATCTGTCTCGCTTCAACCACCGATTGGTTTTTCTAGCAATAATTCAATTCAGAAACAGTTAGAAACCGAAAAAGGCCAAAAACTGAGATAGCTAGCAACTGCCACTTAAACGACGATAGGTATATTTAAATAAATGTTTCAAATTAGAAATTAGTGTCAAAATCAGAAACGATGGACAGAGATTCGTTTTTGTGTTTTTGATTTTCAACTGGATGGATGGTAAGTACAACAGTACCTACTTCATAAAATGGTGTTCAATAGTAGATTGAAATATTGTGATTGGTAAAACCTGCTTAAACCCAAATGTATAGTCAAAATCACCTTTTACTCACCTTCTTGTTTACCGAGGTGACGTTCTTGAATGAAACCGCGGAAGGGAGCCAGCCCAGTTCCGGGTCCAATCATGATGATTGGGGTTTGAGGCCTTGTAGGGAGTCTGGAAAGAAAAGTGATGTATAAAGCAACGTTTACACCAGAGTTTGCAACTAAGTTTTCAACAAGTTCCGGCAACTAGTTGACGTATCTAGTAAATACGGCAACTATTTATGCCTTCCACTTGTGAAGCAACAAATCTCTCACCAAGTTTTGGTTTCGGTTGGAAACTTGTGGAGAACTTGACAAGTTTTTGACAAGGTGGTTCCTCATCCAAGCGCCTTACTCGTTGACCTATCACAATTTTAACAGTGGAAATTTTTTGAGCGTAACAAGCGTCACGAGCGGGATCGATACTGATAACTCTTAGTTGTGTAAAGCCCATGTAGTCTAGGGCCTTGTAAAAAGGTTTGTACACCCAGCCCTTCGTTTCGTTCAATTTATGGTACCCTCCATTTATAATAAAAATCTATTTTATGCAATTTTATTCGTTTCGGCATTCCAACATCTTCATTAGCCTTGTAATTTCACAATAGGCCGTCACCTATAGACGAAGAAAACCATCGGAAAATTATGGGTTTGAAATAAGTACGTAAAAAATCGATAATTTGATTTCGTAAATTCGATCATTCAAGTCGCCAGTTGTAAGAACTTGGCACACGTGCAAGACAGAAGTCTCTATATTTCTCTCTCAATACACCATCAACTCATTCACCACCTGTTGCTTGAAATGTGTACTACTGTACTGTAGTTGACAATACTACACTACCTTCGATCCATCAATTTCTAATGGTCTAAAACGCTACTTTTCAAACTGTTTAAAGGGTTTCTGACAAATCTGGCTGTATCCAAATTGCAACATCTAGTACATTTATGATAATGAAGGAATGCGGTTTAATAATTCTCTCGCAGACCTAATTGTGGTGAAAATTCGACGGTAGCACTCACTTGAATTGAGATTTTCTGACGAAGATCGGAGCTAAGACTGGAGCAGCGCCGTTGTCTGAAGGGACTTTCAGGGACAACCAGGACGTGCAGACGCCCTTGTTCGTACGCCCAGTTGGAGTGTCGTACTCTACTTTGACCGCCGTTACGTGTACATTAGTGGGAGAAACCTGAATAACACATAACCGAAACGAGAAAATTATTTGATAACAAGTAACTACGAGTAAAATCATCAGCTGCTTCGTAATCTTGGTACGCGATAAAACTAGATGAGCAATTTGAAAGTCAAACCTCGTATACTTACTGCATGATTTCGAAGAGTTTGTTTTCAATTTTGTTCGATTGAGTGGATCAAAATAATCAATGTAGATAAGTAGGTCTTTCAATGGGCCAGTGCAATGATACCATTGCCCAGCGTTGACATGACAATGATGTCATCTTTGAGTTGGCAGAAAACTATCCTACTGGTTTTTGAAGTGCCATTAAAGATAAGGAGGGGGGTTTCCCCGATCAGAGATACCTACGGGTACTTACCGTCTCAAATCAAGAACTGGACAGACCTATTACTTTCCTCCATAAAATGATAAGCAAGTTGTATGATGATCCAAAGAATATTAAATCTCATTAAAGTACGGAGCACGTACTTTGGGGGACGATGAAATCGAATAGTAACGGCACTGGAGTCTTGGAAGCAGTTCGCAAATGTGGTCGACTTTGGGTTTGATGGAAGGAAGGTCTTCGAGGATGTGGACGATGTTACGGTTGTCCTGAGCGATCCATTGCTGGTACAGCGCTTTCCCTTCCACAGTCGTACTTGCCATCAACTTCAGCTTTTCAGCTTCCTGGTAGGCAAAGTCGAAATCAAACAGGGTAAGAGAGAAATCAGACAAATTGTATACACTTAACGCAATCAAAATGAGAATTACCTTGGGATCGCTAGCGTACTCTGCCAATTCTTTGAGAATGTGAGTTCTGGGATTAGACGTAATGTCAATGTAATATGTGAGCGCCGTTCTGTAAGAACATGGACAGGGAAACGGGTGCTTTTTGCTGGATTCCTCTGAAAAAATGACCCCAAGCTACGATTAGTACAGACCCGAAGCAAATTAAGGAATTCGTCACAGGTGGTACGTTGAGCACAAGTAAAATCTGGTATATGGGAAAAACTTGAAAAACGTTGATTTTTGAACCGAGTTAAATACACCAAATGACAACACAGGTGAAGTGACGGAACAGAAACCACTTCCAACACTCAAAGTTCAAACAGACGTTCATTTTTTCAATGCCCAAAAGACAATAATATTGTCTTATTTTGATTTAGGTGACAATTGGTATAAGGGATTTTCGTCATTATTTAGTCGATTTTGGGATCAAAAATCCGTCTGCTCCTTACCATCAGTATTGGTGAGAGTAAAAACAGTGTCTAAATTGACTCCCAAAAGTTCTCCAATCCTGTTTACAAGCTCCGTGGAGTTCTGTGGGTAGATTGCCAGATGGTCCCCTAGAAAAAGCAACGCAATGAGATGCAATTATTTAGCTCAAAGCAATCGATATTTTGAAAACTAATACATCCACCAATTACTACAGTAATCATGACTGAGACAAATTTCGGGATTATTCAAATTGTCAATCGGAATGGCACTGACCGACTTCGTATCTGATTTTGGAGCCTTCAATGTCGAATTCAATGTGCATGCAGGACCGCTCGCCCCCTTTATACAACTCTCGGTTGACTTTGATCGGTGCCAAGTATGGATTCTTCAGGTCAAAAGGTCTGGAACGAAAAGTGGAAACGTAATTATTCGCTTTATTGCGGAGTATCTGCGAGAATATGTTATGAAAAACTTGAATTAGGAAAAAAATGTGTTACAAAAAGTGTGACCCAATCCCACAAGGGTGTCAGCCATTTCCTTGGTATGCGCCTTTTGAATTCATCAGATTCAATTCTGATAGATTCATGAAGTTCTAGAATATGAATAAGTTGCGTCTCTAAACAGGTATACGATCATGGGAAAACTTCACAAGCCTGACCCTGTAAGTACTCTGACCCCGAGTTTGGCCGTAGCACTGATTACCAGTGCCTTCTCAGGCAAACGGTGGCGCCATTGAGTGTGAAGCTCCAGGTCCTCAATGCGGTCTGGACAGCGCAAGTTTGGGGGTGCTCGCCGTCAGAGGCTGTAGAGCGGGTCCACCGGTATTTTGTCAAGGCGGTCTTGGGTCTCCCATCGAACTGCCCAAACTATGAAGTGTACCTAGAGACAGGGCTGGAACCTGTCTTCAAATATACCCTGCACCTCGCTTGTACCTACTTCGTTAGGGCGTTGGGTATGCCAACCAGGAGCCCCTCACGGTTCGTGGAACCTAAAGTTGTGCAAAGTGCTCTGGTTTAAGGACCTGAAAAAATTGGCACAACGATGACGTCCTTGGAGGACCTGGCAATGTGGGGCAGGCAGCCTTGTGTGCAGTGTGGGGTCGAGGTGGCGGGAGTGTATCGATGGCATCACATGATAACCTCGTATCTTGGTTGTTGGGCTTTTGTGTTTTTAAAGAAAACTTCTTATCTGATCGTTCTGTGGTTCGAATTTTGGCGTAATTTTATTAACTAAAGGTCACTAGGGGGCAGAATATTCATTTTCCGCCAAAATTTGAACCCCGGGACGATGAGGTAAGAAGTTAAAAAAAACCAAAACCGAGATACGAGGTTATCATGTGATGCCATCGGTATGCTCTTGAGGATGCAGAAGTCCAGCAGGCTTCATCGCCTCCTGGATCATGGTGCCTTCACCGCAGGATTCTCCACGGAGAAGCAGGAACACGCATTATGTGTGTCTCTTTTCTACCTAAACTGTAAGCCCTATGACCCTGGCTGGCTTTGCGACTTGAGGGTGCGAGAGGATATGTGCCTACTTATGTATTTTTTACATCAAATAATGAAGTAACTCAACTACTCTACTGTTCAGAAAACAAAGGAAGGGATAAAATAGCTTTCTCAAAAAGTGCTCCTTCAAATTAAACTTACGGTCTTTGATTGGTGAAAGAGTAGAGCCTGGCAACCTCGCCAGTGTACACACGTTCCGGAATTGTCTCGGTATGTTCGGTGAGTTTATACTGGCGGATGGACACGTCTTCTCCGGCTCCTTCGATACCAAAGTACTCGCAGACTGTTGGCCAGAACCTGTCCTTCCACGTGATGAAGTCGTCTTCAATGCTGAAATAAAACCGAATGTTGATAATTTGACTTTCTTGCTTCTAAACCGGAGTATGATACAATTCCCTCACACTACAGATCATATTAATACTGAGTGACGTGGGATAATTTAATTAATGACAGATGCCAATCAGACCAATCATACTTGACTTACTTGGCATCATCGTCCCCAAGACCAAGCTCAATGACTCTGGTGGCTCCGAGTTCCTCGAGTCGTTTGTCGACGTAGATTCCAACTTCATTGTAATGCTCGTACGTTTTGTTTCCCAATCCAAACACCTATTTACAAATACGTGATATTAAAACAAATTACGACCAAACAAAGACAACAAACAAACAAAACTCCTGAGCAAACTGTAGTAACTGTAACATAATTCCTGGTAGGTAGTTTTGGTTTGAAAAGTAATAGCCCAGTCAAATTAGCCAAAATAATGGCGAATAGGAGACAAAAATTGCGATAAGCTGAAATTTGGCATCGTTGTTTAGTGGAGTATCCAGTAAAAAATACCAAACGACTGGTCGGTGGGACGTGTGCGAGGGGAGGGGAGTAACTTAGATACAAATGGAGAGCCTCCATTACTTTGCGTAACGTTAGCTTACTCTGCGCACTTCTAATTGATGACACCACTTCAAATCGAGATGTTGCTGCACCTACTCGTCTACACTGAGCAAATTGTTTGTAGGTGATCATTCAACGTGGGCGGAATGGAGAAGCCTAACCACGACATCTAGAGAATTAAGAACGAACTTCTGCCATCAACCCCCCCCCCTCCTTTCCGAATAGAAGGGATGAAGACATATTCATTGTTGCTGCGGCCATCATTCATAGCAGACTCTTAGCACTCTATTCTAACCTTATTATCATTTGCTATCTTAAGTTTCATTTAATACAGTCAAAAATGTCAAAACCACGTGCCTGTTTTGTGGGAAGGAAATATCACGAGAATATCGACAACTTCAGAAAAAACTGCTTAAGCATAGAAGTGAGGACATTATGTAGGTACAGAAGAATTGGATGAGGGCATCTTGAAAGCAGCAAATAGAAGGCAAGTAGCAGATGAATCGGATAAAGACTTCTTTAAATAAATTGATTTTGTTAAATTGGAATCATTTTTCTAGTAAAAACTTCAATTCATGATGTTTTGGAATCTTTCATGCACAGCCTCTTTTGTATTTTGCAAATCTTTCAGTACCTTTGTATTTTATTTTGTTAATCAATTTGTCAATGATTTATGCGAGGTATGTTATCCTATTTCGCTGTGCGCATAAACATCAGAGATCTTGTATGTATCCATCACTCATCTTAAGCTCGACCAAAGCTCGATGATCCCGGTACTAAATCTGACGCAATAATTTACTCACACACTTTACATGAGGTATAATGCGAGGTAAACCTGGCGTTCTATACTTTGCAATGTAAGTAAGTACCTATATTACGTGTCACCTGTATACCATTAATCCATAATTTTCTTATTCTACAACATTTATTTTTGCATTTATTTTATTCGAAAAAATGACCGTAGCCATTTCTGCAGAGAATTCACTCTATTTCAATTTTTTATACCGCCAATTTTACTCTAAACTCAATATTTCTTGAGATATTTAGGAAAAACTGAAAAAAGAGACCTTTAAATAACTTCCCCTCCCCTCGCACACCCACCACCCTTGGGGGCTTCTGGTTTTTTTTACATGGATGGTTAGATTACTGAACAACTGTGCCAAATTTTAGCTTTCCGCAATTTTTGTCACCTTCTATACCTAATTTGACTCGGCTATAAGAATAAATTACAATTCCTTCTAGCAAACTTTGTCAGTATATCGTCACTTAAGATCCCAAATGGGCTAACTCACTTTTCCCAACTTTACAAGAGAGACTACTGTGCCCAGTCTTGCTATAGACTTTTCTGTAATTTTGTTCTACAGTTCATCTCATTACACACTCGTATGGAGACCCTAGAATAGTAGAACAAAATTGCAGAAAAGTTTGCAAGACTGTGAACACGTTTTTTGTCTCTCCTGTAAAGTTGGGAAACGTGAGTTAGCCCATCTGGGATCTTAAGTGACGATATCATTTTTGGGGAGTTATACTCTTGCTCCCATGTCACCATTACATCACTAATTTATAACTGTACTAACAGCATAGTTCAAGCCTGTCAGATCGGCTTCTCCATTTTGCAGCCACTCGTAAAAGTCCATTGCATTATCAGTTGGATCACCCTCACCATACGTTGCCAAGCAGAACACGGCTAGAGAATTGGGGATGTTCTTCATTTGGATAAGGTCCTCCTGTAACAAACCGTTAACGATAAGTCACGAATGTTGTTTCAAAAATAAAAAGTTATATTCGGTGTGGGTCAAACGACTCCTTCACACCGCTCGAAGTTCTCGGATTTCAATAGAAAGCACGTTGTGAAACCTGAGACACAACCTGAGCCAAAATCTGTAGCGAGATAAGAGGGCGCAGAATGGTGGGACGAAGTCGATAGTGTGCATAACAAAATTAGGCCTAACTAACCATATCGTACTCTTCGGGATCGGCGACCATGCCCTTCAGCTTGTATCTGATGCCTTCCTTGGCAATACGGCCAGCAAACTCCTCGCCGGTTCCTGTCTGACTACCGTAGAAGACGATCAGGCTCCGCCCGCTTCCTTTCAACTTCTTGATGAAGGAATTTTCCGTGTTCTGGGGCACCGAAGAGCTCATGGCCATGGGTCTGTAATGGGAAAATACACTCGTTAGTTGCTACCGATGGAATTTCAAGGAAACCATTCAACGATTGCACTTTCCAAGTAACATAAAACAAAAGCCAAAACTTTGGAAATGAATTAGAAACATGTTGATGATTATAGTAGGTGTGTGCAGTTGTTAAGGGATTTCTATAACCCAAGAGCTTCTTTATTGGACCCATGTGCCGAATCCCATGGGCCACCTCAATAATCAGGTTTTATTTATTACCCCCATCAATCCTTTAAAGTTGGGTTTATCATTCGCCAACCCTGTTTTCAAGCGTTGCTCCACCAAGCGATATGTGAACGGGGCGCCGAATCCATCCGAATCCAGTAATGACGTAAATTATTCCAAGCAGAAACGAAACGTACGAAATGCACATGGACGGTGTTTCCTTCAATACAACAACCACGGAGGTAGTGGGAAGAGCGGAACCGAAATCTTTTGCTCTCCACGGCCCGTGAGATTGATCGGAAAGTAAAATGGATGGTGAATAATTCAGACGGAATCGTCCCAACAGCTGAATTGTGACTCGGCCTTTCGTAAAAGGAAGTTTAAACCCTGTCCGTGTCATTTCGACCGGGCACCAGAAGAAGTGGGACATAACGCATGCGAAACCAATTCACGGCACATTCAGTTTTATTATAGAGACATTCGGTTTTATTGAGGCCCCTCGCAGAAATGAGGTTCACTCAAGTATGTAGAAGGAATCAGGCGGCTCCACATATAAGTACGAGAAAAAATCCGTACTGTCTTCCCAGACTTTTCTCGAAGATTTCCAAAATGACATTCTTGTCAGTAGGCGAGGGAAATCAGATTCCAGTACGGTTTTTTATACCTATTATAAAAAACCGTAGATATTATCTGATCTCATGAATTTTCTAAGAGTTTACTAAACCTGAAGGTACTTCAAACTTGAGGCGTCTCATGTATTTCTATGTCCTCACCCCTTGAAGAAAAACTTGAGTATATGTTTGAAAAACGGTCTGATCCACTGAAATGTTAATATACTGTTGACCCAACAACAAAACATTACTGAAGGAGCATTACAGAGAGTGGAACTTATATAGGGACCCCAAAAGTTAAAGGTCGAATAGGATTGGTTGATACAAGTGAAAGGAGAACAAGATTGCTATTGGCTCTTTAGGTGTAGAAGAGGAGCTATAAGTGGAATTGGTTGCCACCAAGTGAACAGCTTCTTATTGGCTGTTTGAAGTGGAAAGGTTGTAACAAGGCGCACCTTCTGTATTATTTTGTTGCTGTTGGTCTGATCACCGAAACCGATCTAACAGAGTAGTAGGTACTCATATTTCAGTAGAAGTAGAAGATTTTTCAAAATTTGCGTATTCAAAACAGGCGTAGTACGCTTGTTTCTCTTTATGACATGGGGTTCCACGATTTCGTGTCCTCATGTCATGTTATACAGGGTGCAGCAAAACACATTGTGCAGCTTTGAATGGGAGTAATTCTAACTGCGGTGGGGTTAGGGACCTACTGGAGGTCGTATTGTTGGTCGGGAGAACACGCGTATTTTTCGCAAATGTCGTTGCTTTCTGGCTGCATTCCAACCTTGACCATCCTAATTTAATCGCGTGTTGGGTGCAACGTTTGGAAGAAACTGGTTTTACGTTGTACTCAGGGATTGGGAAGACTCAAAGCGGTAGGAACACTCGACAATTTCACGAGAGTGTGACAACTTATCGAACAGTCGCCTCGGCGCTGATCCAAGAAGCGTGATATTGCATTAGACTTTTCTGACCGCTCTCTGAGGAGGATTTTGCATTAAGATCCAACAATCTGCCCCTATACGATCATGATTGCCCAGCTTAGGTTTCAAATTCTGTAAGTTTTACCCCTTTTTCAAAACTGTACAATGTGTTTTGACGCAATCTGTATCTGTTCGGGGAGAAATCCCAACAAGATGTACCGTGAAACGACTATCAACAGTAACTTACTGTATTGTGAATGATTTGTCTTTGAGAGCTGACGAACTCTTGTCTTTCAGTAACCACCAGATGGCGACGGCGAGAAGGGCGAAGAGAAGGACGAAGTCGAGGGCTCCGAACATGGGCTCCGCCACTTCCCCATCTCCCAAAATCGTGTCCTTTCCTTCCTCCATACTTACTGCAACATAGAAAACACAGTAAACGTTAGTACACGAAAGATACAGTATTTTAGACATCAAGATAAGGATTGAATACTGTTCTGTCTATCTTGCTACAGTACCTAGGTATTTTTTGGAAAAATCATCGATTTTTTGTTTATACGATGTTTTAAAACATCGATGTTTTTAGGCATCGATGTTTGCAGTAAAACAACATCGACGTTTTTCCAACCGATACCCATCCCAACTTGATGCTACGGGGTTTCTCAAATCAAAAAATTATCAAGTTGAATCGTTAGGACAATAGACCATTAGTAGATGAATTTTAATTTTAAACTACGCGCTTAAAATTAAATTAAATTAACTTTATTTCCAAAATATATCAATTTTAGGCTTGAAAAATAATTCCCTATTGAGGCATATCCCGTGGTAGGCAAATCAAACGGTAGTGCGTACAAATGTCGGCGGAAACTGTGTGTGTTGAACAAAAATATTTAAATGTTGCCAATTCGTCCACAACGGTTTATATCCGTCCGTTCTACAGGGCCATAATTCGTTCCTTGAGTGCCTACGTAAATAAAACGATTATCTTTTACAGATACAACATGAGTTTCATTTTATATTATCTCTAAATCGTCGTGACATTGGTTTACCTTGAAAGACTCGAGGGGTTCCGTCCGATTCTAACTAGTTTGTGAAATTATCCGCCCAAGGACAAGTTTCGGTCAACAACGATGTGAGCATCTCATGGGGTATCGCAGATGCGTTCGGCAACCTTTTCCATGTCGCGTCATTGCCCAAAAACACGTTCAGAAAGTGGATCAAGTACGAACACCATACTATGACCATTACATGTTGAGCGAATATAGAAGTTCTTTTATAATTTGGTTCTGAACTACCTTTAAATTTACTCTAGTTCGACGGCTCCAAGATAACAACTACGGGCATGTTGATATCCAGTCAAATGGTGGTTTTGACAAGAGCGAATTCCAAAGTTAGGTTTTTCAACGGTTTTTCATTGTGCTTAATCCGAATTTCAACAAAATGTGGTACTTTTTAGACTGTCTTGAAATATGCATCATTAGGTGCTGTGTTCGACATTTCTCATTGAAAATATCAATTTTACCGTCACCGCTCTTTTTACTAGCTTCAGCAAAAGATTTTGAAACGTAAACCCTCAAATTTTGAGAGGGGTTAAAAATTGGTTTTCCTTGGTCAATTCCAATGGTTCATTACGATATTTAGTTTACGGTTCGGACCAACCCCACAATGACCCTCGAAACGTTTTATAAGCCTAGGGTCAAGGCGGAAGGGGTTCATAACGAATTTTGAGATTTTGAAAATTTCATTACTCGAAAAATTTAAATGGAACGGTATAGTTTTTAGTTCACATTAAGATAGAGTTTATGTTTCATAATTTTTTAAGACCATCCGCAGCTTTGTACGACCAGCCGTTCGTTTACAATGGGCTCAATGTTGGAGCATATCAAAAGCTGTGGGTGAATCATGCGGCAGCCTGTCAGGTCGATGACATTGTTCATACTGGCCCAGCTGATTAGAACAGCACAGAACATGGTTTTTAGATAATATCTGATTATCGAGTTAATTTATAATAATTAATAAAATAAAATCCAGGCTTCCAGCATGGGTATAAGAGCAAATTTTCGAAGAAATAACTGGTTTTAAGTAGGAACATTTGAAGTATCAACCACGTAAATTTCTCCGTTGAAGAAAAACATGAAAAACAAGAACATTTCAAGTATCAACCACGTTTCTTCATCTTCAGAGTGCTCCAGTTTGAGAACGGAATAAGATATTGCAATTCTGTTTGCACCATTGTGTTCAGCGTAAAAAACCCCCTTTAAAATGAGGGGTCACTTGTCAGACTGTCTCATTTTTAATATCGGGGATTATTATCGAAGATAATAAACAACAAAAAAAGAAAAGAGTAACGACCTCGCTTAGGAGTGAGTCGGTAGAATGAATGAGGCAGCGGTAATAATAATTATTGTAGATGGAAGGAGATACTATTCATGTGTACGTTCTAGGTAGACGTCCAAGGTCCGAAAATCTAGATAATAGAATGGGTGAGGTGCACGTTCTCACATTGAACCGCTGTCAGAGGTGCGATCATTTACATTTTCCACAGCCTCAAGATCGAATGTAAGAGCGATTCCAGGGATACTCGATTGGCACTACTGCTCCGGAGCGGGCGACAGACCCAACCGCTAAGTGAAGTCTTCATCACACGTTCAAGTGGAATTACAACAGTCAACAATCTGTACCTACATCAATTGAATAACTGAAGGACTCGAGTGCAACTATAAAAAACATCGGAAAATTCCCCAGTCCGCAAAATTTGACCTCCACAGCGTTGAAGAACGTAAAAAACGTAACAAAGTCAATGACCTGCCAAGGCCGATAACAAGAGACAGATTGAGTGGAGTGAAAAAAAAACGAGTAAAAGCTCATACTCGTCCCATTTTGAGTAAATAAGAACTAGGCTTTACTTGTCCGCAAGTAAACACTCGCATTTGTGACGAGTTGATACTAGTTCAGCAAGGTCAGCGTAAAATAGCGAGGCAACATTGCATTTTGTGTGAATAAAAACTAGTATTAACTTAAGGCAACGAGTAAACTCTTCGCAAGGTGGGTCTGATGGTACCTCGCGAGAGAAACTTGCGGGGATTCAGATGTTTGAGGAGGCTAATTTAAGTGGTGACATCGGAGGGATATAGAGCCAAATATTATGAAGCAACTTGATTTTGAAAAGGCGAATGCGGACTTTTTGACAGAGGCGTTTCTTCCTCCAATGGACGAGGAAACACATGGGGGGGGGGGGGATGGAGGTATTTCTCCAGTATTTAAGTGACCCTGGGTTTTAGATTGGCGGGGCAAATGATTTTGGAATCGACAGAACCACAGTGTGTATGATTATTGGATTTTTGTCGGACAGGATAGTGGAAAAAGCTGACAAATTGATTGTTGTCCTTCCATAGCAAAACGCCATGAATAAAGCTAAAAATGTGTGCCAGTCCAAGTACCATATTCCAACCGTGATAGGTGCATTAGACTGTACCCACATTGTAATTTAAAAAAAAGAAACAGAACAATTCGGTAATGAGTAGGTACATAAACAGAAAAAATCAACCACCAATCAATGGTCAAATGACCTGCGATGTTTCAGAAAAAAATCACAAGCGTTTACGTGGAGTGGCCAGGAAGTGTACGACAGTAGAAACTGGCGCGCAAATCGTAGTAAGCACGTTCTTCAGGAATTTGAGGGGAGCGCTACTTTACTGGCTGACTCTGGATACGGCATTTCCCCTTGTTTGCTTACTCCTTTCAGGAGAGGAGGAGGTTCCCTGGCTCGAGGTGCAGTCTGAAAGATCCATTGGACTCAATGCATTGTGGTGCTGAGAGCCTTCCTCTCTATCGGGATACACACATGGATAGGGCTATTGGTCAGTGAGGAATCAAGGCCTACCGAGGCCTTGCAAAGACTGTCATTCTTACTCCGAGCCTCCAATGAACATTTGCAAGTTACCTTGGAGAAGACCAAACAGCATCCAGGCGCAGGGCCAGCTGAGTCGAAATGGCCATGTCAAGATTCATACCAGCTCAGCCTCTCCAGAATACCTTGCTTTTGGAGACGAAAAACCGCCTCACTGTGGCATGAGTTTCCTCATAGTAGTATACAGTGGGATATTCTACTGTTCAAATAGGCGAAATACACCATCTGCAAGACCTCAATGTGGCTCTTCCACTAGGGCCTGCAGTCCAACGTGAGGCCCACAAAATTCCCCGAAATACGGCCATTGATGAATAACTCAATGTATACTCTTGACTGGGGTATTTCTTCGAACGTCAATGAATTGATCCTGCACCAATCATTACCAGTGTGTTGGACTGATGTACGTCTAATGCAATGCCATCACGATTCGAGCTAACGGATAGGGCAGGGACGTCATCCGCGAAAAGCGAAATGTGACCTATTTCTTTACGCTTGGTCATTTATGAAGATCAAATACAAAACACGGACCGAGCACTCACCCCTGATTGAGGTCGACGCTCCTTCTTTAGCTCCCCATAGTCAAACCTATTAACCCACCAAGGCTAAATTCAGACGCAGAATGTATTGATTGAATCACTAAATAACAAGAAACTACAAGCTGGCGAACGTTTCGCTGGCCCAGCTACGGTAATGTTTACTTAAAATACTCTGGACGAGACATACCCACTCTATAACCTTATCTAGAACCCGCTATCTGAACCCGTGGAATCAACAAGAGGCGCCAAAACATCGGAAGCTAATTAGAGGGAAGCGTGACAAAGCGATAAACGGACATCTGCTGGCTTGATTGTTTCAAATTGGCACACAAAACTTGATAACTGACTGACAGGACCTAATCTGGCGTTTGCAGAAGGTAATGCAAGTTTCAAGTATTGAGGCTACACAAATTAAATATTTGGAAGGCACGCTTCATCCACATCAAACAATTTTTCCCCTCGACCTGCAATTTTTCTCTCATTTATATTAGTGAAGTCCTTGTCGTTCGATCGAATACGGAACCACAGGGAATTTCTTACTCGCAAAGCCAAGGAGCGATAGTATAAAGTTGAGATCTGACTGTCTGGAGGTATAAATGTGCAAATCTACAGTCACGCAGCAAGAGCGAATTTTCGAAGAAATTGCTGGTTTTATGTGAAATGTTTCAACGCTGAACACGGCGGTGAAGTCAGAATTGCGATATCTCATTTTATTATCAGATTAGAGCAGACTAACCACGAAGAACATCTCGTAGGTACCTATCGAACACGTTTCTTCATTTTCAAAGTGCTCCAGTCTGAGAACGCAATAAGATATCGCAATTCTGTCATCACCATCGTGTTCGGCGTGACTGGAACTTGTGAGAACCGCTTGAAGCAATCGTCAGGGAGTCTCAGCCGTTCAAAAATACTTCAATTACCCCTTACGTTCGTTCGATGAGTTGTGCAATATTTTTTTCGGGTCTAACGGGGTAATGAACGCATATTGACGCCTGTGCAATTAAGATACCGACGCAGATAATGGCTAGATAAGTGCATTGCAAAAAAATAAGCCACGGCTGCAAGAGCGGAACCTCTCCTAAGGAATCGTAGTCGTGGATGCTCAAGTTTATAGCATCCATACTTGTGGGCCCAGGAAACTGATGGACGGCCACGTGGGGTTATCGAGTAACAGAGACGCAGTTGAAGGACCCCCCCAACACAGTTTACTACTGAGTTATATGACCTTTCTCAACTCGTGTCTGCTCAATTGGCCAAATCGCCCACAAGCGATGCGGAGTAGGATGAGTTGAGGATGTCAATGACACCATTGGCAAATCTCAATAGGTAGTGTCATTGGCAGCCTCAACTCATCCTGTAAATTTTACAACAGTGACACCTGATGCAAGATACAGAGTTTGCAATAGATAAGGCATAATAGATTATAATCTACGAGGTGTTTTACCACACAGCCAATCTCGATCTGTGTCAGAATTTTCGAGAAGGCGATTTCGGGGTAGAAACTCCTTTGAGGGGACATTTTGAGACTCATTTTCCAGAACTTCTTCAACTGAGCCAAATAACATCAAACCAAGAAGGAATTATTCGCGAGCCAAACTTGCTAAGGTACTAAATCACGGACTGGGAAGTCCTTATGGGCTAAGCTTATTTGGATTTTCAGAGGAAAGTTATGCTACAGTTTTGATTTTCTCACCCTGCATGTTTTTTGGGTCGCAGAACACGAATTTGAAGTTTGCAGTAAACATTTTGGCCCGGAACTTTGTTTTTCGAGCACTTTTTGACCAACTTTTAATTCAGGCACAAAATTAAAGTACCTAGACAAAATTTCCTATATTTCTCATACATAACGTATTTTTGTAAGACTAGCCGTTTCGCGCCCAAAACGGTCATATTTCCATTCCAAAACAACGTGGATTACATAAACGATGCCTTTAACGAAACCCCACAGGAAGAAGTCACAGGGTGTCAAATCCGGTGTAGGGTTGAGCAAACCGATCCAAAGCTATCGATAGGTTGGGGAAAATAATACTTTGTAATAGGTACACGTACGTGTATATTCTTTTTGGATAACCCTGGGTTGTGGACTTGATGAGGGAAAGTTGGGGCACCGTAAACGTCGTGTAGGTAAGTTGTTGTTGCTTGGCTCATCAGTTTTTTACTCCTACCTCAATCAGAACCTCTTAACGAAGTAAATTTCCACCGACCTCATCCCAGAAAGACAACAATATTGGCTGTATGTTGTAGAGGAAGGCAGAGGATGCCACGATTGACCGTCAGTTTATATTTGTGGACTCTCATTCCAGTCAAGGGCGCCGCACTACTGACACGTGATATCAAAGCCTCCCTCCCCCATGTGCCAAATCCAGACCGTCTAGCGATTTCACGACGGATCATCACGAATATTAATTCATTATTCAACAAATTATTAGGACATTAGTTACAGTGGACAGTCACGGACCGCTCATGTTATCCACTATAAACGATTTCCACTACAAGCGGTAGATCGGCTGTAATGGACTGTTCGAGATCGTCAATAATGCTACAAAAGTTGGTAAGTATTATCGTATATCTGAAAAGTCGTCAACAGAAAGACGGAACTGAACTGAAAATTCGTCAACATTGTTCGTTGACTAAAGCCGATTCTCTCTGTATTTTGGAATTAGCATTATGTACTTGGACTGTAAAAAACCACCAGCATCAATCGGAATCTCTCTAAGTATCGTTGAAAAATTGAAAAATCAAAAACCAAAATCTATGCCAACAAGCCCCGGTCTCCCCTTATCATTTTGTGGTAGTTGGATTTTTTTCGCTGTCTTGTTGATGACCTCGTTTATAGTGGCCAGCAGGGACGTAATTCCCACTGTATTTCCAGCAATAGGGAATTAGGCAAACCCTGAGAACGCTGTTGTTTTTGTTGTGGTCGAGGCTTGACTGAAACGGCGCCAAAAGTCGTAAAATTGTCTTCCCCAGAAATGAGGACAATGAGGACAAATTGAACGTTATGGACAACGCCAAGCGAAACGTGAAAAATTCGCGAACCATTGATGTCGTGGATTCCGAAAACAATTGGAGAGGCCAAGGGCGATTCCGACGTTCAAAGTCAGGAGCGCGAGTAAATAGTTGAACATCATCATTCCATTGTTGTGCCCAATAGCAGGGAAATATATTTCAATTTCTCTTCTGAGATGGTACCACAATATAGCGTTGGTAATACGTAAACTTCCGTATCTTAAGGTTTTTAGGACAGTTCGGCCAGAAATAGGCTGAGTTTTCCGAGCTTATTTAGCTATATCCCTCTGACCACTGTTTAATTAATACCACTAATTAACCTTCGTAAATTACCAACTACTAGGTGGTAAGACAATGTTTTCTGTTAATTTTTTTGCATTCTTTCCGGTTCCCAAACAAACGGTATACTTAGCATATTATTATCGGGAGGGTTAAGGTAACTACATTGCCATTTCAAGGACATAACTGACATCACAGCCCAACTATTACCCTCACAAAAACTGCAAAAACTGTTCCCCGATGGTGAGAATCATTTCAATATCGTCATCTGTGGCGCGTTTCCAACGTCATATAGATGAGTGGAAGGATATTTTCCAATGCGCACAAATTGGTATGATGATGTAAAAACGTGCTTTGAATTGGCATTTTACATACAATAACGCAGGTCTTTGGAGGCAGGATAATAATAATTATTATCCTGCCTCCAAAGACCTTTAATAATTTAATAATTATTATTAAATTATGAAGTAATTAAATTTTCATCCGTGTCACTTTGGCTTGGGAATTCGGTTGTTTTAGGAGTTCATTACGGAAAACCACTGGATACTGTATAATAATCAATTTTGGAAATTTTTAAATGGGGAACGGTTTTTTGCTTATAAACCAGTTTTCTGTAAGAAATCAATCAAACTTACCTTCACTGGAAGGTCACAATAAATTAAGTTGAACTTTCCAATTCAAGTTCTTTCAAGGCATAGCCAATATTTCAGCTATAACTTTCCAACCATAGGCATAGCCGATCGTTCAGCTTACGAATAGAATGGACAGCGCAAATTACAAATATACAGACAGTAGATACCTAAAATTAAAAAACTACCATTCATCTCTACTGCATGGAATATACTACTAAGTAATACTTCTAATAAACAACGACACTTCTTGAACCTGGCTTCGGTTGAAGCCAACTTAGGAGTAGTTGGATAAATCTTTTTCCAATCAAGCGCAATTGAACCGGGTGGGTCAACGTGTCACAGACGAGTGATACCGAAAACATATCCATGAGTCGATATTTTTCTCTGCAGTGGAAAAATTTGTAGTTTGATCACCCTGGAGTTCCCACCGGAGTTTAGTATGCATCTTGAGAGGATTCAGACGTCGATTTATAAGGCAAAATAGCAGGAAATAGAGGCATTTTTGTATGCAACCTTGGTTATTACCTCGCTGTCAAAGGCGAGTGACGCGAATTTCAATAATAACTATTAATAATAATCAATTATAATTCATAATCTACCATTTAGTGATCTAGAAAGAAGAGTGATCTGCACTGTGTCAAGTATTTGCATAGTTTTTAACCAAAGAATGAGTCACAGTTGAGCTCACAATGCACGTTGATGCACTGAATCATGCTAAGCGCTTACGTGACGTGACGTGACAAGATAAAACGGTGAGGACCCGCGAAGGGTGACCTCTTTCATAAATTTTTAATTGATTCCACGTAGACGTTACGCGGATGATGGGTTGTCGGTAAGGAACCAGGTTCTCACGCGTCAAGGAAATCGAAAACTGCCCAGACGGACTATTCATATTCAGTAAGAATTACGTGAAACGGAACAAAAGCATTTGGTTCAAGGATTGGGGAAATGATCAGGTTGGAGACACGAGACGGATGACCCTACAAAATAAAATATCAACACGTAGTTGAACCATTGGAATAGCCCAAGGATAAAAAAATTACCCCCCCCCCCTCAAAATTTGATTGTTTACGTATGAAGATACGTAGATTCAGAAAATCGAATACAAAATCCGTCCTTCCGGCGTACGCAGAACTTTGCCCAGTTTGAGTTGTGCTAAAATTACGAAATTTGGTTTACGATCACAATGATCCTTGAAACGTTTCATAACCCCAGGTTAATGGGAAGAGGTTCAAAACAAATGTAATTTTGAAAAATTTATACCTCAAAAAATGCATATGGAACGATATAGTTTTTAGTTCATATTTAAATAGGCCGCTAATAACAACAGATCAATTGGACGGAAAGGTGGAAGAAATTACACCGAATTGATACAAGAAGCAGCGCGGTGCTGTACCCCTGCCAGTACTGTACCTTCAAATAGAGATGGATTTATCAACACGGTTGCTGCTCGAGAACTTCCGAGGAAGAAACGCAAAGCAAGAAAAAGACGGCAGATAACTAGATTTCTCGGAGATAAGACAAAACTAAATCAGATAACAAAGAAATTGGATTCACAAATAAAGGAAATTAAACAAGAAACACTCTCTAGGAATATTCAAGCACTAACAGCTGATAAAAACACTGATTACTCCTTGTATAAAGCCGTAAAAGGCACCAAACGACCGCAGATGCCAGTGGTAATGCCCTTGAGGGCCTATGACATCCAGCTGTGGGATTGCGCAGCTAAGACGAATATCAAAAGTATACAAACGGAATGATGACCTCCTCAAAGACCTCAAAGTGGAGACAGTCACCGACGTCATAAAAAAGCAAGCTATGAGATATGAGCTCAGGCTTCTTAAAAATCCAAATCCAGCTGCTATCCAGCTACTTGACAACTCTCAACAAATTCGAAGCCTGAAGAGAACCAAGCTCCTGGACCTTCTGTGCTGACAATGAGTGACGTGCAGTTTAAGTGCGGTTGAAGTGTTAACACCGCAAAAAGTGGTAATTTGTGAACTAAATAGCTAGATAGTTACCTGATTTATCATTGTAACTAGTTGTTATATTATCTGAATAAACGCGAGGAAAAAAGAGGAGCTCAAAACAAATTTTGAAAGTTTGAAAAATTCAAATGGAACAGTATATTCAAGACGTTTTGTTGAATTTTTTTCGAGACGATTTTGTTTCTTCATCTGCCACTTCTTGGTATTGGCAAACAATAAAAGTTAACGTTAACCTAAACGTTGCACGGTTACACTAGACGTGATGGTGATTTGGGTCGGATTCCTGCTATCTTATCTTGAGTCAACCATGATAAAAAATATGCACCATGCAGCTGAGAAATAATGTTGTAGGAAAGTAAAGTTCCTAATAAGGGACAGATTCTGTCCCTGATTCTTTCTGATTATTTCTGAAATAATGCAATTGCATACTGAAACGTAAAATAGGTTTGTAATTAAGTGTAGGTATTTTGGGAGAAGGAAAAAACATCGATTGTGTGATAAACAACGGAAAAAAAACCTCGATGTCTGATAAACATCGGAAGAAAAACATCGATGTTTCCAGAAAAACACCGAATGTCCAAATCCATCTCTACTTGAAACCCTATTTAATATTACGTAGGACTTGAAGGATTCGTCAACTTATTCGAATTGATTTCACTAACTCCAAAATCATTCAATATCGTCTGTAATGAGGTTAGGGAGTATTCCAAACCTGCGGAAGTGTCTCTCGAAACTGGTTCACCTCCTCACAACGCGTGTCAATTGAACGTCAAGGCTCGCCTAGAGGCCAGTGATAAAAACCGGCAGTTAACTTGACAGCCAGGTTCAAGGATTTAATAGAAAATTCAATGCCAAACGAGTTGAGTGGGTGATATCTTTCTTTCATTCGGTAGATTTTTTGGCGCGGTCCGTTCGACAAGGCTTTTTATACAAGAATGAAAGTACTAAAATTGGCCATTATTCCCCATCGCAGCTCGATGGTTAGAACGAGTACTGACATTAGAAGTAGAAGAGATTTTTTCTTTGGTCGATTCCAGTGGTTCATAATCGAAGATAATAAACTAAAATCGATCGACCCGAACAATATAATTGGAGAAACAGACCTCAGATCGGAGACACTAAAACAATGGACAAACATGACGAAGCGGAAATGAATGTCCACCAACCAGAATTACGGCTGCACACATGACGAGAAAACGTGTGGATTTTAGTCCGATTTCAGGAAATCGAGAAGTATCGAATTATAAACAAATGGTACAGTCTCAAAGCTTCTAGGTACTGGTTTTAACTACCTTCAAAACTCGGTAATGAGAAAAGTACGAGTAGGTACATCACATGAACAACGAAAAACGCCTAGAAACGCCACACAGTGAGATGAATCCTGAATCTAGCTGTTCAAAAGTGAAAAATGAATGTCTGTATTGGCAAGCCGGAACTTGTTCACCTGTTACTTGTGATCTTAGAGAGCGTAGAACAGATAATTATTCGTGGGGAAGTGAACTTTGAGCCGTATGAGTAAACTATGTAGGTATGTCAAACCAACACAGCCTATGAATGTCTCGTCTCAGTCGTTTAGTAAGTCGTTAACTGCACCCCATGAAAGTGGTTTTAACAAAATGGAGATCACAGAAGGAGTTATGTAGCAAATTATCGAAGTATTTCTTTTTTTTTAGTTTGTCTACGAACGCATATTTTATTTACAAAAACATTAATTCAATCATCTCTTTCTGGACTGCTTTTTACACGGAACCTTATGGAACCTGGAAACTAAGTTTTTATCGTATTCTGTTGGTTATTGTCAACGTATTTCAAAAAAATTTTGGTTCTGGAACCCTCCGGAAGTGGTGTGACAGAATGTTGAAATGTTTCAGGTAGGAAAATCGTCATGCGGCGACGAGACAGCCCAGTCTATACAGCACATCAATCTATACAGCTGGTAGTACATGCCAGTGACAGTACACAAGATTCTGCGGTCCAGCGATCGTTCAAAATTACCAAAGACGTGCAAGAGCTGCGCCACAAGGAGATGAAGAAATTCCTGGAGGCATTTTCCAGGAAAACGAATCTAACAGAAACTAACCAGGACATCATCAATCGCTTGCTGGTGACATCTGACCCTCTCATCAACAGCCTTCGCCCCATGCAGGATAAAGCTGTTCAACTACCAAAATCTGCTCTGACTACCCTGATTCTGAGATGAAAATGAACAAGAAACAGAAGATAATATAGATGATGAATTGAGTGGATTCAGTGAATTATCTGCTTGAGTGGTCATATCATAATGTAACTGTCCATAAATCAACTACCTTGCATAAATAAATCTAGTCACCGAAAACCGCATGTTTCTATTCAGAAAACAGGTTTTTGTTCTAAGCAATATTATACGTATTCTTGACTCATGGATGCACGTCTTGGAAGTGCTTCATTTTGACAAGTAAAACACCATCAAATAGGCTTACGAATGACCTTTAATGGCCATAATGATTATGAATTGAACTGTAATTTCTTTTCCACAATTTTGAACTTCTAGATTCTTGTTTCGTCCCACTGTGCGCCGTATGGCCAATCACCAATGGGGCCGATTATAGCCCAAAAGATCACACGAAAAAAGAAAAATCCGCCCAGAAATGGGCGAACAGGCGAAAGTCTTTCACAGTTCCCCAGCCCTCACCCCACTCCACTCCCTAATGTATTATGTATAATTAGGTATACCTAATAGAAGTTACATTTTTTAAGAAAACCGCCAATGTCTTTTGTCTGGCTACGTAATATAGATTAGATAGAGACTAATGTCGGATAATAATTATCCATTGGTAGGTACTTCTTGATACAAGTAATTGTTGGTAGGTTGTAATTGTACAGGTTGACCCCGACTTTAGTTGGACAATTGTCGAGACGATCACTGAGCTAGTTCGAGTAGCCTCACGCTACTGCAATCATTTCGTGTAGTTACGGGACTTGCGAGGATATTATAATAATTATAATTTAATGTAGATACGGAAAATAATGAACCTTAGTATTGGAATTTCTACCGTTTCTTGTTCTCAGCCCGTGGCATTGGCTTGTTTTCATGTAAGATTCGAATTTGTCTGTCATGTACGAAGTGCTCTCTGTACACAATAAGAGAAGCCAAGTTTTAGAGAATCAGAATAATTTCTAGCACATTCTGTACTCCTACTACGGAAGCCACAAATTACATCAGACACATTAGTGAGAAAGTTCCGGTTTTGGCGACTTCGGCGGAAGATCTTTAACAAATATTGTCCAATTCACAAACTCCAGTAACACATTCAGCTTATCTGACATCATTGTCAGTGAACTTCCGGTGTCAGTCAGTATGGCCCAGTATGATAATGTGGACTCCTTTCAACGCATACTCCATGAGGAAAACGTTCGTTGATTGGTAGTGGTTACACGTAATCAACGATGACGGTACCTCATTAAATTGAGGTTATAATGTATATAAACCAAAAAATGGTTAAACATTTTCATATAAAACAAAAATGTTTAATCACTTCCAAGTTCCTCGTTCATTATCTATTAGGCTCATGCTCACTGGTATTTACCAAGGGCCTTGATTAGATAATAATAATGAAGGAGGAACTTGGAAATGGTTAACCATTTTTGTTTCGTTTTGTCCGTCACCAATGAGATGCCAATGGAAAATTGTACTCACTGTTACTGTACAAAGTGGCAACGCGTTTCTTCAACGGGAGGTCGGACGGATGAGAGAGAACTGCTTTTTCGTGCGAGCCGAACGCTTTTGTTCCCACAGAGTCAATTTGAATATCGACGGCGATTGAGGGGTTTATTTCAATGCCCTTTTCGGCAGACGTCAACGATCAATCGGGGCAAACGGGGAAGCGATCGCGGATCTCGACACGATGAAATGCCCTGTTGAGAATCATACGGTTAAAACTACAAAAAACATCAATATTCGAGTTAAGACAATCAAACGACACTAGGACGACTCATGTTTCAAGTGCAGAAATACCGAAAAGTTACTTCAACGCCTTGCCTGAAGAGCACGCTATACGCCATGAGAGAGGGGAACAACATAACCGCACTAGGATGTTAACACTAATTTCAACCCCACAATAGGGAATGACAGTGATTTTTAAAAAACATTTTCCTGAGAAGAACTCACCTTCAGAATAATTAAGACAGTGGTAAAAACAATAATTAACAATTATTGTTAATTAATAATTGTTGTTAAGGAAGTACCTACTTATTTTTCTTTAGAGGTTAGAAGTCCTATTGTTCGTCATCTACCCCCCAGGCCATTTAGAGAGCAGTACTTAGACCTGCTCTGTAAACTGCACTCTGATTGGCTCCTGAAAGCCACCTATCAGCCGCTGTATCAACTACAACCCTGTCTGACCACGTTGAGCGGGAAAAGTTCAAATTCGCCATTCTTCAGTTCGATCTGGTAGTTACCTATTCATATTTTTTTGCATAATATTATCTCAGAGGGAAATGTTTTGGGGGCACAATCGACCCCAGGGTGCAGTTCTTGTTCAGTGTTTTATCCTTCTCTGGGGTCAAAATCGACCGTTGTTTCAAAGGAACCTACAAACCTACGATCAATGGTGACAAAATCCGGTCCACTCGTGATGCTGACGAAAGACGACTTCCCCTTTGAGTGTCCACCACTTGAAGAGGACTGGACCCACAGAGCCTGTAGATTGGCCTACAAGGCAACGATCGGTCCCATCCTGAATCCCTGATATAATCTAACCTAATCTAGTCCTGTTGAAATGTGGAAAAGGGCGGTAAGACTACGGTTCAGCAATCTCATGAAGTGTCTGAGTAAAAGGAGCTTAACACGCCATAAAAAGGTGTAGCAGTTTTATGGAATTTTTTTGGTTTTCATAAAATCGTACCACATAAACCAACCGTTATTTCGTAAAACTATCCGACTTGTTTGAAGCCCTTTCATTTCTCTATCAGGTAAAAATTGTATCACCACGCTGCGACGAACCATTTTCGAGAAAACGATACCCAAAGTTGAAAAAAGGTAATTTTTCAAGAGAGCAGTTTTTCTGAAAAACTTGCCTCCACGCATCTCAACGTAGATTTCAGTGTCCGACGTGATACAATAATAATTGAGGATGTTATGAGGAATGAACGAAGAAGGATCAGAGCAAGTGGAGGTCTTTCTTAGGCCTGACTCCAACCCACAGGCAGTACGAGACGCAGGGGTAGGGACGTTCGGTACTTCCTACGTATTGATACTAGTACTCATTTAAGTACTTGGATAGGCATATTCGATACTACTCGAATATCAAATAAAAAGTATCGATATACATGAGTACTCACAAAAACTACTCATTAGAAAAAACTCAGCAAATTCTTGACACAATTGTTTATTATCTTCTATGTTCAGATAACCCTTCCGTCTAGATCACTAAATGTCGAGGATGGAAGACAATGCAATGTTATTCACTCGGTTTCTAGTTTGTAAAATTGTTTAAACAATACCTAATAATTAGGTGAACAACCCAAACAAATTTTGTTTAAACAAATTACATTTGGATGATGAGCTAGTCTTGAAATTTTAAATATGGGTCGAGGATGGATGACAATGAAATATTCACTCGGTTCCTTGTCTGTAAAATGGTTTAAACAATACCTATTGGCTTAAACGAATTAAATTTGGATGACATTTTAAACAGGGGTTTTTCTTCGGTCGATTCCAATGGTTCATTATCGAAGATAAACCAAAATCAAGAATAATTGGGAACCTCAAGAAATACTAAACAAAATCTAAAGAAAAACCTTATTTTATACTTAACTATATTATGTAATATATACCAGGTACCTAATATGTACTAGATAATATAGAGAAATTATATTATAATTTCTCAATTCGGTAGTTGAGTATTTCTTTCGATACGGACCAAAGTATCGATATGAGTACTCATACTCAAATCATGAGAATCGATACCAAAAAAACTTGGTATCGAAAGGAAATATTCGATACATTAATGGTATCGATCGGTATCGAACGTCCCTACGCAGGGGTCAAGCTGTTTGTGGTCATGTATGGCGGTGACGAGCTTCAATTTTGTGAGGTACAAGACGTTTGTCACTTCAGCAAACCTGAACCTCGCCCGCCTACCACCCACTGAGGATGCAGGCCACCACGCAGCTAGGTGTTATCTTGCAAGCTTGCAGATCCAAGTTGCTCCCCTGCCACTTCTGCACTTGTGCAGATTCTGCACTGCAGAAGTGGCAGGGGAACAACACTGATTGGGGGTGGAAGCTGTCTCATCACCCCCCCCCCCCCCCACACCACTACCACCACATCTCCACCACCTTGGATCCCGCTCCACCTGCCCTTCTGCACAAAATTTCTGTGATTGTTGTGGTGTACATAGTATGACTTTTGTCACAACATAATTTTAACTACAATATCATATCAACCATCTTGCTTTATGTTAATTCGTCTTTATTCTAATGTAGGTACATACTGTAATGCAAATTCCATAATTGAAGTTAATTGTTTTTGTACTTACATAATATGTATTATTCTTATATTAATTCATGCTTCTATTTACCTTTTACATTAATTAAACTATAAAAAGTAGTGAGAACCATGTATATGGATTTACCCTCAAAACCCACTAATGCCTGTTTTTGGTTAGGTAAGTACCTGCCGTTTTTTAGAGAACGGCAAGGACTACAAGTAGTCAAGACTACAAGAACTCCTTCTGGTCTCAAATGAAAGCTAATTAAATATACTACAACTTCATTTCTGATAATATTTGATGAGGGATGAGTATTTTAGAAGGTACCTATTCCACAAAATAAGTGACCATCTTGAGAATTTTTCACTTTTTGGAAAAAATTGACTTTTTTATTTTAAAGGATGTATCTTGAGAACGAAGAATGGTAGAAAGCTCGCTGTGGTACAAAATCGTAGCAAATTTAGTCTTCTTTTAAAGTCAATAGGGTGACCATACTCGTCAGACCAATTCGTCATGGAGATACGGAGAAAAACCCGAAAAAAAGTGCGAAAATGTCATGGTAACGACCATTTCCCGAGGTCATAGAAAGTTGGAAATCTGGATTATTACTACTAAACAACAAATCGAAAAATTCAGAACGACCGGTTTTCTTGCAAGCACGGATGTAAGTAGGTACATCTTGACTGGGCTAAGGTAGGAACTGAAGATTATGCATGTCATCTTCTAGGATAACATAGGAACTTCCAGCAAATTCATTGGCCCTCTGAGGATGTGATGTAAAACGAATTAAATACTTCACGTATTCGACACTAGTGTTGTTTTAGATTCAAGCACGAAAATAATCCTTCGAACCCGACAAATGACTATTTACCTACTAGTGTTTGTGTCTGCCACCATACAGACGTTGGTAATTCTTGCAGACCTAGGTACTTTTAAAGGTTTTTGTGTCATTCATCAGCCAGACTCACGAATAATTCTAGTTATATACTGGTAAGTAGGTACTGCTTCAACTTTGCAAATCCAAGTACTTGATATTAATCCAAGTGGTTAGAAAGATTAGGCTGCATCTAAATTCAACGATTCAATCTGTATAGTTCGCTGTTGAAGAGGTATGTAACTGTTAGATTGAACGAAGCAGAATTTATTGAACTCTTTCAGTGTACTCACTCGAATGGGAATCCACAGGTGTCAAAATACGGTGATGTTACGCCAGCAGAATTCCGAATTATACTCGAGGGTGATGATTCGAAGTGAATTTCGCCAAAAGCCAGTTGTCGATCAGTACTGCCGCGAGCTCATAAGCCAATGATCATTCTCCTGGGGGATTTAGCAAGTCTTACACTTCAGCGGGGAATTTACGAATTTTACGAATCCAAGATGAGAGGAGACAGAAGAATGCATGTCACGGTGTCACACATTACGTCAACGCCAAAAAACTAAATACGTTTCCAGTGTTGCCTGAGCAGCCCTCACTTCCGCAGTCCCACGGAGTCCTTGGTTGTGAATCTGTACCTCGGGTTCTGCTCGGCGAAGTCTCGCAAAAGATACAATGATTAATAATTATTAACAATTAACAATAATTAATAATAATTATTAATTCTTCCCGAACATTTTTGATTAATACTGACGTTTTTACATTCACTTCGACGCTCAAAAACACAGGGAAGACATGTGGAAAACGACGGCTATCTTTACCTTACACTAACGCTGAAAAATCATATCTAGATATGAGAATAAGATAAAATAACACTCGGATATTATTCTTTAAGAAAAGAAAAATATGAAAAATGAAAATATGAAAATGCCTCGCTAGAAATCATAATCACTATTATATGTGGATATGAAAATTGTTGTATTTTGAGTACTTAACCCAAAAGCTGCTGGCAGTCATAAGTTGACTCATAACCTCCAGGTAGGTTACCCAACTTCAAATGTATCGATTTAAATTCCATCGATTAATCCAGAAAGTACTGATACGATACTTTCAAAAATATCGATACTTTTCCAAAAATGGGTGGAAATGTCACATTTTAACTTCATCTACATTGGTATAAGATGCATCTTCAGGAAAAACAGTATCGATACGACGATAAATATCAGGGGAAAGAAAAAGTGTCGAAATGTATCGATACTTCTCCCAAGAAGTATCGATACTTGTAAGTATCGATGCTTTTGGGACATCCCTCAACCGCAGTCTACCGACAAACGTACGCGTTAGCTCTTTTTCGTAGGTTGGCCGTGTGCGTAACTAGTTATTCGCGATGGCCCCCAAACCGAAACCGACGGACAAAGCAGGTAAATTTAGTTTTATTAAATGCACGTTAGTGTTGAATTGGTGTTTGGTGTGTGGTTTTTATGCCGCGTGAAAATCCACGTAATTCTCAGTGAACACCACATGTGGCCGATTGCGTCTTGTTGACCTAACCTCAAATCACCACACGTGCATCGTGGACAACTTGATAATCTTATTAGTTGATGCTGTTGAGTAGTAGCCTAATTAGTCTACGAAGACCCTGATTTTGGGAGGAAAAACAAACCGCTATAGTAAATGTTGGAACATGTTTGACTTTGCCGATTTTCGTACGTGCATTCGTGATGCGCTGGGGATCATCGTTTTCTCCTGTCGGGGTTGTCCTAGAATGCACCATCTGTCATATTCTTGAGGAAAGCCTTCATCCTTCGCAGGATATCGGGTACCGTGTACGCCTGCTAAGTTTGGAAGTCCCAGTACGCTACCGCATGATGTAAAGGAAACTAGGGACGTTTGATCCAACCTGCGGTTTTTCTGCGCTGTACAAGTTATACGGCGGTTTTTCATGTTGAAAACAGATTGCATCGTTTCTCCAGTCAATCGCGCACATTTTGAGACCAAAATCAATCATTTGAAGCACAATTGTGAGTAGCTAGGATAGTTTTTCGTCAAAAGGGTCTAACCTCCCTAAACTCGGAAAATTCGCCAGGTAGAAGCAACGAGTTTCTATCTACGATTCACAAAAGCGGTGTCACAATATAAAACAGTCATTACTTGGAAACATCAAAAATGCATATAAAACACAGGCTGGTAGCTTCTGGCGTCCAGAAGAAACCCATAACCTGCTTCTTTCTTTTCATGCCACGAATTCGGAATTTTCTTCCTGTTTTTGAAAGCAAGATCGTAGGCCAGTTCCCGGACCATTTTACATGGGAGGCCATTTGCCATCCGACTCATTGTCTCGAGATACTCGACCAGATTCGCTTCCTGTTTTCAAGTGAAGACTTTGGAGCTCCATGATTTTCGGTGAAGTCAATCGTTCCTCCTCCTTTGATGATTCGGACATATCTTCGCAAGGTATTTCGACTAAGTCCGAATTCTTTGGCCGCTGTATGCCAGCCTATGTTGTCACAACTCGTTAAACTGCTCGCTTAATAACGTCTGGAGGAACTCTTTCTCTGGCCACCGCGTTTCGTTTAGGTTTGTTTTTCTGTGGCATTGTTATATGAACCTACAAAAAAAGTAGAAAGAATTCGCTGATGTGACAGGAGCAACACTGGAAGCAGTCTAACACCATATCACTTGGTAGGGAAAAGTTTGCCACTATCTAGGAGTTATTGATAAGTATGTGATTCGGAGGTCAAAAACCATCAGGAAGAAATGAGCCTACAAACAATAATATCAACAATTTTCATGAAGTCATGCTGGAAACTTGATGAGTCAAACCTCCCAATCAAGGTGGCAATCGTTTGGTTGTACTCGTAACTATCATAGGGAAAACTTAACGGAATCCAATGATTCAATATACGAAATGAAAGCTTGAAAACTAACGAACACTACAGTATACATGGGAAAACTCTTACCTGGATAGCGAGCCGCGAATCCAATGAGAAGTAACGACCCCAAACAATGGTTTTTTCTTCCGAATCACATACTTATCAATAACTCCTAGATAATATCTGATAGTGGCAAACTTTTCCCTGTCAAGTGATATGGTGTTAGAACAGCTTCCAATGTTGCTCCTGTCACATTCAAGAAATGTCCCTGAGCTGAGAAATCGAGGGAGGGTCGAACCTATTGATTGGTCAAACGTCCCTAGTTTCCCCTACTTAGGGATGTTCAATACCTACTTATCGATATAGGAAAACTTGTAGAGCATAAAATGGATTCCATGACTTTTTTCGAAGGAGCGATCGTTTCGGAGCTACGGCTGCGAAAAATGGCTAAAAATCGTTAAATTGCGAAATGTCATCATCCAAACCATCCATCCTCATTATCCCAATTTAATTTGTTCAAACATCGCTCGTCGAATTTTGTCGATTTATTTCGAGTCAGTCAAGTAGTTTTTCATTGTCTGTTTGGATGTTTTTAATAAATGGAGATGTTGTGTTTTGTGCACCATTTCACCTGAAATACCCTAGAAAAGATCTAATAGATCGTGTTGAAACGATTGTGTATGGTACGGATACGACGCGTGTAAAGGTGTACCGTTAATCAAGCACCTAATCGAATTGTGTCATTCTTTACAGGCAAGACGGAGAAGAAACCAGAAAAGAAACCCGAGAAGAAGGCGGCCGCGGCTCCGGCCGCCGCCGGTTCTTCTTCCGGTGCCTCTTCCTCCGCCCCAGCTCCCAAACCCGCCAAGTCCTCCAAAACCCCGGCGCCCGCCCCAGAAGCGGCAGCCAAAGTTGCGGCAGCGGCCGCCGCCAGTGCCAAGTCCTCAGGCAGCAAGCAGCCCGCCAAGGGGGCTGCCAAGCCTGCCAGCAAAGCCGCTCCTGCTAAGGGTGCAGCCAAGCCTGCTGCAGCTGCTAAGGGTGCTTCTGCTGCTACAGCCAAGAAAGCTCCTGCGAAACCCGCTCAGAAGGTATTTAATGGTTTAAGCTGCATAGGGCCCGAATCAGCTGAGCGGCTCTTAAATCTAATTTCTGTGCTATTTACTCTATGAAACTGTAATTTGGTTTGTAGCCTCCTTAGGAATTACACTTTAAGCAGAATAGAATATCGGATGTTTTCCCCAGTAAAGGAGAGATTTTATTATAAATTGAAGGTATAAATAGGAACGACAAAAGTTTCAAATATGGGGTAAATGTACCAGTAGCTGACACTGTTCCATTTGCTGACAGGTTCATTGAAAAACTAAAATAATAGAGATCCACGCCCTCAAAAATCATGGTTTTAAAAATTAGTGACAGGAGGTGCCAGGTACTGGATCAAAACATGTCAGCTACTGGAACATCAGCTACCCTCCTTTTTTCTTTTCTCGAATATTGCCCATAAATTCCCAAAATGAAACAGTCTCACAAGTGAACTCATTTTAAAGATTTTTTTACGCAGATAACGGTGGTGAAATCAGACTTATCCTATTCCAATTCCGTTCTTAATCTGGAGCACTTTGAAGATGAAGAAACTTGGTTGATACTTGAGATGTTCTTCATGGCAGTCATGTTCTCCAATGGAGAGATTTTACATAAAACTAGTTATTTCTTCGAAATTTCGCTCTTATGGCACATGGCTATGGAAACATGGCTATTTTAAGTTTTGCTTACTTCATGTCAGCTACTGAGGCGTCCCCCTGTCACCTATTGGGGGCTGGACTAAGATCGGCTAAAATAAGGTAGGAGTCACACTTAACACAATGTGTCACTTTAGCCAAAGTTTAACTTAAGTAAAAGTGTAATTCCTGAAAGCGATTTTTTAAAAGTACGGTTCTGAGCTGCACTTAGCTAATGGTCACTCTTAGTTTGGTTTGTGAATACCTACAGCCCAAAGACACGGTTGAAGACAAATCGTCGTTGTGATTGTTACTACCTCCATGTATGAAGGATGCCTCCTTCGTCCATTCTTATGATCTTTCGAAATCCTGATGTATTCGAAAAATAATAATCAATTATTACAAATAATCAGTAGCTACCTATACATCGGTTAAAATTAATCGATTCGCCGGGGTCAAATAATCGATTTTGCGTCTCCGCTCCTCATGTAGTCTTGTTTTTCTTGGACACGACTTTGCGGGAACAAGATCATTTTCATTCTCGTGTTTATATTAAGAACTACATCATTTTCCGTTTTGTTTTTCAGGGAGCCGCCAAGGCTGCAGTCAAAACGGCGTCGAAACCCGGAGCTAAGGCAGCTGCCGTCAAAAAGACGACGGCCAAACCCACCGCCAAGAAAATCGAAAAGCCCAAACGCGGTGTCGCCCCCAAGTCCCAGAAAGGCGGCAAAGTCACTAAGAAGTCTGCTCCTCTCCAGAAAGCTCTCAAAGTGAAACAGAAGGTCAGGGTCTTATCATTTCTTTGCTGTGTCCACCACGTTGAAGTACATTCGTTGTTGAATTGAAAGATTTATGTCGCGTCAATTTCAATGCCTAAACTAGTGGTGGGACATTGAAGGGTAACCCATCGACTATTGACACAATAAAGTAGGGGTCATAATATTATAAAACAAGCAAAAAATATTAACAAATATATTTATTAACACGCTCAGAGCTGAGCCCAATGCAGATGACCCAATTTATGGGCGGTTTTGGTTGATTATCTTCGGTAATGAACCATTGGAATACGTAGATTCAGAAAATCGAATTGAAATTAGATCATTCTTTCAGAACTTCTACTACGCAACATCCACTGCTCGTTATACATAACTAGATGCAGTTTTGCTGCCTTTCAAAGAGGCCCTTCCAAACTTCAACAGTTCTTGCTGTTAAGCAATTTTATAACTTTCCAAGGATCCAGATTTGAATTTGGCATATGCTAAATTCATGCAAGAATACATTGAGCTACAGCATATATCCAGGGCCTTATCACAACCCTCTGCATACCCCATCACGCTGTCTTCAGTGCTAATGAAATCAATCCTAAACTACGGGTTGTCTTCGATGTTTCGTACAGCACATCTAATGGAAGTCTCAATGACTACCTTCACGCTGGACCACGCTAGCAAAATTATATTGGAATCATTATTCTGAGGTTTAGAAGGCTTCCTGTGGTATTTTCAACGGATGTAATTAAAATGTTCCGCCAGGTACTTATCAATCCCAAGTATAGTAAATTCCAGCACATCTTATGGAGATTCGACCCTAATCAGGAGCTTTTGGATTATCATCTTGATACTGTAACTCATGGAACTAAGCCTGCCCTCTATGTAGCGATCCGCACGTTGCATCAATTGGTGAAAGATGAGGGTAATTCACATCCCCTTGCACGATCTGCACTTATTGAAGACTGCTACGTGGATGACATAGCAACAGGATCTGATTCAGTTGAGAATTCCTTAAAACTCAAAGAGCAACTCATACAATTATTAAGGAGTGGGGGTTTTGAGCTGAGTAAATGGTCCTCAAATTGCCCTGAGCTACTTGGGAATGAATCAAATTTACAAAATTCACTCATTGTATTGCCTGATGATCAGATCATAAAGATACTGGGACTCCAGTGGGACCCTGCTAAGGATGCATTTACCTACAAAATAGACGTTCCTCCCACTACTCCAACCAAACGACCCATTCTGTCATCAATTGTCCGGATCTTTGATCCACTTGGCTATCTATCACCTATCGTGTGTTTTGCCAAGATCATTCTTCAGGCATGCTGGAAAGAGAAAGGTGATTGAAATGAGCAACTTCCTTCTGCCATAGCGGATGTTTGGTTCAAGTTTGTTGATGAGTTACAACAGATTTGTGAGGTAACCGTACCTCGGAAGATTGACACAGCACATGCTGGTAAAATTGATGTCGTTGGATTTTGTGATTCATCACAGCTTGCTTATAGTGCTATTCATTTGATAATTATCATGTTGATGATTATAATGATTATAATCGAACATGTTGAAGGTAATGCCTCAGGTTCACTCGATCAAAGCAAAAACTAAGCTGGCTCCAATAAACCATCCTCTCACCATTCCTAGGCTGGAGCTATCAGCAGCCCCGCTGCTTTGCAGGATGTTCAAATCGCTCGAGAGGTTTCTTTGCCTACTTTTACCTACCAATCATTATTGGTTCTCAGAATCTACCATCGTTTCGGGCTGGCTTTCAACGGACCATTCAATCCTGAAAACATTTTTCGCACGTTGGGTGGTGGAAATTGTTGAAAAACACGTATACACGCATGGTACCATTTGTCCACACATGAGAGCCCATCAGATTGTTGTTCATGAAGAGGTTTATCCCCATCAGATTTCATCTCCCATCCTCTTTGGATTAGCGGGCCTCAATGAGTACAAATACCCCTTCCAGAGTGGCCGATTGTTGGCGCCTACGAGATCCCCACTCACCTTTAGGTACATTTCGACTGGCTTATCAATTAAAATTTCTTATTTATTTAAACTCTACTTTAGAAATAGTTTGTAAGTAAAGGGCAACAATGTGCATTTGATTTCCTCTATAGAATGAACAAAATGAAAATTATCTAGTCCATTTAAGTGATTAAATGATTTCTCTCCTTCAGGTGATCAAAGGGGCCTTCGGAACGCGCACCAGGAAAATCCGGACGTCCGTACGCTTCAGGAGGCCTAAGACCTTCGAGCCACCAAGGAACCCGAAATACCCCAGGAAGTCCGTTCCCAGGAGAAATAGGTGAGAATCCGAGTTATAGTCAGTACTAGACTGCGCCATCGGTTCCTGATTTCGAATATTTATTTATGGAATTGGTTTCGAACAATAGTTTACATCTGTCCAAATATGGGCTGAGTTTTGTTTTTTCTTTTTCTATTCATTTAATGATATTTACTATTTTAATCCGGGGTTTCTAAATGACTCAAAGTTGGTATGAGCCGACAATTGCTCTTCTTGAAGGTGAGATCCGTTTCATTTCAAATTAACACCTCAATTCGAAAAAAAAGTTGACTTCATATCGACTCGAGGTGTTTATTTGAGTTCGAATGAACCTTCTAGAAGAGCAATTGTCGACTCAAATACTTCGTGAAAACGAAAAAAAGTTGACTTCATATCGACTCGAGGTGTTTATTTGAGTTCGAATCAACCTTCAAGAAGAGCAATTGTCGACTCAAATACTTCGTGAAAACGAAAAAAAGTTGACTTCATATCGACTCGAGGTGTTTATTTGAGTTCGAATGGACCTTCAAGAAGAGCAATTGTCGACTTAAATACTTCGTGAAAACGAAAAAAAGTTGACTTCATATCGACTCGAGGTGTTTATTTGAGTTCGAATGAACCTTCGAGAAGAGCAATTGTCGACTCAAATACTTCGTGAAAACGAAAAAAAGTTGACTTCATATTGACTCGAGGTGTTTATTTGAGTTCGAATGGACCTTCAAGAAGAGCAATTGTCGACTCAAATACTTCGTGAAAACGAAAAAAAGTTGACTTCATATCGACTCGACGTGTTTATTTGAGTTCGAATGAACCTTCAAGAAGAGCAATTGTCGACTCAAATACTTCGTGAAAACGGAAAAAAGTTGACTTCATGTCGACTCGAGGTGTTTATTTGAGTTCGAATCAACCTTCAAGAAGAGCAATTGTCGACTCAAATACTTCGTGAAAACGAAAAAAAGTTGACTTCATATCGACTCGAGGTGTTTATTTGAGTTCGAATGATCCTTCAAGAAGAGCAATTGTCGACTCAAATACTTCGTGAAAACGAAAAAAAGTTGACTTCATATCGACTCGAGGTGTTTATTTGAGTTCGAATGAACCTTCAAGAAGAGCAATTGTCGACTCAAATACTTCGTGAAAACGGAAAAAAGTTGACTTCATGTCGACTCGAGGTGTTTATTTGAGTTCGAATCAACCTTCAAGAAGAGCAATTGTCGACTCAAATACTTCGTGAAAACGAAAAAAAGTTGACTTCATATCGACTTGAGGTGTTCATTTGAGTTCGAATGAACCTTCAAGAAGAGCAATTGTTGACTCAAATACTTCGTGAAAACGAAAAAAAGTTGACTTCATATCGACTCGAGGTGTTGATTTGAGTTCGAATGAACCTTCAAGAAGAGCAATTGTCGACTCAAATACTTCGTGAAAACGAAAAAAAGTTGACTTCATATCGACTCGAGGTGTTTATTTGAGTTCGAATGGACCTTCAAGAAGAGCAATTGTCGACTCAAATACTTCGTGCAAACGAAAAAAAGTTGACTTCATATCGACTCGAGGTGTTTATTTGAGTTCGAATGAACCTTCAAGAAGAGCAATTGTCGACTCAAATACTTCGTGAAAACGAAAAAAGGTTGACTTCATATCGACTCGAGGTGTTTATTCGAGTTCGAATGAACCTTCAAGAAGAGCAATTGTCGACTCAAATACTTCGTGAAAACGAAAAAAAGTTGAATTCGAGTTCGAATGAATCTTCGAGAAGAGCAATTGTCGACTCAAATACTTCGTGAAAACGAAAAAAAGTTGACTTCATATCGACTCGAGGTGTTTATTTGAGTTCGAATGAACCTTCAAGAAGAGCAATTGTCGACTCAAATACTTCGTGAAAACGAAAAAAAGTTGACTTCATATCGACTCGAGGTGTTTATTCGAGTTCGAATGAACCTTCAAGAAGAGCAATTGTCGACTCAAATACTTCGTGAAAACGAAAAAAAGTTGACTTCATATCGACTCGAGGTGTTTATTTGAGTTCGAATGAACCTTCGAGAAGAGCAATTGTCGACTCAAATACTTCGTGAAAACGAAAAAAAGTTGACTTCATATCGACTCGAGGAGTTTATTTGAGTTCGAATGAACCTTCGAGAAGAGCAATTGTCGACTCAAATACTTCGTGAAAACGAAAAAAAGTTGACTTCATATCGACTCGAGGTGTTTATTTGAGTTCGAATGAACCTTCAAGAAGAGCAATTGTCGACTCAAATACTTCGTGAAAACGAAAAAAAGTTGACTTCATATCGACTCGAGGTGTTTATTTGAGTTCGAATGAACCTTCGAGAAGAGCAATTGTCGACTCAAATACTTCGTGAAAACGAAAAAAAGGTGACTTCATATCGACTCCAGGTGTTTATTTGAGTTCGAATGAACCTTCAAGAAGAGCAATTGTCGACTCAAATACTTCGTGAAAACGAAAAAAAGTTGACTTCATATCGACTCGAGGTGTTTATTTGAGTTCGAATGAACCTTCAACAAGAGCAATTGTCGACTCAAATACTTCGTGAAAACGAAAAAAGTTGACTTCATATCGACTCGAGGTGTTTATTTGAGTTCGAATGAACCTTCGAGAAGAGCAATTGTCGACTCAAATACTTCGTGAAAACGAAAAAAGTTGACTTCATATCGACTCGAGGTGTTTATTTGAGTTCGAATCAACCTTCAAGAAGAGCAATTGTCGACTCAAATACTTCGTGAAAACGAAAAAAAGTTGACTTCATATCGACTTGAGGTGTTCATTTGAGTTCGAATGAACCTTCAAGAAGAGCAATTGTTGACTCAAATACTTCGTGAAAACGAAAAAAAGTTGACTTCATATCGACTCGAGGTGTTGATTTGAGTTCGAATGAACCTTCAAGAAGAGCAATTGTCGACTCAAATACTTCGTGAAAACGAAAAAAAGTTGACTTCATATCGACTCGAGGTGTTTATTTGAGTTCGAATGAACCTTCGAGAAGAGCAATTGTCGACTCAAATACTTCGTGAAAACGAAAAAAAGTTGACTTCATATCGACTCGAGGTGTTTATTTGAGTTCGAATGAACCTTCGAGAAGAGCAATTGTCGACTCAAATACTTCGTGAAAACGAAAAAAAGTTGACTTCATATCGACTTGAGGTGTTTATTTGAGTTCGAATGAACCTTCGAGAAGAGCAATTGTCGGCTCATATACTTCGTGAAAACGAAAAAAGTTGACTTCATATCGACTTGAGGTGTTTATTTGAGTTCGAATGAACCTTCGAGAAGAGCAATTGTCGACTCAAATACTTCGTGAAAACGAAAAAAGTTGACTTCATATCGACTTGAGGTGTTTATTTGAGTTCGAATGAACCTTCGAGAAGAGCAATTGTCGACTCAAATACTTCGTGAAAACGAAAAAAGTTGACTTCATATCGACTTGAGGTGTTTATTTGAGTTCGAATGAACCTTCGAGAAGAGCAATTGTCGACTCAAATACTTCGTGAAAACGAAAAAAGTTGACTTCATATCGACTCGAGGTGTTTATTTGAGTTCGAATGAACCTTCGAGAAGAGCAATTGTCGACTCAAATACTACGTGAAAACGAAAAAAAATTGACTTCATATCGACTCGAGGTGTTTATTTGAGTTCGAATGGACCTTCAACAAGAGCAACTGTCGACTCAAATACTTCGTGAAAACGAAAAAAAGTTGACTTCATAATATGATATTATCGACTCGAGGTGTTTATTTGAGTTCGAATGAACATTCGAGAAGTGCAATTGTCGACTCAAATACTTCGTGCAAACGAAAAAAAGTTGACTTCATATCGACTCGAGGTGTTTATTTGAGTTCGAATGAACCTTCAAGAAGAGCAATTGTCGACTCAAATACTTCGTGAAAACGAAAAAAAGTTGACTTCATATCGACTCGAGGTGTTTATTTGAGTTCGAATGAACCTTCGAGAAGAGCAATTGTCGACTCAAATACTTCGTGAAAACGAAAAAAAGGTGACTTCATATCGACTCCAGGTGTTTATTTGAGTTCGAATGAACCTTCAAGAAGAGCAATTGTCGACTCAAATACTTCGTGAAAACGAAAAAAAGTTGACTTCATATCGACTCGAGGAGTTTATTTGAGTTCGAATGAACCTTCGAGAAGAGCAATTGTCGACTCAAATACTTCGTGAAAACGAAAAAAAGTTGACTTCATATCGACTCGAGGTGTTTATTTGAGTTCGAATGAACCTTCAAGAAGAGCAATTGTCGACTCAAATACTTCGTGAAAACGAAAAAAAGTTGACTTCATATCGACTCGAGGTGTTTATTTGAGTTCGAATGAACCTTCGAGAAGAGCAATTGTCGACTCAAATACTTCTTGAAAACGAAAAAAAGGTGACTTCATATCGACTCCAGGTGTTTATTTGAGTTCGAATGAACCTTCAAGAAGAGCAATTGTCGACTCAAATACTTCGTGAAAACGAAAAAAAGTTGACTTCATATCGACTCGAGGTGTTTATTTGAGTTCGAATGAACCTTCAACAAGAGCAATTGTCGACTCAAATACTTCGTGAAAACGAAAAAAGTTGACTTCATATCGACTCGAGGTGTTTATTTGAGTTCGAATGAACCTTCGAGAAGAGCAATTGTCGACTCAAATACTTCGTGAAAACGAAAAAAGTTGACTTCATATCGACTCGAGGTGTTTATTTGAGTTCGAATCAACCTTCAAGAAGAGCAATTGTCGACTCAAATACTTCGTGAAAACGAAAAAAAGTTGACTTCATATCGACTTGAGGTGTTCATTTGAGTTCGAATGAACCTTCAAGAAGAGCAATTGTTGACTCAAATACTTCGTGAAAACGAAAAAAAGTTGACTTCATATCGACTCGAGGTGTTGATTTGAGTTCGAATGAACCTTCAAGAAGAGCAATTGTCGACTCAAATACTTCGTGAAAACGAAAAAAAGTTGACTTCATATCGACTCGAGGTGTTTATTTGAGTTCGAATGAACCTTCGAGAAGAGCAATTGTCGACTCAAATACTTCGTGAAAACGAAAAAAAGTTGACTTCATATCGACTCGAGGTGTTTATTTGAGTTCGAATGAACCTTCGAGAAGAGCAATTGTCGACTCAAATACTTCGTGAAAACGAAAAAAAGTTGACTTCATATCGACTTGAGGTGTTTATTTGAGTTCGAATGAACCTTCGAGAAGAGCAATTGTCGGCTCATATACTTCGTGAAAACGAAAAAAGTTGACTTCATATCGACTTGAGGTGTTTATTTGAGTTCGAATGAACCTTCGAGAAGAGCAATTGTCGACTCAAATACTTCGTGAAAACGAAAAAAGTTGACTTCATATCGACTTGAGGTGTTTATTTGAGTTCGAATGAACCTTCGAGAAGAGCAATTGTCGACTCAAATACTTCGTGAAAACGAAAAAAAGTTGACTTCATATCGACTCGAGGTGTTTATTTGAGTTCGAATGAACCTTCGAGAAGAGCAATTGTCGACTCAAATACTTCGTGAAAACGAAAAAAAGTTGACTTCATATCGACTCGAGGTGTTTATTTGAGTTCGAATGAACCTTCGAGAAGAGCAATTGTCGACTCAAATACTACGTGAAAACGAAAAAAAATTGACTTCATATCGACTCGAGGTGTTTATTTGAGTTCGAATGGACCTTCAACAAGAGCAACTGTCGACTCAAATACTTCGTGAAAACGAAAAAAAGTTGACTTCATAATATGATATTATCGACTCGAGGTGTTTATTTGAGTTCGAATGAACATTCGAGAAGTGCAATTGTCGACTCAAATACTTCGTGCAAACGAAAAAAAGTTGACTTCATATCGACTCGAGGTGTTTATTTGAGTTCGAATGAACCTTCAAGAAGAGCAATTGTCGACTCAAATACTTCGTGAAAACGAAAAAAAGTTGACTTCATATCGACTCGAGGTGTTTATTTGAGTTCGAATGAACCTTCGAGAAGAGCAATTGTCGACTCAAATACTTCGTGAAAACGAAAAAAAGGTGACTTCATATCGACTCCAGGTGTTTATTTGAGTTCGAATGAACCTTCAAGAAGAGCAATTGTCGACTCAAATACTTCGTGAAAACGAAAAAAAGTTGACTTCATATCGACTCGAGGTGTTTATTTGAGTTCGAATGAACCTTCAAGAAGAGCAATTGTCGACTCAAATACTTCCTGAAAACGAAAAAAAGTTGACTTCATATCGACTCGAGGTGTTTATTTGAGTTCGAATGAACCTTCGAGAAGAGCAATTGTCGACTCAAATACTTCGTGAAAACGAAAAAAAGTTGACTTCATATCGACTCGATGTGTTTATTTGAGTTCGAATGAACCTTCAAGAAGAGCAATTGTCGACTCAAATACTTCGTGAAAACGAAAAAAAGTTGACTTCATATCGACTCGAGGTGTTTATTTGAGTTCGAATGGACCTTCAACAAGAGCAACTGTCGACTCAAATACTTCGTGAAAACGAAAAAAAGTTGACTTCATAATATGATATTATCGACTCGAGGTGTTTATTTGAGTTCGAATGAACATTCGAGAAGAGCAATTGTCGACTCAAATACTTCGTGCAAACGAAAAAAAGTTGACTTCATATCGACTCGAGGTGTTTATTTGAGTTCGAATGAACCTTCAAGAAGAGCAATTGTCGACTCAAATACTTCGTGAAAACGAAAAAAAGTTGACTTCATATCGACTCGAGGTGTTTATTTGAGTTCGAATGAACCTTCGAGAAGAGCAATTGTCGACTCAAATACTTCGTGAAAACGAAAAAAAGTTGACTTCATATCGACTCCAGGTGTTTATTTGAGTTCGAATGAACCTTCAAGAAGAGCAATTGTCGACTCAAATACTTCGTGAAAACGAAAAAAAGTTGACTTCATATCGACTCGAGGTGTTTATTTGAGTTCGAATGAACCTTCAAGAAGAGCAATTGTCGACTCAAATACTTCGTGAAAACGAAAAAAAGTTGACTTCATATCGACTCGAGGTGTTTATTTGAGTTCGAATGAACCTTCAAGAAGAGCAATTGTCGACTCAAATACTTCGTGAAAACGAAAAAAAGTTGACTTCATATCGACTCGAGGTGTTTATTTGAGTTCGAATGAACCTTCAAGAAGAGCAATTGTCGACTCAAATACTTCGTGAAAACGATAAAAAGTTGACTTCATATCGACTTGAGGTGTTTATGTGAGTTCGAATGAACCTTCAAGAAGAGCAATTGTCGACTCAAATACTTCGTGAAAACGAAAAAAAGTTGACTTCATATCGACTCGAGGTGTTTATTTGAGTTCGAATGAACCTTCAACAAGAGCAATTGTCGACTCAAATACTTCGTGAAAACGAAAAAAGTTGACTTCATATCGACTCGAGGTGTTTATTTGAGTTCGAATGAACCTTCGAGAAGAGCAATTGTCGACTCAAATACTTCGTGAAAACGAAAAAAGTTGACTTCATATCGACTTGAGGTGTTTATTTGAGTTCGAATGAACCTTCGAGAAGAGCAATTGTCGACTCAAATACTTCGTGAAAACGAAAAAAAGTTGACTTCATATCGACTCGAGGTGTTTATTTGAGTTCGAATGAACCTTCGAGAAGAGCAATTGTCGACTCAAATACTTCGTGAAAACGAAAAAAAGTTGACTTCATATCGACTCGAGGTGTTTATTTGAGTTCGAATGAACCTTCGAGAAGAGCAATTGTCGACTCAAATACTTCGTGAAAACGAAAAAAAGTTGACTTCATATCGACTTGAGGTGTTTATTTGAGTTCGAATGAACCTTCGAGAAGAGCAATTGTCGGCTCATATACTTCGTGAAAACGAAAAAAGTTGACTTCATATCGACTTGAGGTGTTTATTTGAGTTCGAATGAACCTTCGAGAAGAGCAATTGTCGACTCAAATACTTCGTGAAAACGAAAAAAGTTGACTTCATATCGACTTGAGGTGTTTATTTGAGTTCGAATGAACCTTCGAGAAGAGCAATTGTCGACTCAAATACTTCGTGAAAACGAAAAAAGTTGACTTCATATCGACTTGAGGTGTTTATTTGAGTTCGAATGAACCTTCGAGAAGAGCAATTGTCGACTCAAATACTTCGTGAAAACGAAAAAAAGTTGACTTCATATCGACTCGAGGTGTTTATTTGAGTTCGAATGGACCTTCAACAAGAGCAATTGTCGGCTCATATACTTCGTGAAAACGAAAAAAGTTGACTTCATATCGACTTGAGGTGTTTATTTGAGTTCGAATGAACCTTCGAGAAGAGCAATTGTCGACTCAAATACTTCGTGAAAACGAAAAAAGTTGACTTCATATCGACTTGAGGTGTTTATTTGAGTTCGAATGAACCTTCGAGAAGAGCAATTGTCGACTCAAATACTTCGTGAAAACGAAAAAAATTGACTTCATATCGACTCGAGGTGTTTATTTGAGTTCGAATGGACCTTCAACAAGAGCAACTGTCGACTCAAATACTTCGTGAAAACGAAAAAAAGTTGACTTCATAATATGATATTATCGACTCGAGGTGTTTATTTGAGTTCGAATGAACATTCGAGAAGAGCAATTGTCGACTCAAATACTTCGTGCAAACGAAAAAAAGTTGACTTCATATCGACTCGAGGTGTTTATTTGAGTTCGAATGAACCTTCAAGAAGAGCAATTGTCGACTCAAATACTTCGTGAAAACGAAAAAAAGTTGACTTCATATCGACTCGAGGTGTTTATTTGAGTTCGAATGAACCTTCGAGAAGAGCAATTGTCGACTCAAATACTTCGTGAAAACGAAAAAAAGTTGACTTCATATCGACTCCAGGTGTTTATTTGAGTTCGAATGAACCTTCAAGAAGAGCAATTGTCGACTCAAACACTTCGTGAAAACGAAAAAAAGTTGACTTCATATCGACTTGAGGTGTTTATTTGAGTTCGAATGAACCTTCGAGAAGAGCAATTGTCGACTCAAATACTTCGTGAAAACGAAAAAAGTTGACTTCATATCGACTCGAGGTGTTTATTTGAGTTCGAATGAACCTTCGAGAAGAGCAATTGTCGACTCAAATACTTCGTGAAAACGAAAAAAGTTGACTTCATATCGACTTGAGGTGTTTATTTGAGTTCGAATGAACCTTCGAGAAGAGCAATTGTCGACTCAAATACTTCGTGAAAACGAAAAAAAGTTGACTTCATATCGACTCGAGGTGTTTATTTGAGTTCGAATGAACCTTCAAGAAGAGCAATTGTCGACTCAAATACTTCGTGAAAACGAAAAAAAGTTGACTTCATATCGACTCGAGGTGTTTATTTGAGTTCGAATGAACCTTCAAGAAGAGCAATTGTCGACTCAAATACTTCGTGAAAACGAAAAAAAGTTGACTTCATAATATGATATTATCGACTCGAGGTGTTTATTTGAGTTCGAATGAACATTCGAGAAGAGCAATTGTCGACTCAAATACTTCGTGAAAACGAAAAAAGTTGACTTCATATCGACTTGAGGTGTTTATTTGAGTTCGAATGAACCTTCGAGAAGAGCAATTGTCGACTCAAATACTTCGTGAAAACGAAAAAAAGTTGACTTCATATCGACTCGAGGTGTTTATTTGAGTTCGAATGGACCTTCAACAAGAGCAATTGTCGGCTCATATACTTCGTGAAAACGAAAAAAGTTGACTTCATATCGACTTGAGGTGTTTATTTGAGTTCGAATGAACCTTCGAGAAGAGCAATTGTCGACTCAAATACTTCGTGAAAACGAAAAAAGTTGACTTCATATCGACTTGAGGTGTTTATTTGAGTTCGAATGAACCTTCGAGAAGAGCAATTGTCGACTCAAATACTTCGTGAAAACGAAAAAAGTTGACTTCATATCGACTTGAGGTGTTTATTTGAGTTCGAATGAACCTTCAAGAAGAGCAATTGTCGACTCAAATACTTCGTGCAAACGAAAAAAAGTTGACTTCATATCGACTCGAGGTGTTTATTTGAGTTCGAATGAACCTTCAAGAAGAGCAATTGTCGACTCAAATACTTCGTGGAAACGAAAAAAAGTTGACTTCATATCGACTCGAGGTGTTTATTTGAGTTCGAATGAACCTTCAAGAAGAGCAATTGTCGACTCAAATACTTCGTGAAAACGAAAAAAAGTTGACTTCATAATATGATATTATCGACTCGAGGTGTTTATTTGAGTTCGAATGAACATTCGAGAAGAGCAATTGTCGACTCAAATACTTCGTGCAAACGAAAAAAAGTTGACTTCATATCGACTCGAGGTGTTTATTTGAGTTCGAATGAACCTTCAAGAAGAGCAATTGTCGACTCAAATACTTCGTGAAAACGAAAAAAAGTTGACTTCATATCGACTCGAGGTGTTTATTTGAGTTCGAATGAACCTTCGAGAAGAGCAATTGTCGACTCAAATACTTCGTGAAAACGAAAAAAAGTTGACTTCATATCGACTCCAGGTGTTTATTTGAGTTCGAATGAACCTTCAAGAAGAGCAATTGTCGACTCAAATACTTCGTGAAAACGAAAAAAAGTTGACTTCATATCGACTCGAGGTGTTTATTTGAGTTCGAATGAACCTTCGAGAAGAGCAATTGTCGACTCAAATACTTCGTGAAAACGAAAAAAAGTTGACTTCATATCGACTTGAGGTGTTTATTTGAGTTCGAATGAACCTTCGAGAAGAGCAATTGTCGGCTCATATACTTCGTGAAAACGAAAAAAGTTGACTTCATATCGACTTGAGGTGTTTATTTGAGTTCGAATGAACCTTCGAGAAGAGCAATTGTCGACTCAAATACTTCGTGAAAACGAAACAAGTTGACTTTATATCGACTTGAGGTGTTTATTTGAGTTCGAATGAACCTTCGAGAAGAGCAATTGTCGACTCAAATACTTCGTGAAAACGAAAAAAGTTGACTTCATATCGACTTGAGGTGTTTATTTGAGTTCGAATGAACCTTCGAGAAGAGCAATTGTCGACTCAAATACTTCGTGAAAACGAAAAAAGTTGACTTCATATCGACTCGAGGTGTTTATTTGAGTTCGAATGAACCTTCGAGAAGAGCAATTGTCGACTCAAATACTTCGTGAAAACGAAAAAAGTTGACTTCATATCGACTTGAGGTGTTTATTTGAGTTCGAATGAACCTTCGAGAAGAGCAATTGTCGACTCAAATACTTCGTGAAAACGAAACAAGTTGACTTTATATCGACTTGAGGTGTTTATTTGAGTTCGAATGAACCTTCGAGAAGAGCAATTGTCGACTCAAATACTTCGTGAAAACGAAAAAAGTTGACTTCATATCGACTTGAGGTGTTTATTTGAGTTCGAATGAACCTTCGAGAAGAGCAATTGTCGACTCAAATACTTCGTGAAAACGAAAAAAGTTGACTTCATATCGACTCGAGGTGTTTATTTGAGTTCGAATGAACCTTCGAGAAGAGCAATTGTCGACTCAAATACTTCGTGAAAACGAAAAAAGTTGACTTCATATCGACTTGAGGTGTTTATTTGAGTTCGAATGAACCTTCGAGAAGAGCAATTGTCGACTCAAATACTTCGTGAAAACGAAAAAAAGTTGACTTCATATCGACTCGAGGTGTTTATTTGAGTTCGAATGAACCTTCAAGAAGAGCAATTGTCGACTCAAATACTTCGTGAAAACGAAAAAAAGTTGACTTCATATCGACTCGAGGTGTTTATTTGAGTTCGAATGAACCTTCAAGAAGAGCAATTGTCGACTCAAATACTTCGTGAAAACGAAAAAAAGTTGACTTCATAATATGATATTATCGACTCGAGGTGTTTATTTGAGTTCGAATGAACATTCGAGAAGAGCAATTGTCGACTCAAATACTTCGTGAAAACGAAAAAAAGTTGACTTCATATCGACTCGAGGTGTTTATTTGAGTTCGAATGAACATTCGAGAAGAGCAATTGTCGACTCAAATACTTCGTGCAAACGAAAAAAAGTTGACTTCATATCGACTCGAGGTGTTTATTTGAGTTCGAATGGACCTTCAAGAAGAGCAACTGTCGACTCAAATACTTCGTGAAACCGAAAAAAAGTTGACTTCATATTGACTCGAGGTGTTTATTCGAGTTCGAATGAACCTTCAAGAAGAGCAATGGTCGACTCAAATACTTCGAGAAAACGATAAAAAGTTGACTTCATATCGACTGGAGGTGTTTATTTGAGTTCGAATGAACCTTCAAGAAGAGCAACTGTCGACTCAAATACTTCGTGAAACCGAAAAAAAGTTGACTTCATATTGACTCGAGGTGTTTATTCGAGTTCGAATGAACCTTCAAGAAGAGCAATGGTCGACTCAAATACTTCGAGAAAACGAAAAAAAGTTGACTTCATATCGACTGGAGGTGTTTATTTGAGTTCGAATGAACCTTCAAGAAGAGCAATTGTCGACTCAAATACTTCGTGAAAACGATGAAAAGTTGACTTCATATCGACTCGAGGTGTTTATTTGAGTTCGAATGAACCTTCAAGAAGAGCAATTGTCGACTCAAATACTTCGTGAAAACGAAAAAAAGTTGACTTCATATCGACTCGAGGTGTTTATTTGAGTTCGAAAGGACCTTCAAGAAGAGCAATTGACTCAAATACTTCGTAAACCCCCAAAAAAGTTGATTCCAAATCGAATCCAGGTGTTTAATTTAGATCGAATGAACCTGCAAGACGAATAATTGTCGACTCAAATATGTCGTAAAAATCGAAAAATTTGATTTCAAATCGACTTTTTTCTATTGTTCCGAGTATTTGAGTCGACAATTGCTCTTCTTGAAGGTCCATTCAATCGCAAATGACACCTCGATTCGATTTGATGTCAACTATTTACGAGTTTTTCGACGTATTTGAATCGACAATTGCTCTTCTATGTGGTTCATTCGATCTCAATTAAACACCTCGATTCGATTTGTAATCAACTATTTGTGAGTTTTTCGACGTATATGAGACGGGAATTACTCTTCTTGAAGGTCCTTTCAATCGCAAATGAACATCTCGATTCGAATCGAGGTGTTCATTTGAGATATAATGGACCTTCAAGAAGAGCAGTTGTCGACTGAAATACGTTGTAAACCCCGAAAAAAGTTGATTCCAAATCGAATCCAGGTGTTTAATTTAGATCGAATGAACTTACAAGACGAATAATTATCGACTCAAATACGTCGAAAAACTAGCAAGTAGTCGATTTTAAATCGAATCGTGATGTTCATTTGCGATTGAATGGAACGTATTGATTTTGTTGTCTACGTAGTTGGTTACTCAACTAGACTTCAGTGACGGTGTAGTAACTTCCTTGTATATTATTCATTTCGATATTTCTCCTCAGGATGGATGCTTACAACATCATCAGGTTCCCCCTCACGACTGAAGCCGCCATGAAGAAAATCGAGGACAACAACACCCTTGTCTTCATCGTTCACTTGAAAGCTAACAAACACCACATCAGGACAGCCGTCAAAAAGCTGTACGACATCGATGTAGCCAAAGTGAACACCCTCGTCAGGTGAGTGTGTCAAGCGTTAGTCTAATCCTGTTCACCGTTCAGTTAGTTGTAGATTCTCGGTAGCAACTGGTGCAATGTGTTAAATTGATTAATTGAATCTCACTTCGGCCTCCTCAAGAGGAAGTGGGATTCCCTTCCAACACTCAAAATATTATTACTAGTATTCGTGTGACGCGTATTGGTGTTCTTGCGAAATATAGCATTTTTCAGTCAAATGAAACTTTGTAACGGCCAATTAAAATGGTTTATTTTAATCATTGTCATGGATGTGCTAAGAAAAGAAGCCGTACTGCGCTTGTGGTTTGTATCTCAGTAAATTAGAGTAATACTCGAAACAACGTGTAGCGATCTATATAAGTTCAGCATTAAAGATAATAGAGGTTGTCCAACAGCTGTTGCAGGACGTTACAACGGTGTATTACATACTTGGAGCACTCCGAACTGGTAGTCGTATCGAGGACAAAAACAATAGTTTTGGAAACTTGGAATTAATAAATTATGAAAAAAACGTCATAATGTTGGAAATGTTGAGTAATGCGTACGATTTCAATGAGAAGGAATGGAACGTCAGTTTCATTTTACTGGCAAATGTATAATCTTGTACTGACAGCACAGAGGGGCCTAGGACGGATATCTTGAATCATCTCAATCGGAATAATAGTGACGTCTCTATATTTCACGTAATCGTCTTGTGAACCTCCATGAGAATCAAACAATCTCTCGATATGTGATGATATTTCCGAGGGAATCTCATTGATCTAAAATGATATGATCGGATATCTGATATCGGACTGTGCGTTCATATTTAGTTATACCATTAACTGCCTTTGATTTCTGTATTATTTCTATAACTGCATATTATTTCGTAGCTTAAGAACCATAATGACCCATCTCAAACAATAATTATTGTGTTTTGAGCTAAAAGTGGTTTCGATTCTGTTTTTCATTCCTCGTGCGTTGGTATCCCGGAATGTGTCTGTCGTTGCTACAAAACGTCCAAATCATAATATGAGTTTTTTTTATAACTCATTATCAGTTTTTTTTATAACAGCCTATCTAGGTTCATTTGTTTTGTTACTGATTATGGTCACCTCATCACTCCCTTGCTTTTCACTAGTTCCTTTATGTTGTTATGCTGCAAAAACGTTAATCAATAATGTTGGAGTAACATGTAGGCATTTAGTTCTACCTTAGGGGACGTGACAAATGGAGTGGGAATCCCGTTTTTTTATGTTCCTGAAAAGTGATGTTTTTTGAGATGTCATTACTGTTCTTAAGCAATGATTTGCGTATTCATCCTTTCATCAGTTTCCCCCTATTTACTATATATTTCATCTCATCTACCTCACCAGTTACGTGTGTAGTTTTCCAAATACTGATGATATATTCCGAGGGAATCTCATTGATTTACTAGTGAAATAATCGGGTATCTGACTTTGGAATGGACTTCGAACTTTGGCTCTAACCTTCATTTCTTTCAATCATGTTTTTCCAATGGGTAGTTGAGATGAGCCATAATAGCATAATATTGTTTCGGGAGATATGCCATAATAATTCAATAATCTCACTTTGCAATCTAACATTATTAGGCCTAACTCTACGATTTACAATTACTATAGATTTTTCTATAGCAACTACTTTAATGAAATCTATGAATGCGGAAACATGGAAAAGTCCATTTTGTTGACCATCCCCGAAAAACAATGAATTTAACATGACAAATGGAGGGAGAAACCCGTTTGGTGTTGTTCCTAAAAAGTGATGTTTTTTGAGATGTCATTACTGTTCTTAAGCAACGATTTGCGTATTCATACTTTTATTCTTTATCAGTTTCCCCCCTATTTACTATATATTTCATCTCATCTACCTCACCAGTTACGTGTGTAGTTTTCCAAATACTGATGATATATTCCGAGGGAATCTCATTGATTTACTAGTGAAATAATCGGATATCTGACTTTGGAATGGCTCTAACCTTCATTTCTTTCAAAGAACGACGTACTTTGAATGTTGGAACACCAATCTGAGTTGCACTATATGGCGCTAATAATTATCAATCTCCAGTTCTTGCCATCAGCTAAATTCTGGACAACTTCTGTTAATCCAATCTAATTCTAGTTAACCATGATGATATAATCCGAGGGAATCTCATTGATTCAACGATGAAATGATCGGATAACTGATGTTTGCTAGAGTTATCTCTGTAAAGTTTGTGTAAACAAAAAATATATTGCAATGGTCCAAGAGTACAAGGTGAAAGAGATTGAAGTGAAAGCCTCCTGTCCTATTATACTCGTGTATTTTGTTAATAATTTTTCAAATAGTGATTTTTATCCGAGGTAATCTCACTAATTTTACAAGTGAAATTACGGATATTTGATTTAGTATCAGTTCAATCATTCATTCCTTGTTGCAACAGCTTATTGGACACTTCCCCGACGTACTTATTGAATGCCTTGTCTTAGATGTGCGAACACCACGTAGGAATATTGTGAGTGATTGTGTGTCTTGTGTTTGAGGCTTCCAACTGTTAGCAACAACTTATCCAATCGAATTCTAGCTGACCATGATGATATAATCCGAGGGAATCTCATTGATTCAACAATGAAATGATCGGTTATCTGATACTTGCTAGAGTTACCTCCGTCATATCCACAGTATTACAGAAGCATGCAGACATCAGAAGCCTGTCCTAATGGTGTATATCCTCCGGCGTCTAATAATTTATCGCGCAACTCTCAGAAGATTCTATACATTTATAATAGTCCAGTAAAAAGGGAGGGGGACCTCGAAGTGACCTGGGGAAAGCAGTTAATCGTTCTAAAACCTTAGGATAGTCTTGAAAACAAGTTAGTTCCTCTCCAGGGATTGAGCTTAAAAGTTACTTTTGGTGCCCAAAAACGGAGACATTTTCGGACTTAGTTTGTCCCTTATATAACTCTTAAAAATGGCACTGCAAACTCAGAGCTCAGCGTTCCGGAACTTGGGAGTTCTGGCACTGCAAACAACAAAACTACTGCGCTTGCGCAGAACTGTTCCGTACTGGCAAGACGGGCACTGTGAACGAAGCTTATGATTGCAAATAGAAGAAATAATGGTCAGGCAGCAAGATGTAGGATATTCCACAATGAATATCCTATTTTTTAAACTTTCCATTGAATTGTTTACAACTATGATGTGAAGACTGTCTTGATAGGACCACTATTTTGTATGTAACAGAGACGACAGGTAGTCGTCAAATGGTATATTTTAGCCAATATGGGAAAAATTGTCGTTTTTCACCCTATAATTTGGCTCGAGGGGGCGGGGGGTTCAATCGAAGCAGAATGTAATGCTCTTTAATTTGTCTCTTGGTAAGGTTTTCGCTGGGATGCCTCGTTTTGAAGTTTTATGCGTTTATGCAATTTCGTCGTTTTAGGGGTATTACTAGTTTTCAACGCTATCTTGAGGTTTTAATATGATTTCTAGCTTTCCCCAGGTCACTTCCAGTCCTTATTTTACTGGACTATAAATGATTCTGTATTGTTCATGTTGATACGTGTTGCACTTGGTGTCCTAAAATTTAATGTTCCTGACGTTGTTTTCTTGTTTTACTTGCAGGCCCGACGGAAAAAAGAAAGCCTACGTCAGACTCGCTCGGGATTACGACGCGTTGGATGTTGCCAACAAAATTGGGATCATATAAATATTTTATTCGTTTTAAATGTTTTTATGTTCTCAATATACCCTAAAAAGTTTTTATACTCCGTTTAATTTTGATTATCAAGGCCTTTGACTGGTCATTTCCCCCTGCGGTCCCTCTTATGAATATTTATGTGGTGGATGCCGCTGTTACTTGTGGAGGTTAGCAACGCTTACTTCAGAATAGCGGGATTATTGAAGGTCATTTTCAGCAAATCGCTAGTTTGCTGGGGATAAACAGTGTAAATACGCCGTAGTGGTAGCAGGAAATGACTGGGATAATATTGATATTGGATATGGGTCATGAACAGTCACTGGGTTGGGACAAATAACGTGGAAGTCGGCTCATTAAATACTGTAGTTCTGGTGTACCTCTTACTGTTCCACTACTTGGCAATTGGTGAACAATTGGCTGAATACGTTTGTTAGGAAATCCGTTGGATACAGGATATCGAGGAGGCCGTGGCTGTAGATTCCCTCAATAGATGTGGAGGCCTGAGTTTTAGTTGTGGGATTGCACCCATTCTGCAGTTTGGAGTCCTGTCATATTCTGGAGTGGGAGAGCGCCTCCTCGGTGTTTCTTCTTTTTCCTAACTTCTTCTGGTGAGTGGAGAAATATTGAAGGAAAATAATGTGAGGTGATCGGATCTGATTTTGTCAGGTATAAGCCCAGCGTTATTGCCCAATGAGCGTTTACTTTTCGGCTATCTCGATTTTCAAAAATGACACCCCTCCCAAAATCCGAGGCATATAAAAAAAAAAAACAAATAAATTTCAATAAATGCAACCGCCACTTTTTTGTTCTGCCTACCGGACTATTGGTAATCCTTTTTTATATTGTACGACATTGACAATTAGAATCAGGCGTACTTGCTCTAGTTAGTCATCTATTCATACTATAACTAGATGTACAGAGATATGAAGGAGTAGTCACCACAATTATCGTATTATCAAGATGAGGAAGATTTGTGAACTTGTCTGTTGCAGTTATCCTTCTGTGGTGCAATTGAGGTCGTTTTTGGGACTCCTACAAATATTTCTTTGTCGTTGTCAGTTACGGTGACTTCAGTGTGGCAATCGCAGCTGTGGCCGCACATGTCTGTGGTCGGAAGCATGTCAAGTGGGTGAATAGTAGTCGTTGGCCGGCAAAGGGGAGGGTTGGAAAAGAAAAGCTTGTACTTGTCCGGCTCTTCAGTGTCTACCACTCCACTGTCACATGGCGTCCTGAGAGATGAATAGATAAAAGAAAAGTAAGATGATGTGCTTATTCCTCCACCATTCGCCAATGATTAGGCGTTGACTGGGTTAATCTTGTAGGAACATGTGTATGGTGGACTTGAAGTTCGTTTCTGCACCACTGTAATGTGACGTCTACCCTCTATCTGTCACAGCGATATGTAGTTGCTAATGCAGAAACGAGCCCAATGTACAGGTTTGTTTACTCATTACACGTGTCATTTTCAACTTACTTGCACGTGCAAATAGCTTTGGTCGTTTCCACTGTTGTGTATTTAATCGTCGAGGTCTCCTTACAACCTGTCCCTCTGTTCTTGTTAAGAAACGCCACTCGTGCGTTTCGCCAGGATCGCCTCTTTCTGGGTTGGATCGCCGCTGAGAACTCCTCCATCTCCAGGGGGTACGCTATTTGAAGGAAGCCTACGAACCTCTTCACCAGAGTACGCGTGTTCTTGGCCTGGTCCATAAGAGCCTCTTGCTGGAGCAGGTTTTCCACCAGTGCATCCCCTTCCCTCTTCTGCCCGAGCTGCGCAAACGTCTTGTTACATTACTCTACAGTTTCCTCACATCTTAACTCAGAACGGCCTTTCGACACTATATTCACCCTAGTGGAAGATCTCTCTACAGATCCGCCTACGTTTCTACGTTAAGAACATGGAAACCTCTCATTTCCTAGAGAATATTTCATCACTCCCATTCTTATTAGTTACAATTATATTATATAGAGTGTGGTAGACGAGTGATTGAATGCTATTGTCATCGTTAGGTACTCGTTGGTTTGATTAGGAAATATCTTACTAGGAGCTTTTCGTTCTTAGGTGTCGAATGTGACAGAGAACTTTTGTGGCTGAGCCCAATTATTTTAGCAGATTCTGGTGAGTTTCTCTTCGGATAATTCCATGCCATACACTCTCGTTGTGGAGGCATTTGCATCCTGAAATTAAACTTTTCTTTACAAATTCCATTTATTGTCCTCATTCTTTTAATCTATTTCAGACAAACCCAAAATCACTGGAATATAACGACAAACAGGATCTTATAGGTTATGATTTCATGTGGTAGTTTGCATGAATTGTGCAGGTTGATAATTAGGGTTTTACTTACTCATATGGGTGATTCCTAAACTACGGGACAAAACTGGTTTAAAAATGTCGAAAATGTTCATCTCTTACCATTTTTGTTATTTAAATTCTAATGCATTCTTGTGCGTAGCAAAACATGGGGCCGTACCCCCAATATGACATTATGGGTATATAAAGCTATTGTCAGGCCCATGGTCACATATGCATCAGTCGTATGGTGGGCCAAGACGAGCCAGGATACTGCACGTTTTGGGTTTACTAAACTTCAGAAGCAGGCATGCCTTGGCATTACAGGGGCTGTGAATACAACTCCCACAGCAGCACTAGATGAAATACAACTCCTCAGGGTGATTAAGCATTGAAATAAAATACAAATTGATTAAGCGTTGAAATCTCAGGGTGATTAAGTATTGAAATACAACTCCAGCATTAATGATCGAGAATGCTGGAAGAGAGGACTGCCTCAATTTGAACCAGGTTCACTTGTGTGGTACACGGATGGATCTGTGATGGGTGGTATCGCTGGCCTTAGTATCAGGGGCCCAAACTTTAGTCTGGCTAAGCCCTTGGGTCCGGCGACCACCATCTATCAAGCAGAAACCCATGGGCCATGCCAGAGAAATATGTGCACAAGAGATTCAAAGGTACAAGAATTTACATTCTGTCTGGCAGCTAGGCTGCTTTGAAGGCAGTTTCTGCCTTTTCGATTACCTCAAAGCTGACCTGGAGTTGCCTGCATTTCCTCAAAGCCGCTGCCCAGGGCAACAAGCTGACTTTGCTCTGGGTACCTGGGCATGAGGGAATTGCGGGCAGTGAAAAGCCGACCTTCTTGCCAAAAAGGGATCGGAGTCCTAACCAATCGGTAGGATTTGATGTGCTTAGCACGTTTGATTTTAGCACGTTTCTTGGAAATGGTTATTAACCTCTTGTCTTGCCTCTGCTTCGGAGTGTTCTGCCAATAGGTTACACTCATGTTGTCCTTCCATTTCTTGGTTTGCTGAGTTATATAAGATAGAATGTGTCCAGTTCCAAGTTTTCATAGTTCCAAATAACATGACTTTGATTCCAACCAAATGATGAAGTTGTGATGAGGAATGTAGTATGCACTAAAATTGTATGGGTTGACAACATTTTACTTTATGGGACCTCACCAGTACTTATCCTATTTCTCTCATTGTCTTGATTTTTTCCTCTTTGGCATGTTTTGTTGTTTTTAACATAATTAATGAAATAATTAATTTTACAATGTGAAGGTCATATTTGGCATAGAATGATGGAGCTCTAATGAGAAGCACGAAACGTGGTTTTGGGACTGTTATAGCAGGCTGTGGGTGCCCATTAATATTTCCTTAGGATTGGAAGAAGGAAATCGCTTGACTTAACCTCAGATTCTGTGTATCAGTAATAAACCTTTCTTGAACTTACAGTATCGAAAGCAGATATAATGCCCCAACATGAACATCAGGTTTGAATGGCACATTTTCTCGCGGGGCTGACGTCCACTGCATGAATCACGGATTGATTAAGGATTTTATCCACTACGTTAGTAAATTACTGATTGTTTCTCCTACCTATCTCAAAGTATCGATGAACATTCACCTTGAAATTAGGTGGTTTCTAAATGCCTCCAGTCGCTAACAAACCATTGACGTCAGTTGGATACTCGTATTTACGCATTAATAATACTAGAAAAAGTTTATTAATTCTTGTTTATTAGCTATTTGAAGTTAACTTATTTTGTGGTTCCCTACGTTTATGTGGAGAACTCAGGATTTATGAATCGACAAACGCTCTTTTATATTAATATAAAATCTAAATATCTTGAAAATAGATAAGTAATCGACGAGTCAACACCATCTATTTTCAAGATATTTAGATTCAGAAATGTTTTAATGAAATTGTGGGATTTGAAGGTAGAGATAAATCCCTATTTTTACTTACGAACTTTCTTTTATTAGAAATAAATGTAGCTGAGTGAGATACGGTAAAAGCACAAAAGAATGAATTTCGCGTTCGTTATTTGCAGTAGAATGGAACACATAATATTTTATCATTATTATTATTAATGAAGCATAAAACAGTAAACAGCAACAGTAAATATTACTATTTTACACTAGGTACTTGATAATAATAATTCATGATAATTCATAATAATAATTAATCTATCATTTAGTGACCTAGACAAAGAAGATAATAAACCGTTGTGTCAAGAATTTGCAGAGTTTTTGTAGATGATTTCTTTGTATTCTACAATAACAAAAGGAAGCTATAAAATTAAAGTCTGTATTGAGTGAACATTTCAAAACCAAAGATTTAGGGCCAATTTTGCACTGTCTTATTATGAAAATTGAGCGTGAAAGAGTAAAACTTTGAAAATAAGCCAAGAGCAGTATATTTCCAAGTTATTAACTTTAATTTCACATGTCTGCCGCAAAAAATGTTAAAACGCCTAGGTATGGAACAAAAACATAAATTTTCAACTGAGGGAGAGTTTTATGATGTTCCCTACCAACAACTTATAGGTTCTTTATTGTACCTTTCTGTATGTACTCGTCCAGACATAAGTTTTTGTGTGACATTTTTAAGTCAATTTAATGTTAAGCACACTAAAGGACATTGGTTGGCTTGTAATCGAATCTTGAGGTATTTGAATGGTACCAAAAGTATGGGTGTTGTTTTTCAAAGAACTGGCAAGCAGCTTACAGGCTATGTCGACGCCGACTGGGCGAATAATGATAGTGATTCGAAATCTTTTTCGGGATTTATTTTTAAGCTTGCCAATGCACCCATCTAATGGGAATGCAAAATTGTGTTTCGCTGTCATCTACTGAAGCCGAATATGTCGGGTTTTGTGAAGCTACCAAAGAGGCAGTTTACATTAATGGCCTGTTTCAAGAAATTTTTTCAAAATTGCATTCATGCCCAATTGTTTCTAATGGGCCAATTCAATTGTTCATTGACAACCAGAGTGCAATCAAACTTTCGGAAAACCAGGTTTATCACAAACGAACAAAACACATACGTGTTAAGTACCATTATGTACGTGATATGGTTGAACAACGTGTAATTGGATTGAAATACGTGCCTACTGAGGACATGGTTGCGGACATTCTAACTAAGAAGTGATGTTGGGAGTATCGAGGGTTGGTCCAAATAAAACAATTTTTCTAGGCCGACGTTTCGCAATAAATGTATTGCATCTTCAGGGCTTGGGAAAGTTGTGGGAGCTGTTTAGAGTGGAGGGTTCATAGCGAGTAGGTAGGATCGTCAGAGTCCCAAAGTATGCATGTGGAAGGGCACAAACACTATAGGGCAACTCACATATTGCATCTAATTTTAAGACGAGTTACTGATTGGAACACACGTGGAATGGAAATGGAAATTTCAGTCAGTAACCATTTCCAATTAGTAACTCGTCTTGAAATTAGATGCAATATGTGAGTTGCCCTATAGTGTTTGTGCCCTTCCACATGCATATGTACTTTGGGACTCTGACGATCCTACCTACTCGCTATGAACCCTCCACTCTAAACAGCTCCCACAACTTTCCCAATCCCTGAAGATGCAATACATTTATTGCGAAACGTCGGCCTATAATTTTTTTTTATTTGGACCATCTCTCGATACTCCCAACATCACTCCTTAGAATACCAGTGGTCAAGAACCTTTAACCTAATTCTAACTTAATTATAATTTAACCTAATTAAGGGTCTAGGTTCAACCAAACATTCCCGTTGTTGTGCTGATATGAATATGAAAGTTTGAGATTTTGCACTATTTTGATGTAAATGCTTTACCGAATTCTGAAGTTTGCATTTGACCCATTAAGGGAGAGTGTTGTTTTTGATGTAATGGTCCAAATGCCTCGAATCGTTGTCCAGTTGATATAGGTGGCATAGCAGTCGCCACCATTAACCTTACTTATTGATTATCTGTTCGTGTGATGTACTCCGCTCTCATGTTTCAACTATTTTGTATCTGGTTTAATCCGATGTGTCTGTTGTTAATTCAGTTTAATTAAACGGTTAATATTCTCGCAAGTGCTACGGTGTCATCATTGTGTATTCCCCTGCTACTCCCAAGATTCCCCATCCACAACCCAGGCTTGGGACCGGCTAATTTAAAGATAACTCCTAGTCCTCGATAATTTTTCTTCTAAACTAAAACAAAAAAAAAAATTCCTTCTCTTCCATCTAAAACTTTGGAGGAATGAATAAAAGAGATGAAAAAAAGAAGTATTCGAGAAAATTTCGTTAAATTGTTCACAGCAGTCCTACATAGTCTTGCAGACTCAGGTGGCTAAATACTGCCATTTTTTACCCTTACAAATTGAAGGGTAAAGGGGAAGAAGGGTACGATTCCAAAATTGGAAAATCTTCAGGAGAGCACAAACTAACTTAACCATCTCATGATACGTTGCCAAGGTATGAAACAAAAATTATCAACTACCTATTCCAAACCATCATGGAATGAAATCGTTTTTCACCAGTACCGACCTACCACGTGAAACTACTCCAGAAAGCCTCTAGACGGCATTGAAACCTCGAAATCGACAGTGGAATTATACCCTTCTTCCCCTGTACCCTTCAATTGTGGTATGTGCCTAAAGAAATTAATTATTAATTTCTTTGGGCACATAGGTACCTAATAATAATAGTAACTTGTACTTATTGCATTTTTAAACTTTAATGAATTTCTTACGTTGAATTCGTTGTTTTCATTGTACCTACGACCTGCGCAATTTTTTCCCGACCTTTTTGAAATAATCGATAGATCGATTATTAAGGACCCAATTAATTGGTGAACTGATCAACCCATATGAAATAATCATTGGTCAGTATCCATCCCAAACTGGTGAGGTTTGCCGTCAGGAGCGCTCATGCCGCTGGTTCAGGTCAGTGGAGAGAAATATTGCCGTAGGTACTTCGCCTGACAGGTGCTGCTCCTTCTTTGAATTTGTAATCTATGGAAGAAGGATTATCCCTTGCTTCAAATAAACCACCGTTTCCCACCAAATTTCGTCGAGGTTTTCCGACTGATTTTAATCGTTCTATTAAAAATACACCTTTCACATAAAAACCATTGGCGAAGAGAAATATTTTGGAAACTCGTATTCTCCGACTTGATTTTAGTTCTAAAGTCCTGCAAAAGAGTTCGCGGTTGTTCCCGCCTCCCAACGTCTGCCGGCTATCGGCCATCTTATCGCCATATTGTTATTGATCTTACATTTTGCGTTATTGCACGTGTTTGTCATTTTCTTTTTCCGGGTGGTTCAGATCGAGTTTTACTTGACTTTCTCCGTTTGGATTGTGCCTGACCTAATCCTTCCCGTCAGGTGGTCTTTTCGATATTGTGGATTCACTTAAACGTAAGTCTCGTATCTAGAAAGGTTTATTGGAATTCTTTGTTGATAGGTAGCAGTTACTGCCCTCCCGTTAGATTGTTACTACGATCCGGCTATTTATACCTTGCTGGCTGATGTTTTCGTATTGAATTACTTGAATATTTAGTAGAAACAGGTGTCGAGTTTACCGAAGGATTTCACGATCCTTCAACGTTTATTGCTTTGTATTCGTAAGTCTCCATTTGATCGAGAACGGCGTTATTTTGTCACCTGCCTTCTCATCGAGTTCGGTTATGAGCGGTAAAATTCATCACTTTTGCTCATACGACCAGACGCCTGCTTCTGACCGAGTGGTTGTCGGTTAGACTTGTAATAAAACATTCGATCTCTCGTATGGCTGAAGAGATTCTTATACCCGGCACAAGATGGACGGATTGTAGACTCCATATTGTGCTAAATGCCGATCTCCAATGTCTTTTTCTTCAGTAACGCTGCTCATCTTGTTTGATTTACTTTGATGTGTAAAGACACACTCTCACTGCTTATGTCTCAACGTTGTGTAACAACAATCCGTACTGTATCAGAATCCCGAGTTGATTTAGGCGGAATTGGGTCAGTCGAATGAAAGTCGAAAAGTTGAAACCAAAACCCTCTAAACGTTGGGTTGAGGTTGATGTTCCTTAGGCCGGTAGTCATCAACACCTCGTGAAATTTCGTATTAATTTCTACCATTTTGTAACAATATCTGACCTCAAACTAAAGCATGGTGAATGTGGGTCAAGGGCAGTCAGGAATTTGGAGCTCGTGTTCTGTGGTAGCCGTTAAATTTAATTTCGCGTTCACTAAAGTTGAATGGTTTATTAGTTTTCCTAAGTGCATTGATGTTGATTAAGATTATAGAGCAAAAAGTAACTTATTGACTTAATCGACAGAAGGGAAATTGTTTCAGTCAGGCTAGCCAAATATTTCATACTAGGCCACGTACAAGTGTATATTATGATAGGTTTCATGGTAGGTTTCCCACCCATGCCTGATTGCCCTATTGACGTTTTTAGCATGACATTGTGTTCTTGTTCTACAAAAGAGTTACATAATCATCATTAATTCGAGCCGGCTGCTGCGCAATGTGACTGGGTAAACGAAAAAACTGACTATTGAATCCTACATCCATCCTAGTTGTTATTGTCGAATGTCTTACCACACAATGCATACACAGTATTCGTGGAACCTCTCGTACCAATCATAACAATAAATAAAAACGCCAATTCATACGCGAATATCAGAGGTTAATGTGGTACCCCGCCAGTGCCGTAAATTGTATGTTTTAGCGAATTTTCGAAGAAAATGTACCTAGCTATTGTTCTCGGTCCAAAATTTTTAAAACTAAACTTCCGAAACATTGTCATACCAAGACCCGTTTCAGGCCATCCTGAATCCTCTGCCAGAAGACACCAAAAATTATATGCTTTTGGGTCATTCTCAGCAAGAACGTAAATCTGGTCGGCTTTTTTGAAAACATTTCTGAAGTCATTTTTTCGGCCCAGGTTTTTGTGGTACTTTGGTCAATGACAAAAATGCTCAATGGACCAAAATGTTCAATTCTTAGCTTTTCCTGGATTCTTTTCGCTTCTTTCAGTTCTGCTACAGCCTTGTCTTTGGTGCCATGGTAGCACAGCTTAGACGAGCCATTTCTTCAAAAATTCGCTCTTATAGCCATGCTGCATGACTTAGGGTTTTTATTCTACATGTTTGGACATCTGATGCGGTATTGAATGCGATGGCGGTGCGGGATATACCTAATTAAGTCCTGTTACGCTGATTCTTTTGAAGTAGGTAAGCATTTCTAGAAAATACTTACCAACAATAATAGCGTTGTTTGTGTGTATCCAGCGACATTTACGTTTGTGTTACTGTTTACTGTGCTCGGTCCGTAAATAACTTGACCAGAATTTCTCTGCTTTTCTTGTGAAAGTTCACGCGCCGTTTGTGATCATGTACTGTTTATTTATTTATTTAGAGTCTTGTCCGAGCTGCCGAAGAGGTAACATCTCAGATAAAACAGTTAACGTTCCGCGGGTGTTTACTCGGTCGCGGCCGCGCGAAATGGAGGTCACAATTCCCGAGATTGTTACGCAAGTTCGAGGCAAACTGTCGCATCAGCGAGCGCTTGTGAGTCAATCAGCGGAATTCCAGAAACAAAACGTCAAAGGTTTAGTCGGTGAGTTAATTAATATTATTGATCACCTATGTAATACTTTAACAGATATCAATGACGCTGGGATCAGAGAAGCGAAACGGGTTTCCCAGCTGGAAACTGAGTTAGAGCAAACAAAATTGAAAATACTGAGAAAAAATCCTCAGGGTGAAGTAACTTTCCCCCCAGAAGAGGAATATCATACTGATGAGGAAATCCTAGCCGAAGAGACAGGCGAGTGGGAGAATGTGATCCAGAAGGGTCATAAAAGGAAAAAGGCCAATTTACCTTCTCAAAGAAAACATTCCATGGTAAGCTCAAAACCTAAAAAAGTGCCCAAACCACCACCAGTTTACATTGAGAGGGTAACGTCCTTCCCAGCCCTGAAAAAAATGGTTGAGGATCAAACCACTAATGTGAGTTTTACCACCATGTCCAATGACGTAGTAAAAATAAACACTGAGGACTCTGATGGCTTTCGTGCTATCACGAAGTGTTTTGCGGATCAGAAAATTCCGCACTATACATACCAGAACAAACAGGAGAGGCCTATCAAAGTGATGATCAAGGGAATCCATAAATCTTGGACGAATGAAGAGGTCCTTGAAGACTTAAGAGACCAATTTGGTCCCAGCAGTATCCTTCAAGTAGTTAGAAAACTGGAGTGGAAGACAAAAAATCCTCTAGATATGTGCATTGTAGATTTTCAAAAAGATTTGGATATCAGCAAAATTTACGAAATTAGTCAAATCCTAAAGGGGCGCGTCACTGTGCATCCTATCAAATTATCAAAACATCCATCTCAGTGTAAAAGGTGCCAGGAGTTCAACCATACCAGAAACTACTGTGCAAGGCCGCCTCGATGTGTTAAATGTGCTAAAGGCCATCTCACTGAGGAATGTCGGAAGCCCAAAGAGACCCCTGCAAAATGTGCCAATTGCAACGGAGATCACACGGCTAACTACCGTGGCTGTCCAGTAGCCATAGAGGCTATGCATAGGCACAAGAGCTTACCAGAGCAAGCTACAAAGGCTAAGGCAGCACCGCAGAAACCCAATCAAGGGAAGTTTGTGCCAAAAAAGCCAATAATATGTCACGAAAAGTCAGTTCAGGGGAGAGATGGAAAAACTTCAAATTCAAATCTGATGTCTTATGCAAACGTTTTGCAGAACCAGCAATTGCTAGCACAGCGGTCAAGCAGGAGACAATCTATCGATCCCAGCCATAATGAAATGCAAGTTAAAATAAATCAAATTTTCGAAATTGTCACAAATCTTACTCAGAGTGTTAACAACCTGAATGAGCGTGTTGGCAAAATTGAACGCAAGGGCTCGAAAAAATCATCATGAAAAGTGTCAAAATACTTTGCTGGAATGCCAATGGCCTCGCGTCACGGAAAAATGAGCTTCAGTTGGCACTAGACTACAATCATGTTGATATCTGTCTCATATCTGAGACGCACTTCACCAAAGAATCTTTCTGCAGACTCAAGGGGTACAAATGCTACCATGCCATTCATCCGAGCAACAATGCCCGTGGTGGAAGTGCAGTGATCATCAAAGAAAACCTGGCCCATCAGGAGTATATCAAAATTGAAAATGAAGCAGTCCAGATGTGTGCTCTTGAGATAAAAACTAATTCATTTCTGATTACTGTCGCAAGCATATACTGTCCACCTAAGTACAAAACTAAATATGAAGAATACAAGAACATCTTGGCCCAACTTGGAAATCGTTTCATTCTCGGAGGCGACTTCAATGCAAAAAACACTGACTGGGGATCGAGATTAACCACCGAAAAGGGACGCAGACTCCATCAAGCAATTATTGATGACAACTGTGAGGCACATTCTACTGGGAAACCAACCTACTGGCCCACTGACCCAAACAAAACTCCAGACCTGATTGACTTCTTCGTTGTAAAGAATATCTCAGCAAACTACCTTCTTGTAGAGGAAAACCATGACTTGAGTTCAGATCATTCCCCAATTGCTCTGACGCTTAGTGATCGAATCATACAGAAGCCACACAAACCCTACTTGGTCAATCATAAGACAAATTGGGAACGTTTCAAACAAGACATTTGCAGGTATATTGATTTGAGCAAGCCTATACACACGCCAGATGATGTGGAAAGTGAGCTCGAACATCTCGTTTGCAGCATTCAGATAGTTGCATGGGACAACACACCTGCAATCTCAAGAAGGCTCAAAGGTATCAATTATCCACGAGAAATAGTCTCTGCAATCAAGAAAAAACGAAAGGCCAGAAAACGATGGCAAGCTACCAGAGCACCACATCACAAGTCTGAATGGTACAAAACACAAAGTGAACTGAAGTCGCTGATGGAGGAGATCAATGAAGAAACTCATGAACACTTCATCACAGAGCTAACGAGTCATCGTGATACCGATTACTCACTTTGGAAGGCTACACAATATCTCAAGAGGCCTGTTAATCATGCTGCACCTATTGCGAGTGGAAACGAGAAATGGGCAAGGAGCAACCAAGACAAAGCCAATACTTTTGCAGACCATCTTGCGAATATATTCACTCCGAATCTCGCAATGGCGGATGAACCGCCGCTAGAGGAAACACCTCCACTTGATCAGGACATTGATATCCCATTAGTTACCATTAAAGAGATAAAACAGGTGATCAGCAAGGATATCAACCCAAAAAAGGCACCAGGCTATGACCTTATCACTGGACAAATCCTCCAGCACCTACCGCGTAAAGCTATCGCAAAAATAGTCATGATCATCAATGCGGTAATCAAACTTCGAAGCGTCCCTCAGCTGTGGAAGATAGCAGAAGTCATTATGATTCCCAAACCAGGCAAGCCACCAGGGCAACCAAGTTCATACAGACCAATTTCACTTCTACCAGTGTTATCTAAACTATTCGAAAAATTGATACACAGAAGACTAATACCAATTATTGAAGAACGAAAGCTGATCCCACGACATCAGTTTGGATTTAGGCAGAAACACTCAACAATCGACCAAGTCCATCGGATAACACACATCATCGAAGAAGCATTTGAGAAAAATAGAGTATGTTCTGCCATTTTCCTTGACGTCACTCAGGCGTTTGACAAGGTCTGGCATGAAGGACTCAACTACAAGCTGCGTAAGGCCCTGCCAATAAAGTATGCTGAGTTGCTTCAATCGTACCTCACTAATCGTTACTTCAGGATAAAGCAAGATGATGCATTTTCAGAACCAAAACCGATATGTGCAGGAGTCCCGCAAGGGAGTGTACTTGGCCCACTCCTGTACGTCCTGTATACCAGCGATCTCCCAGAAATTGAAATGAACACCACAGCCACTTTCGCAGACGATACAGCGATATTGGCAGTTGGAGACAGCAACATTGAGTCAATGACCAAGTTAAAGCGGTCAATATCTAGCATACAACAATGGACAGCGAAATGGAGAATCAAAATGAATGAAACTAAGTCGGTACATGTCGATTTCACCAATAAAAGGATCGACTATATACCGGCTTATCTCAATGGCAAAGTGATTCCTCATGCCAATGAAGCCAAATACCTCGGTATGACGCTTGATGCCAGGCTTCGGTGGAAAGCCCACGTCAAGAAAAAGAAGGAGGAACTTCTTCTCAAATTCAGAAAAATGTACTGGCTAATGGGGAGGCGGTCAAAACTGTCAATCCAGAACAAGCTTACGCTGTATAACCAAGTCCTTAAACCAGTCTGGACTTACGGAGCTCAGCTGTGGGGCTGCACGGCTCAATCAAACCGGGAAATAATCCAAAGATTCCAGAACAATGTGCTAAGAAATGTTGTCAATGCACCATGGTACTTTCGAAATGAACGACTCCACCATGAACTTCAAATCGAAACCATAAACGAAGCCATCAAGCGGCAAGCCGTACGTCATTTTCAACGGCTAAGGTCTCACGTCAACGAGGAAGCTGTCCGACTCCTTGACACGAGTGATATCACCAGACGATTGAAGCGTACAAAACCGCTCGAGCTTGCTCACGGGTGAAGCAGTATAGTGAATGCAATATCATCATAAAAATGAACAAAACTCAGTGATGTATCTAAGCTTTGAATAGTATGTGCCCTAGTTTCAAAATAATATTGTTAATAAGTTATTACTTGGAGCAATAAAATCTTTCAAAAAAAAAAAAAAAAAAAAAAATTTATTTATTTATTACGGGCAAGCCCAATTACACAGCGTAACAATTACGAGTCAGCACACAGATCAGAGACTTTAAAAAAAAAATAATAATAAAAATAAAATAGGAAGAAAAATACACACTTCAAACGCTTTGAATAAACAGACAAATGTAGCTGGGAAAAAAGAATGAAATACTGGCAAATACCAAAGTTTGGAAAGAGAGTCCGAAAAAAAAATCAAAATCTGGGCAGACACTAAGGAGATGGTTGGCTGCGCGAGGAAGACGACTGTTGGTGGATTCATACTGTAAAACACTCTGCAAATTCTTGACAACTGTATAATATACAACTGCACGAAAGATGATAATATTATTATCTTCTTTCGTGCAGATTACCCTTCAGTCTATATCACTAAATGGTAGACTGATTATTATTATTTAAAGTACATACGCAAAATTTTGTGTGTGGTAGGGGGGTTACTCACGGGTTCAGAACACCTTAATTTTTCAAATCTTCTCCTCGTCAACAACTTTCATTTGAGTCCGTAGATTATAATCGGAATATCTAGACTCCCCCTCCTCACCCCACTGATATGCACCCCCAGGTTCAAAAAATATTAATTTGGTGCTGTTCGAATCAGCTGGGCCAGTATGAACATTGAACCGACAGGCTGCCGCATGATTCACTCTCATGTTGACAGCTTTTGATACGCTCCAATCCCTAACTATCCCTAACCACCTGGTTCAAATTTTTTCGGCACCATGTCTTCAAGTAATAGGTATCCAATCAAGATAGATACAGAATATTTATTAGTCAAGTAGGTACTTGAAGTCATAATCAAAAGAAAACTATTCATTTTTACAAAATTGGTCCAAGCTAGTATTAAGTATGTTGCTTTGTGAAGTATCAGCCAGTCTGTTATAATAATAAAACTGTGTCACTGTCAACTAGTAGAGGGATTCACTGGATTGGTGAAAGGTCTGATTTACTCGGAAATGAGGGCGAGTCAGCCTCGAAAATGCCACGTAATCATGTTATTGAAATGGGTCCTTGTAAATTAAATGTTGATAATCCTTGGTGGACAGTCGAGTTGAGTTTGCACCCTCAAATCAAGAGTCGTTTGGGTGCTTTCGTTTGCCGGTGGGCCACATTTTCAGTTGGTTGCATAACTACGTAATGTGTACTGACCTATTCGATGTAGTATGCAAAATATTCGCTATCTGCCACTACCACTCGTGTACCACACCCACTTTTGCCCTTTCAAAACTCTTATTCAACCCACATACCGTTGAAACTTCTGTTAATGGACACCTCTCAATAGTGGACAGATTCTGTGGCCCTGGCAGAACCCAACACACCATTGCATTTGATCCCTCTCAATAGTGGACATGGTCACTCAAAACCGGTCCCCACAGGTTTATATCACCTCTCAATAGTGGACAGGCGTTCTTGAAGGTTCTCGGGTCTAGACCTACTTATCTACAATTAATTCATTCGCACAGTAAATGTCAGGCGGCATGTCAGTTTTCACCCATATTAATAATTTTATAATTTATACTGAATTAAGTTTTCAGTTCACTGTAGATATTTTTCCTCGATCCCTCTCATTAGTTGGCACCTCTCATTAGTGGACGAATTTCTCGGCCCCACGTTGTCCACTATTGGTAGGCGCGCTGTATTTGGGTTTTGGTGGCTCTCGTACATATTGAAAAACAAATTTGTTTTTGGTCCAAAATGTCTTCATTAGAAACGTAACATAACAACTTAGCTTGGCCCAACACGTTAGTTTACTTTTATACTATATTCGACAATGTGTAGAGTTCATAGCCCAATGGCAACTACTCTATAGGATCACTTTCCCACAAGACTTGTCACATCCAAGAAGGTGCCTGCGCAAACCATTTTCCTTTCTAAGCATTTTCAATTATATCAGTGATACGATGCACTTGATCTATGGTAGAGTGTTTTCTCCTGAACTGGTGATCGGGAATTAGTTGTCTCTCTTCGACAGTAATTTTCAGTCTTCGTATAAGTACTTAACCTCTCAAGCAGATTTAAGATTACTGTTAGCAAAGATATCGGTCTGTAAGAAGTTTGGTCCTTAAGGTCCTTCCCCGGTTTCAGAATCATGATAACTTCTGCCACTTTCCAACAGCGTGGTACATATTTCAGCCTCAGTGCTACATTGATAAGATACAGAATATAATTATATTACCAATAATGAGATCATATCCAGGTGCTTTGTTCGTTTTAAGGTCACGAATCCCATCTTTAAGTGTAACTGGTCGTACGTAACTGGTCGTATGTCTTCTATATCCGTAGGGGAAGTGAGAGTCGGTAGCTCACCATCATCCTCATGACTTGAGTTCGGAACGAATGTTTTGCAAGGTGGTCAGCTAAGACTTCTGCCTTTTCAATTGGGCTCTTTGCCCATTCCCCGTCTTCATTTCTAATGGGAGGTACGTATTCCTTCGTCTGCCCAAGTGACTTGGTAACCTTCCAGAGTGAATAATCCGACTCTTTTTCAGGGCTTAGACTATGTATTAGCCTCAGGTGAGTTTCTTGCTTCATTTCTGAGCATAGATTATACAAGTGATTCTTCATTCTATTTAATTTAGTTTTATCACTTGGAGCTCTAGTAAGTTGCCATGTTCTTCTAGCTTTCCTTTTTTCCTGATAGCTCCCTAACTTCGTGAGGGTTATGATACCTTATTATCAGAATTCTCAGTCTCTTGTGGGGTAGGTACTAGCCCAGGCTGCTCGCTGGATACATTTAGCGAAATTTTTCGCCACAAGTTGATCTGTACATTTATCAGATATGTATTCCCTATAAACCCCCACCCCTATGCATCGGATCCGGGATTGAAACCCCCTATGTCCTTCCCCGATCACGGAAGCATTTAAATACGGGAGAAGGGTTCGATCCATTGAGCCGTTTTTGCGTGATTGAAGGACAGACAGACAGACACCAAATTCAAAATCAGCATGGTTCGACTCCATTTCACGCGAAACGAATAACTGTAGTGAAATTCGAAGTACCCAAGGAACACGAAAATCGTCTTTAAATTTAGTTATATACTTAGATGTGGCTTCCACTGTCTTCGTCATAAATAAAATTGCCACTCACTATTTCTGCAGAATCACACTTATGGTGCAATCCTCTTGCAACCACTCTGATGGGTAGAGTTTTTATCTTGGTACGTGTACCATTGAAAATCCTTATCTCTAAGCCCAGAAGCTAACAATCTGAAAAACGAATGATCCTTTTTCCTTAACCACGCCTATCAACTTGAATATTGTTATTACAAAATAACATATTACTTGCAGAAGTACAATATTTACCTGCGTGTCCTCGCCAACAACAAGAGGTGGGGATGAGTTTTAGAACTTTCCCGGTCCAAAATCGGCGGGAACATCTCAAACTAATGCAGCAGACATCAGCGGATCTGGCGCAGAAATCTGTCCAAAACCTACAGTTTCCCTTTTGTACAGTTTCAATGAATCGCACAGTTCCAGCGTTTCAGACGAGTACTTATAGTCGAGTAAAATTAGACCTAAAAGGGGAGTGGGAAAGTCCGAAATCGTTCTAAAACCTTAGGGTAATCTTGAAAACAAGTAATCTGAGTTTGTGCCCCTCCAGGGGTAGAGCTTAACTTTTGGGGCTCCGAAACGTCGAGAAATTTTGGGCTTTCTTCAATTTTTCGCTTATAACTCTCCAACAATGCATCCTAGTGAAGACCTTACCAAGAAAAAATCCAGCCATGCAGCATGGCTATAAGATCAAATTTTCGAATAAATAACTGATTTTATGTAAAATGTCTCCATTGAAGAACATGATGTCCATGAAGGACACCTCAAGTATCAATTTAATAAATTGATCATTTATTAAATCTAATATTTATTAAATCATAACATATAAATTTAATAATATGGTTGTATTCAAATGACCAAGCTAGTCTTTTTTCCGTGTTTATTTTTTCACGACGTTTCGGCAATGGAACAAAGCCCTATTCATGTGAGATTACATGTAGAAGTGAAAATGTCTTACAGCTTTGTTCCATTGCCGAAACGTCGTGAAAAAATAAACACGGAAAAAAGACTAGCTTGGTCATTTGAATACAACCTGCTTCTTCACACTAGTCAACCCCATCAACACAATTTAATAATATGTTCATGTTCGAGTTTTATTACGACTACTATGACTTATCGAAACTTTTGTCTCACTAATAAATTAGGGGATCACTGGAAATCCAACGAAAAACTCTCACGAACTCCCAGAGTTATCGTGAATGCAAGAAAACAAAATTTAATTCTGGTTGAACACACGAGTTGCCTCAAAAGAATGAACAAATAGCCTCATCCAAGGTTACAGAAATTTTACAATGCGAGCAACTGCACAACAACAAATTCTGTAATCCTACAGCCACAACTACATAATCTTGAGGTAAAAGATATTTCTTGGTGCATCTTAAGTATTGGTATTTTCTCATTAATTCCTGAGATTCACAAATTTCACTTTCTATGCGTTTTATGTAAACAAATCTCGAATCGAGTGTAATGTCAAATATTTGTTTCAGATTCAGCCTTGAAGCGAATCAAACGCTGCAGCCTTTAAAACTTATCACCATTTTCCAACCAAGGTGAGCTCCATCTAATCAAAAGTTTCCGACAGATTGGCATAGTTCTTTTCAAGGTTGGGCGCAATACTTTTTTGGCTACAACACAATGACGATTTAATTTTTTTTGAGATACGGTTCTCCACGAGTTGCTAGTATCACGTGTTCACGGATCTGTCAACTCAGCGAAGATACGGATTCTGTTTGGACGGCAGTGATGCAATGTATGCGCATCGTTAGAATTGAGAGATGTCCGCTATTGATATGAGAACAAAACGTTTTTCAGGCCCAGAACTGCGTTGAAAATGAGGAAACTAAGTTGGTCGATTGAACTAACATAAGTGATTATCCATTTAGTTGACGTATTTTATGTGTCATTCATTTATTGTTTGACCATTTGAAGTTGAACCTCTGAAGTTGTAAAAAATTGAAAAATTAATGACTATTATTTATGCTGAATTCGGTAACACTCATGGAGGAAACTATGTAAATTTATCACAGTGTAACTTTCAATGTAATTCATTTAGTCATTTCCCTTGTTTAAAATGAAGGAGAAAATGGATGAATGAATGAGTGAACATCAAAAATTGATGTAAAGTCGGTCTCTAGCTAACAAAACTCCTTGGTAACTGATTTCTTTCTACTCACACCATTCAGCAGGACGCAGTAACGTAGGTACAAGTTAGGAAATGACCCCTTAGTGAAACTGGTTGCCAGAGGGCCATGGATTTGAAATTTGTAGCATTACCTGTAAAACATTGGGACATTTTATGTCTTTAGCAACGATAGGTTGTAAGCGAAAATCATCAGAATATCAACGTAACGCTTTTTTATAACGCAACGCTTTTCGAGTCTATGTGCCAAAGTAATGATATAAAATGTCAAATTTAGTTAGATTGACTCATCGGAGTTTCCGAAAATCGACTCGAAAACGTCTCAAATAACTTGAACCGCTCGTAGTTGTGTTGCTGACAACATTGTTTACCCTCATTTTTCATCCTGTACAGCTCATCTGCCACTGAAGGTACGTGCGACTGGTTCACATGAAACTATTCTATAAAATCTGACGATTCCAACGAGCGGTGAACGGTTACCGTGGGATGTACTCAGACGGTGTTACTATTACTTAGTTACGGATTGGGCGTACGTGAAAATCCTGCTAAGAGGATGTCACCAAATCGTTACGAAAAATCGCGGGTTGGCCAGCGCAAAGACGTTCATGTGCAGTAACTGTTGTAACAATAAAGATGATTAAAAACAACATGTTGAAACCCTTCCTCTTGACCTAGGGGTTTGAAACGTTTGAAGGATCATCCTTAAGCTGGTCCAAGCCTGTAATCCCTGTAATTTCAGGATAACGGCAACGCTTTCGTTTTTCGAGTTGAATTATTCGATTGTTATCGAAAACGTTTGCCAATTCCAATCTTCTTCTTCTCCGATTAAATAAAAATGGACCATCAAGGTCCTGATCTGTATTTGATCTAAATTTGAGATTTCTGGAACGTGTATGTGTGTTTTGTATTTTAACACTTCAACGTTCAGGGCATTTTCAGCTAGTTACACCGTTTTATGTGAGTAAATTTCCTCCGTCCAGTTAATGTTAATGGTTTGGACATTTCTGCCTGTTCGAATTGAAATGGTCTCCTAACCAACTTTTCCACTGACGCAAATCCACACTGATCATTCGACGCCTGATTCAAAAGAAACTAATGAGCCGGCAAATGCGCACTTGTTGACTTATTTTGATTTGGTTGACTTTTCAACGTGAAGGCGAATAGCAGCCAAAGCGATCTGTTTTTTTTTTTTTTTTTTTTTGGTTGCCGTTTTGCGGGTCGAATCCGTATTTTTTCGCCTCGTTGATCAGCTGTTCATACAGTCTCAAGGACCGATTCTCTTTCATAGTTACCACTCAATCGTCCTTGATCAGTTCGAACACCTGAGTAAATTTGACAATGTGTTTTCTGATTGGTAAGAATGTTCACCTTGGGTGTGCAAAATGAATTCATCGTTGGAAAAAATTTAGACACATGAAAATATCATTAGAGGCTCACCTTAACATGCGATAATGTGGATGGCGTACTGCCATAATACTATCTCAACAATACCAAACATTTTGTATGGCTCATAAGTTCATCAACTGTGGTAGCTAGTGGTAGAACGAAGGTTTCGCATGCTCCAATTCTTTCAATATCCATTGGAAAAAACCTGGCGAAATAAGGATAAGACCTCGAAGTGACCTGGGGAAAGCTGGAAATCGTTCTAAAACGTTAAGATAGAAAACGAGTCAATCAGATAATATGAGATTTTACCCTTCGAGCAGTTAGCTTAATTCGAAATTTTCGGACTTTGTTCAGTTTTCGCTTGTAACTCCTAAGCAACGCATCCCATCGAAACCCTTACCTATAGACAAATTTAAGAGCATTAAATTCTGCATCGATTGACTCCCCAACTGCAAAATTGTACCTATGTCGTGATCGACGGCTGAAAATCGACTATTTTTCCCATATTGGTTAAAATGTACCATTTGACGACTTTCTGTCGTCTGTAATATCAAAAGTACTGGTCCGGTCCAAACAATCTTCGAACTATAGTTGTAAAAAATGAAATGGCAAGCTAAAAAAAAAACCTAAATTCTGACCAATTTTAACCATACTTATGTGCCAAATTCCAAAAAGTCATTTTGGAGTATCCTACATCTTGCTTCATGACCATTATTTCTTCTATTTAGGAGTATACATACATAGAATATATTTTCAGTAAAGACTCGTGAATATTTGTATTTAGTTGTGTTTAGTGTTTAGAGTAAAGTCCGAAATTTTCAACGTTTTCAGGACACCAAAAGGTATCCTTGGAGGGGGCAATCTCAGATTACTCGTTTTCAACACTATCTGAACGATTTTCAGCTTTCCCCAGGTCACTTCGAGGCGTTCCCCAGGACTATAAGGTTGGAGTAACATTGAAAATGTCAATGATCAACAGGAAATGCCAGTGTGTCAGAGAATAATATTGATGGAGGGAGATCTAGGTGTATTGAAGTTCAATAATTGAACCCACAGAGATCTCCTTTGATTCATAAAAAGATAGACTGTACGTGTACAGTGACAAACAGCGACCCAGAGCCAGCATTTGGTTTTGACAGTCTGACCTCAAGCCGTGAAATTGCTTAAAAACCGAAAATATAATCGGGTCCCTGTTTTTACCCGCGGTTTTCGAAAAAATGTTTCATGTAATTCGAGAGCTGGACCCACCATCAACGGTGAAAAAATGTTTTCCTCCAAGTTCGTGATACACCCAACCAACTTTTGCCACGAAGCATCGCCTTACCTTGAATGACGGTTCAAACCCGCAATTTCCCCCGACTTTTTCAAATGGGGTCGCTCGCACGCATCTTCTGGTTTCGCGGACTAGTCTTGCCAACTTGCTTTGGCCTCCGACGCATTAGCCCGCCTTGTGCCAAAACCCGAATCGCCCATTCCGCAGTCTTCAACCCTCTGTACTTCATATTCCGGATAGTACAGGAGCCAAGGGCGAAATCGGTGACCATCGAGTTGAAAAGCTAATGACTCTGAATAACTCTGCACAACGGTTTATTATCTTCTTTGAGTAGATCACCCTAATCTAATTCACGACATAGTACATGAAACTCTAGCTCAACATCCAAATTTAATTTGTTTAAACAATGTTGAACTGAAGAATGGCGAATTTGAACTTTTCCCGCTCAACGTGATCGGACAGGGTTGTAGTTAATACAGCGGCTGATAGGTGGCTTTCATGCACCGCTTTCGGGAGCAAATCAGAGACCCGTTTACGGAGCCGGTCTAAGTACGCTCTCTGATTGGCCTGGGAGGTATATGACGTACATTGCTTCCCTCTTCCCGCTTAATATGACTTGAAACCTCTCAAAAAAATAAGTACTTCCTCAAAAAAAAAAAAGTTTTCACTGTCTTAATTATTCTGAAAGTGAGTTCTTCCCAGAATTTTTTTTTTTTTTTTAACACTCTCATCCCCTATTGCGTCTTCTCCATCCTTGACACTTCTGCCCTAAACCTTTCGCGTCAATTCTTTGGCAACAAGTTTTCCACTTGTTGCTCTAAATTTGAGAAGAGCAACTGTGGTAATATTGCCGTATCTTATTATTATTGTTATTAGATCATATGGTTCTGTCATAGTATCCAACTTTCATACTCGTATATCAATCTATCATCAAATTAAGAAGCACGTCTTCTATGACTCATTTTCTTAATGTAGAAGAAGCCAGTCTTCTATGACTTATTTTCTTATATGTAGAAGAAGCCAGTCTTCTATGACTTATTTTCTTACATGTACTTCTGTGTATTCTCATCTTTAAGATCTTATGATCAAATGTGTTCAATAAGTAGCATTTGAATTCCACGTAATTTGGTAACTAGGTACTCCACCAATTATAAATGCGTGTAGTATATTTTGGGTATTCATTCGTATTGTGGACGCTCTCATTCAGGTGAATTTGGATTTCTCTGTGATCCAATGTGATTTTTCACAGTGGATCGCAGATAAATCACCCGTCGTCGTTTCGAACAGGTTTTATTTGCGAAGGTTCTTTGTATCTATATATATTTTTTGCGAACCGAGAACAAGCAAGAGTTTGATATCTTCCTCCTCCTCACCCCGCTCTAGGTCGCTCAAGGCGGAAGACGGAACGGAGAAGGGGCTCACGGCGCATGCGCTGTCCTCCACAACAATCCACGTGGTGGCATGTTGCCACTTCACCCGGCTCTCAATAGTCAGTTGCTCTTTTCGCTTTGTAGGAGTTCGCACCGTGAATTGACCTTACCTACGTATCCGACAAAAAAATTGCGTTTCCGCATCACAATAAAATTAATCAATAACTGACGGTTTCATCAATAAATAAGTTTTTTGTCGCCGAATATCTGGATTAATTCGTCTACAATGGCAGAAGTAAGCTTCCAATATGGTTCACCTCGTTTGAGAACTGTCCACATGGTACATAGATATAAGATGTACGAGGTTGCGATACCTTAACATTTCAAATGTATGGGATGGCTACTGTAACATGAACTGTCACAACCGACGAAAGTACGAAGTCTACCTTGTGTAACCACTTGTTGATCCACATGGTACATTCAAGATGCACGATACTTTGACAGCACTGCTGTATGGAATCTCTTCAGATATTCACGTTCCCTTCTGTGTGGGATATTTATTTAAATATTCTTGAATACCTTTAATTTAACAATTAAAATTGTAACAGTGAATTCACTTTGTCATAATTGGTTTCACCTTGAGTAGGTTTCGTACTAAATGCGCATCGAGTGTTACATTCCACTGTATATAATATTATTTGTTCAACAATTTATCGGTGTTATCACTGTGTCGCACCTGAGCTTCCATCTTCCAAACTTTCAAAATCTCACCGGTGAAAGGTAGATTCGCTACAACGCCATTTCGATTGCGCAATGGTAAAAATCGCACGTTCTCCAATTATTCGTGATTCATCAATATTTGACGTCAAATTAGATAAACAGTTGAATACCCATTCAACGATCTCTCAAATATATTCCAATCGTAAACCGATCGGGGTAACTTGATCGTAGAATAAATCCACAAATATCGGGGGCCCCCTGGCAACTCGTCGTAAATTCCTCGAGTCAAACCGTGTTTTCACTATAAATTCTTATGATCTATTACTTGAGATTAATCCATTTATTGTATAGCGAGCTTGTATTTTGATACCGTTTGTGCCGTCCAATTGCCCAACTTTTTATGTATCCTGAATGGAATTCGGTTATCGCAATGAAAACTATATAAACCATCCGCATCATTAAAAGATTCTGGTTACTAAATGTTCCAGTCATGCTGCATGAACTAATTGGCAAATTTTCCTTATAACTACCTACGTTTTGGCCGCAAAACCTTCTTGTCATTCAAATCGTCTTGATTTACATATTATTAAAGATGGGAATCTTATACTACTTATAATGTAGTTCATACTACATATTATTTAGTGTAAGATTTCCATCTACTATTCATGTTGACTTTCAGAATTGATTCCTATTTTGAAGCTGGAAAAAACTCTGCAAATTCTTGAAAAAACGGTTTATTATCTTCTTTGTGCAGATCACCCTTCTGTCTAGATCACTAAATGTCATATCAAATATTATTATCAAATAATAATAATAAAATTATTTTATCAAGTACCTAGTGAAAATCATCATCAATTACCTATTGTTAGTTATTGATCATTTGTATTTATTATTATTAATTAACTCGATCATTGTGGGGTTGGTCCATGCCTGTAAATCAAATTTCGTAATTTTATAGTACAACGCTAACTGGGCAAATTGTACGGCGGACCGACGGATTTTGGTTTATTATCTACATAATATGTGGATAATAAATAATAAGGGGGCGGGGGGGGGGGGGGGTGTGTCTAGATTTTACGATTATAATCTATGGGCTCAAATAAAAGCTGTTGACGAGGGGATTTGAAATATAAATTTTTTTTTTGAACCCGTGGGGGGGGGGGGGGATTGAGAAGGTGTGCATAATATGTGTACTGATACATAGGTACCTATGTGTCTAAATATAATTATTGCTTATCTCAAAACCTGCATTTTTCTGCACGATGTCAAATTTTGAGAAATTTTACCTTTTTTGACCGCCTGTATATTGGTTATTGCTGGGCCCAAAAACGTTTTCAACAATGAATTTTAAGACAAATTTAATGCTCTTTCATATTTGCGGATTTTCGCTAAATCACACGGTTTAGAAGATATGAGCAAAACACTGAAAACATCACGGTTTTTGCTCCCTCCCCGATGTAAAGAGCTCAGGGTCCATAGTCAGCAAACAGCGTCTACCATCCCCAAACAATCCCTCAAACATTCGCTAACTTTAGAATTCAGTTTAGCACACCCTGGTGTGTCTACACGGCTCCTGGATTATTATTCAAAATGTTTCTGAAGCAACCAATTATAATTTTGATGCACTGATCCCAAAATTATAATAATCCAGGAGCCACGTAAAAACATCAGGGTGTGCTAAACTCAATACGAAAGTTTGAGGGATTGTTTGGGGATGGTAGACGGAATGTTTGCTGAGTTTCCACGTGCTTCCTGTCTCGAACTCTCACATATTTGTTTTCCTTTTCCCTTGAGATAAAAAAAATCTTTCAGCGAGGTCGTTTCAGATTTGAAGAAGATATTTTTATCGTAATTCTTTTTCAACTCACTCAACTCGATTCTTGATCGCAACACCTCACTATTTCAACTAAAAGAGCTGGTATGTTTGTGGTGGCACATAAGTCAACTTTGATGGGATGTGTGATTAGTTATTTTAAGAGAACTCAATGACAAAAGAATGAGAGCCGTTTTTTTGTACTTGACATTTGTAGCTGACGTGATGCGTAATATGAGAAATATGCAGTGGTTCAACTTCAGTCCATGAAGCCGGATTCGGGAGTTTGAGTCACGAAGTCTCTTGCTGAGCTTTCATGACTGCCTGTTGATGTTCAAATCGGTAGTTAACCTGTCATTAATACAGAGAAACTTGGATTGTTGCAGTTACATTAGTACACGTTACATATCTTCTATTACTACTTGTGTTGTGCATAAGGGATTTGGGATGTGCGGTATGGCTGGTGCCATTTAAAAGTTTCTAAACTACAACTGTAAACAGGCTTTTTAAGATTACATTGCCACTCTACTACCTTACTCCTGATATGAAAATGTAGATTGCCTAGAGGGTTAGATTATCCTGAGTTCTAAGCCGGATAACTCTCCGTAAGGAACGCATTACAAAAAGCCGCCCTAACTTCTTCATGTTACTATGTACTTTGGTGTCTGAAATCAAGTTTTCTCGTTTAGGATATAAACAAACAAATAACCCCATGCCTGAGCCGGCTCATTCAGTATCTCGAAAAGAGATCATCTACTAGCGCGAGAGTTACTTATTTGCGGACGCACAGTTGCCCAATCTCAACCACAAATCACTCTACCGGCTCGAGGAAATCGGAAATCAAGCGTGTGCCAATAGCTCCGGCATCTGACAGATAGGCGATACTTAGTCCAGGTCGGCGGAGGTCCACGAAAGTAAACCGGTCTGGGCGTGTTGGGCTTCGGAACGCTGTCCGAATCGCAATCCGCGAACCCACGTGGCGATTGATCGCTAATACGATTGAGAGCGTGAAAAAGAAAAAAAAAAAAGAAGGTGAACTGCGCAAAGCTACGCAATTCCATCGCTAAGTGTGTAAAGGCAGCGTAATAAACCAGTTGACTGAATTCCTAATAATCGGATGGGGGTGGCCTAAATGCCGTCGTACGCTCATTACCTCATCGGAAGCAGGAAAAAATAAAAAATACCATCGGATAACTCAAGTGTCTCGTGTGTAGAACATCTGTATTTAGTTTTATTACCATTGTATCGTCTGGTGTGATACCACAGATAGTTTGGAAGAAGAGCACACATTTTACTTAATTTTTTTTTAAATGATTTATTGCACCAAGTAACGACTTATTAACAACATATTTTCGACATACATATATGTGAATTGGTTGTAGTAGAACTTGGATACTTAACTAAGTCGCTGATAGTTTTGAAAGTTATGAGTGCCATTTCGTGCACTTGAATCGATCACTGATTTTACTGAATGTACGTTCACTGAATCGCGAAACACCTTCACTCACTTCCACAGGTCATGAGGTTTCTTTCTCTTGAGTAAATCGTCAACGTCTTCTTCATTGACGTACACTTGTAGCCGCTTGTGATGGGCTGAGGCTTGAGCCTTGATGACTTCATTGACAATCGGTTGTTGCGTTGCATTTTTTGGTGTCGCAAATTTAAGAATGACCCCACCCCAAAAACATATAGATACGTCTTTAAAACTTCGTTTTAACATAGATCTATGTTAAATCAAAGTTCCAGGCCAAATCTTTGCCTGCAAACTTCAAGTTCGTGTTCTGTGACCCAAAAACATGAAGGGTGATAAAATCAAAACTATAGCCGAACTTTCTTCTGAGGCCTAATTTATCGCGTAAATACGTTGTCGATTACTTTTGCAATCGACTACACCAGTTATCCACACCCTACTCTGCTACATTCCAAATTACAGCTTCATAGTGTGAACAGTAGGAATTGCCCGTTACTGTTTATCGGTATCGCGTTAAGTACATTGTTCGGGGAAAAAACGTCAGACAGTTTTGGAATGACCCCCCAGCCAAAAGACATATCCATGGCAATACTAAGTCACGTCTTGAATCAATCGCTTTTGAATCCGTGATAATTTTAATATTCTGAGATGGATATTACACACTTGATTTCAAGAGGTAGGATAAAGACTGCCACTCGTGTATTTTTTTGTTGTCGTCAGTACGGTGCAGATTATTATATATAAGTCGTGCTATTTGTACATACTTTGAGTTCGCCCTAACGGAAAACTCGCGAAACGGCTCCCTGGTTTTGTTAATTTTTTTCCCCCCACAATCCCCGAGTGTTATGTTGTGAATCTGTCGACGAAATTCGAGGCTCTTCTTCCCGGTCCATTAACTTTCAGGAATCGATCGTTCAAATCTCATCAAAATGTATTACTCTCATCATTGCCGTGTTTCACGTTTCCAAGGTCTATCGCGTTGCTATGTTGGAAGTTTGCGAGTCTTCAATTTTATATTGCGCACAACGAGCCAAGCGTTTCCGAGGAAATCTGGAACTTTCGTTACGGTTCATTTATTCACACGATGCTGTTCGAGGAGCCTGGCCGATAGCGATGTGAGCAGGTGTGAAATTGCCTTGAGGGTAACCTCATTACGGCCATTCTATCTGCCCTATCCCTCAAATCCACTCCCCGACGCCCTTCGGTTGTTTGATCACTGTTAGGTCCCACCTTACTGTGTTGTAAATTCTAGCTTCATCTTCGAAGGCCATACAGTTTTCATGGTTCCAGCAACTCAAAATACGTAAATAATTCAGCTCCCTTGTGACTGTGAAGTACATCCCAAGTGGACTGAAAGTGATGGATTGTAGGAATGAAGTCGATATTCAATGACACTGCTGTAAGGTTTTATTGGTACCTTCTTTGTTAGGTTCTGCGCGTGTCAATTGAGTACAGAGGGCTTCATGATTGGGCCAAGTAGTACTTGTTCGAATGAAGGTAGTCGTATCAATACCGATTAAATGGAATCGGATGCTGGAATGTTAGGAGTTTAGTGCAAGAATGATGGAAGTTGCAGTCGCGACATACAACCAGTAGAGGTTGACTCTAGCTCCTTGTGTCGCACACCTCCATGGGAGGCAATTTCTAATAAAAATAACGAGCTTGTTAACGGACAGTCTGAAGAGAATGTCAGAATCGTCTTTGGAGTGCCTTGATCTCCTATAACGTCTCAACAAGTCGTAAAAGGGATTTCTGCAAGGAGCGAGCGAGCAGTTCCGGCATGGGAAGGTGGCCCTAAGAAGTCAGAGCCACGCCTTTCCTTCACCTACCAGATCTTGAACCGGACTCTTTGCCCAACCTCTCAGACCGCAAACTCGCGGAAAATTAATCGGTTTTTTTCTTCTTCCAACCTCCCTCGCGAGTTTATCAAAGTCCTGTCATTCAAACCCCCCGCAGCCACCATCGACGAGCTATGTGATCTAGTCTCGTTGTCATTAGCGTCTAGACTCAGCTCTATTTCCCGTAATTGTGAAGGCTCTCGCATACGTGGCGTGCCTACTGATACAAGTAAAAGTCATGAAGAGATTCTTCTGCGTGCTGAAGATCAGCATTTTTGCCATTTGTATTAGGTGGTCATTGTCGCATGTATCAATAGTCGGTGCTATATCCTGCAATCTAAGAACGCGGTAGCGTTGCGCCTCGCCAAGCAAACAAGTCGAGAAGAACGAACGGTACCGAGTGAAGAAAATGAAGAAGAAAAGACCGTTTATTTATGAACAAGCACAAAAATGATATATATTTCAGAATTACAAAAATAAACAATGGTTGTTGATACCGAGTGTATGTTTAAGGGACGCCATGAAAGCTCTATTCGTTGTGGCTCTGCAGACCCGGAATAGATTATCTGCAACAGCGTTTTCTCTCCTAGTTCTGTATCTAATATTGAATGAGTATCCTGAAAGTTCTAGTTTTCACCGCATTACTTTTTCGTTTTTAGCGAATTTTTAAAGAAAACGAAGCTATTGTTCTCGGTCCCGAGAACTCGAATTTCCGCCAAATGTTAATACCAAAATTCTACGTTCTATTAATGTATGTGTCACTCTTGACGATACCTCTCGATAGAATTCGTAGATGGGCAAAATCGGGCCACTCTAAAGGAAGGAGGGGGGTTTAGAAGAATTTTAGGGGGGAAAAATAACCCATGAATTCCCAAAATGAAACAGTGTAACAGGTGACCCCTTATTTTAAAGGTTTTTGATGGAGGGTTTTGATCACGATGGTGGAATTTGAATTGCGATATCTTATTCCATTCTCAAACTGAAAGACTTTGAAGATAAAGAAACGTGGTTGATAGTTGAGATGTCATGTTCTTCAATGGAGGCATTTTACATAAAACCAGTTATTTCTTCGTAAATTCGCTCATATAGCAATGCTTCATGACGGGATTTTTTTTCAATCTTTTAATTTTTCCTCTCGTCGAACATAAAAGGCACACATTGCTAATCCGTTATAAGTTGAAAATTAGATTAGGTAACGACGTCATGAATTGCATCTACAATGGCGTATGCTTCTTTCCCGATTATCGCATGGATTCTCCTCTGGAACATTCAAGGTTCGGGATAAAAAGCCACAGCCCCTCTGACTAAGTGTAGCTGATAATGCAACGTTAGAAACAGAAGAATTGCTCCTACATGTAAAGGCTACGGTTGGGTCCTGAAACATGAATTTTGGATCTCTCACGCACGTTGTAAGCACCAATCCATACCAGTCTGACGAAGAGGACGAGCTAGGTTTGTATAGAACCTGCGGTGGCACCAGTAGCGGTGCGTGGGCTCTGAAAATGGTGGGCCACCAAATTCGGAACACAAATTAAGAGCTTTTTCTACAAAATACCTGTAAATGTTTCCCAACAGGAGTCTTCTTATGAGAAATGGGTGTATTTTAATCAACCGCAGCTCTTAGCAAGTCAGAATGTGAGCTCTGTGTTCACAGCAGTTCTGACCAGTACCTACCCGGGATTACCAGAAGCTATAGCTTCATACGAGGAGGTGGCGGCGGGGCAATTGAAATCAGAAAAATTAGCAATCATTTCCTTCTCTATTGACAACATCGTCAAAGCATTAAGTCTCTCTTGGGTAAGTAATAGTTGATCGAATAAACGTTTTTATTCTTTTAAGCGTAGAAAAACAAAGCTCAGCTTTTGCAGAAGTCATTGGAATTGTAATCAATAATGTTAGTAGTTTCTCATTTTCAGAATAAGTATCAACTAAGTTATTGTTGTGCAAAAACAACAGAAATCCCTGTGAAATGAGTAAAATCGGTTCTCTGATAAATTGTCACCAATTCAGTTTTAAGTTTCCGAGATTCTAGGATAGCGTAAGCAGTGACCGTGTTTTCAAAATCTTCAGTTGGAAAACATTTTGAAAAATTCGGAAAACTTGCAGTATCAAGCAGTTTGGAAGCTGCCAAATGCCCCCTGAACGAATAGCTGCCTCTAGCTTGAGCTAGGTATGATAATATCACAAACCTCCACTGCAGTACTTATCTGTGAATGTTGACGTTGATCAATCCACAAGACCACAGACAGGACACAACGCACTTAATTACCACAAAAAAATCCAAATCTGTCACGGGAGCTCGAATTCAAATGGGAACATACAAAATTATAACCTAAGCAGCATGGAAGAAGTCTCCCTTCTTCCATGCCTAAGCAGAAAACTGAATACTCAACAGAAAGTTTTACTATCGAGATGACAAGATGAATTGAAACGATCGAATCGATTGTGAATACAAACGATTTTTTTATGGAAATGTGGCCCGGGCCGGAACGAGGCGTGGCTTACCGAATTTTTACTCTACTGAACATGCGCAGGCAGGCCACTTCGTAAAGCGTCGTGTCCGTTTCCATGCCAATACCCGGTCCCAGGGCCTGAAGCGTAGGTTTCGATTTCGATTGCAAAACATCGATACTGTCGATATATTCTGATAGAATGATCGAATATCGTTCTTCTTCTTCTTCTTCCCAGTTACTTGTCTTGGCCGCAGCCATGCTGGACATAGGTTGGGACAGAGAGAGAGAGAACTCTTTGACTTCGTGAAAATGCTAGGTGCAGTATACGGAACGATATTCGAATGCCAACTGGGTGGCATATTTTTTTTGTCGAGTTTTTTGTGTTTCTGGATGCCGGGGCAGTGGCCCAAGTGGCCTTATGGACGCAACGCCCCTGGGTGGCACTTATATTGAACCACCATTGTCACGGCTACCGATTAGAGGGCGACCAATTAGTTGAAGAATATACAGGCCGTTGATCTTGCTATGCATGACGCGCTGCGCTGGCGGGGGTGGACGCGTCTGCGACTTCATCTCCGGAAATAGCCTTCGAGTTTATTGTGCTTGTCGAAAAATCTTTCTTTTCTTTCGCTCCGCGTCTTTTTTTAACTCTAGGTGCCCACATATTTAGCTACGTTTCGTCCCTGGGTCTTGTCATGTTTGGCGTATCCGCTTTTATTAAACAAACCTTCAGGCAATGACCTTTATCGTCCTATAAGGACAATCTCATTTATCTTTCCGGTCGACCCTGAGGGTTTCTTTTTACAAGAGAATCCCGAGAAAAAAGAAGATGCCACAGCTTCATAAGTAGTCATCCTCGGTTTCTCCGAATATGTTTTCTCTGTTGCACCTGCAGGGAGCTTTTCACTTCTTCCAATGCTGTTGGCGGGAGCTTTTTGCAAGACGCCTGAGAATTTTATGATAGTAGGTAGTAGTGGTAGAGATGAGTACTTAGTGGTGGTACAACAATAAAGTAATGAGCCATTTCAAGGTGGCTGACATCGCAAGAGCAAGGCGTCTCGGAATTATATGAGTATTACTGGTGGTCACGAGTACTTAGTGGTGGTTCAACTACAGTGAAGTTATGCTCCAATTCAGGCTTCTTCACCTGGCAGTAAGCTCCCGCCAACGGCATTGAAAGAAGCGAAAAGCTCCCTGCAGGTGCAAACAGAGGAAACATATTAGATGAAACCGAGGAGGACAAAGGGAGAAATGGGGGGTTGTGGGAACAAGACAGGGGACAGGAAAACATTGGTAGTGGAGGTTGGGGGTAGGAGGATCAGGTGTCTATATGCACACTCAACGGCGAGGTGCGAAGCATCGACCATCCTATATACGTGGCTGGCGGGCAAAATGCCTATCAATCCTGTTTGCGTCTAAGGAGGTTTTTTGGCGGGCCAGTTTCTACAACAGAGTTGTTTTTGGGGGATATCACATCTTTTTGCATTGGTACAGTGATGCTTTCTTAATAATATTAAGGAAGTGTCACTGTATGATGATGGTTCAACTTGGATGAAGTTAATTAGTACGTATACTAATGCAACACGTGAGTATACGTATGCTAATGGGGGGTTCTTGCCCTAAAATTACGAGGAGATTTGAAGAATTAATTTTTTTGAACCCTAGGTAAAGGGGTACTCACGGGTTCGAAATACATTAAGTTTTCAAATCTCCGCGTCAACAACATTCATTTGAGTCCGAAGATTATTATCGTAAAATCCTGAACCCCCCAGCGGTACAACGTAGTCAATGGACTAAACAGACAGAGCATTCGAATAGTACATAGGTACCGACATTGAAGGAATGAATAGCGTGATAGAGCACCAAATTCAGTCAATGAGCTTTATAGAACAAGATTAACGGAACGGATTTTTCTTCTTCTCGAAATATTAGCGAGAAACCCAGTTTCTCGCTGTTGTTACGACGTTCAAAATGATTACAGGCCGCGGTGGTCCGAGTGCAGATTGCGGATCAATTTTCGGGTGTCGTCAACCATGAAAAAACCTCTAACTATGAATCTTTTTTGGAACGTTCACTCTCGTTTCGTCGAGACGCGCAGAAGAAGAAAACAAAAATACTCGATACAACAAGATCGTCTACACCGCATTTTCTCATCACTAACCGAGTTTACATAAGTGGATCGAAACAAAAGGTCGATCCCGTGGCTTGGAAGAAAGAAGACGTTCATATTCCGGTGACGAAGTGAAAAGACCAAAGAAAAACGACCGGTGGAAATACTCGACACGAAATCTGTAGTTTAAACATAAATAGGGCGAACAATTACGAGTACAATAACTATTAGCTCACGTGGGGGTTTCGGGGAACCAAAAACCGTGAACTGCAGAGTGATTGATGGTGTTCCCGCGATTCCAGTAACCAGCTTAAAGTTTTGCTATAGATTTCAATAAGGAAGCGTTTTTTCGACAAACCAATTTCATACAAAATTCAAGCAGACGAAATTTCCTACATTTCTTTTGCATAACGGATTTCCATAGGATTTCCAAAAGAAATGTAGGAAATTTTGTCCGCTTGAATTTTGTATGAAATTGGTTTGTCGAAAAAACGCTATAAAAATATTATCTAGTTTTTAGCCAATAACTGCCTGTAGCTATGCACAATTCAAACAGACCCTTTTGTCATTCAGTTGAATTTTATGGGTAGTTACCGTTCAAGAGTCGATCCTCGGGTCATCAAACGGTCTCATAACGTTCTCAATCAAAAAACTGCGCAGAATATCCAAACTTCTTCATCGCCTAATTTGACCTCGTTTCGTATGTCATCTTGAGGTGACATTTGGCTAGCCAGCTTGTCCTGCTGAGCGCTCTTCTGACAAGGACAATCATTTGCTTGCTTTGGGTGCAGTTCCCCCTTTCTTTTTCCAGCGTTAGTCGTTCTCAGCTTTCCAGCGCTGATGTTCTGACTTTTATAGAGATCCTGTAGGCAGTGGGGTTTTCAACAGTTCTCGTTCAACCACCGTACTCCCCTTCTCTTCTTATAGCTCGTCATATCCCGCTTGTCCATCGGAGAACTATTCGACCTTCTGAAACCTTAGGAACGTTTATTATAATTACACTATGTCGTCCCTTAGGGAGAGGAAATCAATTACGCGAACTAAGGTCTCCAGCGGGACCACCATCCCCGCTACATCCTTGAATTGGTTTCCTTCATGTTTTCACTATGCGAATTCCTTGTTTATGGAATCGAAGTAATTGATATCACTACTAGACTCAAAAATTGACCTCAATACAGTGGATATCGCTGACACCGGTTACAATAAACGGAATATTTTTAATAATGAATAATTGGAATCTTCAGTTGTACGCCGCCCATTTAAAATAGGTAGAACCAAGAAAAAGAACATAAACCCAATTTTTATAGTGAGTAACAGCTGATTTAAAAAAAAAAACACACAATTTCGTGACATAGTATAGTTTAGAGATGATTTCCGTTGGATTTACCTCCTTCGTGTATTTACCATGCGAATCACTGGTTTATGGAGTCGAAGTAATTGATATCATTACTAGGCTTAAAACCTAATCTTCCACCGACATGTTCAACCGCAGACAGAGGAATCGCTCACCTTTTCTTGTGATGCTGACAGCTGGTTTTAGATTTGAGACGGCAAAATCATCCTCTGAAAACTCGATATTCGCAAATAGGTACGTTTTCTTGGTCCAATACCATTGTGGTATTGGATTCTAAGTCGTTTACATTTCGCCGCTCTATATGGATGATGTATCGCATTAAAATATAGGTTCGTGGCATTCAAATGCGAACTCGTTCCCGGATGAGAGTCCGTTTCTTTTGCCACTTCGGGGTCTCCCACCTCCAGAAATGTCAGTAGTCGACCTCAGTTTATCGTAATTTCCTCTACAAAACTGACCCTGCTCGTTGTACTTGACGATGTTTGTACCAACGAAAAAAACTTTTAAACCTCTCCTCAAAATTTGTTGGTTTACGTTTAATTGGATAGGTGTACGTACACGTAGATTGAATAATTCGACGTCGGACCAACCGCACAATGATACTCGAAACTTTTCTTAACCTTGGTCAAAGAATCCTAGGTCGGAAAATTCTTGTAGAACGGTATACTCGTAGTTTTTAGTTCGCATTTAGGTAGAGTTTCTGAGGTACCATTCACCTACAGCCGACAAGTGTTCCATCCAACGAAATTCAACCACTTTTACATGTTTTCCAACGGCTCAGTGTTGATTTTCGCCTGTAAAATTCTATCAAAACAATGATTTGGGGAAGTTCAATATTTCCTTTACCTGTAATAGTAAGTCACACTGTCGAGAAAAAGATTTGTCGATGACACCTTCTCGAAATCAGTATAACATGAATTACTTACTCTTATTTTCACACCAACTTTATTTCTGCTGATACGATCAGCATCGACATCTAAATCCAATACCTAATGCACCTAGTGACGTACCTAGGCGGCACTGGGGCGTGAAAGTCGCACTTCTTTATAAGCCTGTAATTGTGATCCAGCAGAGTACAACGTGGCGTCAAAAATACGTGAGGGATGCGGAGGTGTCCTATATTAGTGTAAAGGGAAGTTTATATTTGGATGAGTTTAGCGTCTTCGTCTCTGCCAGCATCTCTAGATCTAGAACTTGCTGTAGTCTTCATTTGATCAGTATTCTCGTCATTGGTCATTTGTTCCCAGTTCGTGTTGAATGCCTCGATTACCTTGTTCGTTGTCAACGTAGGTATGTCGGTTCAGTTAATGTATAATTGTAATCAAATAATTTCTTCTGCGCATGTCAGGCAAACCCATGTTAACGCCATCGTATATCCTTTCATCCAGTAACAATATTAATTTCCTGTTTACCAATTCTTTTTGAAGAATCATAAATCTTTATTCAATTCGAGTGAAAGATTATCACTTGTCACTTGATACCGGTTTCCAGTGTGCTGGAAAGGGGGTTTTCATAATCCAAGTTTCATGAATTTGATTCTGCCAGGAAGTTGAAAGGTGTTGTTATCCGTTGTCGTCTTGTCAGCCGCGATAACAGCCCATTGGTCAATCCGGAAGGCCAAGTTCGATCAACTAGAACAACACTATGGAAATCGGACCGCCCAACGCGCTTGGGTCACTAGGAGGAACTTATGCAACTTTTGACCCAATACCTGATCGGAAAAAAAACAGAAAATGAAAACACTGAAAAGACTGTAGCGACAGGTGTACGCGGAATCTGATGGTTGTTGTGAAACTGTTGACGTTATCTCAAGTTGAAGGTTCAATATTAAGAGGTAGCTGTTTAATATTCAATACTAGCTGTTCAATATTTAATACTAGCTGTTCAATATTTAATACTAGCTGTTTCTTCCGATTCACACAAGTTGATTGGAACAAGTTCAACTAAGATGTAATTTGTCTAGTAAAAAAAACTCCGCTCTGTACTAGTACGTAGGTTATAGGTATGTTATAGTCCCTTACGTTGGTTGTTCCGTAGTTATATCTCCTATGAAATGTGTTTGCCTGCTGTTCCACCGGAGATCAACCTTGGAAGTGGGGTTGCAGCATTTGTTATAGGAGTTTTATGGATACATCATAAGCATTCTACTTCACTCAGTAACGCACGTGGAAAACAATCTTGGGGCGTGCACGGAGAAAAATAAATACCTGCTAACTTTTAACTACTGGTGCTATAAAAATTTGTAGGATATTGATAGCTAATGTCGTTGCAAGAGTGACTAAAAAAAAATAGCAACCATGTTTTAGCAAGGCAGCTAAAGAACTTAGCACCATCGTGAAGGTTGTTAGCTGTAGTATGCTGCCACGCGATAAATACGAGCAGTACTGCCAATTCTATTAACCAAGCCTGCTCAAGACATTACTTGTGTAGTTACAACAATTAGCACCGTCGCGGGTCCTTATTCGGGGGCCCCGGCCCTTGCATGGCTCCTCCCTATGGATGTGCAGGAAAGTCAAATATAAATAAAGATATCAAATGCAGAGGAAAAAGTTGTATTATAAGTTTGAAAAAAGTTTTAGTCGAAAATAGTACAGTTTCAAGTTCTAGAAAACTACAGTTTTGAGTTAATGTACTACTTATAGACATTGAGGCCGCAGACAGCCTCAACATGGCCGGAGCCGGTGGGGCGTATGTTCTTCGTTAGGGCTCCTGGTTTCGGGGATCCCTTTCTACGATACACAATACTTTTCTAAGTACAATAGATTTTCTCATTTCTATTGTGTGATGACTAAGATCACCAAGATCTTTTGGAAATAGTCAGTGCTGCTACAAACAACTGCTTTTACTCTTCCCGTTTTTACTTAATTTCGGATTCCATTCAAACAATTTGATGCCAGTTGTTGCTAATCAGATGGTGATTTTATCTGTCCGTGAATATGACTTTTTGATCTCATCGAGCGGCATTTTCACTTCCGGTTTATATCCGGTTGGTGAGTTGGCTACTACATCACAATCTTTAATGTATCTTTCGAGTTCTCTGCTCTATTGTTTAGTAGGAAATAGTATTATTCACCTCTTCTACTATGCACACTATCAAAAGTATTGCACATCCATGTACAAGTACATGTTTTTGTATGTACTTGTACATGAATGAACTATAGAGCCACTAATTAAAACGGGTACTTAAACATACAATGGTTCTGTTTTTTCCTGTTCACTATGATCGCCATTTATTAACCTACTGTAATTCTATTTCAGGTGAGTACCAGTGGCTTCCCTTGTTCTTCAACTTTACTTCAAAATCCCTTACCAACGCTGTAAGTTGTTAAATGCTTCCTAGATTGATTTGAGATTCTGTGTTGTTGGTGGTTGACTGGCCACCATTAGATCATTCAACTCCGGTTTCTGCCCGTTTCAAATAAGAAGCACGTCCCTTCGACTTTACTTTGAATTTGGTAACGTTTTCACCTAGAGAGAGAGAGAGAGATGACGCGTTTATGAATTAAAAAAAAAAAAAAAAACCAAAACATTCTTATACATTTTTTTGAACACGCTTATACTGCTAAATCTTTTGATTGTCACAGGACGTTTGCTCGGTTAAATACCAATATTTATTATACTTTTTTCGGATCATAATTCAATTTACAAATACCATGATACATTCAGAACACATATTCTAATTAAAATACCAAAACAACTCATGCAAATCTCTCTAATATCTCGTGATTAGGAACTTAAAGGAAACGTGAGGAAGGAAGGATTCTAGAGGAGTTCAGGGAATACTTCACCAATGGATACTCTTTCGTGTCAAAACGGGATAGTTGGAAATTAGGTTAATTGACCCCACCAAAACTGTCCAAAGGAACTTAAAAACTTGTACCCCACCCTTATACTTTTTATTTTTCACATAGGTAGGTACCTACCTAAAACCTAACAATAGACTTCCATCCATTTATTGACAAAGCGAGCTAGTATTAACTTCGGAATTAATGTCATTATCGGAATTGAGAAAGATTTTTTACCCCCGTTCTCAAATGTTGGTTTACGTTTCAAGCAACTCAGCAAGGTAGAGTTATTAAAAAGTCGTCAACACGAGCGTGAGCTAATTATTACATCGAGTAGTTGAGGAGCTTCCTTTCAAACGGGCTTATATCTATTTTTTTCCACTTTTTTTTCCATGGAAAATGAATCTTTGGGATAAAACCTAGCACCTCCTGAGTTTCTTTCCTTCCGAAGCGGTTTCAATCCACCTCCAAAAGCTCGCTGAAAATCGGTTTATCATCAAAATGGCCTATATCCACCCCGTTATGTTCAATTAAATCTTTTTCATCAAAGTGGCTTTCATCCATTTGATATTGGTATCTTAGAAGTTCATTTTACATCGAATGGGCTTACATCCAAATTGTTATATTATCCACATCTATTATTGAATGTGATTCATTGCTCAACCGATTGATGGAAACACTGGTCAAGGCTTCAGAATGAACAACAGGTAGCATCGCCATCACTCTTGGGCTCCTGTGGTTATCACTGGGCAGGCTACTATCAGTGTTTCTGCAGTCCAAAGGTGAATCCGTGAACCCTTGTGTTTCCATTTATGACTGGTCGTACCGTTGTCGTAGGGGGCTATTCTTTAATTGGAAATTTAAAATCCACAGTCATGCAGCATGGCTATAAGAGCGAGTTTTCGAAGAAATGGCTGGTTTTATGTAAAACTTTAAAAACCTTTAAAATGAGGTATCACTTGTCAAACTGTTTCATTTTGGGAATTTATGGGTAATTCCGCCCCCACCCCCCTATAACTCCCCAAACCCCCCTCAGCTTTTAGATTTTTCAACGCTAAACACGATAGTGAAGTCAGAATAGCAATGTCTCATTCAGCCTTTCGATTGGCAGGATGTGATGTCTTTATTGAAGAGTCCCATAACCAGTTTTTTTTTTCAAAATGGCTCATATCCTCGGGTTTTCATCCGAATTGAGAATGGTTGTATCACATCCAAAATGTGAGGTAGATGTTTGAAAATTTATGGTCTTATTTACATTGCTATATAGAAACTATAAGGAAAATTGGGGAACCTTGAGAAACAAGTGGAACTACGCCCGTTCGAAAGAAAGCTCCTCAGTTATTTGGAAAACTTAATTTTTCTCTATGCCGTCTTTAATTGTTACTGTTTTAACCAAAAAACTCGAGGAACTTGTGGCTTGTCAACGTGTTTGTAACAGTTAAATGAAAAAGGACATCTGCCCTCTGAACAAAGGCGAGTGTTTTGTTGACAATTTTTTTTTTATTCTCACAACATTAATTGGGAAACTGTCAAACAATCTACGCATTCACGTCCTGACAGCAGGCCATTTACTTCTTGTGTCCTGTGCCCTCAATACCTTTGACAAGTTCGTGAATTTCCGGTGTTTAATCGTATGTATTCCAGTCATCTCCTATTTGTGTATTGTTTTTCTCAGTTTTCAAGAACAGGGCGAACAAATACATTGAATAGAACAACCAATGCCTCAATATTGGAAAACTTCCGTCTACTTGTAATAATTATTATTATCAACCGACTTCCATTTTTGTTCATCGCGGTCCGTAAGGACCATGTACGCGGAGGCGGAAAGACGGTATTTTGGTGTCTCGACCGAAATGGCAGACGGCCAATCCGACGGTCTTCCTCGAGAACTAGAATCACCCTATTTCCCGCCGACACCTCTCTTCATTTAGTTCTATTTACCCGCGGTTCATCATAGGGCCAACGGCATTTTATGCGTATTGCCAAGTGCGTTTACCTTCCGTTCTATCAATAGCTAAGTGTACAGGTGGAGAACAAAATGAAATCTTGTTTTGGATCCGTTACCGAATAATCACTAGCCACTCTTTTCCGTATCTGTTTACTTTACGTGTAATTTATCAAGGTATTTGGAAAATGGTGCCAATATAAATCTCACTCCAATGGAGCAACGAGCTTGAACGTGTAACTACGAACCCAGTGGAGCTCATATAACCGTTTCGACTAAAATTGTTAGAGCATTTTATCGGTGATTATAATGAATTCCGTAGTTAATAATCTAGCGTTTAAACTTTGAGGATTGACGTTTACCAGCTTCCACAGACTCCTGTCATATCAACTCCATATGAAAAGAGACTAAAGAGAAATTCCAAACCTTACGTCTTCCACGTAATATAAGGCTTCATCCCTCGACATTATTGTTTGAAGTTTCTTCAGAATCGAATATTTTTGTTTTGTTTGTTTTTTGTTCTGCCATCTCACATCCAAAGCCAACTCACATGAAAAGGACTTGACCATGTTTACATGGAATGGGGGAGTTACTGGAGGTTTTACAAGAGGTCAAGAGGGACGAGGACTCTGCAGCAACATGCTAATTCTTTTTTTAAACTATGCTTTGAAAAATGATGCCATGCTCAAAGCATATGAAAGCTTAGCATCTATAGCTAGATGCTAATTCATTCATTCAAATGCTAAGATAAGAAATCTTCCCTTTTCTTTCTATAACATACAGTCTTGGTATGCCCCTTATTCATGCAAGAAACTCAAAACGGATATTTATTAAATAAATTAAAGGAAATAAATTTTATTTCCTTTGACTTCTCAGACATGACAGGTGTTGGTTTTGTAACGAACCTCTCCTTCCTCACACATACATGACAGTCCTGTCGGTAGCCAATTCAAAGATCGTCTTGACATATTCAGGGGGCAGCTCCTGAATGTCTCCTGAGTTTCAGTTGAACCACAATACTCCTCTTCCAATCACTGCACCGAGCAGCCGGACGCACAAAAATATTAGGATTTACTTTGAAAGGAATGTTGGATAATACTTATTTGCTTTGAGAGGAATATTGGATGATACAGGAGGAGGAGCATTGAGAGTAGTCAGATCAAAATTATTGCTCACGACAGGCTCATCAAAATCCATCTCATTACCAACGTCCGAAGGGTTTACCAAAATTCCAGAGACTGTAGGAGGAACTCTTGATTGATTCAAATTTTGAGGTGTAGCCAGGTGAGTCAAAATGGGGTTTTGAGATTGAGTAACATAATATTATATTGATTGAACCCGCTGTGCCAACGATACATTTTTGTGATAGTTTACTAATGAGTTGATTGAAACTCACTCCATTTGGTCAGCCTGAAGCTCACTCTACCTGAAGAAAACCTCTAGACCGTATTCTCAGTGTACTCCTGTTCGAATTGGGGTTCCTCAAACATTTTTCCGTCCAATAACACCTCGTCCGACAAATCAAGATCCACTTCTGACCGATTCATACTTGAAGCACTCGGATAAAACAAAAGTACTTGATCAATTTCATAGAGTCTTGACGCATCTTTCCTATGGACTACAGTAAGTCACAAAGTCAAGCCTACGAGTCATTGCTGAATTCATATGTACATTAGTCAAACTTCATAAACACACATTCAGAGAAATATTTCATACAGCCTTGACGTATCTTTCCTGTGGTCTACAAAAATTTACAAAGTCAAGAATACAAATCATTATTAAATTCATGTGTGGATTTCTCAAACCTCAATAGTTGAACATTTTTAATATGAAGAAAGAACTGACCACGTAAGTTGCCTCAGGTAGGAAAAGAAAATCGATTGTGAATGGGTAAAATCAATAAAATTGATTAAAGATCCCTCAAACAACAGATTAGTAGGTACCATAATCTATATTATAGATTAGTAACTAACTGTGTCCAACTGTTGGACACATAGATCAAGTGGACGGGGTTGCGGAATAAAAACATCCCCCAAACAACTGATCACAGACATACAGATTAGTTGGACGTTCGCGTTCTATCAAACATTACCATGGGGATGAGTTGAGAACAAGAGTTCCCTACGGGGATGGATTGGCGAAAAGCTAATGGGGGCGGGTCGCCATGATATGTCGCGGGGATGGATCACCGGTTTGAAGGGACGCGAGCGGAGGTTTTAGGAAGTAGGTCTATCATTTCGTTAAAACAACAGTGCATTTACAATGAGTAAAAGTACAATATCAGGGTGGTTTCACCTAGAAAAGCTCCTGGTTCCGTATCTCATTCGGCCGCTCGTTTCATTCACCTCGTGGCATGGATACTCTAACGTGCTTGTAGCATCCATTTCACGCAAAGTCTAGTGAAAGTTCGACGAACCACGGCCGCTTCGTAGGTAGGTCCCTCCCGAACGCCCCCGAATCTAGATCCGTGTTGATATTTGCGATTCCCAAGGCAATAAATTGACTCGCTTTTCACTGTCGAGCATCTCAACGCCCTAAGCAGGTGGTGGTGGCTAGAATCGAATGGTCGCAACAAATTTGTTTGAACGACGCGGATGACGTTGATAACTGGTGAAAATAATCATTTTATATTGTTTTCTGTAATTGCATTTACCTCGTGGGTTTGGGGGTTTGTTTCTTTTTGGAGAGTTACCATCGTTCGAGTAAAACATTGTGTAGTACTCGCACTGGAATGCGTAGATTTTATGGAAGACTGCGCTACAGGTAGGTAGGCATGAGGAGCTGAAAGGGATTTGATCGCCAAACAATTACTGTACAGGCTTGAAAGCTAGATTGCCTCTGTTATAACCTCAATCACCGAACCCGATCGATTCATTGAGCTTAACTCTTATTTTCTTTACTCATTTAACATTAGCGAACATGCTACTTACAAAATTCATTCAGTTCATCTGCCTCCCCTTGGGATGTCCCAAAAGTACCGATACATCTTGGGAAAAGTATCGATACATTTCGATACTTTTTTCCCCTGATATAATATACACTGGAGACCAAAAAAACCGGCGCAGTTGAATTGTTGTCGAAGAGTAAGTTTAAATCGATAACAGTTGGGTTAGAGTCAATAGTAAGGTCAATAACAAGGTTAACAGAGATTACTTGCCGAGGTCCATCCCTGTTTTTCCTTAACTATCCAATTTTTTCCTGTAATGCTCTCATGAATTCACGATAGAAGCCTACAGAAAACCGTGATACTGGTAGCTACACCAGAAGGCCGGCATCAGGGCGTCCAAGGGTGATGGATCCTGCTGCAAACCCAAGCAGCTCAGTCCAAGCAGCGTGATCTCTAGCAAATTGAAGACGAGCCGTTCGGTGTGCTGGGGTGAGTAGAGGACCTAAAGCACGGACTCTGGAGTGAAGATTAACATCAGCAGGCTTCTGTAGGCTTCTATCGTGAATTCAAGAGAGCATTACAGGAAAAAACTGGATAGTTAAGGAAAAACAGGGGTGGACCTCTGCACGTAATCTCTCTTAACCTTGTTATTGACCTTACTATTGACTCAAACCCAACTGTTATCGATTTAAACTTGACTCTTCGACAACAATTCAACTGCGCCGGTTTTTTTGGTCTCCAGTGTATATTATATCGTAGTATCGATACTTTTTTCCCAGTATTGGAGCCGATACTTATCTTCATCCCTCACATTTTATCAGTTTCAAAACCAACGACATGTAGGTGTAGAGAGTTTCCTACAAATATCAAAATGTTAACCCAACCAACCAAACTAACTCTTAACAGTTTTGTTGACAGTACCTCTACCTCAAGCTAAATTGCAGGGAGACCAACCGCTTCAACAAATTGAAGAAAGTTAACCATCAGTACTAATCAGCTGCCCTCCATCTTAGAAAGAACATCGAAATGTTAACTCAACCAACCAACCTAACTCTCAACAGTTGAAGTTGTTAGTTGTTTTTTGTTATTGATATACGAAATAATGTCATCCTTGACCTCATACCTCAGTACACATTTACTTACTTATCCGAATGTTACCTTATATCCCTATTAAAGGTTTTTCGTGAATTTTAATATCGTAAAATACAATTTGTTTTAATCTATAAGTACATTAAGCTGCCTTGTCTTGTCAATAATTTTTGAAAACAATCAACCATTAAAAAAAAGAAGTGATTCATTATTTATTGCTTCGTTTATTTTATATTCTCCTGAAATAATTGTTCAATAGGCTGACGATGCTATTCATCTTATACCTACCGATGTAGATGAAGTAAAAACGTGACGACACGATATATATCGATACTTTTGAATGATATTCACTTTAGTCCTTCCGTAACATCCTGATACTTGAGGTTTGTAGGCCCTCTCCCACAGGCATCTTTCCCTCCTGCGTGCACCACGCTTTCTTTAATCATCTGCTGACCTATTTTCCGCATCATTTGCAACGTTCTGACTCTCAACCCGACCGGTTCGCTGGAGTAAATCGCTATTTTTCTAATACAGTTCTTGATGAGAGAACCCATTAGTTTATTTCGGAGCATTCGACGTTAACACCTGGGAATGCTAATCTCCGTTTAATCTACAAGGAGTTTTGATGAGGCTCTCATGGTGGATAATGAGAGGGGATAGTAACGAACGTGAAGTATCGGTCGTAAACAATTTCGTCGATGAGCACAGAAGTTATTTAGAAAAACAGCGGTGTTTTCAAGTGGACTGAGCGACCAAATAAATTAATTCAACGGTTGAATGCAAGTTGTACACGATAGGTCTATCTGTAGATAACATGAATTATTATATAGAATTATCTATAGATAACATGTACCATCGACATTAAACATCGTAAACCATACTATTTATTTATTTTATACATACCAAGGAATCATACAAGAGACATATTTAAAATTACACATTCCACTTTCTTTTTTTTACAATTTTGTTGTTTTTTTTCCGAGTTTTTCTTATGCACAGAATTTACTTGAATGATTTCACTTATTAGTATTTTTCTTCTTTTTTTTTCTAGTGTTTTGTATAACTTAGGAATTCGCCATAGATATTATCTAGTAAAAAAAGTCGTAAGGACGTTGTATAGCGATCATAGCTTTCTGTATGGTATTTCTGGTTATTCTTGTGTTCGTAAGTATTGGAAATGATTGTTTTTAAGCGTAGATCAGCGAACGATACAAATTAGTCTGGGCGGGATACGCTGTCGGAAAGTTGGAATTTTGAAAAATGCTCAAGATTAGTTGCTGCGGAATTTCAAAGGCAGTAATGCCTTCCCAAGTCGGAAATTTGATCACAGAAGGCACCTTCCACTTGGACCCTCGCTCATGGTAGGCTGCCAATGTTGCAACTTTTTAAACAGCTAAACAGGCTTTTTAAACAACCTAGCAGTGTTATCACTAGATCCAAATGAAAATCTTAGAACCTTCCCCAGCAGCTGGAAAGCTGCTTTCCAACGGTTCTGGTTCTTGTAGAAACTTACGGATCAAAAACAAACACGGATCAAACATCAAAAATAATTTTTGGTGCGGGAAAACCCCAGACATCGTCGTTTTCCCTATTTGATGCTTAGAATTGATTTCATCCAATTGCTTTTGTCGCTATACCTAATGCTGGATTTGTTGTATTTTTGTGTTGTTTTGCTTTCCCGGCCAAAACCTAACGCGCAGTTTTCATTTCAAGTGTCGTATGCAATAGAATGCGCTTCTTTCTGATCGCCTTGACCGATTTGCATCAAATGGTTCTCCCGCATCCTGTCGTGATGACCGATGTTCGTGGTGGCTTCCCGTTTCTAATCGCCCAGTTATGAATTCGCCCAACGCGAAGAGGCGCCCAACAGTAGTAAACTGGTGTCCAATAATATTTAACCTACCAATATCTAACTTGTCCTCTGCGGATGTTGACAATGAGTTTTAGTATATACGGATGATGCCTTAGAAGAATTCGGCAAACCAACAAGTTGGATTTAAGACCAGTGAAGGATTTAAGTCCAGAGTCCCACATCAAATGAATTACTCGTAGTTCCATGGCGTGAGACCATCCTTTATCGAATATTTCCTTTCGATACCAAGTATTTTTGGTATCGATTCTCGTGATTTGAGTATGAGTACTCATATCGACACTTTGGTCCGTATCGAAAGAAATACTAAACTACCGAATTGAGAAATTTCCATTAAATGACAAAAAGGAAACAAAAATACTTGATAATATTCATCATGGATTTTAGGAAATGAGTGGTTGCGGTTGTAGGGGCTGATCTAAACCAACTCTTTTTTGGTGGGTGTGGAACCATTGAAATGTATCCTTTTCCCGGCTGGGTAAGTGATCTTACGTGATGGAAAACAGAAATATTAACATTTATGTAAATGGAAAATTATTACATTCGACGGAAATCAAAGACTCAATAATGTAATCCTGATATTTATAGGCCGTTAGTTGGTTTATATTAGGAATTTCTGTTGAACTTTTATCAAGCCCCTGAGAATCGGATAAGTTATACTGCCATCTCTACTCTGTGGAAGCTCATCTTATTATCGAACCTCCCCACTTCGTCTACCATTCATCGGAAGGCTTCACCGGTCCCACTTTCCACCGCCTTCTATACTACCGAGGATGAGTAACGGTTCGAGTCTCGTATAGTTATTTCCGACCTCTCTCCTAATGGTGTTGGACACGAATAAAAATTACTAGTTCAGATATCAACCGAGTTAATTACCGTCAAATAACATCTATGTTGCGACTGTTATTCCAGAAAAAAACCTTGATACGCCATTGAGTTTATTGTAAATAATCAGGAACCCAACCGTCTAGTCAATCTTGAAATCCTCCATTTGGAACTGTAAGGCCTACTTTGGCAATCCAGTTTCACCTCCTTACACAAACCGCATAGAGTATTGAAAATCCTTTCATTATACATGACGAAAGGGAAACAAAGTTGCAAGGGACTTGGGCGCCGGTACCCACGTTGCGCCCATGACATTTCGCGAGATAGCCTGTCGGATATTATAAAACTACCCCGCAAGGACACCTTCATTCCTTCTGGAGCGCTTGGTCCCGATATTTTATTCATACCATTTCTCCCGTGCCCAGAAAAATAAAATATAACGGGCGTTTGAATGCGAGGGAAGTTTGCACCCAGACAAACCCGTTCCCCGTGTGACGAAATCTCCACAGAATCAGGCGTATATCGGCGCACCCTCTTTGATTGGACGGTAAAATATAAGTCGTTTTGTAGTTTGCACCGTCCAGCTACCTCGATGATGCAATGTGCGAGGGCTTTTTGGTTGCGTGTCATTATTTAAAATTGATATTACGTGCCACAACTGATACATAGTTGAATATATTCCGAAGAAATGTAATGTTCCTCATATTTGATTCAATTCACTGACATATGAGCCATTCTACCAGAAAGGGAAAAAGTAAAAATGCTCCAAACTGTTTGGAAAAATAGGTACATTCAGTTAACCATAAATAATGATTATTCGTGCCTATCCATTCACGAATACTATTTATTATGGAGAAAAGGAAAAAAAAATGAAAGGTCCTATCATTACTTTTTAGAATCACATTTCTGATGCCGAGTCCAATTTTAACTTTAAAGCCATGTTCAGTCAAGTAATCATGTGTGATTGTATACAAGGATATTATATATCATTGTATAAAAGGATATTGACATTTAAGTATCAATACAAACTATTTTTTCAATTAAACCACACTGAAAAGTCTGGTTGCCATATTTTCACATATTTGACAGCTAAATATTATATTGCTGTTATCACTACTTTCTCCGGGTCTATTGCTTCTTACGTATGAGGGAAGACATCTCTCATGGCATATAAAAATCTCCATCATAATAATTATTATTGTCTTTACCGTCATCCTCCGTCCTTCAATTAAACAGGGACAGACGAAGAATGACGGGAACAAATGGATTTTCCTGTACATCTTAACGTAACTTTAACAAATTCTCCATTGATTGGAGTGAAATTGAAAGTATTCCATGAGCTCTTTCACACGGAAACGAAGAATAAAATTTGTTTCCAACATCTACCGTGAAATCACCGACGGGAGAATGACGTAGGGTGATTGGACAGCCACGTCCAAGACGAGACAGCACGCTGAAGCTTTGAATAGAACTGAAACGAACTGCTTGCCAGTGTTCTGAACATCTGAGATGCGCGGGATTCGAATGGCGGGAGAAAATCAGCGTGAAAAAGCAGCTGTGTCCGTCACAATTCAAGAAACATCTTGGAAGAGGTGACACGTGCAACAGGTCCGGACAAACATACTCTCCTCTTGATTTTCGGAGGAAATTAACTTAAATAATTTAAGTTAATTTCCTCCGAAAATCTCATAAATAAATTATTAAGAACCCCTTAGGAAGAATCTCAAAAGGTTGACAAAGGTGCTGTAATGGCGCTAATTTTCGATTAACCCTCAAAAAACTCTTTTTCAGGACATTGAAGTTGGGAAGGTCGAGCCTGGACACGGACGGAGAATGACGAATTGACTAAACTTTTTTTTATTGAATGAACTCATTGAACGTAAAAATGAGAAAAGTGGTTCTGGATCAAGTCAAATACCTTAATTTAAAAAAAAATCAACTCAAAAACTTATGACGGGGCTTGGAAAACGCTCCGGACATCAAAATGTCGCTTTCTGGGAAAATGACCTCAAGATGAACAGCATGTTGAGCCGCATCCTCAAGCAGTCGGTCTTATGGTGGAGAATGCGAAATTTTGTGGAAATGATTTTGCATAACACGGATCGGTTGTGTATCAATCCTAGGTATTAATAGTACCAACTCTATCTTCCTCGGGAAAGCTGATTCAAAGTATCGATCGCGTTGTCCACTAAATCTAAATAGTCATTTATCTTTTAAAGGGTGACCATACTCGTCAGACCAATTCTTCATGGAGATATGGAGCGGAAACCGAAAAAAATGCGAAAATGTCATGGTTTTTCGGCCATAACGAGGTTTTAGAAAGTTGGAAATCTGGATTATTACTATTTGTTGACGTCCTAACAACATATAAAAAAATCAGAACGACCGGTTTACTAGCAAGCACGGATGTACATCTTGACTGGACTACGAGGCGAACACCATTATAATCAACGGTGCTCGCCCGAGTGAGATGACGTCTCCCTTTTTCTGGAAAACCCGACCTGCCCTCACCCGATGAACCCGGCGTGGATGCTCACAGGATCCACTAAAGTATCCATGTGCCGGCTTTCCGATTTTGCTCTCAACAGCTTCGGCGTTCGGTGGGGTCAGGACGTCTGGGCTTGAGGTCGGAGGCCGACCTTTCCTTTGCCGCAATGTCTGATAGATTTTTAGCGAATTTCCGACAAACAGGAAGCTATTGTTCTCGGTCGAAAATTTTAAAAACTCGAATTTCCAAAAATTCTTCATTCTAAAGTCCGTTTCAGACCATTCTGAATTCGCCGCCCAAAGACACATAAAATCATATACATACAGGGTGTAATATACGTAGTGGTGTCCAATACTTCTCCTACGTATTCTACATTTCATTCCCGACCAAAAGTGTCTAGTAGACTTTTTTGGTTAATCATCTTGAATAATGAACCATTGGAATCGCCCAAGAAAAACAAATTATCCCCGCTCCCTCCGAAATTTGAGGGTTTACGTTTCAAGATTCGTAGATTCCAAAAACCGAATTAAAAAAACTCTGCAAATTCTTGACACAACGGTTTATTATCTTCTTTGTGCAGATCACCCTTCTGTCTAGATCACTAAATGGTAGATTGATTATTATTATTTAAAGTAGGTACGCAAATTTTCTATGTCGATACAGAGGTACTATGTCCAAAAATATCGATTTTGAGTTATTGGTATCAAAAGAATCGTATTTTTACGCTCTTTCGATTGGATCAAGACTCGTACCTTACGAACGAGAGAAAAGGACAAAAAAGGAAAAACTGTTGTTGGAATACGTCCACAACCGAAAGATTTTGATAGCCATTGGTTCTATGTCCATAGGATTGATGCTCAATGGCAACTTGCTCAGCCTCGATGTTTTGTAGTGCTACATAGTGGTTCTATGTCCAGTCATAGCTCCAGCCTGTTCAGCGGGAGTATCATTCAAAAAACAAATTAATTGATTATTATTTCTCCATCCATTCGATCAATTGCATTACTCATCGCAGTCGATTGTGTTCGAAATGATCAATAAAAGGTATAACATTGTTAACCTAATACCAGAGAGAACCGCGACCGTGTAATATTACTATTCTTAGATAGTTTAGCTTTTCAAGTTCGTATTATTTGAATGAACGACAAGTATGAGTTTTCTTCAAGTTGAAAACAAAAATCCACGGTCACACAGCATGGCTATAAGAGCGAACTTTAGAAGAAATAACTGGTTTTAATGTCTCCATTGTAGAACCTTATGTCCATGAAGAACATCTCAAGTATCATCCGCCTTTCCTCATCTTCAAGTGCTCCAGTTTGAGATCGTAATAGGATATCGAAATTCTGATTTCACCGTCGTGTTCAGCGTAAAAAAAAAACTGTTACAATGAATTGTCACTAGTCAGACTGTTTCATTTAGGGATTTTATGGGTAGTCCCCCCCCTTAAACTCACCAAAACCCCTCATTAGAGTGGCCCGATTCTTCCCAATCTACGAAGTTAGCCTTTTGATTGCCAGGACGGATTTGTTGTGCAAATTTCAACTTTTATCTTTCCAAACCTCCCCCGCGTGTGATGTCCGAAAGCTCTCGTACGTGGACGAAATTTTCGGTCCGAAATTGGAAGAGCTGTTACACGCCAAAAAAAATCGAGACAACAGTTATTATAAAAACAGTAAAATGGAAACATTTTATAGTCATTCTTCATGTTATTGGCACATTTTCCTTTATTACTATTTTTCCCCACTATCGATGGACGACCGAGTTCTGATGCCATTCGCAACAATGTTATTGTTGCTCCAATAGTCAATAAGCTTAAAGTCAATTTGCTCTAAATGTTTCTTGTATATTCAGTGTATTGAAAACATTTGGTTCCAGCTTGGCCAAATGTCTAACCCATGTGTGTATGATCTCTTTTTTGTCACTTCCCTTTGCTAAGTAGGCCAAGTAAAACTGATGAAATAGTTCACATGGCAGATGACTCGTTCAACTTCCTCTGGGTCTCAAGAGGGGACGTTCGGAGTACCTAATTTATGGTGGATACTCCTGTGTCTATAGTATCCAAGGATCGCCACTTCCACCTGTTGCTCGGTATCAAGGGCAGACGTATTACGGAATGGCGTTTCGGTCCTTTCTTCCTGCCTTCTACTCCAGTGAGAGCAATTTCACTTTCCACCTGGCAACAATGTTCTGTTGTTATGGATGATTGTTGCCACAAACCGACTCCGAATCACACTGAAGTACCGTGTAACAGACGGCAAGAACTTACTGAATCATATCAACAGCTGAGAAATCAAAATAGACCTGCTCTAGCTTTTGATGATAAAATCCACACTAATCACAATAACTATTTGCTCTCCTTTTCTCACTGCATCCTCAAGAAGCGGGTGGGAGCTTGGCCGATTATACATCTCATCAATTCGTCGCTAAATTCTCAGAGTAACTTCACTATGCACAACCTTCCAAGTTTTGCGGTCAAACACTCAGTAAGTTGACTTCTCTTGAGTTGACCTTCTCCACTTTCTTTGCGACCAATGAACGAGTTGTGGATTACCAAGGACTTATCGGATCGCAATTGCTGGGGCAATAAAAACCACGAACACACCCCTGCGGTTACTTGGGAACTTGCATGCGGCTGGCTGGTATTACAAATCAGTTTTTAATTGATCAAGGAAAAGAAACGATAACAGCTTACATCTGCATCAAGTATTACAAAACTGTTCCCATCGTGGAAATGGCTGGGCAATAATTATTATACTTCCTCAAGGTTGATCATCGAGGGTTGTCAGTCTATTCACAGGAAACTGGAAATCAATTTTTTTTTTTTTCAATGTACCGCCAAAATAAAAATCTTTTTGAAATGGAGAATCGCGGATTTACCCACTACATAGTTGCGAAATATTAAATATTATTTTTGTAAGCCGAGTTGAAATTTTCTGAATGAGGTCAGCACGAACATTGGGATTTGCAGATGGTGGCCTTGGGTTTCATACATGATGTTACACTGATTATGGTCTCTGCTTGGTTCATCATCGGCGTTCAAGCCAATTTTAGGTAGGTTACCGTGTTGTGGGTGTTAGCTCATGAAAAACCGACTGAATATCCCTTCTCTCGTACGTGACTTGGCGTGGAGGCCCCAGGCGAATGACCTCTGCTTCAGACTCCACGGCACAGAGGTGTTTCCTTGACGGAATAAACTAGAATTGTCACTTGTTTACATTTTTGCTAGCGTAAACTTAGCGATAACTACTGAACGTACTAATTAATATACATGAAGCACGGCACTACCCGCCGATCACAGGTCGGTGATACTCACGACTTACCTACTATAAAATACAATGGCTCTGAGGTAGATAAGAGTGATATTTCCTGTTGATTTTGTCATATGAGGATGCCATTAGCACAATCGATAGTATTAAGCTATCGATTGGGTATCGCTTGAAAAGACCCCTATCGATAGTTCTAGAAGTACTTTCGTTTTCGTAGTTCTGTACTATGCCAACTGGTTTCCTGGCTTTCTCAGAAGTCAAGACTCAAGTCGTAAATTGAAATCTGTACCTAGTGGCTGAGGACTCCCTTTTCTTATTATGTAGAAATCCATTTTCTATAATCAATATTCCGGTGAAATAATATTTCATATTATGGAGTTGTATGTACAGCTGACCATGTCATCCTGTCGTCTTTATGGCAGTATAGCAGGGCATCGATATCTTCGAGAGTTGAACTAATCCAACTTACTATACTATCGATAGCTGTAACTGTCGAGCTATCGACAACCCTGTTCAGTGCTCCACCCGGTGCTTTGGTTGTTATCACTATTCATGTGGCTCATCTGTTATCACACATCCGGTAGAGATTTCGACTCGATTGAGTGAAAATTCTGAAAATCAGTGTAGTCTATACGAAAAGTACACAAGTTACTGTATTAAACAGTTGCCTTTGCTGTATAACATGTACGCAAACATTACCCACGCTATTACTGCCTTGTTCACTAAACCGCAAACAAACCACATTCCACATCAAAAAGTTTACTGCCTTGCGTGGATCCCTTCTTCGTGTTTCGCGCTATCACTTTATCAGTGGAATCTATTGAGGCCTCAAGTGTGAATCATCGATTGTGTTTGAATGAGTGCCAACTTTATTATAAGTTACATTGAGGCGCAAGTCATCCATCAAGTGTTGAGTAGTTATCTACATAATATATACAATATGTAGATAACCACTATTATAGCTCCTCTTGTAACAAGTTGGTTAGCTGTTATAAGTTTGTAGATCGCCATTGTCTGTCAACCCTTTATCCCTGATTACTTACTCAAGGTGTAGTTTCTCGTTTTTAACATGTAACGTTTTTGTAGATCATTCTACTCGCACTTAATTTCCTTGGCACTGTTGGCATTAAAAATTGTGGTTGTCATTGCACCTTGAGAAATCCACCGGCAAAATGGCTATAAGAGCGATTTATCGAAGAAATAACTGGTTTTATGTAAAATGTCTCCATTGAAGGACTTGTGTCCATGAAGAACATCTCAAGTATCAACCACGTTTCTTCATCTTCAAAGCGCTCCAGTTTGAGAACGGAATAAGGTATCGCAATTCTGATTTCACCATCTTGTTCATTGTAAAAAAAAACCCTTTAAAATGAGGGGTCACTCGTCGGATTGTTTCATATCGGGAATTTATGGTTAATTTCCCCCCCCAAAACTCCCCAAAACCCCCCTTAGAGTGGTCCGATTCTGCCAATCTACGAACTTAGCCTTTCGATTGCCAAGACGGATTTTTTGTGCAAATTTGAGCTTTTTATCTCAGTTCTATCGAGAGTTATCGTCCGGAGTGACTGATACATAAATATATAATATATATATTTGTAGATATTAAGTACCTTAGTACATATAATATTTGGTGTCTTTTGGCAGTGAATTCAGGAGGGCCTGAAACGGATTCCGGTAGGTATAAAATGTTTTCGGAAATAGGAGTTTTACAAATTTTGGACCGAGAACTTCCTTTTCTTCGAAAATTCGCTAATACTAGACTCCGTCTCAGAACCTGCCCTGTCTCCGCTGCGGTTTCTTTTCTCGTTCTGCGTAATATGTAGTTCAAATTCAATTTGTCTGATAATTTTCCTCTTCCGTTTGAGATTCGCTGTTGTATTTGCGGCAATTTTTATGTGTGTCGGCATTTTCGTCGATTAACGTAGCTTTTGAACGGTATATCTAATCTACACATCTCGGTTAGGGAGAAGTGGGCTGTTTATTCATTCGCTCGTGCGGGGAGAACGCAGTGTCGTGTGTGACGCGCTCTATTTCTCATAATACTTGAAACAATAAGTGTTTTCGGCCGTCCAATATTTTAATCGACCATGCCAACCGGATGTGGTAAATTCTAAATTTATTTACCTAATTATGAAGTTGGTTTGTATCATGTTATTTCAATCACAACTTACACGTTATCTGCACAAAACTGGGCTCTTTTTTTTGCTACCCCCAAATAAGTTAACAATCCGTTTCTGTGTGTATCATGCTTCTTCCTAATAATTCATAGGGATTTTCATTTCCTGTAACTAGTGGGTAGATATTTTTTGTGACGCTTCTTCGCTCGTCCTCGTGTGAATGAAATCGATAAAACCTAGTGTCCTTGATCGTATGATTATTTAGATTTTTAAACCTGCCGCCGTAGAGGTCCATTGTGGAGCCTTGGGACCCGAGCGGTCCACCTCTAAATCAGGTCATTGTCGAAAGCGGCGATTCCGCGTTAGTCTAACCAGATCTCAGCTGCTTGACTTCTTCGGGGGCCTTTCGAAGGCAATTTTAAGTTCAATTTTATTTTAGGTGTTCTGTTGGGAGGAACTAAACCTTCTTAACGCTTGATGCGATTTGAATAGCGTACGTATTACGGAATTATTTATTTTTAACCCGGAGAACTCTCGGTCTGACGTACCGTGTATATAATATACGGTTCTGTGACCTGTCAGATAAGTGATCCAAATAATAGTGGTGATAAGTAGGCATGCGATCCCCCTTTTACCGGCAACCCTCCTGATACCACTTTCTGTAGAAGAAAACTTTGAAAGGCGAGGTAAACTCGTTAAAAAACTTGTGACCCTCTGAATCGATGATACTTGTCGATAAGATATTACAATGTGAAACACAGTAACTGACTTGTAAACGTTTATCTGGTTCCAGTTGAACATGTATGACTAATTTCTTCCCTTATTTGTTTACAGGGTGGCTGGTCGCTTAGTTTTGGAGAATGTTGCGTGGAGACTCCCGGCAGCTGCTGATCTTCGGCATCCCCACTGTCACTCTCGTCTTTGGGCTTCTCTTCCTCAGACACCGCCGCCGCCAACGTGGCACCCTCCACACAGACCCTGGTGGGATTACGGACAGCACACTTAACCACGAATGTATTCTCGAAGAGGATGCTGAAGTCCTGCTGAAAAATCCCGTGCAAGAAACGCTTCTTTTGGCTGAAGACGCCATAATCGCGACCGCAGAGAAGACATCTGAAGAAGTCACAGCTTCTAAACCTTTGGAACTTGATATTGTTCCTACAATCGCGAAAGTTACTGCTGATAGTGAGTTTTGCTCGCATAAAGCAAAAAATATCGAGAAGTCTCCAGTATTAGAGGGGGAAATAGTTGCTGAAGTAATAGATTTAACTGAAGAAGAGAGTATAGTAGCTATTGTAGATTTAACGGAAGACGCTTCGTTCGCCACAGATCGGGAAGAAGGAGAGCTCACTAGGACAACTATCTCCGAATATTCATTCGACGACATTTCGTCTTCGCTTAGTTCACCAGGTATCATTGAAGAGGCGTCGATAAAAATTGAAGTGGCGTCCACTTCAGAACCCGCCGCATTGAAGACTGCCCCAGCTGAAAACGGCAGTTCGGAAGATAGCGGATTGCTGGATTCGTCTGTCGAGGAGGTTCGTGTAAGTGTAGCTTTATCTTATCTTGGCCGAGCTAAGAACCCAAATTCCGGTTTCTAAAGAATTGCGTCTTTGATATAGAAGTAATATCCAGTCTATAAAGACTCATTTTATCAACTTCAAGACTCTTCAAGTATGGTTTCCTTTCTTGCGTATAATCGTGCTTTTGAAACTGTTGGTTGTTAATATACTTGGTTGATTTGTTTATTGCTCCTCTGTGGCTGGATATATTCCTCGTAGCTTTTCAGGGTTCCAGAAGCTCTGAGTTACCCCAGCACCCAGGGTCATAATAAATATGTATTTACGATAAAAAGCACTCCTCGTCTGTCCCATTTTAATTCTGTTCTGATTTAGGTGGCCGGAGAAGCCTCAGAATCTCCTATGAGTAAAGAAACAGCTGCCACCCTAGTGACAGAAGCTCCTCCGAGTATGAAGAAAGGAGAACAAGGCGAGCTTGTCGACAAGCTGGTGAACCTGGAGCTTGACTCAATGAACATCGCTGACAGCTCCGAGCGGAAAGGCGGCAGTTCCGAAAGGGATTCAGCCAATCACAGTCCGTCTGAGGTAATGCTTGCCAGCCCTTCCATCAGCAACTTCAGCGACGCTCACAGCGAGGGTTCCAGCGACAGCGGGAAAGGCCACAGCGATGTCGCCACGTCTCCTTCCCGGACGCCCGCTGGAGGGAGCAGCCTTGCTGGTGACCTAGCACTCTCACTATACGAATTTGTGCTGCCACAGGTAAATGTAGTTGTACCCCCATGTAAGATCAGTAGGTTAGCCATTGAGCCCGATTCTACAGGTATACTGTAAAATATCCACGAATACTCTAATAAGTCGCACAACATCATACAATGGCAGTATAGATTCTAATTATTAGAATCTTTACTGCCATTGTATGATGTGAGATGCGTGAGAAGAAACGTGTGAAAGAACTTTGTTGGATGCTTATTCTGGGTTAACATGAACTCTACTGCTAAATCTCCCAGGAGGGAGGTTACACAAACTTAGTTCCTTATGTGAATCATACAATGACAAACATATCCATGGCCCAAGGATGCTAATCGAGGCATGAAGGCAGCACATAGGGATGGGTATCGACCAACGATTAATCGATTAATGCCATCAACGATTATTACATATGGATTAATTTATTCATCGATTAATAATAGGTTATTTCAAAAAGGTTGGGAAAAAATTGGGCAGGTCGTAGGTACGATAAAAACAAAGAACTCAATGTGAGAAATTCATTAAAATTTCAAATTGAATGAAAATTAAATTTATGGTAAATTATTTACGAGCTCAACATTTTTGGACCAATTATGAACACTTGAAAAAAGGGTTTTCTTAAGGAACCAGTTATGGACAGTAGTTTGAATACAGGAACTTTAAAATGTATTGAACGAATTGACAGTATTCTGTAGAGGTAAACCTTTCCAAACTAACCCTTTTTTATCACAACCCTTTTGACTTATACCTGTGTAGCGGTATACCTGTGTAGCTCTTGTGAGGAGTACTCGCTCCTGTTATTCTGAAGTGAAGCGGTTTCCTCCTAAGGAAGTACTCGCTCCTTCACCGTACACAGTGTAGCTGTTTTCTCCTTCAGAGAAGTACTTGCTCCTGTGAAGAAGTGAAGCGGTTTTCCTCCTGTGGAAGTACTCACTCCTTCCCACTTCAGAGAATACGAAAAACATCAAATCGCAAGATTTTTAGTTTAGCTCAACCTTAACAACATTGATCTTGAAAACTTGATGAATCGTTACAAATTAATTGAACCCTACGGGCATCGATTATAACATAATCGACTATGCGACAAATCAATCGATTAATTCGATTCCCAACCCTAATAGAACGTGAATTTCCCAACAGCTTTTACATAACTGAATTGTGAAATACCGCTTGAAACTGCCACTCTGGCTAAATTCATCATTAGAGGATCAGTAGACCATTGGTGAGGGTAATGGGCGAATGAACGTCTTACATTGACAGTGACATGAGTGATTACGAGAAGAATCTGGTTGACAGAGTCATTATCTCGGAGCTTATACAAAGCCCCGGACTGGCGAATCAATAACACGAGAAAAAACTAACATGATGGAAATCCCCTTGACACTGATTTTATCGCTAGTGATAACAGTGATCCATTCAGTGACAACATTGTTGAATGGACGAACTTTCCCGCTCTACACTGGATGAAACTAAGACGCATTTCATTGTCACACATGGTCAATCTGAATTTCAAAGAGCATGATGTCAACAATTCACTTTCTTTCATTACTGTTACTGTATAGTCGATTCATAGTGGATCAATTCTTTATTCAACCTTCTAATTCTCGTTTATTTCTCTACTTCTTCCCAGAGTATCGTAGGAAGATTGATCGGCCGCCACGGTGCTTCTCTCCACGAAATACGCAGCAGTACTGGGACAAACATCTTTATCAAAAGACACCCAGAAACCAACAAACTTAAAATATGTGCCATCGAAGGTATTTATCTCCTTTTTGTTGATTTGAGGAAATGTAAATAACGTCGTCTAAATTCAGTGAAATACCACAAAACTGAAGCTTTTATTGCTTCGGTTCTATCAATTTTTTTTCAAACAAATACGCCACTGCTCGTTGAATGGCTGTAGGTACGCGCCTATCCTGGGGTAGAAAAGTTAGAAAAGTATTAAGGTGGAGGGGGGGGGGGGGGATTGAAAAGTGGACTGTATTGGGATTCGGGATTTTATGGGCCGTACCGTAACAGATGCACAATGGGAAAAGCTCAAAAATAATTATGTAGAAGAGAGAGAAAGATGAAGGGAAACTGACCTTGTACGGGTGGTAGTCGTCTCACTTGAGCGTCCGTCGATGGGAAATTAGCGGCGAGGAAATTGGCGTAGACACTCCACTGTTCACGAAGGTGAATTTCGCGAATATATTCGATGTAATAGGGAACGCCATAGTGTCAGATAATTATTCTTTGATGGTCGAAAATCTAATATTGGTGACTCACAAGACATGTAAAACGCGTAATTTCAAACGAGAAAAAATTTTTTTTTTAACTACCAGATCGAACTGAAGAATGGCGAATTTGAACTTTTCCCGCTCAACGTGGTCGGACAGGGTTGTAGTTGATACAGCGGCTGATAGGTGGCTTTCATGCACCGCTTTCGGGAGCGAATCAGAGAAAATAGAGTTCATAACCGCAGAAAAAGATTTTAATAAGATTTGGCAAGTAAAAGTGTTTGGCTGTTAGGGTTAGTCAAGACTGTGCAGTGCCTGCATAACTAAATACACACTTTGAGTAGAAGGTCGAGGGTATTGGGAGTGATTAGTTTTTCCCCCGGAAAATACCTGTACAATTTGTGTTTATGTCGGTTTCAGGAACCCAACAGGATATCGACAAGGCTTTGGCGAAAATCCGACAGAAATTCCCCATCAGGCGGTTCCCGCAATTGACTTTGGATAAAGTTTCGTTCGTCACGTTGAATAACGTTCCTCCTCTGAAATTGGAAGACTTCCACGTGAGTTCTGTAGTACATAAAACTTCTTCAAGACTGGTAGGTGTAGGTTTACCGTTTTGAACGGTTCAAACATGTCCAGATTTGTTGGTAATGCAACTGAGGAATCAGTTATAATGTTCGAAGTCCGTAAGAATCGAACATCTGACTCTTAGGAAGACCAGGGTTTACCAGAAAAATGATCTACTTCTGATTCGTAGCAATTAGTCTCACAAAACTTATTAGCTGATTGCCTTCTATACCGTTGTGTGCCTATTCGTATCTACAACTTCTTGTCCAATAAATATGCACTTTGTACCTTGAAAAAATGCCGAAGTTAATGGAACTTTTAACCGGTTGTTCGGGGACCCTTGTGCGCTTAGAGGAATTTTACCAAAATTTAAAAATAATGGAACTAAGGTTTTGGCCCCCTAACAATTTCCATCAGTTATATGGTAATCTCTCATCAATAATATCGACATGCTGGACCAAGTGGAGCGGGTTGTAGGAAAAAAGTGTATACGTACAAAATTGAAGCAAATTTAATGCTCTACAAATTTTAAAGTCTGGTCGAAAAGCGCTTAGTTTAGACGTTATGCGAGAAAACACAAAAGTAAATCCACGAATGTCGAGATTTTCGGCCCTCCCCAAGTTAGTATTAATGATAATTCACAATAATAATTAATCTAGCATTAATGATCTAGATAGAAGGGTGATCTGCACCAAGAAGATGATAAACCGTTGTGTGCAGAGTTTTGAAAATTATCCTAGGCCTTATGAGGTTTTTTCACCCTTTAATGCATATTAGGATTATAAAACTTCCTCTGGTTCTATAGGCTGTAGCAGCTTGAATCCAATCATGCGGTAATTTAATATCAAATATTTTAATTTGTCAATCTCCTCTATTCAATTAGGAGTCGAGCCATCCCTTACAACGTACGATGATATTCTGCTACCGTATTATATGCCTCAACATTATGCATATTTGATTATCAGTCCCTATATTAATTTCTGTGTTCTCTCTCTCTAGCTTCAATTGGTGGAGGGCGTAAATAACGACGTCATCCTGTCGAGCCTAATCTCCGCCGCACACTTCTTCCTCCAGCAGCCCTCTCACCCGTCCTATAGCTCTCTCTCTGCTCTCAACACCGCCATGAATACCGTCTACAACTCCCCAGAAGCCCCAGTCCTTGATCCCCCTATTAAAGGTAACTAATTTTAAACAGCTGTTATTGGAGCATAACTTCACTGTAGTTGTACCACCACTAAGTACTCTTGACCATAAGTAATACTTGGATAATTCTTAGACGCCTTGCTTTTGCGATGTCAGCCACCTTGAAATGGCTCATTACTTTACTGTTGTACCACAACTAAGTACTCATCACCACCACTAACCTACCTTCATCTTATTCTCAGAAGCCTTGCAAAAAGCTCCCGTCAACAGCATTCAAAGAAGCGAAAAGCTCCCTTCAGTAACTGTTATAACTCGAAAAGCATTTTTTGACAACTGAAGGCTGAAGATCGTCGTAGAAGAGAGAAATCTGATCACTGATCACCCGTTTGGATTTCGTGAAACTGTGTTGATGGGGTTCGCAGCTGGACTTCGACACCAATTTAACTGCTATCTGGTGGCTATTGGAGTCTCTCAAGTTAGAACCGTTTTTTTTTCGAACCGTTAAAGCGGATTTTCTGAACCAATTGTTGAAAACAATCTCAAAACCGGAATTTTTGAGTTATGAGACTTTCCTTGAGGTGACACCGTGTGACACTTAAAACCAGGTTTGATCCAATTGTTGAAAACAATCTCGAATTTTTGAGTTGTGACATTTTCCGTGTCATTTAACCACCACGTGACACGTAGAACCGGTTTTTTTTTCTCGAAACGATGAAGCTGATTTTCTGAACCAATTGTTGAAAACAATCTCGAAACTCGACTTTTTTGAGTTGTGATACTTTTGTCGCAAGGGTTTAAATATTAATTTAATTATAAATTGGGTTACATTGATTACAGATGCGGTGTGTGCCGTGCCAACGATGGGCGGCTGGTACAGGGCTCAGATCATGAGCGTCAACGAGGAAGAGCACTCGGCCTACGTCAGGTTCCTGGACTACGGGGGGTTCCTGGTCGTTAAAGCAACTTCCTTGAGGCAGATCAGAGGCGACCTCCTCTCTCTACCCTTCCAAGCAGTCGAATGCTACCTCGCCAATGTCGCTCCTACTGGTACGCAACCTAATTCATCAATTAATCTTCCTCTGTTCATTTAATAATTATATTTCGATTTCATGTTTCCATTGAGTTGTGGAGCGACACACAGTAGACAAAAAAATAATTTTTTTCAGCTGTGCTTATTAAGGGATATTAGGTTGGTTTCTGTAGGCACAATAGCATCTAGACTAGAGCTGCTGGAACGCTCCATGGGTCATTGGGGACTTTGACGAGACTTGATGTTCTCTATAATACGATACCCGAATCCGCCCTAAATTCATACCCAATTCGCTTATTCTTCGTTATTTGATTTGTTTTGCAGAAGGAGAATACTGGTCAGAGGAAGCCCGCTTGTATGTGCAGAGCCTCACTCATGGACAGGTCCTCCAAGCCCAAATCTACGACTACGCTGAAGACGGCACTCCCTTAGTGTACCTTTACTCCACATTCGATAATGAGGTTGGTCAACTCCCACTGATATGGTTACCAGACAAGGGTTGATAGGGTTTTTATATTACGAGTACATATCGATGAATATATCTCTATTATTAATTCCACGAGGAAAGTCATGAGAAAGATCAGGAGAAGGAGTTGATTAAAGCATGAAGAAAAGTCTGTAGGTCAATAGGTCTCTAGTTACCTGAAATAAATGGAAAATGAGGAAAATCGGAGTTTTTAAGAATAAATTGATCCAGACGATTAAGATTGATTTTTAAAAATATTTACGGATGGGGGTGATCAATGAAGGGAACGCCAGGTGGCTCTTGCTATAGATATACTCCGCAATACCTAAGAATTTATAGTAATGTAACGCATTACCAATTTTGAAGCTGCAATGACAAAAATGTAATGCCGATAGGTAGGTACCTATCACAATTAGGTTTACTATTGTTGATTAACGAGTAGGTATGCCTGGGTTTCCAAAAAAAAAAAAAAAAAAGCCTAGGTGGTTCACTATTATGGCACCCAACAGTTCTTTTTTTTGGGATGCCAAGGGGATTCTTCTGGTGGATTATCTGGAACGAGGCACAACAACAACTGCAGAAAGATACTGCCAAATATTGGAACGTTTAAGGAGTGCAATAAAACGATTGTGCTGCCCCCATTCAGCTCGCCAAACCAAAGATTGAAATTCAATTGGGAAATTGACCGAAGCTAAAGGTTCATCTGGGCGGGCAGAACTTCGCTACGGATGCAAAGCTTACAAATGCGATTGAGCAGTACCTACGGGAGCTCCGCACGCCAGCGCACGAAGCCGGTTTGGGAAAACCGTTGCTGCGGTATCAAAAATGCATTGAAAGAAATGGTGATTACGTGGAACAATAGCCAGAACGTTGATTCAGAGAATAAATATATATATATATTTTTCCCCATTGAAAAAGTGGGTTTTTTAAAGTAGGGGAAACTTACTTTTGGCAAGCCCCTCGTACTACCTCAAACATATCCTAACAACATAGGTACCAAAAAATCAGGTTCCTGCAATTCTGCCCTGTTAAAGGAAAACGCCTCAACTCAAAATTCAAAACATTGCAGAAATTCGCTTCGAAGTTTTTCACTGAAACCTCTGATTTAAGTTGACTGCAACTCATTATAAAACCAACATTTTTTTGGTGAGATATAGATAATAATATTATCTACATCTCACCAAAATATTTTAATATTATGACATCTGAATATTCGTCAGTGAATATAGTCAATGTTATATTATGACCTCAACCAATTCAACGGTGAAAAAAAACTCGCAAATTAATCGATTTATAATTGATTAATTGCAATTAAGGCGATTTTAAACTTTCCAGCTTCCGTTTTGGGATTGTTTGTTTAGGTAAAATGCCTCAACTTGCTCATTAGGCAGTCACCTTAACGTTAACAACTCATCAAACGGATGTTTTGTTAGGAAAGCGCCAAAATAATGTAAATTTGTGTAGTAAAATCCTCACCTCAATATTTTGGTGAGTTGTGGCGTTTTACCTTAACACTAGCGCGAAAATAAATAACTTTTGAGGCATTTTACCTTAGCAGCTGTCGTTGAGGCGTTTTACCCTAACATTGACCAATTTTCGTATGTTTATGGTCAGAATTTCCCCCACTTCCGGTTCGAATTTTGAAATTTGGACTTCACCATCGAAAAGGCCAGGTACAAAATGGGGGGGGGGGGGGGGTTCCGTAAAAACCCCATTTTCGTAAACATTGGACTTGCGGCGTTTTTACTTAACAGGGCAGAATTGTTTTTGGACCTAAATATGCGCGGTGACCAGCCTAACTGCCGCACTGTCTGAATTGTCTGATTTTCGCATTTATCGCTGCTCTTCTAATTACCAACACTTCTCGCTTCAATGATTCTTTGTTTTTGTTTATAGGTGGTCCTGATAAACGAAGCACTGGTCGCCCGAGGATACGCAACCCTCGCCGATCCAGTCATCAAAAACGTCGAAGACTAGGAAAAAATTCCATTCTCGGCGATTTAAAAAAAACAACTGAATGTGTAACTAGATATAAAGCGGTCTCTTCACTCACCACCTCCGGACCGTACACTGCCGCTTCGTCATTCCCTCAGGTTCTACTCACAAACGTGAAACAATTTTCGTGGATTGTACTACTTTCCCCCACTACACGGTACGAAATGGCGCTTTCTTCCCTCCACCAAGTTTTCCCTCATCGAAACGTGCCGGTACTTTTAATTAAATTTATCGGAGGATTTTCGTTAAATTTTTATTGGCTATAAACTTAGGCCCATATCGAATTGTATTAAGTTTCAAAGAAGGTTCTCGAATTTCTCTCTATATTTTCAATGTACTTTTTTCGAATTATTTTCTAAAGATTTCAGAAGATTATATATTTTGAATTAAAAACTTGTTATTTATTCATATTTTCGCTAGTTTCTTAGAATTTTATATTTATCCGTACTGACAATTTTGATTAAAGTAGTGGCAACTCAAGTTCTTTTTTCCTATTCGTTGTAGGTAAGTGAAATGATTTTAAAAAAGATTGATTTTACGCGTTAGTCATATTCATTTTATGGGTAGTCCTGGTACAAGCTACTCAGGCTTTGCGAATTTGTTGATTATTTCTTTCTTGATTACTTTACTTGATTATTACTGTAAATAGTGTAGTTTGTTTTTCCTCTCAGCTCATTATACCGTTGAAGTCTGAATGTTAGAATTCAAATTTAACGTGAAGAAAAAACAAAAACAATACATGTGGGGGTTTTAATGTTTTTAATTTTTCTTCGTGAAGTGTTTTTATTTTTAATTTTATGAATTTATTATGTTGGGTAGTTGTACGAAGCAGTAAACCTGTTTTTATTGTTAATTTAAAGAAATTAATTTAGCGGCGTTTGGTGTCCAAATTTTGAATACGATGACTTTCGGAAGTCAATTACATTCTCACGGAGTTGATGAGAAGTTTTTTTTTTTGTGTTCAAGTGATGAAATTGAATGGCAAATTCAGTTTAATATTACGATAGACCCCCAAACTCGTTAGCAAGTGTGACTACAGACCGCTGTGACTCAACAGGCTACTGTGATTACGATCACGGAGTTATTGCTTTTTAATCGATATTTTAGCGTGTGCATTGAGTAATGGGTAGTAGCGCTTAAGATTATGCATGATAATAAATCGTACGTGAACTGTATACTTGAATTGTACTTGTAACTCTTGAGGTTTCAAAGGGGTTTCTTTCAATCTACTCCTTTTTCCTTTGTTTCAAAAAAAAATATTTTGATTGATAACTGAAAGAAGTAGATTTTTTTGACTTGTTGATTTTGAATAGGTACTTTATGGAGAAAGATTCCAAGTTTGTGGAAACTCCCAAGGGAGGTTTATTTCATGTTTTATCCTTGTACATAGATGAACGTATACATTTGTTTCAAATATTTCTGGACTGCATTAAATGAAATTTAAAACTATATATGTTGAGCGTATTTTATCATCCCTTCAGTGTTAGGGTAAAAGCACCAATTGGTGACACTTCAACTCCGTGTTGTTCCACTACTTTCAGGTATTTGTTAACAGTTCGCACGTATTTGATTTCTCTAAATAGCTTTGATGATTATCACAAAACCTTTTTCAAACTTGTCCATTATCAAGCCCAAATGTCCTTAAGAAAGTTATTACAGGTGATGAATCGTGGGTTTATGGTTACGATCCATAAACTGAAACGATTGCGCTTCCCCACAAGAAATGAATAATGTAGGTAGAAGTTGAATGATGAAAAAATGTACCTAATAATCGTAATAATAAACCTTTATTGTGTCAAGACAAAAAACATAACAGTCTGTTGTCCATATAAGACACTCATAAAGCTGGGATTATGCAAGCGGGCCTTGCAAGTGTTACAGATTAGGATATTGGAAAAGATTGTAGCTAATGAAAACGCACCCGATCTGGCAGATGCCCCGCTATGATGGTGCCAGTCCTCCATTTAAGATTTTTAACAAGGTATTGAGGATACGAAGTTTGTAGACATCGAGGATTGGATGGGAGAGCAGTTGGAGACCTGTAGTTGTATGGCGAGGCTTGATCCCATGTGTATAACGAACACAAGCACTATATTATAATGCTTGTGTTCGTTATACACATGGGATCAAGCCTATTATTATGCCACTCTTATCTTATTTTCCAGCGTAGGAGAAAGGCCAGTCGAGAACACATCGGAGCACTACAGGAAATGGGGGGTTACTAACGCAGTTACCAGTCTCAGGTTGAGCGAACATGGTGTGAAGTTGTAGACGACGAAGAGAATGCAGTGCACCATATCGTCGCCTAAGAAGCAACACCGCGTATCAACCATTTGGGCCAAAATGAGGTTATAACTCATTCTTATTCAAATTTTCCCGCCCCATAAGATGGTTAGACATCTAATACGAAAAAAAACCTCGAAAATTATAACAGGATTTATCAACATTCAACTAGGTTGGGCACTAGTTTTTTGCTTCTCTTGAAAAACAGGCGGTTGGTTGATACGTGGTGTTGTTTCTTAGGCGACGATATACCCTTTGGCAAATATGGCGAACTTGGATGCCCCAAGACAGAGTTTCATCCATGTATAGCCCACGTTCTTCACATAATATGTATACCATGTAAGAAACAGCGGGCACAACCTTCAAATTGGGGTCAAACCTAGTATATTGGTTTTCCAAGTTGAGTAAACTGGAGATAAGGGCAATAGCCCGTTTACGCTATATCGTCGACAAAATCGGCAGAATCATAGTTATGAGTAATCATCGATCAAAGTTGTCGGGTGTCCGAAAAATCTTTTGACTAACTTTTTGGATCAGGGATCGGCTATTTCAAGTGTGGTTGCTTTTTTCTAGGCCTTCATTGGTAACTTGATACCAAATTCACTTCAAGGGTACTTGCAGAGCAGTTACGCCCTATTGTCGGAGCACCATCTGTGGTAATTTCAGTTACGTGTCGTGAAGATTTTAATTTCCACTGCCTTATAAAACGACTATAATTTCTATTATTGTAGTGACTAATAATTATTATTGGGCCTTACTTTTACTCAAACTTAGTCAGTACAATGATAGAAATTATAATCGTTTTATAAGGCAGTGGAAAGTAAAATCTTCGCGACACGTGGTAACTGAAATTACCACAGATGGTGCTCCGACAATAGGGCGTAAATGCTCTACAAGTACCCTTGAAGTGAATTTGGTATCAAATTACCAATGACGACCTAGAAAAAAGCAATTATTGTTTGTTGAGGTGAAAAAAAAATGATAACAGGGCCAGAGAGGTTGAAATTGTATTAAATTTAGATTTTAATCTTGAAAACAATTAGGCATTGCAACTTTCACAATAATTATTATTCACAAAACTTGTGAATAATAATTATTGTGAAAGTTGCAATGCCTAATTGTTTTCAAGATTAAAATCTAAATTTAAAAGGGTGTACAAAATTAAAATTGTGACAAATTATTTTCGAGAATTAAAATTGAAGAAACAACATTTTTGGCCGTAGGAGTCTCCAACTCATCATTCTTCATACTCCGACTCTTCTTCTTGTTCTGGTTCCGGTATACCGTATACATACGGTCTTGAACTTCAGCAGAACATCCGATATTTCATGGATATTCCAACTATGAAAATGATATATTACGCATTGGTGCAATCTGTACTACAGTATGGAATCCTGGTCTGGGGAGGAGCATTGGATTCCCACATGTACAAATTGGTAGTACTCCAAAAATCAATATTAAAAATCATGTTCAAAAACCCACCCGTTACCCATCAACTGACCTTTTCAATGAAACTTGTGTACTCTCCCTTAAGCAACTCCTAGCAAAACATATTCTACTCTTCTGCCATAAGTACCATCACCTTGTAACGCAGCATTCCCACATGTACCCCACAAGATTCCAATATCACGGAAATGTCAATCCACGGCTACGTATTGTCTTGTCTACTAGAAGTACCACCTATATGATAATATCATATCGCACGCTGGGAGCAATACTGGTACAAAAATAAGATTGTTTGGAGTAATACAGGTATAAGTATAAAAGCAGAACTTTAGGGAAGAGTTTGGAAATGGTTGCTCATGGTTGAGATGGTATTTTGCGATTCTAATCTTTCAACGAGGCCTCTTTTTTGAACTATCATAAAACCCTTACAAGCTTATGCTTGAGGAAGGTTTTGGCAGCTGGTACTCCTTCGACCATTCTGCTGCTTGTAATAACCCTACCCCTTTTGAAGTTACGACGTTGAATTATGACCAGATCATTGACTTTGCAGCCCTATCTGTCCCATTAAAAAAGGCCATTCTGTGGAGGAAGGTAGGTATGCATGCTTAAGTATACGAAATCTAGCGATGCAGTGGACATGTTTTACAAGATGGACTACGAGGGGGAATGGGAGCTTGTAACGAATTTTTCGTAGATGTAACTGACACAAGTCAGACCCAAGGCTCCGACAGAAGGGCGTAATTGGCACTTTTCTGTCGGAGCGAGGTCTAATCCGCCCTTTTGTCAGTGGCAGATACGCCTTTCTTTTTCATTCTCTCCTAAAGTTTCTAATGAACCGAGCGTCGTGGGGTTACCACAGGTATGTACAGATCTGTGAGGTGATATCAAAAGTGATGGCAGCTCAAATTGCCCAAATTTTCAGATAAGCCCCTTTGTTATTTTGCCGACGATATGTGGTGCGTACTTGAGCCTTATAGGAATGGTCAACGTGCCAGCGTGCGAATTTTGTCAAAACCAGCAAGACGACCTAGAGTACAGATTTATGATTAGCTCGAGATTCGATCTTGCAAGAGTTGACTCTAGGTACGTGTATTCACAATTTGGTCGACCCAGTGAACTTTCCCGAAATGGTGCATTCGCGAAGCTTTAGATTCCAAAAGAATTGTTTATTTACCCAAGAAGTAGTCTCAAAATTCAAATTTTCTTATTCTCTCGTCTTCATTATCGTTATTTTATCGCAAATCTTCAACATTGTAATGTGAAGTAACAAACTAAAATGACTTCATGGCTATGGCTGACGGCTAATGCCAAGTGAAGGAAAAACTGGAACAATGCCCTGGTCATAACTATTACAAACCTTCACTTGAAAACTAGAACGAGGACTCGTTCCGGCTTTTTTCCATTTTCGACGTAAATTCATATATTTTGTTTTTAAGATGTTTGAGGATCGAATGATCCAAGTAGGGAGATACACGGTTGGTTGAAAAATGAGCACGTTATTCAAGACATTATATAATTCTCATATAATTTTTATATAATTCTAACAATATAGCGAATTCTCATCGTGTGATCAAAGTTAGATGTCGCCCAGAATGACACGTTACAGATACTATTAAAAAAAAAAAAAAAGGTTGAAATCTAGGGATGGATTCAGAATGCTCCAAATCGGAATTGAATTATTGAAAAACGTCTTGAAGCCGTTTGCAATTTATTATTTTTCCTAGACAATTCACTAAAAGAACTAGTGTAACCTTTTCTTCACAGTCATTTAACGCTTGTATGGCGTAAAGAAGAAACTGAACTGTTGAATAATTTTTTTTTTAAATAAATAATTATATTGCACGATGCCTTAAAAAGTATACGAGAGCGGGAGGGACTTGGGGGGAACGTGAGAGAAAAAAACGACGTGTAGAAGCAACCTCAAGTTTTCTTCAATATAAAAGCCGCAGGTTCGGTGGAAACTGGCCGTGATTGAAGAGGAATGATGGTGATTGTTACTGTTACATTTCCCTCTAATCTTCCGTCATCAGCAGTTGGTCGATTTCGCACATTTCTGTGAACGTTTCCTCATCGATTGAGTAGCTGACGACGAACTTCAAGGGTATCGGTTCCTGAAAGGTTTTTACAGATTATATTAAGATCAATGTGGTACCATAGGATATGGGTTGTTGTACTCTGGGAAAATGTTTTTGGTGACAGACTGAGTAGAATTTTATGAGAATCAACATGTAGTGATAATAATTAAATATTCTGGTATTTAAAAACCGAGGCAAACGGAGAAATAAATAATGGCTAATTTTTCACCTCACTGTACCTACTTCATTGGACTTTAAAATGTTTTACAAAAGGAAAATGATTAGTAATTATTATTACCATTCCAAAATTTACAACTGCATTTCTTTTCAGTTACAGAACGAATAGAGGTATTGTACCTTGGGAGTCCCATGGGTACAACTCCATACGATTTTGACTTACGACGTGGAAGACACGCACAATGAGAAACAGTGAAAAATAATATGGTAATTTGTAGGAAAATGAGTGAACAGTACATAGAGATTTTGAAATCTTCAATAGCACTCATACAAAAACACAGAAAATTCGAAAACTCGAGAAAGAATATTGTTCAGTTTGGTGTCCAAAATCAACAAAATTATTGTAAAAACTTACCACGAGAAGTAATCACTATGACACTACAGGTACAACTAAAGTTCACAAGAAGCGTTGTTACCAACCTCACAGACCAAAATTTCCTTTCACCGTCTGCAAGGTACAACGGCTTCCCCTATTACAATTTATTGGCATGTTACGCTGTCGATGAACCATAAAAACCCCAATTCAAACACTTTTGTGTACGTTAAAGGTATGTTTACAATGAGACCTGAATCTGGATGGCAATCCAGGACAGCACGTCCTCCAATGCTATGGCCAACGCAATGTCATGGATACTATATTAAAATCTCCATACATTTCCTACTAACCGATCCGTGCTGGGATATGGGGACTTTGCAGCAAAGCTGGCCGGCTTCAGGCTGGTGGAGTCGATTGGGTGCGTCTGTGGGGGCGAGGAGTCTGCTGATCACATACTTATACACTGCCTGCACTACGAGGACGCAAGGTGACTATGGGGTCAAGTGAGGGTTGAGATCGCCGGGCTTCCTGCGAATCCCAGCAAATCTTACCGAGTGGCCGGCTTCACCTCTGAGGCCCTGACGTGTTTAGGTATGAGGCCCAGAATTAGGACAGTCACCATTCCCTCTCAGGCTCAATAAGAGAAGGAGATGGTGCTAGAACAGGTGAATGTGAGAAGGATGGGGGATAATAGATGTAGAAGAGCGTACCAAGGCATGAATGCGATAGTGGAAGGATGACTGGGTTCCCCTTGCTTTTCACATGTCTTTCTTATAGACAAACGAAATGTATTGAGATCGATTGGGTGGGGCCTGAGACGAGTCTTGGATCCGCAGATTGAACTGCAGGAAATGAAGACCTGTTCGGCACACCCACGCACAGGACTGATCCAAAGCAACCAACTGGGTACCGATGTGCGCAGACGACTTATGGAAGTCGTCGCGCCTTCCTCTTGGGAAACAATCTTGCCCAGTAAGGGGTAAAGCGGTAGGGGTCAGGTACCAATTCTCTGACCCCGGGCCTGGACACTGGCAAAACCCCATCCCGAAAACAGTACTAATGGAGGGAGAGGAGGGAACCCCTGGTAACCGATGCAGTGCTTAGCAGAGATCATTATCTGTCAGTTGAGGTCCGATTCGTGGGGGTCGTGGTTGACGCAAACCCCGATCCTGTCGACATGGTTGAGGGATGCGGCAAGGGGTAGTTGTTCCCTTCCATGTGGAGTTATGATACTGACTCGGGAACCAACATGCATAGTTAAAACAACACCCAAGGTTCCACTGTAACCTGCAGTGCTTAGGAAATCAGGTACCAACAGGTGACAAGATATTGGCTTGTTGGGCTCCCAAGTGGTGAGTGTACATCTTCCCTCCACTATCAGGGGAGGGGTGGAGACAAGAGAAGCGTAATCCGGGGCAGATCAGCTCTGTTTTAAATGCCACTCTTCCCATTCGGCAGAAAATCTAGGACTACAAATGATCCATCATATGCGCAGAGGTTACTGTGCACACCTCGCCTTTTTGGATGTTCAGCCACCTTAAAATTCCAAAATCCTGGTCCAATATTCAACTTTGAGCAATTCTTGTTTTTTTATTTTTGGCATTTTTCTCAATGGACGAGTGCACAATTGAATCATAGATAATTTCGGTCCAGCTAGACACAAGACTTGGAATGTCAGAGTTGAACAAGACTAGTTTTGCTTACTGGAATGACTACTTAGTAGTCATGCCAGCAAGCAAAACAGATAAATAGCGGGAAACATTATTAGGTTATGATTCCACTGCCTTGTGGACTACAGTGAAAATTAGGACAAACGCACTGCCGTGCCGGATTGCCATCCTGCATTGCGCCTCCATGTGAATATCAAAATAACGTTATTAAATTGGTCCCAATAGACTCACCTAGACAATGGTACAACCACAAAAAATACAATAATAAGGTTTAGTGGCGGCACACTCACTTTAGTAGGGGTAGCGATGAGCATGACTTGAGTGATGGCTGCTGCAGGTAAAAATGGGTTGTGAGGCGGAAGGGCTGTGCTTGAAGGAGGAAGCAACCTCAGGCGACAGAACTGCATCGAAAAGTATTTCCCGTAAGCAAAAGAATCCATGCAGTTGGTACTTTGAAAATACAGTCCCCTATAACCTTACATTTGACAAGTCAAATATGTTTCTGTTTGAATGCGCAAAATTCAGGCAGTAGCAGTGGAATGCCAAACTTGAACTGATTTTTACCTGGAGTATAGAGTCATGACTAGGGGTAAGGTAAACGCTGACTTACTTTGGGAACAATGGGTTGAAACAAGAAGTTGGTGACGGCCGATTGGTTCTTGCTGCTGGTGGTGACTACGTAGACAGCGACATCGGGCCTTGGAGTGTCTTTTGCAAGGTGGATGACCGTCGAAATGCCGTTCTTCTCTTCCAGACCGAGGAATGGAGGGATCCCACCTATCAGATACAAAAAAGTAATGATATAGTTGTATGCACCCTAGTCTATCCCATCACCATAATTCATAAATCTATTCTGAAAACGATAGCCCGGAAGCCTCGTCGGTTCGCTTCCCAAGAACTTTTCAAATTGCTTCCGGTCTTTACCATTAAACAATTATATTTAAACTATACCGTCAATTTGAATTTTTCGAGTTATGAAAATTCATATTGAACCCCTTCCGAGGATTATCCTTGACCGAGGATAATGCAAAGTTTCAAGGATCATCGTGGGTGTGGTCCGAACCCCTAAACCAAATTTCGTAGTTTTAGCCCAACGCTAACTGGGCAATGTGCCTCCGACGGCTTACGGGGGACGGACGGATTTTTTTCAATTCAATTTTCTGAATCTACTCATCTTGAAACGTAAACCAGCAAATTTTAAGGGTGGGGGGGGGGAGATAATAAACCAAAAAATGAGCTTATGAGAACAATCCGGTGAACTTACTTGGTCTTATTGCTTCTATTGACAATGAAATATCGCCCAAGGGTTGAACTGTCTTCTCTTCCTTAGCAACTTCGTCTTTCTTGAGTAGGGACGACGAATCGCTGCCACTTTCGACCGCTGTGGGGTTGGGTGAGTTTCGGAGTTTGCCAGAAGGTTCATCAACTTGGTTGCCATCATGAGTTTTCTCTGACTCCGACGCCCAAGACCCAAGATTCAGTAAGAGATCGTCATCGCACGGCTCCGTTTCTGTAGTTTTGAGATCCGTTTTGCTGGTTGAATTTGTATAATAGTCGGGATTTCGAGAACTGAAAGCCGAATTTCTATGAAATATTGTCAACAATAAGGTTTTCCATATAAGATAATATCTTATTCATATCCTATTCATATTATGAATAGGATATGAACATTTCTAAGCGCCAAACATTTCTGATATCATCCCAAACTAAAGCTGCCCCATACCGTTGAAGGACTATGAACTCCGAATCGCCTACTGCTGGGATGCACTGAAGACCCTGATTTTTCCCTAGTTCTAGTTTATGATGAATGGTGGGTAGGAATGAATTTACCCCTTGCTACTTCTGTGGATTTGTATGTCAAAACACATCAATAACAGTCTTACTTAGCGATCGTCGACAGGCTCTGCTCCATAAGCATTTTACTCAAAAGATCCAATTCTTCAAAGCCTTTAGGTTGAATGGTTGTAACGTTTGCACCCCCTGGAAATAAAAGTTGAAGTTCAGCTGGTTAAGACAAGCTTACAAGGTTATGCGAACCTTAACGTAGATGAAGAAAAGTTATTGGTGACGTGTTATGTTGTTATCAATTTTGAACTCTTTACAAAGGAGTTTTCGCCTATTCTGCTGAGACTACCACAGTACAAGAGACGACAGACATAATTTTAAGAGACAGAAACTAACTGGAAGAAGAAAGGACGCTTTGCGGCTTCGTTGCGGGAGCTGGGGGATGTTGAGGTTGAAGACTCTCCAAACGGATGTGGTTTTGATCTGAAATACATTGAAAACGAAGAGCTTCAACGGAGAATTAATGAAAGTAAACAACAGCACTGGATATTGGGTGATGACACGAAGTGTATTTAAGTAACATCTTACCGATAAGTACCGATCTTACCTTGAATCAAAGGAGGTCGTACCCCTGGATGAATGTTGCCAGCAAATACGTCTTTTAAAATGTCTCTGTCGTTTAATTGAGAATCAAGACCTTTCGACACGTCTTTGACAGGAAGATCCATATCTGAAAGTCAAAATCATATCGTACTACGTCTCAATAATGATTCCCACAAGCAAAAAGGGCGGCTGTAAACTGGGACCAAATCCAGCCCGCTGTATCTAAACTTGGTTCACTCTCGAGTTGTGACACCTTCTTCCTGAAACTGTAAAATCGAGAACACAGCTGGAGCCAGAAGCTTAGTAAAGGCGACATCTAAACTGGTCCACAACCTCAGATGGAAGGGTGAAAACGTACTAGATATGTAGAAAGGAGAGAGTAAGTGGTAGAGGATTTGTAAGTACAGTGGTAGTCCTGGAGGAAGGCCAAGGGAAAGATGGCAGGAGGACCTGGAAGAAGATTGGGGTCAGAAATCGGATAGCCTGAAATGTATGTAAGAGGCCGGGTTTACATGTGATGGTGAAAAGCCAATTCGATACGCTTGATTCCTGAGTCCAGTTTGCCTATCGGATTAACGTCTCCTTACCACATTGCAGATGGGGCCCAATTTACAACTGCCAGGCAAAAATCGGTAGCATACGAATAATTTTGTGAGGAGGTTAAATTCAGACGAACACGAATCTGTTATGGTCTTAACTCACCCAAATCTGTGAGATCTTTGGACGAAGAAGTAGGTTTTTCCGTGGGGCTGGGAGAGAGATCCAGGAGAGAAGAGCTGGGCAGGTCAGCCTTCGGCTGAAGCATTTGAGAAGTAGAAGTAGGGAGGCTACTAGGGTGAGATTTGATCAAGCCGTTGTACCGAGTAAAAACTTCTCCAAGTTCGTCGTTCACCGTCAGAACGTCATCTAGGTACACATACAGAAAACCAGAATCAACATCACTAAAGTAGAACTCCCATACCTGCGTGTATGGCAATTTCTCAAGGCATAAATAAGCTCGCGCTTTGGGTCGGTGCAAAATGTCGACACAACAGGCGTTTCCGTCGACCTCTGCAAAGGCTCCACCAAACGCCAATGCGAGATTCGTTCGGTCATCAAGTTCCTCAAGTTGGGACAGAAAATGAGGTTTGTTGGTGGTTTTCACGGCCAAAGGGACCATCACCAAAGCTGACACATATTCCCAACCCCTAAAACTGCATAATAGAATATTAAAGACAAGAGAAAAGGATTATTGTAAAGTATTTATTTGGTAGCGCTCATTTCTTTTCATGTTTTCAATTTTCTTTCCAACTCCTGATCTCCAGACAATTTTTTTAAATTTTGGAGATCAGTAATTGCCACTTTATTTTTGTACGCATAGAAAAGAGTAACATTTTTGTTTGTATATAAAGTATCAAATACTTCATTTATTTTGTTATTTATTGTTTTTGTGATTAAAGGCAAAATAAACTTAAAAAAAAAAAAAATGCTGGCTCGTACTGATAACGCCAGACCCCGTAACGCTCCCGATCATATCCTCCCATACCTGCTTTGGATGGGATATTATAACCCACCCACCTTATTCCCCGGACCTAGCGCCCTCAGATTATTGAGGGAAATTGAAGGAAATCATTAGCGATTCTTCTAACGATGAGGGGGTGGAAAATGGGTTTTCGAATAAATCACACTTACGACAAAATCCAGGATCAGAATTGGTATTGGCCAACTTGAACAGGGCCGGGCGCAGGGTATGACAAGTATTGTACAGTTCTTTGATGAGCTCAAGCTCCTGATCGCTGGTGATGCCTTCCTGATAGCTGTCAAGCATCTCACTCAGCAGCCTACAATTGTTAGCGACAGTTTCCAGTTCCATGTGATTCCGCCATTTCTCTTCATTCCTCCTCTCCTCCTGCACGGGATTACCATGTCAATCTGGGATTAAAAACATTTTTCTCAAATCATATTTACTATTACCCACTGAAATTGAGAAAATCCGCGCTTGCCTCTTTGACCATAGTTTTGATTAGCCTGTTAGCAGCCTGCAGATCCTGAGGGTTTTTGCTTTGTAGCAACTTTTGAAGCAACTGCGACTTTTCTTCATCTTGCAGAATTGATGCCTGATGTTTGGAAGCGACTGTCTCCTTTTGAGGGTGGGCAATCGGATCTTCCTGAAATGGGATCAAGATCGAGACTAGAAGAAATACCAGACAGAAAGAAAATGATTTGATGAATAACATACTTACAACTAATCGTATCTACCAGTACTCACTACCCAATAACTTTACAGAGAATACCAATAGCCGAACGTTGACCAATTTCTATCAAAACCGTTCCAACACAGACTGAAGAGAGGAAATATCCAAATGCTTGGAGTCTACTGGTTGCATCAGTATCTGTGTCAGATTCACTTTGACTGCCAAAAACTTGTTTGTATTAGTCATGCAATCAATGTTATCAATGTTATTTCATAATAAGAATGAAATCTGTCATTTGAGGAAAAACTGAAATAAGCAGGCATTTTGCAGAGTGTAATGCAAAGGTTGTTAAAGAGCATCAATTTACAGTAGAAATTCTCACATTCAACAGATTGCATGGAACTAACCTTAACAACGCCTTGTACTTTAAGCATGTCGTAAGCTTCCTTGATTTTGACTTCTTTGGGAAAGCTGAGCGTCCACGCGTGCATGAGATCTAGAACTCTGCGTCTGACGGACTCGGGAGTGTGGGCTCCGAGGTACTTGGGCGATACGAGCTTGATCAGCTCGTTGAGGAAACGGAATGTTCCCACTAAGCAGAGAAAATGGCTGGTGCACTGTTTCATACAAGTTTCCAGTACCTGAAGTGTAGAGAACAAGTGTTGAGAAACTGACGGTGCTAAGAGACTGAAAGGGATTGGAATCTTCAGTGGCCACTGCTGAGAGTGTTCGACAACATTCCAAGTAATCGTTGACGTGATATCGCCTCATCGGTTCAATCTAAGTCAACAATATCATAGCATGTGCGAGGACTGAATATTCATTTCCAGATTCAGTCAGTAGTTCTACACTGGTTTTATATTGTCAGATTCGTTCCTGCATGAAAAATTCTCGAATGTCACTCTAAACCAACTTCCTAGGGGAACACCGGGGGGTTTTTTTAAGCCTTCGGGAACATCGAGGTGGTCTCCCATTAAATCATAGCTTCAGTTTTGATCTTCCAGGCAGGCAATTTATCGAATTCCCTCATTTGTACCAGAAAAGAAGGATGTTGGATGTACTGAAAAAGTTCGAAATTATTAAGAGTGATAGGTTAGGCAAATGTTTGAATGATGTAGTAATTCCTTCAAGTTTTTCTCCATTGTTGCGTCTATTTTTATATTTTCTATAATAGCTTGACTCATATCCCCCCCTTCACACACATCCCTTCATTTCTAACATCCAATCAGAAGCCAATAGCACCACGAACTAAATCACTCGCGACGAAATCGTAGAAACCCATGTTAAGAAACAAAAGTATTTGAAAAAATCGTCTATTTCCACTATTTGTTTAACTATTGTTTTCCTAGCCAATAGCAATTTTCTCCTTTTACTTTGATCAACCAATCCTATTCGACCTTTCACTTTTGGGGTCCCTACATAAGTTCATCTCTCTCTAATGCACCTTCAGTATTGTTTTGTTACTGATGATGGTTTAATCGCCGAAACCGGTCTAACAGTGTACTCATATTTCGGTGGCAATAGACGATTTTTTCAAATACTATTGTTTTTCTTAATAGTTTCGTTTCTGCAGACGACTCGCAGTGAGAAGCAGTCGCCGTTTCAGCAAGAGAAAACGTTTGCTACGAGTTAACTCGTAGGTAGCTGATTTTACTGACTGGTTTTGGGGAGTGTGGTTAATGCACCAGATTCTCATCCACAGCGTTAACCTGCCATCGACTGCATCCTGCATCGACGATGCTAAATCCAAAGCTGAAGTCACTTGAAATGGTATAAGGCCAGATGGCACGAAATACGTTTGGTACTGTAATCTGTAGGGTAAATTAAGGGCAAAGGTGGAAGAAGAATCCTTCGCACCTCAAGAATGTCCCCTAAAAAAGTAAACTATCTAAAAATGATCAATCCTCAATATTTTTCTTTTAAATGGATTTTGTGATGTTACTAACTTTAAGTGAAACAGCAACCACAATCCGCAATGATTGGCTAATCGTAGAGAAACATGTAAAAACTTTTTTTTTGGACAGATTTTTGGAAAACAAGAGTATTCGAAAATGAATATCAGTTACACGGAAAAGCGACAAGATGAAGGATTTTTCAACGTGAAGATGTAAATGAAGGCAAAATGAAGGCGTGGAATTCCAGAGGCTTATTAAAACCCGATCACCTAGCCAGCCAGCCCTCTGACGTCATAGGCTCTTACTGTGACTAGTACTGTGACGTACTAGTTGGCCTCCGGCCAGCCGTCTGACGTCATAGGCTCTTACGGCATAGGCTTTGACGTACTAGTTGGCCTACTGCCAGCCGTCTGACGTCATACGCTCGTGCGTCATAGGCTCTGACGTAGTGGCCCGCCTGTCGCTTGTGTTCTGACGTGATCTGAGGGAAAGGGTGAATCAAGGAAACAAATTTTTCCCGTTTCAGTTTATGTGCCAAAGCAAAGACATGAAAATGTCAAAAGAATGTCAACTCCATCCTGTTGTTGATACAGTCGAGAATTAAATGCTTGCATACGAGCCTGCAACACATTGGGACATTTTATGTCTTTAAAGAAGTGATTCAAGAACCTTCGAACAATGCTACATCACCTGCCCCAGTAGCGTAGTTGTTATACTTAATTGTAGGGTTCATCATAAATTATGAAGCTTGCATTCGTATAGACAATATAAATTATTGAGAATGATCACCTGTGTGTAAACAATTATTTAAACAATCACGCTCATACCGCAGCTTGTCGGCCACGCACTCCGCAGTGGTTAACGTAATATGGTTAGGTAAATCGAGAGCTATCCAACGAGTGGTGAACGATTTTTGTACGATGATAACTGGCGAAGATAAAGTTCTGTAGCACCGAATCGGTTGTAAGCGAAAATCATCAGAAATTTTCGTGACGATTTCGTGTAACGCTTTTGTGTAACGTTTTTCGTGTTATGTGCCAGAGTAAAGACATAAAATGTCAAAATCGCCTATTTCCACCGAAATATGAGTACTCTGTAAGACCGGTTTCGGTGATTAAACCATCATCTACTGATAACAAAAGAATACTCTTTTGGGTTATGGGCCCTTCGTCCATGTACGCCCTCAATTATGGTCTTTCCTCATACGGCAACACATTTACTGCAGAATTCAATTAGCCTATTTGTTGATTGCACAATCATGTTCCATGCAGAAACGAACCTTGAGATTACTGGCTAGACAAGATTCCTGAATCAAATCAAATCAAAATAAGAATATCTGATCGGGGTTGCATTCGTAGGACTCAGCATTACTTCTGAAAATATCTCCCTCATAAATTATGAGAACAATACAAACGACTACTAACCAAGAGCGCTTGTAGGGCCTCCCACTCCTGGAGAGAATGCACTTTGGCCGTGATGAGTTTTGCGGCCTTTTGCGTGCACTCGGGCTCCCTGTTGACTAAACCACAGAAAGCGTCGATTGCAGCCGTGTCGGGACCTTGATTGTTCACGTTGGTGGCTCGCTCTGTAATGAGTGGACATCAAGGAAACTCGTTTCGAGAACAGTAAAAATTCAGAAAGGTCTACATATTGAAGAATTTTTGTGTTCGGGGGACTACGCGAATGTTTTATTGAAATAACTCGTTTAAACTTTTGTTGGGTCGTCGAACTATACCGAAGTACCACAGTATTTTGCTGTAACTCAAATGAATAGGTCGTCTCGCGCTTATGGTAAAATGGGTAAGCAGCGTATAATACTCTCACATGACCTACCCATCCAGGGTAGCAAAGTAGCCAGGGAAGCCTACCTAAACGCGGGACCCCGTAAGTTTGAATAATTTTAGCAAATTTTATAGGAAAAGCAAGCTATTTTTCTCGGTCCAAAATTTTTCAAACTCAAATTTTCGAAAAAAATGTTCCAAATTTCCAACTTTAATGAATGCGATTTGCTCCAACAATCCGCCTGTTACGATGAATCTTAAATTTAATTAATTTCACCAACATTGAGCAGTAAAAATGTGTTAGGTATTATGGCTTGAAAATTGCCAGGCTCAACTTTCGAATTGTCGGATAAAATATGAATAAGGTCGGTAACTTAATATTTTCTGTATATTTACTTTTAAGTATACGATGGATTGGTGAAACTAAAGACACTCGCGTGAAATATGAACTAGAAGGAACGTACAGGAGGATGAAAATTATAGAAAACACTTACTATACTAAGCCACTTTTTCCAAATTTACGTAAGTGTTTTCTATAATTTTCATCCTCCTGTACGTTCATTCAAGTTCATATTTACTTTTAAGTATATTTACTTGATATTAATATTACTGTCTCGTGAAAGGGAGAAAACAGCAAGCAGACTTCGATCGACTGAAGTTCCGACAATACTTTTGTCCGACCGTAAACCATTTCCTTCAAGGAAATTTGATCGTACAAACAGCATCACCATCAAACGAAATATAGACCAAATCTATTCAATCACTATTTCAGCTAATTTGAATGATAACATGATCAAGAGATTCAATCAATTCCTGCGAAACTCCGACCAGTAGGTAAACGGAATCGTGGAACCTATACCTACTTCAGTGTTTTATCATCCAACTATTGTACACAATGTGTAGTATTTCATACTTTTTCAAACGCCCCAACATTTCAGTTGATAATGAATTTTGAAAGATACAACGGGAAACTTACGGATCAATGCTTCAAGGCTAGTCGTAATGATGTCAATGTGATTAGCCATGGCGTAGCGATTCAAGAGCAAAATCAGTTGAGTGTTTTCAATTGGACATCAAACCAAGCTTGAAACCGGCTATTCAATCGAAAGGAAATGACCAAATTTCCGCTCAAAATCAGTCCAAACGCATTCTTAAACCCTAGTCAGCAAATTTCCATTCCGACAGAGACGCCTCAGTTTGCCGTCACTGCAAGAAAACATAACCTGCCTCTACGTCACTTATTGAGATAACCGCAAAGACCGTCAATGGTTTACAAACTTTGTTTGCATGAAATCCTTATTTCTTACATTTGTCATACAATAATTGTATTATGTACATAATTATTATGTAGGGTTTCCAACCCAATGGTTGGAGTGGTTTGTATGTCATACATACCACTCGAACGATGATTGTTTACGCCAGGCTTGATTTATTTTTGTCTTCCTCCATGTCTCAAATCCATCTATGTTGTCTCTTATCAATTTCATATAATATCCCGGTTTTCTTTTCTTTTCCTTCTTTTGGATTCTACATTTTTTTGTAACGAGTTCTCTTGTAATACTTGTCATGTTTTGTTACATCATAATTAATTATAAGTACCTAGCTCTATACAAGTGTCGTGTAGTGTTGGTGTCCCTGGTGGATTGGTGTGACGTGTTTTCTCGGTTCTTTGTTCGAATATAACCGATTGCCTCGTGAAACGTTTCGCGTACCGGCTTTTCTATCATCGATCGATCATCAATTACACCACATTCATACCTAAATCTCCAGCCATTTGGATACTTTGCCGGTGTTAACAGTGGAGACTTCGTACCACCGGATTCTCCGTTCTGCATCAACCTTCTGGAGCCGTCTGAGGCCGGTAAGCCTCTATACCGCATGGTGTCACCTTCCGAGGATAGTAATCCTCCATATCATATTTGTATACCTATCCGGAGCCGTCAGAGGCTAGTAAGCCTCCATATCGTACTAGTACGCCTTCCGGAGCCATCCGAGGCCAGTCAGCCTCCGTCTTCTACCAATTCGATCATCCCAACCATCCGGAGCCATCCGAGGCCAGTCAGCCTCCGTCTTCTACCAATTCGATCTACCCAAACCATCCGGAGCCTTCAGAGGCCAGTCAGCCTCCGAATCTCCTCATTATCCACGCACCAGAGCCGTCAGAGGCCAGTAAGTCTCTCCGGCGTTTTTCCGTCCACCTCAACACACTTGGGCACTCACCAGAAGCCACAGAGGCGCGTAAGCCTTCAACACAGCCGTAAGCTATTGAGCATAGTATGTACAAATAATCTTTCATTTAATATATCTTTTTTTGTGTGTAAATACACTGGTCCTTCGAACTTTTTGGCGACTTCCAGTAATTGGTTATTTGATACCCCAAAGTTACACCCCTCTGGGTCGCAAACATTGGTCCTTTGAGCCGCGGATTAGAATTGAGCCCTTATAACTTCAGTACACTATACGAATTGGACTTACTTCTGGTGCAAAGTGGTCGTGCTGTGCAGACCCTGCCCCTCAAGGTATATTGAAGTGTGCTATTGGACTTACCTTGAACTTGACATTATCTACGAGTTATACAACTCTATTTTGTACTTATATTTTCATATCGATCTGTTGCCTGCCACTATCTATTTCTTGTTATCAATCTGGATTGACCGTACATCGATTAGTTATTATTTTATTAACATTTGTAATTTTCTTTTGACCTTGACATGTCTTTGGAGGGAGAAGATCCTGTTATTGCTGTTCGAGGATTTGCGAAGTTTAAAAGGCTTTATGAATCTAAGGGCCAGGAAATCAAGATTATTAGAAACAAAGGGGCCGCAGCAAGAACAACACCCAGCGAACGCTTGATATTCTCAGGTATGATACGAACCATTGCTAATCTTATGGATAAGTTCGAGGCTAGCTGGGAGGATGCAACGGAATATGCTGTCACTCATGACATTTCACCAACATTTCCCGGGGAAAACGATTTAACCTACTATAACAATATCAAGAGATACTATTATGAGGCTTTGGGTTGTCATGAGGAGATTTCAAAGGTTTCGAATCCTAGCACATCCACAACAGCTAGTTCTACTCGTATTTCTGATCCACAAACTACGAGGATGTCGGCGGAATTTTCCCCTAGTCGAACTATTTTACCAAAAATCAATATAAAACCATTCTCAGGAGATTTTGTAGCTTGGCCTACTTTTAAACAACTATTTTCTTCGCTGATTATCGAGGAGCCCTCACTTTCGGATGCAGAACGATTCCATTTTTTACTCTCATACCTACAAGGACCTGCGCTGGATACTATAAAATCTATTTCAGTTGTTGATGCTAACTTCAATCAAGCTTGGAATTCTTTGTTGTTAGTTTATGATAATAAGAGAAAACAAGCTAGTTCTTACATTGAGAAACTACTCACCTTCAAGCCTAGTGGGGGTAAACCTACTGCAGATTCACTTCAGTCCTATTTATCTATTGTATCAGAGAGTGTTGTATCTCTACAGTCCTTAGATATTCCACAGTTTGGGGACTATCTCTTGTGTGAGTTAGCTCTGCGGGGATTAGACCCTGTGACACGGCAAGCATTTGAAATCTCTATCATCAAGGAAGATTATCCTTCATTCAAATTATTGAAAGAGTTTGTCCAGGGACGATTTAAGGTTCTGAGACTAACAGGTGCGGTTAGCACTTTATCTGATACTCCCTCTAAGCTTCCCACAGGTCCAAGAAAACCTAATTCCTTTGCTCCAAAACTGCAATCTAGTCAAGCACTTCTTTCCCATGAATCGAAACCTTCTTCTAAAGCCAGTGGAGATGTGAATCAACCTTCTCTCTCTTGTCCAGTCTGCAGAGCGCACCATATCATAATTAAATGCTCCAAATTCCAGTCTTCTACTCCTGCTCAACGTCTTGAATCTCTAAAGCGTTGGACTGGCTGTCGAAATTGCCTACACCCCTTCCACAAAACCCGAGAATGTACTTCTAAGTTTTCGTGTAGACACTGCCGTGCTAGACATCACAGTTACCTCCATCTAAATACAACTGATTCTCCGACTTCTCCACCACTTCCTGGGCCCTCGTCATCTGCACAATTATCCTCTAAAAATGACTTTGTTGGAACCAACACCTTATCCTCTAGTGGCGTCCTCCTAGATACTGTTCGAGCAGCAATTATTGATGTAAATGGTCGTGCTCAGGTGTTCAGAGGACTTCTGGATCCTGGCAGTCATGTGTCTTTCATCACCAATAAGTGTGCCCGAAAATTGGGGAAATCAACCAGACCTTTCCAAGGTCATATATCTGGAGTGAATGGAGCTCCTCTACGGAACATAGCTGGTCGTACCAGCATTTCATTTCAATCATCATCTTTGCCTGCTCTTACCACTGAAGCGCTAGTTGTACCTACCATTACCTCATCTTTACCTCAATCAAATCTTGATTCAACAATGTGGGATGATTATTTATCTTATAATCTCAGTGATCCTGAGTTTACTATATCTGGACCTATATCTTTTCTAATAGGAGCTGACTTGTACCCCCAAATCATTACCAGCGCTCCTTTTACCATTCATGAACATGGCCCTCGTATCATTGACACTGTTTTTGGCTTTGTTGTTATGGGCCGATACCTCTCTGACACTGAATGTGATCACTCAGTTTCACTCTTATCTCTAACTGACCCATCATTCCAGTTTGAAAGGTTTTGGGAAGTTGAAGAACCCTTACCAATATCTACCTCTACCTTATCCAATGATGAACAACAGTGTGAAGATCATTTTCTTCGCACCCATGGTCGTACCACAGAGGGGAGATACATAGTTTCTCTTCCATTTAAAACCGATGCTGTTCAAATCAAACCTAATATCCAAGTGGCACTTAACCGTTTCTACACCCTGGAAGCCAAGTTGGCCAAGAATGAACGGCTTCGGCTCGACTACCATTCCTTCATGCTGGAGTATTTGAACCTGAACCACATGTCTCTCGCTACCTCTCCCCCATCATACCTAATACCTCATCATCCTATCTATAAGTTGGACGGAGAAGGCAAAGGGAAACTCCGGGTTGTTTTTGACGCGAGCTTCCGTACCTCTACAGGTTCACTCAACGACCATCTTTTCACCGGCCCTAAACTGCAAGCTGACATTGGTACAATTGTCTTGAATTTTCGCAGGTTTCCGTTCGTCTTCACATGTGACATCGTGAAAATGTTTCGACAGATTCTGGTGAACCCTGAGGAGAGACATTACCAACAAATTGCTTGGCGATTCAGCCCAGATGAGGCTGTTTCATATTATGCTTTATCTACCGTTACCTATGGACTTCGCAGTTCGCCGTATCAAGCTCAGCGAGTCCTCAAACAGCTAGTGACTGATGAAGGTAATAATTATCCAGATGCAGCGCGAGTAATCTCAGAATGTATTTACATTGATGACATAGCAACTGGCTGTCATACCCCTGCCGAATTATTCTCCCTTCAGAATCAAGTTATCAAGCTGTTAGCCAAGGGTGGATTCGAATTAGGAAAATGGAGTTCAAATTATCCACTACTACTCAAGAACTCACACGCCCAGTCCCCAGTGGAATTGTGTAACGATGATAGCATGCATACTATCAAAATCTTGGGCATGACATGGGAACCTAAGGCAGACGTTTTTAAATACAGTGTGCAACAGCCTGACACTGGCACTACCAAACGCCAAATCCTCTCTGTTATAGCTAGGCTATATGACCCCCTTGGCTATTTGGCCCCTGTGGTTTTCTTTGCAAAATGTGTCCTCCAGGAGACCTGGAAGACAGGAATCCATTGGGATGATGAGGTTCCCAATCATATAAAGGCTCCTTGGGGCCGTTTTCTCGAAGACTTCTGTAACCTTTCTCAGATCTCAATCCCTCGACTTCTTGTCTCTACCGACACAGAATACCGCCTGGTTGGCTTCTGTGATGCCTCAGAGAGGGGATACTGTGCGGTTGTTTACCTGCATGGATCACAGGGGGGAGTAGCCTCAATGTCACTACTCAAGTCCAAGACCCGTTTAGCCCCGCTCAAGGTGTTGACCATACCTCGGTTGGAGCTGTGCGGAGCCTTGTTATTATCACAACTGATTCAATCACTCAAACCTCTCATCAACAACCTCACTATCTCATCTATTTTCTGTTTTACAGACTCCACCATCGTTTTATCCTGGCTAAAAACGCCAGCTCATCTCTTGAAAACCTTTGTGACAAACCGCACTCAACAAATTCTGAACACCCTGCCAGAACATCAGTGGTACCACATCAACGGAGTTGACAACCCGGCTGATGCTGGCTCGCGAGGGATGCTACCTTCATTGCTCCTTCACAACGACCTCTGGTGGTCAGGACCTCTGTGGTGCTCGCTTCCTCTTGGTCAGTGGCCTATCTCCCAGTCCGTAAATTGCATCGATCCATCGGAGATGAGGCCTGTGAAGACATTCTCACTGGCTACTGTTCAAGTTGGTAACCCCATCCTGACTCACTGTGAACGTTTTTCCAGGTTCGTTCGCCTCATCAGAGTGTTTGGGTTTGTCTGCCGCTTTATCTTCAACTGCCGTTTACCAAAAAATCAGCGCAAGACTGGTGCACTTTCTTGTCAGGAGTTCCGTTCTTCACACATGGGCTTCATCAAACTCGTCCAACACCAGTCTTTCCCTGAAGCCTATAAGACTTCAGATGCTTGTGACCTGCCGCTTGAGCTACGTCGTCTCTCAATCTTCTTTGATAATGAGGGAGTCATAAGAGTTGGAGGACGACTGGCAAAATCAACTTTACCAATGGATCAACGTCATCCCATCTTACTACCCAGCCGTTCTCACTTCACTCAACTTGTGATTGACCACCTCCATCGAGAGAACCATCATCCAGGACCTACAGCACTACTTGCATTTGTCAGACAGCAATACTGGATCCCTAGAGCAAGAAATCTCTTGAGGCTGCACAAATTGAAGTGTGTGACCTGCACTAGGTATTGTAAGGCTTTTGTGCAACCATTGATGGGTGAATTACCCGTATCAAGAGTGACTGGAGGACGTGCCTTCTTGCATTGTGGCGTGGACTTTGCTGGGCCATTCATTTGCCGCGAATCTTCTCGTCGTAACGCCAAGACCCACAAATGCTATCTTTGCTTATTCATCTGCATGGCTTCACGCGCTGTCCATCTAGAACTTTGTAATGCCTTATCAGTTGAAGCATTTATTGATGTTTTTGACAGGTTTATTGCACGGCGCGGCATTCCAGTCAAAATACAATCCGACTGTGGCACTAATTTTGTGGGGGCGGACAGGTATCTCCAAGAAGCCAGCGAGTGGATTAACAATGTTCAAACCCAGTCATCTATCATTGACCGTACCTCTCACCTTTCAGTCAATTGGAGTTTTAATCCACCTGGGTCTCCTCATTTTGGGGGGAGCTGGGAATCCGCTGTCAAAGCCGCAAAAACCTTACTAAGAAAGGCACTTGGCGACCGTCCCTTCACAGAGAATGAGCTAAATACACTTTTTGTCAAAGTTGAAGGCATTTTGAATTCTCGTCCGCTTCTACCACTCTCCGACAGCCCAGATGATCCGGAGGTGCTAACTCCTGGACACTTCACCATTGGGCAAGCTATCAACATGTTACCTGAACCCGACTTATCAGATTTACCATCAAGTCACCTCAATCGCTGGCAGCTCCTTCGTGAGCGCGTGCAGTATTTCTGGCAACGTTGGAAGGACGAATACCTTTCTTCCTTGCAGATGCGCAATAAGTGGACCAAACGCCCCATCAACCTGAAAATCGGCGACGTCGTCCTAGTTCGAAATACGCAGACCTCGCCTGCCCTGTGGCCTATGGCCCGTGTTGTGGAGGTTCACCCTGGAACGGATGACACAGTCAGAGTTGTCACTCTGCGAACATCCAAAGGCCTTTTCAAGCGTTCAGTCGTAAATATAATTCCGTTGCCAGTCAATTATGCCAGTATACCAAACTAACTTGTACGGTCAATTTCAGACAAAAATAGGGGGGAGTATGTTTACGCCAGGCTTGATTTATTTTTGTCTTCCTCCATGTCTCAAATCCATCTATGTTGTCTCTTATCAATTTCATATAATATCCCGGTTTTCTTTTCTTTTCCTTCTTTTGGATTCTACATTTTTTTGTAACGAGTTCTCTTGTAATACTTGTCATGTTTTGTTACATCATAATTAATTATAAGTACCTAGCTCTATACAAGTGTCGTGTAGTGTTGGTGTCCCTGGTGGATTGGTGTGACGTGTTTTCTCGGTTCTTTGTTCGAATATAACCGATTGCCTCGTGAAACGTTTCGCGTACCGGCTTTTCTATCATCGATCGATCATCAATTACACCACATTCATACCTAAATCTCCAGCCATTTGGATACTTTGCCGGTGTTAACAGTGGAGACTTCGTACCACCGGATTCTCCGTTCTGCATCAACCTTCTGGAGCCGTCTGAGGCCGGTAAGCCTCTATACCGCATGGTGTCACCTTCCGAGGATAGTAATCCTCCATATCATATTTGTATACCTATCCGGAGCCGTCAGAGGCTAGTAAGCCTCCATATCGTACTAGTACGCCTTCCGGAGCCATCCGAGGCCAGTCAGCCTCCGTCTTCTACCAATTCGATCATCCCAACCATCCGGAGCCATCCGAGGCCAGTCAGCCTCCGTCTTCTACCAATTCGATCTACCCAAACCATCCGGAGCCTTCAGAGGCCAGTCAGCCTCCGAATCTCCTCATTATCCACGCACCAGAGCCGTCAGAGGCCAGTAAGTCTCTCCGGCGTTTTTCCGTCCACCTCAACACACTTGGGCACTCACCAGAAGCCACAGAGGCGCGTAAGCCTTCAACACAGCCGTAAGCTATTGAGCATAGTATGTACAAATAATCTTTCATTTAATATATCTTTTTTTGTGTGTAAATACACTGGTCCTTCGAACTTTTTGGCGACTTCCAGTAATTGGTTATTTGATACCCCAAAGTTACACCCCTCTGGGTCGCAAACAATGATACATCATGAAATACGTGTTATTAAATAAAATTTTGATTCCTCACACATTCCGACCTAGGTCCTGCATGCCCTTAAATGGAACTCGCCCTATCTCCAACACAAGTCTTGGGACTTCGGACATATAACAAAATTGAAACGAATCGACACAGTTGCAAAATTCATCAATTTCCAATGAACCGTAGTTTCCAAGTAGTGTCCTAGTCTACTATCGTAAAATTATCATAATATCTCAATAATTTTTCTTTCCATCTTCAGAAGAAAGAAAACATCAATAAAACTGACTACTACTATCTAGACCTTTGTTGCTAAGACAAATAAATAGAAATAACACATACACACACACAAACAAACTCTGTGAGGTTATCCCTGTGGAAGGTAATAATTACTAAATATTTCCTGGTAATTACGAAAAGTGATTCGTGAAGAGAAGAACGAGAAGTACAAAAACTCTCTAATGAACACTGTTCATCGAACAGTAGTTTTTACTGAGTATTTCTAGAAGATCTACCTGAATGTGAGTGATGATCCAAATTTTCATTGACGCCATGTATCAACGTACAGGTACCTAGGTACATAATCAAAAAATAACATAAAATTGGTTGGTTGAAGGTGAGCATTATCTACCTACCTACCTTTTATTCTTGTGTCCTGTATCTCACTTCCTCAGTAATTGTACCGGGGTGTTCCAACAGTACGGAGCTTGAAATGGTTTAGTGCAATCATTTGCTGTCGTTAATAAGTCCTAGCGGCCGTACGGAATTCATCCTGAACTTTCCTGGTGTATTCTCGACATCGCACTTCAAAGAGGAGAGACGTCATTTTACCTTTGAAATTTTACCTGTTGATTTTGATTAATAATCAAAATCAATCAATAAATGACATGTTTATTTGAGTATCAAAAACATTTAGGAAGGGAAAAGACATGGTACTGCTATGGCACAAGACCGTCGGCCGGAGTTCCGTTATAAATTCATCATCCTATTTTACTATATTTACATGCTTATATACATAAAATTTTAGTAACTTCGAGTAGAAAATTTTATAATTAGAATTGAGCACTTTATCATTTGGGTGATAACACCTTATCATTATACATTCTCCTTAGAACATTCGCTATTTACACTTTTTACATTCGCAAACCAGTAAGGCTAGTCTCCCTAGTTAAACTCAGCAATGAGATCCTCTCTATAACGCCAGGCACGTAGTACGAGCACAGCTGAGACCAGCTCCTCCCAGCCCCCGAGGACTGGGCAGTCACAATTTGAACCATAGAAATTGACCATATCAATGTCAGTCCAACTCAATTTTACACTATTCTTTTTATTTCAGCTCAATGGCTCTAACTAGTTTTCTTGTTCTGGCACTTCTTCTAATATTCACCTTCCAAACCGAATGCGACTTTGTCGGAGAAGTTGACATAATTGAACACAAAGTCAGTCCTTTTGTCAAAGAGCACACCTGCCAAAGGTTCGATGAGGATGGCTTGAGGCACTTGGGAACTAAAACACCGTACCGTGTGGTGGCCAACGCTGACGAAACCTCCCCATCCTATGAAGGTACTCGTAGATGATGCCTAACAGTCACAATACCGCAAACCAGTTTCGTTGTATATTTAATAATTCCATCTTAACCGTTATAGGATGTACTCCTATCCGCATTGCGGGTGTAGTCCGCCATGGGACCCGAACTCCTGGTGTCAAAGACGCTGATCGTATTAGGAAGACCTTGACTAAAATCAAAGCTTCTTCTTTGGTTACTAATGAGGAACTTCAAGAAAATACCAAAAGCAAGTTATTTCAATATCAACTATGTACTAAGTAATTCCATTTGTACATAATGTTTGGGCAAATGTTTCATTTGACACCAATTCTAACACCGTTTTTGTTTTCATTAGATGGCATTTGCCAAGAAGAAAAAGATCGCATCATGGCTTGGAAGTTGGCTTTGGAAAGTGAGGATGGCAAAACTCTGACTCGTGAAGGGGAAGATGAAATGTTCAAATTGGCTCAGCGTTACCAAAAACGATATCCAAACCTCCTGCCTCGCTCTTACTCAAATACAAGCTTCCTTGTGAGTAGCAGGGTTCAAATCACACTTTCCTTATGTGATGATGGTCTGTAATAATGATGTGTATTCCATTTTCCTGCAGTTCAAGTTCACGTTGACACCCAGAACAGAGAAAAGTGCAAAGTATTTCACTATTGGCTTATTTGGAAAGAAAAACAGCGACCAAGTTTGGTTCCCTGAAGCTTTGGATAAAGATCCCATTTTGAGGGTGAGTTGAAAAGATGCTTTACTAACTCACTTGAGCAAGAATGAGCATCGAGTCTTTCACTACCTCTAGATACTATTTTCAATCAGTTGTTGTCCTGTGGGCTGTTTCCGGTAATAAAGAAGACATCATTCGCCACTCAACTTGGAGGACTTTCGACATGTTTACGCAATCCAAACCATTCGTTAGATCATGAAAAACTAATCAACAAATAACGCCACAGATAAACTATCCAGGCAGTTTACTATCCAGGCTTTCAAGTTTACTATCTAAGGCTCTACTGATTTCTTAAAAGACCGGCCTTTCACATCAAACTATTCTATCAGTGTTGAACCCGCTTGGAGTTTTTGGGAGTTTGCTTGAGTGGATGGGAAGCCATCTGTCCAATCGTATTATGATGGTGTGACTGAGGTATGTGACGACGAGGCCCTTCCCCGCCACCTTAAGGGTTCCTCAAGAGTCCAATTTGGGGCCTCTGATCTTCCTGCTTATCTCTGGGGTAGGACTTGCATTCAGCGTGCCAAGGCTTGCCGGCACAACTCCAGCACAATTGGAACATATGAACCATCAGAGGCCAGGTTTACGCACATCAAAGTTGAAATTGTTGGACCCTTATCCACGTCACAGGGTTACCGTTATCGGTTGACAATAATTGACCGATTTTCAAGGTGGCCTGAGGCAGTTCCCCAAAGTGACATCACTGCCAAAACTGTAGCTTTCATTCTCCTCTCTTCATGGATTGCCAGGTTTGGTGTACCTTGTCGGATCACAACAGGTTGCGGCAATCAGTTTGACTGTCAGCTCTTCAACAGCCTCACCACACTGCTTGGTACTGACCATATACATACCACAGCCTACCATCTGGCAGCTAATGGTACAGTGGAACGTTGGCATCGCACTTTGAAGTCTGCATTGAAAGCTCAGCTCAATCACAACTGGCTATCGTTGTATTCCCAACTCCCAGCAGAAATTTTATACGGAGAACCAATTCGCCTACCGCAAGATATGTTTGAAGCTCCCTCTTGCTCTGCTGATCTTCCAACATTAGTTAGGTACTACATTATGTGATCGCGTTGGCAATCTCCGCCCAGAGCCTTTTTTCACCATTCTTCCAAAGCTGTGTATGTACTCGTACACCATAAGCTTCACGATTAACCACTATCACCTGTTTTTTTCCCTTTTTTTTCTTTTCTTCTCTCAACAAGCGTGTCAAAACTGTTCTCTTAAAAAAGTCAATTTCACCAGTTATTTCTAACTTCCCATAAAACCATACATTGTATTCTGGAGGTGCCAATCTTGCAGGTTTTTACAAATCACCATAGGTGCACGGTCGGTGGCCGCTCATTTTGGTCACAGAACGTGAACAATTTTGAAGTTGACCAGAAAACTCGGTCAAAAGCAAACTTAACCGAAATGTACGTCATTACCAATGCACCCTACTAAAAGTACTCCGAGTAATAAGTAGATACTCTTCTATTAGATTGGACTACTCAAGTTGAATGTTTATTTTTCATGTTCCATCCACATACACCAGTCTTTTCAAAATAGTACAATGTACCTACCTTTTGTTTTTAATAATTGTTGATGATTTTTCCAGTTTTATAAACTTTGTGAGCGGTGGAAAGTGGACGTGAAAAACGACGATTCTTCGAAATTGGAATGGACTGCACACAAGAGCACTGAGGAGGCGCTCACGATGGTTAGAAGCATTTCGAAACATCTTAGATTGAACTATACCCTTAGCTATGGTACACAAGCACTTATTTGATTATTATCACTATCGTTTTAATTACCATCTACACGTTAAACCTTATAAATTACGCAACGGACGAAAACTACAGGTCGGTGTGGCCCTTGGCTTCCCGAACCCCTATTTTCTAACTGTCCCTTGTTCCAGGAATGCGTCCTTCCCAATTATACTGTGGCTAAATCCATATACGGTACGATTGATCTGTCGAATCTTCAGACGTGAATGCCAAAAGCCATCCCAAACAGCTCAATACTGGGGAACCTTTTCGACGATGACCTTTACAATAATTGTCTATGCATCACTCTAATTGGCTCTAAATGATGCTGATAACAAAAATTGTCTATGCATCACTCTAATTGGCTCTAAATGATGCTGATAACCGATTGCACCAACGCCCTTTACAGTAGGATTAGTAAAGTAGTTCTTAATGCTATAGAAAATGTGAACAAACTTACTAATCTTTGTCACGACCGTACTAACATGTTCCCTCCTGTCAAGGTTCGATCGATTGTGATTCCCAAGTACTTACCACTCTTGACGCGTTCTTTGCTAGAACATGGAGGTTTGTCAAAATTACAAAAGTTCAGTTTTAGGCTATATGGATGAGAATCCCTATCCCTTGCACGGGAGAAGAGCATAGGAACAACGGGATTACCACAAGCCGCTCTTTAGCATTCAACCCATGAGGAAACTGTCAAGTGGAGCTTTACAACGGGATAATTTGGAAGACTTGCTCTTTGCTCCAGCTTGCTCTTTGTGCTAAGCATATTGGGAAACTACCCCCAGAAGCTCTACTTGCAATTCGATTACTCCTCTGTACATCAACAAATGATACTCCACATGATCGCCTCTTCAAACACAATCTTAGCTCCAACAAAACATCTCTCCCACAGTGGTAGAATACTGCAGGGCCTGTGTGGATGCATAGCAACGTCAGAGTGAGCAAGTATGAACGATCGGTGGCTCGTTGAGTCCACTCCCCACTACGCCCACGTACGCCTTCCTGACGGTAGGGAAACTTCAGTCTCACTCAGGCAGCTTGCTCAACGAAATTCCGGCAACTGGGACACAGAACTTTTTTGCAAGTGCGTCCTGCTCTCCAAACAGAGCCTCCTGAACTCATATCGGTGCCTCAAGGGCCTCAATCAGTAGCACCACCAGATGGACCACATCCCAGAACCTTCATCAGGGCCTTAGGCTCTGGGGGAACATCCACAGAGGAACAGGCGGCCACCAAGATACTTGGAGGATTTTGTTCGCAATTGAATCAATTGGGAGGGGGGTATGTGATAAACTCAAAACTCAACTTGTGCCTCCTAGCGAGTTGTTATGGACAGTTACGCATAACAGTTACGCAATTCAAATTATTCATTTCATTCTATGCCTGAATTATATGCAATCAAAATTCCCCTCATCTCCTGGACTGCACTGTAGTGTTGAGCATCCTCGTTGTCCTGTCTTCCTTCATCCCAGCCAACGGTTCTACCGGATTTTACTTCTTTGTTGCTAAATAATAGAATTGGATTGAATTCTTTTGTTGCAGATGAAGTTAATTTGATGTACTTGACGTGTGCTTTTGAAGTTGCTTGGCACAAAGAACAAAATTCTCCATGGTGTGCTGTCTTCTCAAAACAAGACATGGAGGTACTCATTTCAATTTGATATCCTGCCATTACTCTCCAGTGAAATCCTAACATACTAATCCAAGTATTTTTGTTTCTACACTTTTAAACTTTGTTGAGTAAGTTTATTTTCTATGACCGTGAATTCCCTTGGGAGTAGAGGCTAGACACGAATCTCTCTAGTCCGATTGGTCGGCGGCAGTCCTCCTCAGCTCGTACAACGACTTGCCAGCCTTGCGCAGTTCTTTTGAAATTTTCATGTCTTTGAACGCGTCATTCACCATTTCTGATGACTTTTGTGAGTGTTGGTAGGCAATCCACGAAGTGATCTGCTGCTGAATGAACGAAATACTGGGGAATTCTAGCCCGATTGACACACAATTACTAGGCGTGGTGAAGTATGAAATGAAAGGACTCTACTATTGTAGTACCTGAAGTAGGGATAATTTTTGTTTATGATGGGCGATAGGTGCGAGAGCGGTTTTTCGGGGCTTATCCAACTCTACTTCCTTTTCCCGATTTCCAGTTTAATGGTGTTTGGTGGGTGCTTCTCCAAAGTTCCGCGATGGAAATATTGTTAGCCCATCAGATCCTACAGGATTCTCTGGATGCATCTATTTATGAAGGTTTGAAGCTGATGGGTTATGGTTGCAGTGACCTTCCACTTCTGCTGAAAAGACAGTTTATTTGACAGCACAACTCATCCATGCAAACTCATTTGTGTTCCCCAAATAATGGATCATAAAGATCAACCATCATGTAAAAACTTTGTTTTCAACCCAGTCTACCCTATATTACGAGTATAATAGATTCTACATATGACTAGGGCATAAATCAGTGCGCCAAAACTTCATTAATAAAAACTCAATGAAAAAAAGACTGTTTTGACTGCAGGTTTTGGAGTACGGCGAGGAGCTGAAGTACTACTGGAGGGACGGCTATGGCTTTGATATCAACTACCGACAAGCTTGTGTTCTTACTCGCGATATCTTGAACCGCCTCGAGTGAGTTTGGTTTACTCCTCGACTTCTACTCATATCCAAAATGGTCATCTCAGCAGTAAATCTTATAATTCATTATCTAATTGGCGCTTGATTTCTTTCTTTCAGATCTCCAAAAGAAAATGGCGAAAACGCCTTATTCTATTTCACCCATTCAGGGACTGTTCTCAAGTTACTGTCCCATCTTGGCCTCTACAAAGATACGTTCCAGCTCAAACATAACGTTGCGGGGGAGCTGAGACGCGAGCGACAGTGGAGAGTGTCCTACATTGATACCTTTGGAGCAAACGTCGTATTCGTTCTACATAAGTCAGTGTTATTGTATAAAACGTAAACCTTCGTAATTATGAGGCTTTAATTCACTACACTTCGTGTAAGAACATTGTTGAAATAATGGCAATAATATGATAATACAAACGAGCTATGGAATGGAATGTGGTTGCTAGCAGGAAGCTTTCTTAAGGTTCGTAGGGCTAAGCGTCAGAACGGTTCAGAACTGACCACGCTCCCTTTGGGGTGTTCGTTTAGTCACAGAACTCGTCCAGTATCAAGAGTCGCTGTTCATTTAATCCGTTCAACAGCAGACTGGTGATACTGAACGAGTTCTGTGACTAAACAAACGCCCCAAAGGGAGCGTGGTCAGTTCTGAACGCTTAGCCGAACGAACCTTTAGTAACAAGTTAATAATACTCTCTGATTCACCACAAGTATGCACTAACATTTTACTTTAGTTTTAGAGAAAATTCGATTTGGAGTGAGCAGCTCCTTGTGCCCTTATCCAAAGGCTGTTAGAGCTTTGGAAGCTGTTGAAGCTGTTAGAGCTCTTGAAAGCTGTTAGAGCTTTGCTTTGGCAGGAAAGTCTCAAAACAGCATATCAACTCCCTAGGATTTTAGAGACATTACCAATTCTTCGTCTTCTCTTTAACATTCTTCCTTTCCTGATTTTGGTTCCGTATTCGTACCAAATATTCGCATTGCTATGCTGCCCTGTGAAAAAGAAACGCCTCATCTGTAAATCATAACATTGCGTTAATTAGCCTCAAAACGTTCTCAGTGGCAACGTCTAATACGGCCTCCGCAGTCACTCCAGTGACCCCATTTTTTCGCCGGTACTTCATATTGACTTATTTACCCAAATGTAAATACTTATAAGTAATAATTACAAAATCGATTGTCCCATTAAATAAATCAATTCTTCGCATTTGAGGCGATTTTTCAAATTTTACGCCCAATTGTTTGCGGTTTTTTGGGGGGAAATGCCTCATCTCGCCTAAAGGTTCTTTACTTTCACAGAAACAACTATTAAATAGTTCGACAAATTTTGTCGATATAGTTTTTAGAAAAAAGAAACACCTCAACCCCGGGAAACCCCGATGGGATTATCCATGCCTTCACAAAATAATTAATTCCTAGTTGTTTTGTTTAAAAATACCTCAAGCCCAAACAGCTGAGTAAATATCTGATCGAGAAACGCTTTTCGAGTCCCGAGTCGGACTCCCGACCAAAATCACCTCAACCAAAACGTGAAGCAGTTTGGAGCAAAACTTTTGAAGGAGAATCGCCTCAATTCAATATGAAGTGGGATAAGCGTTTCACCATCAAATTTTATCAAAATAAACAATGATGTAAAGCGTTGAGACCAGACGATGAGGCGTTTCTCCACCAAAAAGCGTACATGAGGGATTTCTCCTGCAAGAGCGGGTCAGAAAAATGGGGGTCATTTGAATACCCCACGTCTGTAAACATTGGACATGAGGCGTTCTTCCACCACAGGGCAGTATGCACAACCAGAACCATCCAGGACCATTAAAGACATTTTTTGTGCATTCAATTGTTTCTATTTAAATAATACTAATGATCATTTCAGGTGTTCAGACGGCTATAAAGTCTTGACGCTCCACCAAGAAAGGGTTGTTCGTCTCCCCGGCTGCCCCGACGATTTGTGCCCTCTGGATGCCCTGCGCCTAACATTGGGTGCCAATGAGTCCTGTCGCTTTGCTAAGATGTGCAACAGTTCACACAGTGCCCATAATGAATTTTAAAGCTTTATAACAAGCACCTACTCCGATGATGTGTGTACCAATGGTATCGTAAATCTTCCTAACCCCGTAATTTTATACATTGTTTAACTACTCCCTTATCCTCTTGCGATGTATAATTGTGTATTCATTTGAAGCAGAATTTGACTGTTCTACATGTACTTTTGTTTAAGAAACTTTATAAGTATGGTGTTGTAAACCAACTTAAAAAAAAATATGTAATACTGTTATGCGGAAATAAAAGAGCAAGGAAAGGGGACCAAAAGGGAATGACCTGGGTTTTCCCCAGATCCCTTGGGAAGGGGTACCTGACTGCCCTATATAAACTCAACCCTTCCCAAGGGAAATGATTCCTTCCTGGCCTCTCGCCTCGACCTTACCTACCAACCCTTTGCCTTTTTATTAAAACCCCTTTTTCTAAAGGTGTGTAGCTGGCGTGGCCGTGCTCCATCCGTTTTCTTTGAGTGTAGCGGTTTTCCTCTTGAGGAAGTACTCGCTCCTTCACGATACACAGCGTAGCTGTATTTCTCCTTCAGAGAAATACTTGCTCCTGTGTAGAAGTGTAGCGGTCTTTTTCCTGAAGAAGTACTCCCGCCTTCACCATACACACAGTGGCGGCTCGTCCATAAGGCCACCTTGGCCCTCGCCCCACCCAAAAATTTGCAAAGGAAAACAGAAAAAACATAGAACAAGGAGAAAAAAATCTTACCTACTACTACCCACCATGGAAGAAGGGAGATCTCCCTTCCTCCATGACTACCCACTTCCACTGAGTCGCATTTTGTTTCGATTTATCGATTAAAAAAATCGATTATCGGATCGACCAGAAGTGCCCCAGTCTCAATGTTGAAGGTATAGGCGCTTCCTGGGGTGGGGGAAGGCACTCTGTGTTGCGAGATAGGAGGCGTTCCGGGCGGTGGCCAAAATATCGTATCAAGTTGAACGCCGAAAACAATCGATCGTTGAATCGTTCCTTGTCAAGGAAGAACGAGTTTCATTCTTCCATGCTTTCTTCCATGTTTGATAAGAATGATATCAAAACGTTGCCTGACGTTATTATTTTGAATGCATTGACTGGTGGTTTTTAGCTTCGTATTAAATTTTACTCATCATAGTAAAAGTGAATTATTGTCTCCATAATATTAATCAACTAAACATTGAAATTTAATATCTCACGTGCAACGCGTGAACGCTTTGCTAGTCGTCAAGACTGAAGTGGATCCACAGAAAACCGTACTATACTACGTGGTTCACTATTCGCCCAAGGGAATCTCATTTGTTGATTTCTACATTCTGTAAGTTAATAACCATTAATAACAGTAATATACATAATATTATTATGTAGCTCAGCCAACCGTTGAGAATACTGTTTTATTTGTTATCCCTGAAACTGATGGTGACTTCGTTGACTCGAGCTTTGTTTGAGCTAACCAACGAACTCTAAAAGCTAGTTGAAATCAATCTTGCTGTTCTGTGATCGCTCAAAATGTTTTGATACGATTGGATAAGAAAACGTATGTGCAATCTGGGCATAAGAGGACATTTTTAGAGGGGGTTTTCAAGGTACCACTCGGCTAGGAAGCAGATGGTCGCGATTGCTAATTTTTAAAAACCCCAGTAATAGAAACTCCAATAATATAATTTTTTGACTACCTTTATAATGTACTCTTTGAATAGTACTCGTACAGTCACAATTTCTCTTTTATTCTTCCTATCATTTTGAAGATAATTATTTGGGTGGGTAGGTGGGATTGCCTTGCAGCCACCTCCTCGTCGGTAATCCTGGATACTGGTCAGTAACCTTCCCTCTCCTCAAGAGAACTCTTTGGAGAACGATGTTTCCTGACTTGCTAAGAGCTGCATACCATTAATTATGAAGCAGTTTAGCTGTAAGGGTAGTTTGAGTTTAGTTCCTATAGTGAGTACCTAATAGGTAGGTATGCACCTAAATATTGCCCTGGTGCCCCACCAGTTTCTGAGCTCACGAGCCGCCCCTGCATACACAGCGTAGCTGTCTTCTCCTTCGGGAAAGTACTTGCTCCTGTGTAGAAGTGTCGCGGTTTCCTTCATGAGGAAGTACTCGCTCCTTCCCCCTTCAGGGAACTTTCAAATAAATCAAAGTTTAACAATTTAGTTAAGTCAGACCTTAACAACTGGTGACCCCCGACATTTGAGCTAGCTCCTTCTCCTTGCATCTGCACCTCGTACTGCCTCACTCTCCTCCGCCATTCACCTCACCCCACCAATCAACCATAGCACAGGACAATCAGGCACTGGAGACCGTCTCACCTTCTACGAGGCTGCCAATGTTCATCACTTCTGACCCAAACCTCTGGTTCCTCCGATCAGACGCCATCTTTGCCTGCGATCAAAAATTTCGTCTGCTTACTTTGTGTTGTAAATAATAATAATTGACAGTATCGTGTCAGTAATTTTCTGGTAGGTTCTCCTATTTTTGTAGGTGCCTACTGTCAAACTTGAATTTCTCCATGAAATCGATAAGGAATCGCAATGTTAACCATACCATTAGAAAGTTGATTAAATTTGCAAGTTTTCATGGGATAATGTAGATAGGTATTAAATACAAATTTTGTAGATTGAGAGAAAACACGTACCTACTACATCGTGTTGTGTGTTGGTATGTGTTGAACATTAATAAATTCTGTTATTGTTTCTCTTGCCTGATCATGTACTCCTGAACTCTGTTGTTATATTAATGTATTTGACTCGATTTATGAATGAATTCTAATCCAATTACAATATTGCAATGGAATATCGTTCAAATCTGAGTTTTCCCCTCTACAGTTGTCGAAATAGCTTAAATTTATATAGTGGGGAGTATTTATGTTCTACAAAATACCTGCTTGAAATTATGCCTCCCATGAACTGTGCAAACTGTAGGTACCATGTTTTTAAATTAGTGTATTCCCTAAACCCACTGCTCATCAGGTTAATAAATTGCATGAAGGTAATTTTTGTAAGTACATTAATGTAACGTGAATTGCGTTTTGTCTCATGGTTTGCGTGTTACATCCTGTTCATTATGTGATTGATTAAATTTGGTGTTGTAAAATAATTTTATTGGGGATAAGAATTCAAATCAATCTTATCAGTGTGCATTGGTATGATAATAACTACACATCCCTGCAGTTCACATGGAGAAGGTTTACCAGGTTTACCACGTTTTTGGCGGGTTTCTGACGATTTTCTCTGTTTTTAACCCATTTTTGGACGTTACCACAAATTCAGGACGTGATGGCTAGTAGTGGTCTGAGGGGGCAGGTAAAACACAATGGGTAATAAATTATCTGGAAGTGACAGCGAGGGGTGATGATTGTGCCTACCTATGTTATTATTAGCTGGTTGAGCTCGTGTAAGAAATAATTGGATATTCGATTATAAAATGGAAATGCGGTGCTAACCGGCGATGTGAGGTTGTAAATAATTGCGAAGTCTCGCAAAGACTAATGGCTCGGCTCCACTCGTATTTATACCTGTTTTTAATCTGAATGATGAGTCGGGTGGTTGGGAGACTGGAGCGCGAGAACCGGTCTTCCTACCCGCGGATCGGTAGTAGGTATATGAAAATTATTTAAGAACGTCGCGTGAACTGCTTTTTAAAAAAGGTTTATTTCAAAAGTCACAATTACACGGAGGTACAAGGAAAGAACGGACTGATGTGGAACAAGTCGAGTACAGACGAAGACTAACTGTCTGGAGCGCGCAGGCTCCTTGTATAACGTTCGTCGCTGCTGAGTCGACGTTATCGAATCACGCGTTACAATTCAGCAGTAGTACTTTCGGTAATTTATATATAGATATATATATTGCTCGGCCTCATTACTCACCGCCTCTTCTTATGGCTTGCGGCTCTTCAATCATTGGCAGGCTCATATTGTAGGTACAGGAGTGTGACGGGTGAGTACTACTACAAAATTCCTCCCCGTCCTTATTCTAAGCTAGCCTAGGTTATCACAGTAAAATATAATGCAGGAACGCGGTTATCACAGTCGGGTTTCTTATACGTAATACATGCACACTTTAATAAATTACACTCTCGCCGATAAAATCACATTCGCAGATGGTAACATTCGTACAATAGACCGAGGGATTGGAGGAGTCCCACCGGTCCCGGGCCCACCCTTCCTAAAGTGGCCTCCTTTTTATTAATTTACCCTAGGGCTGTTCGGCTTCCTGGCCACTAAGAAAGCTCTGCCACAGCGAGTGCCAGGAGGCCGTACGCCGTCCGCGGCACTTTGCCCAGTTAGCGTTGAGTTAAAATTACGAAATTTGATTTCTGGGTTTGGACCAGCCCCACAATGATCCACGAAACTTTTCATAACCCTAGGTCAAGGGAAAGGGGTTCAAAACTAATTTTTAAATGTTGAAAATTCCATATCTCGGAAAATTCCCATCAAACGGTATGTTTTTTATTTCATATTTAGATAAAGTTTATTCCTAAGAATTTTTTAAGACCATCCGCAGCTTTGTACGACCAGCCGTTCGTTCACAATGACGGCTCAAAGATTGTGCCTCACAACACGATCGTGAATCAAACTGTTGAAATACAGGTCAATTTTCATACTAAGTAACAAGCAGTGTTGCCAGACAACTTGCCTCGAAATTCCCTACGGACCGTTTCCAAAATCCCTACTTTTCCCTACAAATTCCCTACCGTGTTAAAAAATTCCCTACGCGTAAAATTGCGATTGCTGAAAATGTAAAAGAACAAAAGAAGATCACTTCCCGTCTAGTCATCTACAAAACGGCAATATCACTGCATTCACTGCTGCTGGTTTGGTTTGAGGATTGATATAACCATTGAACCACTGAGTTGCACTATGTAATTTTTATTGGTGTCTCAATAATAGTTAGTTAGTCCAGTCATTTTTTAACATGAATAATGTTAACTGTGGCCTACCAGAGTTGAAAAGCGTAACGAAGTTTAAGTCACGAAATTATGTCACGAAGATTTTTAATGATTTTCACGTACAACCGAGCCGTTTCTAGGGAAATGAAACTTCTTTAGTTTTCAACGGACAAAAATCGTTCTCCATTCGTTGGAAAACCTTTAATTTATGCATAAATTATATACTGCCAAAACCGCTGTAAATATCGAAGAAGCTGGGATACAGCCCTGAGTAAATAAAACTGTAAACAACATTCTAATAAATTTTCCGCACATTTCTTAATATTTTCCATACAGACAAAGAAAAGGGATAAGGAAAAGGGGAAACGGGACGCAAAAACATTATTCATGTTTTGCATAGCAAATACCTCGTTCTATACAAAGTATAGAAGAGAAAAGATCCGGGGGGGTCCAGGGGGGCTTGCCCCCCTGGCGAAGCGCCGAGTTTCAGGACAAGAATTGTTAGGTACTTGAGAAATATCACTGAGATAAATATAATAAGGCTTATTACTAAGGCTCAAGAATGGTAGCATTGGTTACATTAGCCTTGGAATACCTATCTAAAAAAATCTTAATGTCGACGACCGGGAATGACTACGAGGAGAAAATATAAATTAAAATGGTGAAACAGTAATAGTAAAACAAGTAACAGAAAAATTTGGGATTGAAAATAGAAAGAAGAGCAGTAAAATCTTAGGTTAATCTCAAGAGGTTATCAAAAATAAATCAAAAACTATTCATCAAAGAGACCATTAAAAACCAATCAAATCGTCTTCGTCACTATCGAGGGATTGCTCGCTTTTATTAGAAGCGTATAAGCTCTGTGACGCAAGCAACTTCATCATATTTGGTGTGATGGGGTTGTTGTAACAATTGGTACCTACCTTTCTCCTTCATAATATGAAGGATATTATCCTTCATACCACAAGTGGTTTTCCGATCACGAATAAAGCTGGGTTCACATGTACGCGGCATCCGCGGCATACGCGGTATCCGCGGCAAGACGGCAAAGACGGCAGGCTTCCGATTGGCCAGCGCCTCGAAGGGTGGGGGTGACGCGTTTGCCGCGCTGCCCAAGGTCACATATCAAAATTATTAGATATTTCTGTCGATGCCGCGTATGCCGCGTTGCGCAGTGGGTCCCCGCGCAAGGTGTGTGTGTGTGTGTTGTTCTTCTACTTCTATTTCATGAATTATTGCAGGTGTGTGCAAAAGAAAACAACCTTGCAAGTCTTCTTTTTAATTAATTTACTACCTAATTCACATTAACATTAAGTAGTTAGTAGGATATTCATGTAATTACCGAGAAAATAATATTTCAGTAGGTAAAAGTAATATTTCGGATGGTAAAATGACTATAATGATAACAATGATAACAATGAAAAAAATTGCCACTAGGTCTTCCGCGCTGCTCCTTGCCGCGCCCATGTGAACGGCTAGCCGCGTTGCCGTCCCCCCTCCACGTCCTACTGGTCTTGCCGTCGATGCCGCGGATGCCGCGGATGCCGCGTACATGTGAACCCAGCTTAAATGTACTAAAATCGTATAATTATTCAATTTATTAGAATTTTGCCAGTGTTTGAATCACGTAACCTAGCTTGACCAAAAATCCCTACGTTCAGCGTAGGGATTCCCTACGCTCAATGCACCCCCAAAATTCCCTACGTGTAGGGAAAAATCCCTACATCTGGCAACACTGGTAACAAGCTCTTTGGAACATCATATGGCTTAAGTGATGTCGAGTTTGTTGTTGAGGTGCGTTTCGTGCTACGGAAATGAAGGTAATTTCGAATGTTTGTTGGTAGGTACTTCTTTTATAGAAAAATAATTTTTAATATTAATTTATTTTTAAAAATAATTATTATTACCGACGTAGTATTAAAAACCCCAGAATTATATCGTATTAATTAATCATAATTAATAATAATAATTATTAATAATAAATACGAATTATTAATACCTAACAATAAATTATAATAATTTTCACTAGGTACTTGATAAAATTGTTAATAATTAGTGATAATTGATAATAATAATTAATCTAACATTTAGGATCTAGACATTTAGACCTAGTGATCTAGACAGAAGGGTGATCTGTACAAAGAAGATAATGAACCGTTGTGTCAAGAATTTGCAGAGTTTTTAATGCTGCGATTAACACGATGGTGAAGTCGAAATTGCGATATCTTATTCCGATCTCAAACTGGAGCCCTTTGAAGATGAAGAAACGTCGTTGATCCTTGAGATGTTCTTTAACAGAGACGTTTTTCATAAAACCGATTATTTCTTTGAAAATTCGCTCCTACAGCCGTGCTGCATGATGGTGAATTTTTAAAGGTTTTTTAATGCTGAACACAATGGTGAAGTCGAAATTGCGATATCTTATTCCGATCTCAAACTGGAGCCCTTTGAAGATGAAGAAACGTCGTTGATCCTTGAGATGTTCTTTTATGTATTTCAAATAAAAATAGTCATGGTTATTATCTGTTCATGGCACATTGTCAGTACTAGAAATACAGACTAGAAAATTGAAGCATTAATTAAAACTAAAGTAAAGCAATTTTTTAATCAGTCTGAGTCATCTCCGCTGGTGGCTTCCCTTGGGCCGGCGCAGTCAGAGAATACGTACAAATTTGCTGCAGTCATTCTCGAGTACAGCCGCATTGCCAACTGATGGAAAATAACCTCATTTTTATAGTTTTTGGCGTATTTGAAGGCGATTTGTGTATATTTTGACGGAAAATCGCTAAAAGGCGGGAAAAATCACGATCCACCTTTTAAAAAGCAGAAGGCGGATTGGATGTCGAAAAGGGGGGAAGAAACGCGTGAAGGCGGGGGATCTGGCAACACTGCAAGAGGGCTGCAGTAAAAAATGTTATTCCGTACATCTGCAGGAGCAGTAATGTTTCTTGAGAAGGGGAATGTGTAGCGATCTACTACAGATGATCAATAAATGTACCTTAGGTTGCTAGGCAAGAAGATAAAGAAACAGCGGGATGGAGAAAATAAAATTAGTTTTGAATGTGTTCTCTCCAATCTGTGAGTTTATTTATAAAATATTATAATCTTATAATATTTATCAATGTAACTAGTTGTTATATTATCTGAATAAACGCATGAAAAAAAAATTATTATTATTATTTTGTTTCTGCCTAGTCATGGAAGAAGGGAGACTTCCTTCTTCCATGGTGTCTAGTCTATCGTTCAAGAGAGAATCGCCTTCTTCCATGATCGAAACCAGTAGCCAACATTGCCGTCTGACATGAAAGTTAGGTACCACCATCTCTGTAGATAACGATAAGAGTTTGTGAATTGTGCGGGGTCCGAAACTGCTAAAGGCAAGGAGCCACGCAGTTTTTGTTTACGTAGTTTATGGTTGATTTGCGTTATTAAAAGATGTAATATTTTGATGAGTTGTAAAATTCTGACGTAGCGATGTGGTTGAAAGTTTTTGGGTTGGTGACGTGCGTCAAACTCCTCCTGATAAATACATAGTAAGTAGCCGAAACCGTTGATATAAGTACTACTTATCTGTTTTCAGGTAGCGTTTTCTTAGGTATTTGGAGTGGCAAGGCCTTTTGGAGTTTTCCTACCATGAAAATCTCTAGTCTGTTGTCTCATCAACTCCAGTTTTTGGTATTAGGTGCAACGAGCCGATTCCCGCATCGCGAAGGCTGGAGGCCTAACTTAAGTTTTTCCCAATGTTGGATCAAATCCTACGTGTAGGCAAGTAGGTAATCGAGTAGTCGGAATCGCCAAAAAACGTTGTCAAAACATATCTGTTGCTCTATTCAAGATTATGATACATAATGAGTAAACTTAATGTAACTTGTTACAGCAAATCAACGGACTTCGAAGTGCACAGAAACTGGTTGGCTATCACCCATTCCCTACCGCTTGACCAATGGTACACGAACAATGCCTCTATCTGGACTCTCGATTATCCTCCGTTCTTCCCCTGGTTCGAGTACTTGTGGTCGCAGGTAGCGTATTTTGTCGACCCAGGAATGCTCAAAGTGTCCAATCTTGAGTACGACTCTCAGGCGACCATCATCTTCCAGAGGCTGACTGTGATAGTCAGCGATTTCGTGCTGGCACTTGGTGCTCGGAAGTACGTGCGAAGTTTTCTTTTGACTTTTCTTCAGTTAAGTTATAAAGTTGGTCATCCGCTTGAAATTCCGAGTAGTTTGATAATTGAACTTTAGAAAGATACTGCGTGACGTCCGAACCTTCCCAAGCAGCATGAATACAAGTTAATAAAGACGGAACGAGATTCAGGTTTTTAAAAAACCTGTTTTTAAAGTGTGAACCGATTTGACTGCTGATAATGGACTGATGGGCTGCTGTCGAGCGCTGAAGGCGCGGAGCTTAGGAGCTGCTAATGTTAGCAAAATAATAATAGGGAGACATATTGGGAGGTTGTGTACATAACTTACATTAATACGTCTCGTTTGTATAATTGCAGATTATCCGTTTATCTCTCATCGCATCCATTGAGAAAATGCGCAAACCAGAACCACAAGTGGTTCTCTCCGTCAACTGTGTTTCTTTGCCTCTCTCTTGGCAATGTTGGGCTCCTTATGATCGACCACATACATTTCCAATACAATGGAATCCTCGCCGGCCTCTTCTTCCTCTCAGTTGGAGAAATCCTTGATGTGAGCTGGTAAAATCGTACCTTCCCATTCAGTATGACTTAACGTAATATTAAAAATCTCATTATCTCACTGAAATTAAGCAACGAGTATCTTGAGCGTCTAAAATCATGATTACCACTTGTTACAATACTATACATCTCGTATACTCAAGAAGATCCAATAGACGAAAATTCAATGGTGGTAGAGGAGGCAATTTAGTAATGAAGTAATCATTCGTTAAAATTGGAGAGTGTGGCACCACCGAAATTTTCATTTGTAAGTCCAGCAGCCCGCTTGTAGCTACATTATTTATGCTTATACGTGGAAATGTCCTTGTCGATAACTCAAAGTTATACAGGGTGGGACCAAAGATATCACATGGTTTTGAAGAACAACAGAAAAAAACTATTCGACTTAGAGAAGTGAAACTTTTAATATAGGAATCAGTAAGTGATCCTGTTTTTCATATCAAGTTTTGAGTATTAAATCAACAAGATTGCGGCCTTCAACATTGATTTACTGATGAAGGCGATGCCGGAACCTTCCACTGGTTTTTGGGACTTCCAGAACCCCTCAGAGACCAGAACTTCAATTTGGCTATTGAAACACGAACTGTATGGGCTGTAGCCCCGTCCTGTCGACACCAGAATTCTCTCAGATTATTCCTCTCTTAATTCACAGAGTTCAGGTTAAAAAAGCGTCCCGCAGTCACCGTTACAGTTTGGCTTTCCTCAATGAATAAGGAAATTGTGGAACCTGTGGTGACCACTGTGGAACAGTGTGGTTTTCACTGTACCAGACCAACTTCGGTGAGTTTGAGCATGGGGAACGAGTTTTTGTACTAGAGCAAAAGGTGTAATCTTCGGAGCAGCTTACTTTGGTAACGGCCGCAGTAAGACCCCCTTCCTTTGTCGTGGCCCCATCACAGGCCGAGTGCTAGATCTGCAAGACCAGGTGATATCTTTTGGTCCATCCTGTACTCATTTTGCTTGAATTTGGAGAGTTGTTCTCGCTACTGTGTGGCAACTATCACGTGTCTAAACTGTCGAGCTTTGTCATTCCTATATTGTATAATGATTGTATTTATTTATTTATTTATTAGGGGAACCATCTACTCAGTGCATTCTATTTCTCCGTCCTCCTGAATATGAAGCACATTTACCTCTACGTGGCGCCTGCTTACATTGTTTATCTACTGAGAAACTACTGCCTAGTCAAAGACAAAAATGAGACTATCGACACGAAAAAAACATTCACAAAGCTTTCCCGGCTTGGGAGTGTCGTTCTGTTAACCACATTTGCTGCATTTGTCCCATTCATGTTGAACGGGCAGTTGCTCGTGGTGAGTTTATTCCTAAACACGTATTCGCATTCACATTCTATAATTTTCTCACAAGTGGTGCATATTCATTTGTTCCTAATTGTTTCCGTGGTTATCCATATTACTCTCATTTCCTCAGGTACTAAAGAGGCTGTTCCCTTTTAAAAGAGGTTTGTGCCATTCATACTGGGCACCCAACTTTTGGGTCATGTACAACATTGGAGACAAACTTCTTGTGATATTGGGTAAGTGCATGATGTTTTTAAACCGGTGGTACGATTAATAACGTTAACATCATAACATAATAATAATATAATAACTAATAACGTTTGTAACGAGCACTCTGGAGTGTCTGGTTTCCGATTCATTCAAGGTTCTGCTTGCGTATGCTACGGGCAAATCGTTACCATTGTGCATCTGAGAAAAGACTGCGCCTATTGCAAAATTGCTGGCATCTGTTAGTCCTCTCCAGGTATCTTACAAGATCCACATGTCACCAATGAATCTTGAAAATTTCCTCACTGGCCTGCGAAAAACATTGAGAAGTAATGAATTTAGGATAATGTTGATACTACAACTTTAAAGTGTGACAGAAACAGAACGGGGAATCTTCAGAATAAAATGAAATAAAAGTAAAAACTTTGGACTTTCACCTTGTTTATTCTGAAGCGCTGGATGAATGTAGCAGATAATTGCAGTGCCTCCTGCGGTTTCTGTTGATAAACTTTCAGTCCTAATACAACAGTGTCAGTTTTCTCTATTTTTCTTTCTAACTCACAAAGTTCTTTCCGTTTTCAATTTCGGGGTTTTCTCTTTCCTGTTGTTTTCTAGTTACACCCCATGTAGATAATATAATAATAGTACACCCATTATTACCAAGAATGCCACGAGGCCTATGAATTATTGATCGTGATTCATGAAGGACTTGAGTTGGGTATGTCGAGGTAGCCAAAATTATGAGGGGGTAATGATATTCTCAGGCAGCACTGAAGGCCCTTGCAGTGACCTAAACCAGGTCAAGACTGATAAAGGAGAGTGGGAGGCGCTGAACTGTCAGAGGGTAGAGAAAACAGTCACCCTGATGTGGGTACCGAGGCACTCTGGGGTGGAGTGTAATGAGTGAGGAGATGGCATAGCAAGAAAAGGGGTCTCCACAGCATTTTTGGGGCCGGAGCGAGTCTTAGGTATTGCCAAAAGCTCGGTAGGATCCTCTTTGGGACAGTGGGTGAGAGAAGGGCATAGGAGGCATTAGGAAGACAACCTGGCACAAAGTTTCAGGAAGTTGATAATGGCAGCAAATTAAGGAGGGTACATACCAAATTACAGCTTCATAGAGTGAATACCATCGAAATTAGCTTTAGGAGCCACTCAGCTGATCCAGGGCCTGGGTAGTGTCAAGTTAAAGTCCGAAGGAGGCTACATACCAAATTACGACTTCATCGAAATTAGCTTTAGGAGCCACTCCGCCGACCCTGTGCTCGAAGTGTAAGTCCTAAGGAGGTTACATACCAAATTACAGCTTCATAGAGTGAATAGCGGCGACTTTTTTCACTTTTTCGCCGCATCCACCTTACGTTGTGTAGAATGGGTTTATTTTTTGCAAAATCCCTCACTTCATTAGGAAAAGTTGTCCTCGCCCAACAACCTATTTCCTCATCTGCAATTTCAAAGTGTTTTCGCGCTCCAATACAAATTTGTACTTGAGTACATTAGGTTATACAATTACAATTTAAATTATGCGTATTGATTTTCAGGTAGGAAACTAGGGTGGCCTATCAAGGAGGTCCGTGGATCCATGACCAGTGGCCTTGTTCAAGAATATCCTCACTCGGTCCTCCCTTCCATCAATCCCACAGTGACCATGTTGCTGACCATCGTATCTATCACTGTAAGTACTTAATGAGTACCACTATAATTCGACGTCTTACATTTACTCAATGAGGTATGGGCAAATTGAAAAAAATGGTTAGGTAAATCGAGAGCTATCCAACGAGTGGTGAACGATTTTTGTACGATGATAACTGGCGAAGATAAAGTTCCGTAGCAACGAATCGGTTGTAAGCGAAAATCATCAGAAACGCTTGCATACGAGTCTGCAACACATTGAGACATTTTCATGTTGTGTGCAAACTAACTTCGTATCAAGTCATGCGCATATCATAATTCGAATTTAGAGTTCCCTCAAGAGTTTGTATACCGCGTATCACCTTTCTAGGATGATCAGGGCCGAAACTGGGAAGTAATATCAAACTGTAAAGTACCTACCTAATTCCAATAACGAACAACTTCACTTCTGATGGTCATAATTTTGTCAATATAAATTATTGAGAATGATCACCTGTGTGTAAACAATTATTTAAACAATCACGCTCATACCGCAGCTTGTCGGCCACGCACTCCGCAGTGGTTAACGTAATATGGTTAGGTAAATCGAGAGCTATCCAACGAGTGGTGAACGATTTTTGTACGATGATAACTGGCGAAGATAAAGTTCCGGTTGTAAGCGAAAATCATCAGAAAAATTTCGTTAGCAATTTTCGTTAGCAAATTTCGTGACGATTTTCGTGAGCAAATTTCGTGACGATTTTTTTTTTTTATGTGCCATATGAAAGACATGAAAATGTCAAAAAAAAGATTCGTTGTTATTTGAGTTGCTAATGCACGTAAACACTAGTTTCCATGTCAAACAACGGTTTATTATCATGTTTGTGCAATCAACCTTCCTTCTAGATCACTAATGTTAGATTAATTATTATTATGGATTAGCATTAACTTATTATGAATTAGCACTAAATTATTATTATGTGTGTGTGATTTGTTGACCGTCAGTAAGAATAAGGTTGAGGGATGTCGAGGGTCGGTCTCATTTGACAGACCCTCGACATCCCTCAACCTTATTATTATTATGAATTCGCAGTTAACGATAAAGAATATAATTATAATAAAAATACCAGAATATAACTCACCTTTCCATTTCTTACAGCCCTGCATGTGGAAACTATGGACGCACCCTGGAAACCCTTTACATTTTCTTCGGAGCATAATTATTTGTGCGAGCTGCTCATTTCTGTTTGGTTGGCACGTTCACGAGAAAGCGATTCTCATGGCTCTGTTACCTTTGTGGTAAGGATATAATTATTATAATATTTATATATTAATATATCCTATGTATTTGGCTTGTATTCTAATCTCCATATTAGATAAAGCGAAAGCAGAGGTTTCAATCCGTGGGGTTTCCGTGAACTCGTACAGATGAGAGAGGGTTCTAACAGAGGGTTTAACAGAGGGTTTTAACATGGTACATGTTTTTACGGACTTGATTCGGTTTGAACCCCCCCCCCCCCACGGTCCATGGACCCTGTCAGCGTCCGTATACCGCGTTAATGTGTGATGTGAGGGCTAAAATATAATGGTTTTATTTTAAAATTGAGTTTGCACACTTATTTAGGAAAACTTCTCACTGAAAACTGAGTTTTGTGACGGTTCTCGTGTTGTTGATAGAATCTCTGGAGCCACACTCCATTATACTTGCGTGTGAGGATGCTGTAAACTAAGCGGCTCTGACGGCTGATTGTCAACCTCAATCATTACTCAATAATTGACAATTATTAGGTGGACAATTATTGTACCTTGTTCTCTTTCAGTTTCATGGCTGTACTCTGGAGAGCCGAGGCGGAAACCTTCCTCATTCTGTCCCTAGCTGGCTTATACTCCCTGTTTCCCCTCCTTTTCCCCCAAAACATGCTACTGATCAAAGCCCTCCTCTATGTATCGTTCTCTTTCTTCTCTTTCAAGTCCCTCGAAAACCTATTTCAAAGCAGGGACCCCAAATCCTCACTTTCCTTCCCCCTCCTGACGCCTTTCGAGACGCTCTACGCCCTCGGGTTCTCCCTCGTCTTTGCCTACGAGATTATGCAGGTTTACAACCTGACCGCTTGGACAACCACCTACCCCTTCATTCACCTGATGCTGACGTCGTTCTACTGCTCCGCAGGGATTATTTACTCTGTGGTAAAATACTACATACATTTCATGAGAACTGAACCTTCGAAACGAAAGCAAAAGATTTTCTAGTGACTTTGTGGTGTATTTAAATCGACAAGTTCTGTATGTTCAACTTATAGATTTTGTAAATATGTACATATTAGGGATGTAAGGTATAATTTTTCATGTTTTCAAGTATGAAACCTCATGTTTCCTGCACCCAATGCAGTTATCATTGTATGACAAAGGTGTGCATTAAAACACGTGTACGAGTGACGAACGGAATCATTTTGGTATCACATTAATAGTATTGCCATGTGAGAGTTGCCCACAGTATTTACTCGCGAGTCTTAGGAAATGCTCGAATTTGGATGAATGAAAACAAGGTATAACTACTCACAAGCCATGCCACGTTGAAATTGTGCTGACCTTGTGAGGGTTTCTGCGATGACTTCCCCCAATAGAACAGCTGTTCACCACGCTCCCGCCCTAACAGCTTTTTGTTAACCCATGACGTCGACTTTTGGGCGTGTACCAATGGTTTTTTTTTTAATCGAACATAATAAACCAAAATAGACTAAGCGAGGAGCAGGAAAAAGGAAGGGAGTCCATATACGACAATTGAGAGGATTCCAGCTTTCCAGGTACGTTGTGAGGCGTCTTTATTAGTAGTTCATTGAAGTTCACCGTTGTTCTGAGTCTGAATCTATCTTCCTGGTTGAACTTGTGGACGCGTAGGGGTATTGAAACCAAATAGGTACGTACGAAGCTGCATTATACAGGTATTACCGATTCTTCGATTTTTTAAATTTATTGCAAGGAACATTAAATTATCACTCCATAATTGGCTGTTTCTTAATTTCACAATCTGGCATACTCCCCTTCGTGGATGATCATATCTTTCTTAATATCTCTTATGCTGGCGCAACCTGTAAACAAACAACGTAGTTAATATTTTTAGATCTGTACTCGTGATTGATAAGTAACGAACAGGGAAATTGTTAGAATGGAAGGCGTAAAACAAAAAATAGTGCTTCAAACACTGACATGTAACGGGTTCGAAATGAGAATCACACAGTGTTACCCACTCCACGTAACATTGTGGTTATACGCCCAACATCTAATTTGGGCATTTTAATGGAAAAAATACACTAACAATTAGTTCTATATGACCTACCTGATAAGGCCATAGCCTGCTCGAATTCATCGGTGAGGATCTTGAGCACTTTCTTCACTCCATCCTCGCCAGCGCAGGACAGCCCCCATACAGCTGGACGCCCAACGAAAACCTACAAAACCGTGACAGTTTTTGACATCTTCTTCGTGTTTGAAATAAAATTATGGAACCAATTTTCACACAATTTGAAGAACTCACCATTTTGGCGCCCAGGGCGATCGCTTTGAAGATGTCAGTCCCGTAACGGATTCCACCGTCTAGGTACAGCTCACACCGGTCACCAACAGCTTTCACAATTTCAGGAAGCGCTTCGATCTGCAGCACGGAAACTCATTTAAAAACTCTGCAAATTCATGACACAACGGTTTATTATTTTCTTCGTGAAGATCCAATGATGGAGCCACTCTCTTCTGTTAAGACCATAACTTAAAGTATGTTAGTTGGAAAACCATTTAGAAGTCCAAACTCCATGAAGAACACCAAACACTCATTTTCAACTGGCGCCAGTGTTTGCACATTTCCGTGTTATCGCCATTTGTGAAAGATGTATCCAACCCAAAATGCTCTAAAGTAATGATGTAATATTTGGTAGGACTCACTGAAGCTGGGCAGGTGTCCAATTGACGCCCTCCATGGTTGGACACAATTATAGCGGGTATACCCATTTCGGCAGCTATAACAGCATCTTCTGCAGTCAAAATACCCTTCAAAATCACTGGCATTTTGGTTATGCTGAAATACCACAGACGTTACCACCAGCCAAATGAAACCAACTTTTTAAATCACTTCACCAAAAGTAACAGTCACCTTTGAAGCCATTTGACATCTTTCCATGTGAGTGTGCTGTCAAAAAGTGAGTTCACATAGGATTGAAGACCTGACCCATCGCTGCCTTCAAAATTGGCTGGGGCGATTCCCCGTAGGTTCGCCAACCTATTAAATAAGGGAATGAAGATACAGTGAAGCACCGTACATATAACCCAACTGAGACCTAATTCTACCACACGCAGAACTGCATTGATGTTCTGAATTCGTCATGTAAGTGACCTCTTAATATTCGATTATAGTAGACTTACTCGAGATGAGAAGGTAGACTGAACTTGTTTTTGCAGTCAGCGTATCGCTTTCCAAAAACAGCTGCGTCTACTGTCAATACCAGAGCCTGGAACCCAGCTTTTTCCGCTCTTTGAACTAAATTACGCGTGATATCTCTGAAAACAAATCGTGTTATTGAAATCAAACCTAAAACTGCAGACATTTCAATTAGTACCAACGTGTTAGCTACCTGTCTTTGTAAATGTAGAGCTGAAACCACTTGGTGGTGTGTGGAGCAGCCGCCGCCACATCTTCGATGCTCGTTGTCGACAGGGTGGAGAGGATATAAATTGAACCGGTACTCGCGACAGCTGAAATAAACGTGGTTATGAAAAGTTTAATGTGAGATGATTACCTACTGTAGCCTCCGCTCATGTGTTATTCTTGTTGTCATTGTGACTACCATATCCGTCCCTCTTAAATTCCCGTTTGAATTTGTCGAGTATTGTATGCAACCTTTTTACCGAATAAAGCCTTTATGCTTTCTCGTAGACAGGTCTTTCAACTACAAAATAATGGCTCTTCGTGAACAGCAGGCATCTAAAATGTCTGGTCCACATCGAGTATAAGGCATTACTGTACAAAGAGCCACTGCGGTATCAAAACCTTCCGGTAGAGGCAACAGTATAAAACTACGTTGGAGGTTTGCAGTGTAACTAAACTTTGTAGTAATTATCGTATAAATGTTGAAAGTACCTCTGACGTTGGCTATTTCGCCTTCTGGGCAAGCCAATCTTTGCATAGCAGTGGGCGAAACTCCGATTGGCACTGGGACCGTTTTGCCCATGACTTTTGAAGTGGTGTCCAATTTAGACACGTCTCTCAGCATGCGTGGTTTAATCCTCAATCTAAAAGAACGTATATTATGTTGGTAACTTCGAAATGCGTCAAAACCTACATAGGACATCCGGTTTCCAGTCAATCGCAGTTTTATAGGTTCGGTAAAACACGTTTGGCCACGAAGGCCTCGGAAGGGGGCCTGGAGAGGCGACACGATAAACGACCCTTCTGGCCAGGGAGGAGTTTTTGGGTGGAAAACGACTTTCAAAACGAGGAGGTTCAGGATGCTGTCAAAAAATGGCGTTGAGGCGTGTAGCGGAAGGTATACGACGGGGTTATAAAAAAACTGGTCTCTAGGCCACAAAAATGTATTGACCTCAATGGCGATTATGTAGAGAAATAATGACATGTTTTGACACTTATCTTGTAAATTTCAAAACAGACCACGGTTGCTCAGTCGGTTTCAGCGATTGTTATTATCACCCTACGCCCTTTTCTGAGGAGAAAACTCACAAGGAATTCGAGGAGATACCACAGCAGTTATTGGTTAGACTATAGTAGTCTTAGTTGTGGACTCATAGACACGAAGTCAAGATTTAATTAGTTGTGACCAGTTTTGTCACATTTCTCGTGCTTTGCAATGACTGAAGAACTTCATTTATTTAGATGCAGTTTCCTTCATAATGAGTGTACCAATAATACCAGCATCTAAAATACACTGTTTGTACCACAATCCCTGCTCCTTCTCTCTGAAAAATTGTTACTCCAGATATCTATATTATCATTATATTTGTTTCTGAACTGGATTTACCACGTTATAATCGTGAAAATAGGAAAGGCCGCTGGAATAAACTGCATAAATCCAGAAATGCTGAGGCAGATGGGCCCAGCTGGGGAAAATGTGCTCGTTATATTATAGATATAACTGCCACAAGACTGGGGGATATCGGTTATTATTCCGATTTACAAGAAAGGAGACAACCGAGAATGTGGTAACCGCTCTGCTGTTTACTACATCAACGGGAGTAAGACGAGGCTGCTGTCTGAGCCCAGTGCTCTTCATAATCCTTGTGTACCAAGTGATCAAGAGATGTAGAATTACGTCAAGAAATTCTTCTTAGGGCACTTCAAAATGCAGCCAGTACACCAGACAGAATTGGCTTTTGCAGATTCGTCCTCCCAAAAAATCCAAAAAAAGGGGATTGTACGCTGAAACCGTGACTGAGCTGTTGAGACCGGTGAACGAGGGACACTTCTAATCAGATTCATGAGCCCGTACGAGTTATTTGTGAAGAGTTCAAAAGTCTGCTTTCTCTTTTCAAAAATCAATTTCGTGTTCCAAGTTATCCCACTATCCCCAAAAATAAGCAAGAATGTTTAGAGTAATTGTTGAGTTTACCCCATGGGGTCCTGCAGGAACCGTCGCCGGATACGTTACGCTGCTTCTTGTCCTCACAAAATGACTTTTCGGTCTTTACGACATCAGCGAATTTAATGCTATTGTTTAATTCCATCCACGCGTTTGCTTACGGTACGTTTTCGTATGCCCCTACATTTTTCTATCAACTATATTATATGAGAATTGTAGTAATTTCGTGGCCAAACGCGCCATTCGTCCGTCCCCATGCTCGCCATATTGGTTGCGAAACATGTTGCGCTTTCACCCCTTGGTGGCCAAACGTGATACTCCCTATAGGTTTTTATGATTTTAGGTATGAGGAACTCCTACGGTGCATTAGCAAAAATCTCTAAATTCAAACAGACTCACTTGAGAAAGGCAGATTTGTTCAGAGCAAGCGTCGTCTCGCTGCAGGCTCCACTATTGTAGTAGTCCATCGAATTTTTGGGCAGTTTGGATTGGGCAAGCTGCTCGAATTCGCTTATGCAGCAGAAATTCTTGATTTGCTCCGCCATCCTCGCAGTTCCCCTTCTCGCGAGTGGTGCCTTCAGACTGGAGAATGATAAAGGCTTTAATACCTATTTGGGAAGATAAGACATCGACCGTAATTCGTTTAACTTTTATCTTGAACGCGATAAGGGAATGGTATGTAGTTGCGTCAAAGGAATTTGAAGGACAGGTTTTCAAGTCCAATTTGTTCTTTTCATTTTCGCATGCTCTTGTACACCCCCAGCTTCCTAATTTTTTAAAATTTGATTACTTTAACCTTGGACGGAGTTTAAATTGGCAAGATTTTATGTAACACCAATCCTTTCTGTAACTGTAGAACGAAGAGGCAACAACCACATTTTCATCTGACCTTCTTGAAACTTTTTTCCTCAAAACGCGTCAATAGTTGACATAAACGAACCGAGTGGTTCCTTTCTACTTGGTTATTTGTCAATATTATTCAATTACTCATTACTGTATGTGTCAACAAAATATCCAGTTAATGAACAACAAGCGAGTCATCATCGAAAATATTACTATGGCATTCTGATGAAATAACCAGTTGGGTTTGTCATTCCTGTGAGCTACAACTGACAAGAAAAACATTGGAACAACGTGTGTGTACCTTCTATAGTATAATTTCACACAGATAATACACACGACGGTTGTTGGTCCTTGAGTACCTAATGTATTACGGCCACCTCTATTTTTCCACCTTTTTCCTCAAAGGTAGACGGATTGTACCTACACTAGAAAAGTAGGTACAAGTAGGCGGGGGCGATCGAAAAATAACGCCGAAAGGCAATTCAATTCAAACTCCAATAACCCTTCTACATCCTTCTACCTCAAACACCATATTTAATAAATGTCACATTCAAGATAAAAACCACCGTCATTGACTCTTCTGACATTCGAATTGGACGTGAAGCGGACCCACGAGTTGACAGCCAGATCAGCGATCTTATTGGCTGTTATGTACATGGATGGCCGTGAATATGATATCGAATATTCCTGCTTCATTCCATTGCGGGTATCACTAGACTGTGAACTGTTTGAAGTCAACATTCATACTTCCACTCTCCTTCTTACTCCAATCAAGTCATTTTATTTCAATAAACTGGAGTTCTACTCAGTTATTAATGTGCACCATAATTGTACCTGACTTTAATAACGACCACAATGTCATGTTCAGGCTGCCTCATTATTCCACTTCAATAAATTCTTACTTGGCTCTATTTTGCCGAATTAATTCTAGGTTAACTGCCTGTCACAATGAATTCATCCGTCAAATGGAAGTAGGTACATACATAAGGTATACAATGCTTATTTATCCCAACTTTCAATTGGAGAATGTAGCTGTTACTGGCTAGAAAACAGTTGGAAATCCTTGATGGTTTAATTTGTGTTAGATATTTAATCTACGTTTCAATAATATGAGTTTAGCTTCAGTTTTGCTCATCGTGAATTTATCCTTCAAACAGGAGGTACATTCATAAGGTATACACAGATTAGGTATTTATCCTAAATTTCAACTGGCTTTGTTGGTGACTCGAGTTGAAATATTTGACGAAAGTGTTCAAGGGACCTGTTGAATTGAAGATAATGCATTCATTTCAATTTAATGCATTCATGACATTTCGAATATTTTTCGATATACTCGTACCTACCTACGTATAAGTAAGTACCACTGTTTGAACAGGTACCGCACTTGATTCACTCCCCCCCCCCCTCGACACACACACCTCCTACTCTCTCCGACCTTCTTGTGTGTCTAAACTAAACGGTACTTTGTTATTACAGCGTGGGTTTTGTGATCGACTTCGTGCGATGAGTACTTGAAAGAAAGTGTTTGCACTTGAAAGTTTTTAAGTGATCGAATTGAACAGGACGGTACAGAGTGCGTATGATTTGTAGGGAAATTTCCTCACCTTAAAGATCGCCCCTGGACGAAAGGAGGGTTGTGAAGCTGCTAACAAAACTGTTAGGATACAAATAATTGTTTCCTACTGGACACTTCGAACAGCTCTCAACAACCAGTGGTGACGAACTAACTGTCCATAATATTGTGCCCCTGGGCGTCCTTGGGGCGCTCGTCTTGAGGAATTCGAAGGCCCCGAAGTATCATGAAATTAATATTGACCGTCTTGATGAGAACGTGAATTTATTTTGTGGTTTTGAACGGTAGAAAGCAATGTGAGCTCCCCCAATAGGCGTGGAAGTTGTTTTCGATTTCCTTATACCGATGTTCATTCAATCAATACAACAAGTGGGAAAACTCGTTCATTTCATCCAGTTAGCTCATATTAATTTAACAACTGAAGAACCTAAACAATAATGACGAACAGAATCTGATGTGCTTTAAAATTTGATTGATGAGAATCGAGGAAAACTTTTAAAAAACACGGATGAATCCGATGTCTCACGCTTGTTCTTCATCCGTATTTTTTAAACGTTTTCCTCCATTCTTATCAATCAAATTAAACTTGCTCCAGTTGCACTTCATTATCTTTTGCTCATCCTCAATAAACTACTTCTATTTCCTGTCCACTGTCAGACTATCATAACAAAACAACAACAAAAAAATCCAGTCATGCAGCATTTGTCTCCATTTTACTGGCTTTTAAAACTCCCCAAAACCCCCTTCAGCTTATAGATTTTTCAACGCTGAACACGATGGTGAATTCAGAATTGCGATATCTCATTCCGTTATCAGATTAGAGCAGAAGAAACTGAAGAACATCTCATGTATCAACCACATTTCTTCATCTTCAAAGTGCTCCAGTTTGAGAACGGAAGAAGATACAGCAATTCTGATTTCACCATCGTGTTCAGCGTAAAACCCCCGTTAAAATGACGTGTCACTCGTCAGACTATTTCATTTTGGGATGTTATGGGTAGTCCCCCCCCCCTCCTCCTCCTAAAACTCCCCAAAAAACCCCATTAGAGTGGCCCGATTCTGCCAATCTACGAACTTAGGCTTTTGATTGACAGGAAGGATTGTCAGAATTTTGAAAATCGGCAAAACTTCAAATTGACAAGGTTATGCTTCAAAAACTGATAAGATTGACTGTGATGCTAGTTTACCAAGTTTAGTCAAACTTTTACCTAGGATTTTGGCTGTGCGAAACCCTTAAATTCCTAATCTATCTTAGATGTTCCCATCAGTTGGGAACATTATAGTTACTATAATGTTGAGTAAAATTTGAGACGGATTGTTCTCAATAAAATTTCGCAATAATTTAAAAAAGAAAATTTTAGATGAAGGAAAAACTCCTGAAGCAACTATACCGATCCTACATCACTAACCATCACGATTTTTCCATCGGAGCATTAAGTATTTATCTTAAATCTTAGTCGGTTACTTCTGGGGAGCCTACAGTAATCTCAAAGTAGTAATTTTAGTGTGAAACTACTGGCAGTTTTGGCATCAAACAGTATTTTTTCCTGAAAAGTTGGGAAAAGTGGGTTAGGCTGTGTTAATAATCGGTTTCAGTAAAGTCATCATTTACCCTAAATGATCATATTATGATTACTTACTTCCTTATCATATTATGATTAACTTCCCTATTAAGGAAGTTACTGAAAACAGTTTTTTCGTTAAAATCCACTCTTCGAATTGTTGGTTTTCTCAGTAACCTCAAAATCTGTAGTTTATTGCTTTTATTTTTAATGATTTGTGCAATAATCAGAGTGTCACCTTAACGTATTAAATACGTTAAGGTGACACTCTGATTATTGCACAAATTTTGAGAAACAAGTAAATGTCATTAAACTTGGAAATTTCTTGGGTTACCTTGAAGTCAGTTTAAATCCGAGATGATCTAGATCGAATTGTCTTCGAAACACCAATTGGACTCTTGCTAGTGCGCCGAACTCGAACGGTTGTCCACTATCGTATTTATTTATACGTACGTCAGTATGGGAAAAACTGGTTAGATAAACGAACCGTCAACACCGTCAGGTCTGCATCAAAAGCGAGAGGATACTTGGGAGCATTTAACAATCTTACGTCCAACTGAAAATAGATTGGTCCATGACCTTCCGACGTCCACGTCCTTTTATTTGGTTCCCACTTCTCTCCCATTCGACTCTTCTCTCATTTTTTCCCCGTAGTCCCTCGATGAACATAATTGCCGAACCAACCTAATTTCCACAAGATTCCGGAATTTTTACTTTTCAATACCCCGAGTTCGTTATACACAGCCGCAGTGGGCCCAAATGGCTGTTCTCCGAATAAAAACTTGAGCGTCACTGTTTCCGATTATACACCATGTTCCTATACCTAAAACACTCATTTATTAGGTGCCTAATCATCTATAAATTCATGTTTTTCGACCAATTTTTCAACGCAGAGGCGACTGGAGCCGTCTAAAAATGTTTTTGTTCAACAGAAAAGTTGTACACAATTACATTCTGCACCAAATGTATACTGGGTGGTTCTTAATGAACGTCTCACCCTTTTTATTCGATATGAAGAGAGATAGCAAAAACTTATCGAAGTAACGTCCCCTTATTTTTTTTTTTACAAAGAATTCAACTGTCACATTTTTGTGCGCCGCGCATGCACATAAATGCCTAATGGCTACGCATGCCAACTTTGATTTTTCAAATCTGATTTTACGTCAAATTTCAGGATCTTTTCACTTCGACAACCTTTTTTTTGGGCGCACCCAGAAGTGCCCAAAGTTGGACTAACCGCGTTTGCTCGTAATTTCGATAAAGCTACGGTTACTATGGATGCATGTTCTAACGAATTCGCTTGAACAAACAAACGCCTGCTTTCCAATGAAAGTGGATTTACTATGGGAGGGGAAGCATTTTTTTTTCTTTTGGCAGTGGATTTGGGATGGTCTGAAACGGATTTTGAAGTGAAAATTTTTCGAAAATTCGAGTTTTACAAATTTTGGACTGAGAACAATAGCTACATTTTCTTCGAAAATTCGCTAAAAGTAAGGTCCTACAGACGACTCACGTTTTTCCACAAGAGCTGGTTCTGAATTCTCAAACTCCTGTGGCCCCACTCTTTCATGCCAAATGACAGAGATTTTGGCATCATCAGAAATGAAATCATCAAAAATCCACAGCAAATCTTTTGTCATTAAAATGAAAGTTGCTGATTTCATTAACTTCAGTTCATGGTGGCCCCAATTTTATAAAAAGATTTGCCTAAGTGATGATTCGTATGGCAAAAATGTTCCAAGAGACCAAAAAAGGGCTTATGCCATATCACAATGCAGAGAAATGACATTCTCCCAAGAACCCCAACAAAGTGCAATGTAAGACCATTGGTCTTAGACCAACATCGCAGGTCTAAAAATGGACACATTCAGACTTCGAAATGCAGACGAGCGAATTCAGGCTGCTTCTAGAAAAGCCTATTCAACAACAAAAAATGGATGACAAAGGAAACTCGTACATCCCATTCGATAAAACGAACTTCTAGAATCCCATTTTGTCACTGCCCACGACAACGACGTCCACAGAGAAGAGCTAGAAACTTCAAATTGATTTTTAGTTGTTATAATATATTTATTGGTTATAAATATTATTTCATGTACAGAACAGTGTTTAAATTAATTAAAATATATTCTGAAAACATTCTGTTTGTATTTGATTGCTTTCCACGAAAATGCATAAAAACATTTTGTTTACCGCAGAAGAAAACATGTCCTTAACACAGAAAAATCTCTAACCCCCATAAAATATTTTATGAGTACATAGCATGTAAATTGTATGTAAAAAACTACTGTGTTTAGGTTTGCACAGTTTTTTGTCGCTCCGGTAAAATTTGCAAAATTGGACATGCCTTTCTGCAGTTCACATGTGCACGTACAAGTACGGTGCTACAAGACTCATCTTACAATCTAACCTAACAGTGGGTAGGATAAGAAATAATCAAACGTACACCCGAGGCAAAGTTTGAATTTTATTCATGAGAAAATAGATAACACAGGTTCATTTAAATGATCCGAATAACAATTTATTTCACTATTCGCGGCGGTTAGGTTTGAAATTATCGACCTGTTATTGACATTTCATTGAGCACTATGCCTTCATCCATTCCCGAAAAGTTGAAGTAGAAGAATTAAAGATAAGAATAATGTTTAAAATTAGTAGGTATGTAAGTACCTAGTAACCGTTCAACGGCAATGAAATGGTAGGGTTCGCAGTGGGAGGGTTAAAATGTCGAGGTATGGCAGTGAATTGAGCGCAAATGGCAGAGTTGGATTGTTTTTGGATGCGTAACAGGGAAAATTTAATACACAAGGAGGGATGTACTGTGAAGAAGTGAGCTTATAACAATAATAGTTGATAAGTAGATTTTAGATGAAGTTATTGCTTGATTTAGAATTGTACAACAATAACTTGATGATGACATGCTTGATCTAGATATTTTACAACAATAACATGATAACATGCTTGATCTAGATATTGTACAACAATAACTTGATAACATGCTTGATCTAACAATAACAACATGACAACAATGATACTAAGAACGTACAACTACTGATATAAACCGGTGATTTCTCTTCGAATAAATAAATGTCTAATAAATAATGCAATGAAGTTAATGAGAGCCGAGAAGACAAGACGGTACACCAACACATTTTTGATTTTTCTTTCCAAATTGATAATACAATAATATTTATTCACGCACAAATACGTTCACTAAACTAACCAGTGTTTCAAGTAGTAGGTACACACAGTGGGTCTGTTGTGAGTAATTTAAAACACAATCGTGATACTCAGATCAGAAAGGTACAAGTACCTCAAAATGAAACAAGTTTCAATTTAATTCTAATATCACATAAACAATATTATTTTTGTTTTTTATCGTTAGTTGAATACCGTTTGTTGTAAAACCATGCGTTTTCTGAAAAAATAAAAATAAAATTAAAATACAGAAACCAAAACGGGGTTCATTTTAAAGTCCGTTCCACTATATTTGACTAGGTATATCTACCTATTATCACGTTGATTGGAGACGATTTCATTTTATTTTTCTTGGGGGGGACATTGAAGAGTTTGATACATTTCACTTGTTATAGAACGATTTCTGTTGGGACAAACCACGGATTGCCGACACTTTTGAAGAGAGAACGTTCAAACTGGTTAGTTCCACCAATGTACAGGTAATGTATCACAAAGGTAACAAAATTACAGTATACACCTTCAAGATCCTAACCCAACGTCAAAGGCCTGTACAGACCACAATTTACACGGTCGGTGACCGGGAACTATTTTCCAAAACGGATAAACCTTTCAGTCAGAACTACTCATTAAGCAAAAGTCTTAGCATAGCGATTAAAATACATAGGTTTTTCTCTCTTTACATACTTTTAATAATTATATTAAAGAAAACGACGCTGATAAATATGTACCAGGGTAAACGGGTGTGCCAACCGAAGCTACTTTTGGGTAAATTATTTACACAGCTTGCCAGGGTGCTGTCATCACCAGAATCCAATAACGTATCCAGCGTTAGTTAGCCAGGGCCGCGACGCGACTTTGATGACGATGTGGCGGTCGTCTACCCACATTTCCTCGATATTTTCACGGAGGTAAGTGTGCAGCTTCACTCCGGAGGTGAGATCCCACAGCTGGAGGGAGAAGCCGATGTTGAGGACGAGAAGGTTATTCCATATGGTTTCCATGCCTTGGAGACGGCTTTCGACGGTGAACTTGACGTCTTTGCTCGAGTCGACGAGGCCCCTAACATGGACCGTGTAGCCCTCCGAATAAATCAGCCTGTCGTCCGAGGTAAGCAGGACGGGAAGATGGGGGTTGGTGCAAAGCAGGTCCACCTCCACACCAGTGTGAACGGACCAAACGTTGAGGTTACAACTGTTCTCCAACTGGTTAACCGTCAATTTGGAGCAGAAGAAATTCTTCGACACGACTAACTCTGAAGAAGGTAGTGAAGTCTTCACTTTCACGTCAACTTTGTCGGTTTTAAAGTCGTATATAATAATGTAGTGCTGATTGAGGCTATAAGCAAGAAATACCTTGTCGTCTAAGGCTTCAATACATGTAAACTGCGAGCAGGGGTGACCAGTGTACGTGTGAAGGTTAACCTTCCTCAAAAGCTCCCCCGTTTTGTAATCGTAAAAATAGAGGAAACATGCGTTGGTCAAATCCTGTATAACTAAAAATTTGTCAGTAATATTCACTGCAAGCATGGAACCTGTTGGAGACCTGTGGTTGCTATGCTGTTTCAAATAAGTTGGCACTGTAATTTCATAGTGCTTGGCAAAGCTCTGATTTTGTTTCATCATACAAATGAGATGTCGATCTTGAGTATAAAACAAAATATTGCCTTTAACGCTTACCGCGTCAACGTCCTTGGATGAATCCATTTTACTTATGCGCATAGGATTGTTTAGGTTATGTATACTATACGCGGCCAGTCCATAGTTATCCACGCTGATAAGCAGCCCATTTATGTAGTGCTGGGCGTCCACTTTGTTTCTTATCATCGAATAATTACCTTTGCGCCAGTTCCTCTCTAAAAACTTGTAACGGTTGAAATGGGACCGCCAGTGACATGGAGTCGTGAGGCGAGTGGCCTCTGGGTCGAATTTGTGATCCTTGTACACATTGCCTGGGTTAGTGATGAGGGACCATGACGTCTGAAGATAATCCTTGTGGAGGATCCTCGCTTTGGAACATTGCACAGACCAGATCTTGTTGCTGTTGATGACTTCGTGCCATTGTAATGAAACGTAGCTGCATCTTATCAAATCATCGCTGCCCAGATAAAGAAAGATTTCTTCTAGTACTTCGATTGGGAGGTTACTAATGAAGTCCATGCCAGGAACTGAAAACCAAAGTTTTAGCTATATCAGTACAGCCAAATGAACTGCAAGGAACACAAATTGAGTCAGGATTTAGAATTTATTGAATTGCAGAGATTCCAGGATAATATATTCCTCCATAATAATATTGAATCTGTCGACAATTATTTTAAAATGTCGTCATCGACCATCATTTGCAGATGATGGACAACCTGAACCGGATTGCTACTACTGCCAATATGTTGAAGAAAACCGAAGAGACACGATTTTATCAGAAATGATAAAACAGAATTAGATTCACGTCGGACAAATAAGTAAATGGTTGAGAGTATTTGGTGGACAAGGGATCAATGAACGGATTATAAAAATTTGGTGCGTTGAACATTGATTTGAACCTTGTCGTTCTAATTGTATTGTGAATTCAATATGTTTCATAATGATTCTCCTCGGAGGGAACATTAAATGAGGAGGATCATTAGGAAACAATATGTCATATTGAATTCACAATACAATTAAAACAACCAGATCAGGTGATCAATAAATGAGCAATTACGACAATTATTGTCATCATCAATTATTTATAATTATTGTCATCATTGTGAGATCAACCCTCCTTACGAAATAAAAACTGGTAAAGTCAACAAATTTATCGAACACCACTCTAAACCCTGTAACCTACCCAGATCCGATAGGCGTACGACTAAGGGAAAAGGCTGGGAAGCTATTTCTTCGATCGGATTCGGAAAAACGTCGATGTTCCTTCACAAAGCGGGGATCACAGGAGTTATTGATAATTATTTGCATCACTTTCCATCAATATAAACTACGAAGTCAGTACGATTACAATAAAACTCAACATCTGGTGTCCGACAACCCACATTACTCAACTTGTTGCACTTAAGGGGCAACACTGCGAACTGAGTGAATGGTACATATTAGGTATGTTCCAGCGCTTCACAGTTCCGGAACTTTTCCGGAAATTTCCGGCGCAGTAGCCGCGCGCAGGAAGAACTGCGTTCCAGCGCGTTGAGTCCCAGAACTCGATCATTTGGGACCACGTTCCAGCGCGGCGAGTTCCGAGAATGTTTCCGGCCAGTTCCGGGACTGTTCGGAAAGAATCGAAGGCAGGGCCCGGGAAAAGAACTTGAAAGTTAACCGGTCATCGACGTGATAACCTACCTAAATACTCATTCCTCATCGCTCACTCCAAGTGAAAACGTGAACGACTTTTACATTTTTCTAGCGCCTAACAGTGTCGGGTAGGCATAATTAAGTCGTCATTTGACCAAATGTAAATTATAAGATTACGCTTTCAAAATTCAGGCGTTTGTGCTCTTTTAAAGAGGCAGACTGAGGAATGGCTACTGCGCAACACGAAAACTCCTACACAAGATCGGGAAGGCTGACTCTCCTCTATGTCAATTTTGCCTCCAAACCGACGAAACACCACAGCACCTCATCTTGGAATGCGAAATGTACGCATCAATCAGAGAGCAACTCCTACAGAGACTGCCAACGATGACCACCAATCCGTTCAACCTTGACTCCCTCCTGGCAGAGGACAACTCAGAAATTTACTGCGTCCTATACGATTACCTACTACAAACTGAAATTACGCTATGACCTATATAAAAGTGATCAAATAATGATATTATTTGTAAAATACTGACATTATTGACGATATCTTCCATTGTAAAATACTTAACAGTGTATAAACATGTACTATCAGGCTGTATGTTGATTCGAAGCCAATAAATTAAAAAAAAAAAAAAAAAAAAAAAGAGGAAAAGGACAATATAAATATGAGTCAATACAACTCAGAATGCAATTTGCAACTAGGTAAGTGTGCTCTTGGGAACAAAAAACAGGCGGAGCTAGGAAAGTCGAAAAATATAAAGGTGAAAGCAATACGTACAGAGTAGGAGGTAAGTTGACCAACTGGGACTAGGACATTTACTATCATGTTAAATGCATTCACGTCTTCAAGTACTTTCGCATTTTAATTTCTTTCCATCTTGTTTTGAAGCGCGTGAGGCAAAAATGAAATAAAAAATAACTTATATTCTGATTGCTTTTTCCTGGTCAATTCAAATTACTCGTAAGTACTATATACCTAGTGATTTATATTGAATAACTCGATTTATGATAACTATAAGATACCTAACTGTTATATTAGGTATAGTTAATCAATGAGAATTATTCTGAATGACTTAGGATTTAGGCATTCAACATTTCACGATCCCATTCTAGCCTTGTCCATCATAATTTGAAGTTGGTGCCAATTTATGTGATTCCAATGAAATACAGAATACTGCGTGAATCGCCTTTCTATGACCCTCCAGGAAATATTACTAGGTATACAATTAGTCAAGGTAACGTAAAAGTAACTCAGATTGAAGAAGAAGGAGGTTACATTTGAGGGCGGGTACCTACGTGTATGTTCCAACCTGACCTAGTTCATGAACTGAGTTCACGAACCAGTTCAGGAGTAGTGGGGATGAGTTCAAGAACTGTTGGGTTCGTGAACTGCATAGCTGGAACGACCCGAACTATTCCGGCAGGTAGCGCTGAGGGCGGTTTTGATCAGAGTAACCTTCTTCTTCTATCGCTATCAGATATGAGAACTCAACAATTTCCGAATTGAAATTCCGAATTTCAGAATCCCATTTAACGGTCTTGGTTAATTAATTGACTTGGTCTAGGACTAGAAACTGGAATGTATCTAGCATTGACCCTACTTCAAGTAACTTCTTTAAAACAAGAATAAGTGTAAGCAGAGGTCTGCTCCTTTTGTAAAAAAAAGAGATTCTTGTACTGTGGACTACCGGGTGGCGGCGGGAATTGTTGAATATTTATTTTTAATATAGTTCTAAAAACTATATGCTTACGCGTTTCTGAACACCTTCAAAACTCTGCAAATTCTTGACACAACGGTTCATTATCTTCTTTGTACAGATCACCCTTCTGTTTAGATCATTAGGTCTAAATGTCTAGATCCTAAATGTTAGATTAATTATTATTATGAATTATCACTAATAATTATAATTTATAATTATGAATTATCACTAATAATTAATAATTTTATCAAGTAGGTACCTAGTGAAAATGATTATAATTTATTGTTATGTATTAATCATTTGTATTTACTTTGAGCCGTCATTGTGAACGAACGGCTGGTCGTACAAAGCTGCGGATGGTCTTCAAAAATTCTTAGGAATAAACTCTATCTAAATATGAAATAAAAAACATACCGTTCTATATGAATTTTTCGAGATATGGAATTTTCAAAATTTCAAAATTCGTTTTGAACCCCTTCCCCTTGACCTAGGGTTATGAAAAGTTCGAGGATCAATGTGGGGCTGGTCCAAACCCAGAAACAAAATTTCGTAATTTTAACTCAACGCTAACTGGGCAAAGTGCCGCGGACGGCGTACGGACGGATTTTTTTTTATTCGATTTTCTGAATCTACGTATCTTGAAACGTAAACCAACAAATTTTGAGGGGGGGGGGGGGGGGGTTAAAATTTTTTTTTCTTTGGAGATTCCAATGGTTCATTATCGAAGATAATAAACCAAAATTAATCAGTGGACAAATTGAAGCAATTTTCAATTAAATTGAAACTGCAACATTGTTCGTATTATATCGTTTGCCTATAATTAATTTTAATGTAGGCCAAGTTGACTTCCATTCAAACAATGCACTTTATTTCAATCTAATTTATTTAAGTAGGTACCTAATTCAAAAATTATTTGGTTTGAAAATACACGCATGTTCACCAACAATCTTTCATTTCGTGGGTTATAATTTTATCTTTACAGTTTTCTGAGAAATTATTTATTTTAAAGGTACTGTACTTAGACGTATTTTATCTTACGAGATATGATTTTATGATAAAATGATTTAAATGATAAATGATTTTATGATATGATTTTATCTTGTCGAGATATGAACACTTACGTACCAGAATACGCTAAAAACGAGAACCACAAATAAAAGACACAAAACAAACTGGACCCTTCTTCTCCCACAGAAAACCCTACTATACTACGTCTTCTCCCGTGAAACTCAGGAAGTTAAATGATTTTGTGGGAGGTTATAACGTGAGATCACTGTTACCTTTCCAGTTCGAGTTCTCAACCCTCATCTCAATTCAGTGCAAGAAGTTCCCGAACTGAGCTGAACTGAGTTCATGAACTGGCCGCGGTGGAACGCGTTGTCTGCACTGAGTTCATGAACTGAAACAGGCTGGAACGCAGTTCATCATGCGCATGGCTTCTGCGCAGAACTAGTTCCTGAACCAGTTCAAGAACTGGTCAGGTTGGAACATACCTTACATTTGGTCGTTCCAGCGGATCAGTCCGAGAACCGAAAATTTCCGGGACTCTTTCCCACCATTTCAGTTCTTTCTCGGAACCAGTTCCAGAACTCAGTTCCGGGACTCAAAGCGCTGGAACATACCTATTGTTCGTTTTTCACCGCTTACAGCAAAATTCGTGTGAATTTATCTGAAGAATCATAATAAATTACACGAGACTGTTTTAAAATTAATTGTGAACTGTGGGGTAACTGGAAGGTGAACACTACTAAAACTGGTTAAATTCGTGCTGTGAACTAACCGACATGAAAAATTTTGATTTGTTTTATTGATATTATTATTGCTGAACGAACAACAGATACCAAAATCGTAGGTAAGCTGATTTGGGTACGTCAACTGCACAGACCTCACTCTGCGTTGTGGGGAGTTCTTGTTCAACCCAATGATTCTGCTGGCTCTCCGTTTTTCGTTTCTGGGTTTTCTTTTTACTTTGTTATTAAATAACATAAAAGAGAGAGAAGAAAGTGTTTCTCCTCTCTCTTTTATGTCACCTCTTGAGGATGGTGGAGGGCTTCATGCTCTCGAGGAATTCAATGAATTCATGACATGCTTCGATGATAAAACTTATCATCGAAGCATGAATTCCTTCTCCCATGACTGCGTATCTTCTCAATGGCCACATCCAACGATCCAGCCCATTCCTTCTTCCATGGATCCAGCCCAGACTTCTCCCACTCCTACTACAGTGGTTCCCAACCCGTGGTCCGCGGACCACTTGTGGTCCGCGCCGAGTTTACGTGTGGTCCGCGGGCTGTTTCAGAGTACGTCTTATAATTCACGGTTTTCTTCATCAATACGAGTATAACAATGTTTTTACTGGCTATATAACGAGACATTCATCCTCGGAGATACTTTTGTTATAAAAGTATGCCACATGAGTAATGCTGTTTTTATTTCTGATGTTAGGCGTGGAGTGATCTTGCCAGTAAAATGCAAAACCAAGGAAGTCACTGAGAGACTTAGTGTCATATTTTGTAAGCATTTTACAATAGATTTATAATGTTTCTATAACTATATTAAGACTATAACTATGTTTTTTTTTTCTAATTACTTACTCTTAATACAATGTATATTAAAGGATTTAAAATATATTTCTCTAGTTCTCAATTTAATTTACCTAGTTATAAAATCATGTGGTCCGCAGACGTTTTCTTATAGATCTTGTGGTCCTCGAGGGAAAAAGGTTGGGAACCACTGCACTACATCATGGCCTCCACCATCCTCAAGAGAGAGGAGAAAAACTTTCGGTAGGGACTTCGCCATACACGAGCGGTTTTTTCTGACAGGCGACGGTTTTTTCGAGAAGAGTGCGTCAGTGGGCTACGAGGGCTACATCCGACATATTTTTAGTTGGACATACATGGAAATCTGGTCGGAAGGCTACACAACTGTTACCATCGAATGTTGACATCATCGATATATAATTGCAACATTAGATTATCTCGATAATCGACTTCACCGGGCGTACAATGCACTAGTACCAAACTTTCTCCTCTCTCTTTTATGTTATTTAATAACAAAGTAAAAAGAAAACCCAGAAACGAAAAACGGAGAGCCAGCAGAATCATTGGGTTGAACAAGAACTCCCCACAACGCAGAGTGAGGTCTGTGCAGTTGACGTACCCGAATCAGCTTACCTACGATTTTGGTATCAGTCGTTAGTTCACAAAAAAAAAAATCGTTCGTTCAGCAATAATAATAGCAATAAAACAAATCAAAAATTTTTATGTCGGTCGTTAGTTCACAGCAAGAAATTAATCAGTTTTAGAAAAATGCCTAACTTTAACGGGAAATTCATTTTGGATAAGCTAGCTTAACTTTTAAAATGCAGCCTACCCACTGTAAAGGCGGGTTCACATGGACGCGTCATCCGCGGCAAGACGCAGGCTTCCGATTTAATTGGCCAGCGCCTCGAAGGGTGGGGGTGACGCGAAGCCTGCGTCTTGCCGCGGATGACGCGTCCATGTGAACCCGCCTTTAAAAGAGATAATCACGATTTCTTGATTTGCGTCGTTGGGTCACACGAAAAACAAAATTTGGGTGCGCCAACTTCACACGGTGAAAATCAGCTTACCCACTTTAAAAAGAGATAACGGCTATTACTGTTTCCACGCTTCTTGCTATCACAGCTTTTTCTATGTTTCATCCCTGTCATCGTCAGTTTACTTTATTGCACACGAAGTTATTTTATTCAAGTTGGCGTTACCTAGTTCACACAAAAAAATCACTTTTACGAAAAAAATACACATAGGTACCTAATACTATTATGTGTATATCTAAATGTTGGTGTCTTTCGGCAGTGAATTCAGGATGGCCTGAAACGGATTTTGGTATTTTTTGTGTGGGAAATTTGAGTTTTAAAAATGTCGGACCGAGTACAATTGCTTTCTTTACTTCGAAAATTTGCTAAAAAGCGCGAACCGTTCTGAAAAGTGCGGCGGTTTGAGGATGTCTGCCGCCAGGAGCGCTCATGCCGCTACTGTAATAATGTAGAGGATGCTGTAGGTACGTACCATTTTTCACATCGTAAGTCCTTCGTATTTTCCTTCGAGAACTTGAAGTAGTTTGAATTCCTACAGGAGTACATCCTAGTCGAACAGCCGCTAACATTGTGGACAATGTTAAACGAAGACACAAACGTAACAAAACAATCAACAACTTGTCAACGATGAGGTTTTTCCGGCTTCTCTCTAATGAATTTGTAGAACCACAATAAAAATAGGGAATAAAATGTCAATTATGTTTTCAATTTCTACAGGGTTCTGGGCAAGTCATACTGACGACGCGATCCAATCCATATGATTTAATTTCAGGAATAACAAAGTTAGCACTTGCCGAGTGAAATCATCGAAAAGATATGAAATGAAGCTCAGAATCGGATACAAGCGACGTAGGTACTAGCGTTTCATATCAAAACCTACAATATCGATAATATCGATATCGAGACTATCGCAAGGGGCCGATATTAGATATCGATATATCGGTCAAAAATATCGATATTTCGATATATCGGTCGGATATCGACCATATTTAGAACATTTTCTCAGTACTGTATGAGGATCGTTTTCACTGTTATGAAATTGGGAAAATAAGGGATAAGTAACGCTGAAATGGTAAAAATAATTCAAAACTTTATTTCAGGACTTTAATTACAATCAAAATCATTCCAACTTTAGACTGGAGAGGAGAGCAAACGTTGAAAATAATGCAAAAATTTACTTTAGGACTTTAGTTCACCATAGAAATACAATTAAACTGCTTTAGAATGGAGAGCACTCCACACTTTTGTGCTCAGTCTCTTCAGGAACGCCCGTTGGGTTAGGTGCTCCGAAGTTAGGCGGTTGCCGTCATCCGTCATGACACCGCTGTGCCTCAGTTCTGACTCAGCCGCAGCGCAGCAGACACCAATAACAGTGCCTCGGAATATTTTTCAACACAGTATTCCTTAAATTTTCGCGTGCTAAAGGGTGATTTAACAGCACGATATATCGGCTAAAAATATCGATGATCGAAAATATCGGAAGATGCGATATCGATACGATAATCGAAATATCGTCAGCAAATACCGATATATCGATATCATATCGGGCATCGCTAGTAGGTACTCGTACTAGATATCGTGGGCACAAAGCCAAAACCACGAATCTGCAAAATTGTAGTTTTGAGAAAAACTGCTTCAAAGCTTTGGATATCAGCGAAAAATCAACTTTTTCCATTACAAACGAAAAAATGCTTCAGTGACATTCGTAATGATCGTTCCTAGGATGTCCAAACGGTTTTTCAGATCCGATATTTCCAAAATTCTCGAGTCAAATGAAAAAATCATAGTTTTACTTTTGTGGAGCTTTCGACTAGTTCTATGGACGTTCTAATCTCCATGAGTAAATTTGGACAGGAAAATGGGAAGAAGAAGGGGAATTTGTGTGTTGATTTTGATTGAGTGCAGGTGTCTGTGTAGTAATTTATTAAATCAATTTTCTTTTCTGTTTTCGGCTGCCGAGAAAAGCTTGACCCAGGAAAGAAACCGGATGGAAGGCAAACTACTATCAAAATTATTATTTTTACAAATAGTGTGTGCATTTTTTTTTTTTTTTTTTTTTTGTTAAATAATATTTAATAATATATCAATCCTATGATGTAAGAAGTGTAAATAAAATGGAACATAGCGGATGGTATTGTACAGTGTTGTTGTTCACCAACTACCAATAATATTTAGAACAACTAAGTAGGTACTTATTCCTGTACTTATGTTTAAGTATGAAAACTATAGTCGGAAACTCATTGCCAGAGAATTGACATTCCAGTTGGGCTTAGGTACATAGTTTTTGATTGAATCCATGGAAGAATCTTCCTTCTTCCATGGATTGAATATTTTTTCAAAATCTCCTGTCCTCCCGCCCCAACTCGGCGGCCGTAGTTCCTGGCTTTCCCGCTTGGGGCGCTAGGATGTTCTTATAATATAAATAATATTGGAACGAAAATGCTCTTTTTAAACTGAAATAACACTTTATTGGCGGTTTTAAAATTTCTGGAAAGAGTATAGCAGTTTTCCGCACTTTCGGGTCGAAATCCAGCTGACTCTCTCAAGTTGGATTCACATGGATCCAGAACCGCGGCATGCGTAAAACGAATGGAGGGGGGAAGGAGACATTCAGATGGATGCGTTTCACGCATGCCGCGTTTCCGGATCCATTCAGCTTCAGCCATTCGCAAGTCCACTCACCAGGTCTGGCAACACTGTTCCACGCTAGCCCGGTTCTGTTAACTTACCTCAAATTCGTTTCGTTTCAGTTGCTTCGATTGTCTTCTATTTTAGCTATCTTCACAAGGTGAGTTTTAAAAGAACCAACTACTAGCTTTTAGCGCCCTACCGTAACCGTTATGGTTGATAGTCAGCTTATTTCAGCTTGATAGTCAGATTATTCAGCTTGATTCACTGTCGATTCATACTTCTCTCTATTACAGCAAGCACTATGCCGCAAATTAAAAAGAAGAAGGCGAAAGACGATTCGGACACCTCAGACACTAGCATCGATTCCGATAATGAAGTTAGTTTATCTGTTTATTGTAGCTCAGTTTATCAAAACGCCACATGCCAAGTTGCAGGGGGCCATTTTCCTTCCACTCAATTCAAAATGTTCTAGTGTAGCGGTTCTCAACCTTTTTCGTGACTGTGCCCCGAAAGAATGAAATTATGACTGCGAGTACCGCTCGCGCATACGAGTATTAATATTTTCATAATGGTATGTGCTTACCTTTATAACGTGATAATTGGGCTTGTTTTTGTGCATTTCACATAAATTCGTATTCGTTACGCACACTGTGCCAGAAATGTCCCACGTTGCTGTCCATTCTTGCTCCCAAAATTCTGTCCGCCACCATTTCAAATAATTTTTTTCAAGTTATCAGGAAGTTCTGCCGTATCAACGTTTTTTTTTTCACAAAAAGGATCCAAAATGTTCTGGGTACCACCCGTTTCAATTTCAGGAAAATATCGGAGAATCTCGTTTTCTAGATTCTTCAAATGATCGATGATCAATGCTTTGATATTGATTGAAAGATCGATGTTCAAGTCTTCACACACAAAAAAAAACATGAAAAACCTGAAATTTTTGGGAAGATTGCAAGCTGTCCGGCAGAACTTCTGATTTTTTCAGTAGATAACGAAAAGCTCTCATGCTGTCAATGGAAAGAAAATATGTTGCTGTTCTGTCCTTGAAGTTTAAGATTCAACTTATTGATTCTTGTAAATATGTCGGCAAGATATGCGACTTTGGATAACCATTGCATGTCCTCAAAATTTGTTGCAAAAGCAGATTTCTGATCTTTAACATACTTCTACATCGTAATCCCCCACACCGTGTTAGTCATTGCTAGACAATCCACGACGTTTCTCTCCTACCACGACGTTATCCTAATCCATAGAGAGTAGAAATGTCTCATTCTATCTCGTACCTAGTTTATACACGCTTCAGTATGTTGTCGCATCTCTCCATGTTTACAGAGCAAGAAGCAACCAGCCAAGAAGGCGAAGACTGATACCAAACCTTCCAAATCCTCTTCGTCCAGCGGAGACTCCGGGGAAAACTACTTCGATCTCGGAAAGAATAAACGAGTTACCGTCAGAGAGTTCAAAAATAAGCTCTTCGTCGACATAAGAGAGTTCTACCTGGACAAGAACAGTGGAGATATGAAGCCCGGGAAAAAAGGTTGGTTCGTACAATCTTATATGACAATGTCATGGTTCAATGACAATCTTAACCGAAATGAAATTTGAAAACACGGAGTGTTTCCTTTTTCAGTTTCAGTATTGCAATTGTTTTTGTTCCACAAAATATGTGTGTGCTTCAATGATGGCTGCCAACGAAACACGGTGATGTTAGTTCAGTATCCACTCATCAGCTAATTTTTTAAGAACAGGATTTTGCAGTGGGCTCTAAATGTTTTATGCATGAACAATTTCAATGCAAATTCGGTTTTAGAGATTCTAAATCCTCCCTGAAATGTCGAAAATTTTCCTACTTATAAGCAGGTTGTTTCCCAAATAGCATCTGTCCTGAGTTGATTTGCAAAAACCCAAAATCTCATTGATTTCTTGGTCATCACTAGAGAAAGGTCTATTAGCGGTAGCTTTTTTCAAGGCTTCTGAGAATTAGATGAGACATCTAGTAGTGTTGGTGATGAGTACTCAATGGTGGTACAACAGTAAAGTAATGAATCATTTTAGGCTGGCACGATACTAACAATTATTATTTACCCCACATCCAATATACGTTGGTGGCGGGCAAAATGGAGATCAATCCTTTTTGCGGCTGAGCAGGTTTTTGGCGGGCCAGCTTTTACAACAGAGTTGTTTTTGGGGGATATCACATCTTTTTGCATGGCTAGTTTTCGAGTGATATCTTATACAATAAGGTTCAATTTAACAATAGTACTTACCTAAAAAGCAACTCTTCGATAACCAGTAAGCTGTTTTCCTAATTGAACTTTTATCCTAGTCAAAATTTAGTTGAAAAATTAGTACGGCTACTAATTTGCGTGAAAACGTGTTGAATACACTCCCTTAGAACGAAAAAAAAAGTTTGTGCAAAATTTCAGCTCGATCCGTTTTGTCTGCTGGGCTGTAGCCCCGTCAACAAACGAGAACGAGAACACGAAAAGCGTGAAAAATGTCAAAAACCCCTCCTACCTACTTGGTCCAGTGAAATCTGTAATGGACTACACTGACTACCACTTTCACAGGGTATACCTTCGGTTATACTACACGATTTATTTAGTAGATTTCGTCATTTTCTTGCAATGATTTATAACATATTAGCGGTGAAGGGGGAAAACGAGAAAAAAAAAAATTAATCATTCTCCCTACACCGAATTGTTTTCATCCGATTTGAAAACAGATGCCGGGATTTTCATATTTTCAGACCGGGAAAAGTGCGTGCATTTTTCAGCCAGCCTCTGCTGCCGATCCTGATTATATATAACCCTTTTCAAACCAACGGCCGCACATAGCAAATGTCGGTTCATAGATTCCACCTCCGGTTATTGTATTGTGCTTCTCAGGTGTGATGACAAAGTGCTCTTTTTTTGTCTCAGGTGTTTCTCTGACTGTCGACGCCTGGAGGAAACTAGTTGATCTTACACCGGAAATTGATGATGCTATCAAGGCAATGGCCTAGTCAGTGGTTTTCGAACACTTGATTCTATTGTTGTAAAAAACGAGGCACTTGAGCCTTCTATGCATTGACGTCTGAGGATAAATTTACAATTTTTTAAGCAAGTAGGAGTACAATTTATAGGTCCAAGGATTTTTCTTGTCTTATTATTCATGTTGCGTCACAGTTGGTGATAATCCAAGCATTTCGATGTAATAAAATCGTTCTCATTATATTTGTGTTACTGTTTCATTTATCTACTTCCCAGATGCGTTATATTGTAGTCTGACATACGTCCTTATACGTTCAAATTCATATTTGTTGTCTTATTATATTGACAATTTGGGTAACAATTAGTAAATTGTCGTTTTGACATGTTATGTCTTTACTATGGCACATAACTCAAAAAGTGTGACATTGTGACGAAGAAAGCGTTATGAAAAATGTCTAATGATTTTCACGTACAACCGATTCGTTGCTACGGAGCTTTAACTTCGCCAGTTATCATCGTACAAAAATTGTTCACCACTCGTTGGATAGCTCTCCATTTACCTAACCATATTACTTTAACCACTGCGGAGTGCGTGGCCGTCAAGCTGCGGTATGAGCGTGATTGTTTAAATACCTGTGTGTAATCATTATTGAAGTACGTGGTGTGGGAGGGGCGCAAAGACATAAAATATCCCTCGTGTGATAGGAAAGCATAGTAATCACCCTGAACAAAATACTTGGAACCCGGATATAGAATACATACACCTGAGGTATTTCTTCGTAACCTTCAATTGGTGGAAATACCTGGGACTTTGAAGAGTTCTGAAAATAGTCCTGTAAAATTGTGTTTCTTGCAGGAATGTTTTGGGTTAGTTTTGATTTCTTCCGTTTTAAATGTTTTTTGGGGTGCTGAATCCGAGGTTTGCTAACAAAATTTGTTGACGCAACATGGAAGAAAAGGTAAAAATGAACATTTATGCGGTTTATTGTTTGTAACTCGGAGACTAAACTTTTCGTATATCACCTACATTTACAAAATGAAAGTAGGTACATACAATTTCCAAATAGTGAATTTTTTTTAAATAGTGAAAAAAAAAAATTTCCTACAAATTAATCTATTTAGATTTTTTTTTTGTGACAAACCGTTCTGGCTCAAAAAATAGTTGCAAATTGGCGTAGTTTGTCTGTCTCCGCAAGCACCCACTTTTTCCACACAACACCTTTAATTTATCATTAAAGGCTGTCTAATCATGGATTTAGATCGTATATGGAAAGGCACAGGTAGGTATGTTTTCTAAAATTACAAAATGTTATTAATAACAAAAAGTTGTTTAAATAAGTCAGAAATTGCACAAAGTCAGTTACTATAAAGATGAATTTCTAACAAGGAATCTAGAAAAAGTACCTATTACATTTTGTTAATTATATTTCAATACATAATATAAAATTTGGTACACAGCCTCTTGAGACCATGGGGAGTGATTGGGATGAAGTCGGACCAGCTGAGAGACAGCGATAATGCATGTGGATCGGCTAGTTCAATATACCTATAATCTAATCATAATATGATTAGATTATAATATAATAATTATATTATATTGAAGTAGCCGATCCACATGCATTATCGCTGTCTCTCAGCTGGTGCGACTTCATCCCTATCACTCCCCATGGTCTCAAGAGGCTGTGTACCAAATTTTAGACCAATTTTTAAGACCATCCGCAGCTTGGAACGACCAGTTCACAATGTAAGGGCACTCAATTGTAAAAATGTGGCTACTCTTGACATATCAACACTAGTTATTTTAATAACAGATCTCATCACAAATATATGAATTTCTCTTTTGTTTTCCAACATCAAATTAGATTTCTGCCTCTTCTTCACTAATCACTAGTTTCTGCCAATTTAGGCACACGACGAATACGGTCATGCGAGTATTTCTAGGTTCCACGACCTTCAATTGAGACAATTTCGTATCTATCGTTTGGCAATACATTTGACATTTTGAAGGATCCTTTATATTTTGGATTAAGTTTTGTGTGCTTCCGTTCTTCATTTCTCAGAAGAATCAAATCACCAACTGCCAATGGAACAACTTTTGCTTTTCCTTTGTCAAACATAGATATCGCCAATGTCTATTTACATTAGTTGTAGGTCCTTTGTTAATAATGTCCCAATATCAAATCCTATATTCTAATATCAAATCACGAGAGAAAACCAAATTTCAATGCAATCCAAAGTGGAATATTGAATCTGTAAATAATCGAATTCAACAACTTTATTGGTGGTAGCGCGTTTGTGACGTTCTCTATTCAATTCGGTATTTTTACAAGTTATTCATAAGAGATCAGAGTTTTGAATAAAAACGAGTACTCACCATTCCCTTCCTAGGTACTCCGGTTACCTGTACCAAAATCTAACGTTTTGATAACGGAGTACCTGTACTTATCATGCCCAAACCTTTAACAGATAGCCTGTATGCAGATTTAAGAATGATCAGCTTAACTTGTGGTTGTTTGTTCATAATATGATCGGAATATGGATAATATGATTGGAATATTATTCCAATTTAATGTGACTGCAATTTGAATGCTACTTATATAGTTGGTGATATTGGCTTCAGCTGTGTGTGTAATATTATTATGCCTTTCCTTCCAAAAGTGATCGAAAACTGGTGTTAGACGTAAATTGTGTCCGTTGTAGGACGTGAAATTCAGGGAACTCATACCGAAAAGACACCGATCTAAGATTTTGCTCTCACTTAGTTTGGTGAAAACATCGTAGGCCACATTTTTAGTAAGAGTACTTATGTCGGATAAAGGTGAAACCTAGAACAAATCTTGTAGGCAGTAGGTACTATGTATTAATATCAAAATATTTTATGATGGTACTGGATTTATACATATACACATGAATAGAGTAGCCTTTCAACAATGATATTATCATTGAATAGTTTTTGTTTCGACGATTGCAACATAAAACTAACACTATAAAGTCATTTAAACTCAGTTCATTCCGGGTTGATGCAGAAATAATAACAGAATGTTTGATTTCATGATAAATGCAACATTCCTCTTGAAGTCACACAGTGGCTATGCTAGTCGAAATGCATCCCCGAATAAATGATTATCCAAGTCACGAGAAATCCGGCAAATGACGTCATGAACCCTTCTTTGGTGAGTTCCCAGGCTCCTCCGAATTCTTCCTCGTCCACGCATTGGAAACTCGAAAAGTACATGTAGATCAGGCCGGCGTTGACGATGGCGAACAAGAGAAGGGCTATGAACCCTTTGAGTGGCACCAGACCCCATATGACCCCGACAATGATTCCAAGTACCTGTCTACTCCAGTAAATAACGTCCAGAAACTCTTCCTTATCATCCCATCTCGAGTTGGAAGTAAATGCACGACTCCAAACTGATGGCAAAGGCGGTGCCTTGGTCTCCTGAGACTTGTTTCCTTTAGTGGTCGACATACTCTCTACAACTCCACTATACGAATACTGTTCAAATGTTGTCCGACACTGAGCACATCAGCGGTAGTAACTTTTCAATGGCGGTTAATTAAATAACGTAATTAGGTATAGGAATTGGTTGGGCAGAAACTAATAAGGTCATTACTATGTAAACGTAACCTGCACGTCGTCGTATTACTGTACAGCACGACGTCTACAGCTGGGTTATCAGTCGTCCCCACAAACAAGACATCCACAGGAGAGAAATTGTGTAACGGAGATTTCTCCAACATTTAACTCTCTGGTAAATCATTAATCGCCAGCTCATTTAATTAATGAAATTGATTGAAAATACCTGTAATGATAAATTAACATCGATTTATCACAACAATTTATAAGGATAGCAACACATTAGGGTACTTGCGTACTTCAATTGAGCTCCTTCCATTTCCACAAAACCTTCCTTTGCAGTAACAGGCAGTTTTCTTTTTCGGTGAAAACTCTTGGATCGATCTATCAAATTGTGGAAAACTTATAACGTCATGTCTGCGGTCAAAATATTCAACGTTATTCGTGAAGGTATGTTTAATTATCTTGAATGTTGATACTTTTCCTTCTTTTTGGTCTAGAGGTATGTAGCTACAATCTACATCTAGAGGTTTGTAAAAGCTTCAAAATGTTCATTCGCTGGAGGCTCTTTTGATGACCTATCTATTCATGAATTGATGACTTTTAGCCATGTAATATTCTGTTATATACGGTTATATTCTCGGAAAATATGTTACTCATTTGGTCTGATCAGCAGAATGAATGTTGCTAACCTTTGTCGTTTTTATTGTAACTTTTGTAGCCAACTCCTTCCTGAGGCCCTCCGTCCCAGCTTTATCTAGTCTCGTTAGAAACAAGTATATCTACGTCAATGACAAGGAAGATTCGATGGATTGGAATTCACTGACCGAAAGAGCGGCGAATGCTATGTTCTGGACTGAAATCTTCCGAGGTGAGACCCTTTTCAAGTCTAGGTACAGGAAACCCTTCTTCCTACACTTTTACTTATGCTACGCGTTTTTGTTCGAAAGGTACTCGTTCGGCTGTTTAAAATGGTACTTGCCCGCTTAATTTCATAAAGGCCCATTCACACGTTGCGTTATGGATGTCAAGTACACTTTTGAACCATTTTAATGGGGCTGGTGGATACTGCACCTTAACTTGACAAATGGATTCATGTTACTACGCTGTATACAGTAACTCCGTACAGGGACATAATAGCAACCACTGCATTTCAGTTCCCCTATGAGTTGTGCGCTGTCATCCAACAATTGATATCTGCAATTTTGCTGCATTCAAAAAATCAAAATTTGGAGTTACTCTCATACATAGGAACATGCAGACTTCATTCAAAAGAAGCAATAGATGAATAAATGAATTTGAAAAATAATAATTACATGATGTTGAGGGATGTCGAGGGTCGGTCAAATGTCGGTCATTTGACCGACCCTCGACATCCCTCAACATCATTCTTACTGACGGTCAAACTAAATCACACACACTCATAATAATTACAACAATATACCTAATAAGGCTCAAGAAATGTCATATTATTTATTGAATTATTTTTTGTAGCAGCACATTGAAATTGAAGCATATTGAAAGTATTGAAAAGGTGCAAATTAAAATAATTGGGAGTCACTTTTCTGAACATGTTCTCAGGTCAGGACAGCCGCTTGTGACATTAAGGTCCTTCCAAAATACATGCCTGGTTTCGGGCATCAGCGGTAGTAGATTGTGGATGATTGTGCAGTATCTTTAACAAATATCGTTCCCAAGATTTTGCCACAAAAATGATGACATACTAAGCTAATTTGCGGTAAATCCTTTTGCTACGCTCAACTGCAGTAGCTCCTAAAATGTGGACAAGCGTAGTAATGGATGGTACTGCATTTTAACTTAGCATTTCATTACGGAGGTGGCGTTTACTGTAAAAATCGTTACCAAATTGGGCGACAAAACGTGCATTTTCCCCACTTTATTCCCACTTATGATATATTGCCTACCCACAAACCTCCAGAGCGTTCTAACTCAAAACCGTTAAAACGTGGAGTTACGGCACTCTTGGTTAGCACGGCAGCGTAGGTTTGGGCATGCTGCTCAGGCCACTGTTTAGTCGGTTTAGTCCGTCATCCGCAAGCCTTTTCATACCTTATTATAGGAGTTCACTTACCTGATCAGATGTGCATGAAAGTTGTCGGGTATAACGTTAAATTTTTTAGATCCTTGTCACCGATCGACATCACTTATACTTATGGGTAGTTTTGTTGATTCACCTGTAGAGTATTTTTGGATTATACTAAATAGGTGAGGTTTTCTCGTAATGATGCTCTCATGTCTGTGCTTTGGAATTTATATCCTCAGGTCACATGGTTTCACTAGCCCATTTTTTCAAAGAGCCGGCAACGATCAACTACCCGTTCGAGAAGGGACCTCTTAGCCCCAGATTCCGCGGTGAACACGCACTCCGGCGATACCCCTCAGGAGAAGAGAGGTGCATCGCTTGCAAACTCTGTGAAGCTATTTGTCCTGCTCAGGTAATCTTTTTCATGATATTTACTGTGTCTTCCTTGAAAAGAAGTCTCGAGGTGTACCTACCCCCTAAGTGTGGTTTGGTATCAGTACGTGGTTCTATATTAAGCCCCCGATTATACCTTCGATGTTTTCACCCCCAGAATAACTTACATCCGTAGAACTGTATTGTATGTACCTACATTAACATCTGAATTAATTTACCAAGCAAAAATGGTGTATTATGCTCATGCTCATAGCATCTTAATACATGGTATTGTTGTATGGGGCGGTACTTATGCATCTAACTTTACTAAAATAAACGTGGCAATGAATTCAGTTTTAAGAATAGCAACTAATGCCCATATGCGTTCTCCAACTAGGTCCCTGTACAAAACCTTCGATGTCCTCACCCCCAGAACAACTTACATCCGTAGAACTGTATTGTATGTACATTAACAACTGAATTTATTTACCAAGCAATCGGTGGTTAAGCCGACGCGAGCAAATGCCATTTATGTCCTCCAAATACCACAATCTCAGAATGATTTCTTCACTCGACAAATTCCGTGGCTGCCTCCATCCCTATTTGAACACTTACCACCGCTCTTAACTAAGACTGAATCATCAACAGGGAACTTTGGTTGAATAAAATTGGTTCTTGAATATTTTGAACTTGGAAATAATGAAAGTAAAATTGTAGACAGGTTTGTTTTAATTGAGGATAATTACGGTGTAGGTAGTAGTTTTTGGGTAACTACGATTATTAGAGTACTTCAAGCTAGATCTCGTACCTTTATTTTTTGCACTGAACACCTAATACCAATTAAAATAAGCGTTTCAGATGCATTAATTGTACTAGTCACTAAAAAGCAGAGAAGAGACGAGCCTGGATGGGTCACAGGACGTTAGGCTCAGAAATCCACCTTAATTTTGGAACTATCATTGTGTATTTAGACTGTAAAACATGTTTGTTATAATCACTGAATCAGTTTCATGAATAAATTGAATTAATCGTGTTGGTCGGGCCAAACAGATTCTCGGTTAATCGACGTGGAAGATTGCCCTGATAGCACCAACACTATCTTTAATGAGTGTGTGTGATTTAGTTTGACCGTCAGTAAGAATGATGTTGAGGGTTACTTCTGTGATCTGTTACTGAGGGTTACTTCTGTGAGTTGTTACTTCTGTGATCTGGAGGCAAGAACTTCCCTGTTGGAGTCCAACTCCATTTTATAAACTGCCCTGAAGATGAAGAAATATATTCTTCGAAACGTTGGCACATAAATCAATTTTCATTTGACCGACCCTCGACATCCCTCAACATCACTATCTTTAATTTTGCTCTTGTTCATACCTTCATTCTTTCTCGTCATCCTACTGTATTATTGGTTTATAGGCCATAACCATTGAAGCGGAAGAACGTTCCGATGGTAGCAGAAGAACCACAAGGTATGATATCGACATGACGAAGTGCATCTACTGCGGATTTTGTCAGGAGGCTTGTCCAGTTGACGCGATTGTGGAAGTGAGTTTATTTGTTTTCCTCAAACCCCCAAAATTTGGGGGTTTAAAATTACTATTTAATAGTAAAGAAAAAAACGCTAAAATAGTACCGGAAGCAAAGTACCAAAAGATTTCTTGATACTGCTTGTATGACGTTACTCCTGAACGCCCCTCTCGAAAATTGAGCTATTCTTACGGGTTGTTTGAAAAAAAAAAAAAAAAAAAAAACTTCCGAGCTTGAATCAAATTTGGTGAGAGTTACAGCACACGAGTAGGTGCGTTAACTCTCCGCTCAATACACGTTCCCTTGTTACAAACAAAATGGTTGATCAAGTAATTTTAAAACAATTTCATTTTGTTCTGATGGTGAAGAGTTATGGACCTTGACTCAGCACCTCGAATTAGTAGAGCTACTCTTCTTTAGTTGAGCTACTGTGGAAGTTAGTTGAATGCTTCGGTAGGTCAAGTTCGGCTATTTATTTCTCCTGTCCTTTGAAAAGGGTAATGAGGTTTGGAAATCGGTAGACACCTAACTCATCTCCTTAATGTACCTTCGTTTTCAGGGGCCGAATTTCGAGTTTTCGACCGAAACCCACGAAGAGCTCTTGTACAACAAGGAGAAACTTCTGGACAACGGAGACAAATGGGAGTCTGAGATCGCGACGAACATCCACGCTGATCATCTCTACCGATAAACCTTCTATGCTGGTAGTCATTCGTATTTTTTGTAAATATACGCTTAGGGAGGCACTGTTACTAAATTATTTGTTTTTTGTTCCATCATTTCAGTTGTGAATCAGATGTTGCATTCAAGATTCTATTTAAGACAAATATCTTTGTTACCTTAGTGGGAGCAATAAACACTTATCCACTTGAGCGGTTTAATCCCCTGTAAAATATATTTCATTACCAACATTTTCGTAAAGGTTGGAGAAAATTTGGAGAGAAGTGGTATTACACCCCTTGTTTCTTCACTTTGGAACAACTTTTTTCCACTTTTGACCACAAAAATTTTTTGGATTCAGCGTTATTGCCTACGTAGGTAGGTACGCCTAATGCACATTCGTAATTAAAAACGAACTCTTGAAGACCGCAATTGCAGTTCGAGCATTGACAATTTGAAAAAAAATTAAATTTTTGACAAATACTACCTAAATAGTACCTATTTACATGGTTTGGAATGTTTTATTAACCGATATTTTGGTAAATATCGATATTTTTTATCGATATCATCAGTTGCAAAAAGTGTCTTTACTGAGCTGTATCCTGTTTGAACATGCTCGTCCCCCACACCTCTTCAAATCGAATGGACCTACCAGAAGAGCAATACTTGCTCTTGAAGGTCCCTTAGATTTTTTTTGACAATTATTGTTGACTCTAATACGTTGAAAAAGTCGAAAAAAGTTTATTGCCAACCCAAATACGTCGAAAACTCAAAAAAAGTCTCTTCCCCCTCTCCCTCACCCAACCTGCCCAGATGAGGCTTATCTAGTCATGGTAACACTACCCTTAATGAGTTCTGTACCCCCCCTGTACCCTTATATAGTTCTACAACCACCCCTAATGTCTTCCCTCCCCCTCACCAATACACAAATTACGCCAATTACCTTTCTGGTACCGTCCATAATGATGTACCAGTCGTTTTTTGGAAAGTATCAAATTTTTTTTTAAATTCAAATTTGGATACACAATTTTGGAAAATCCAAAATTACACCAAGTGTGGACTTTTCCTGTCCGGGACATCATGAAGAATTCGTTTTCAAAAGTACCAACATTTTTTTGATAAACTCAAATTTGGATAGGTACCAGGTTTGAGAAAATACAAAATACGTAGGTACCATATCGACAGCCACAGTGCAAAAGCCTATATGTACAAAAATAAAAAATGTTGAGGAAACAACAATAACTGTTTTCTAACAGTAACTGTTAACATGTAACAGGTTACTTCAAACATCCATTGAAGCGCTGTAGCTCAATTCTGTTCCTGTCAGAGAAGCTCAAAACCTTATTTTTGGAAAAAATAGTACCTACTTACAGGCTTTTGCACTGTGGCTGTCGATACGGACGTCAAGGGTTCGATTATTAGTAAGCTGTCCTTCACGTGAAGACAGAGACAAGTAAATAAATTGAGACGCAAGAAGTTTGGTTCACAAAGCGTAACAGCCCTAGGACACCGGTGCTAGTTCACGGTTCTGGCATTCATCTTCACTTATCGCTGCGATCGCACGTCTTCTCCCACCCTACCACCCACCAACTCATGTAGACGCTCCGACAGTCCGACTCCGTTCCGCCATTTGTATTTTCTTGTACGTAGTATAGTAGGGTTTTCTGTGGACAATAGGGGTATTCATTATTATTCCTCGTAGGTTTAAATTAAATATTAAAACCTTCTCGCGCGTTAAAATGTAAAAATTGTAGTGATGAATACCTACGTAGTGTAGTAGGGTTTTCTGTGTTATACCTACGATTTCATCCACAGACGTGCGACGAGGTTAGTAATAAAACTTACGTACGTAATAGGCTCGTGAAATTTGAAAATACTGCTGTCGTGTACGGAATTCGTATTTTTTCATTAACTGAAGTCGTTCGTTTTCTAGATGAGTTGGGTTGTAAATTTAAAGTGCGCCGCTATCGGATGTGACGTTCGATTTAAGACTCATCCAACTGCTTCCTTTGTTTGCTTTCCCGACCCGAATGTGACCAAGCCCGACCATCAGAAGAGGTGAGTCTGTTAAATTATTCTAATGGTTTCGTTTTAATCTACTTTAAATTACGTTCGTAGTAGGTACACGTTCATTGTGCAGTGAATTTTTTTGCTTGTTTACTTTCCGACCCCGTACCTCGTTGGTTACCGTACTCACCCGCACCGCACACATTATTTACCTACATTATTCTCTATTATAGTAACCTTAATGGGATTATTAAGTAAAGTTAGGGTAATTCTGAGCCTAATCCAGTCAACTTAAATACTCTCCACACTGCGATGTTGTTGGCATAAATTGACGACAATAAAATGCAGACGTCGCAAACGTGAACTGATAAGGAGGGAAGCGATCTTACATTTTACACTTTTTCCTTATCATACTACCTACCTTTTCTAAATTGATTATTATTTTGTTCTGAGCAGAATAAGTGATGTGGATTTCCCTTTTCCGACACTTATGTTACTCTAAATATTTATTTTTAGTGCCATAAGTATAGTAATGCATAGAAAGAATTGAGGTTAACCGGACAATTGCTCAGAATTACCAAAGTCAAGAATAATTATAGTAAAGTTAGGGTGATTGTAAGGCGACCAACCGTCTACTTTTTCAGACTTCATGGAATAATAAATTGTTCATCCATCATTTTCAGGTTGCAAATATGGCGAGAGGTATCGGGGCAAACTGACTCGTTACGTTCACACAAGCTGTGCCAAAGACACTTTGATGCAAAGCAATTTTACGACAGCGATAGACTTCGGTTGGTCCGAGGAAGTGTGCCCAGCTATCGTACCGGACCGCTTAATCCCAATAGTGGAACTCAACCTGTTCTGTACTCTCTATGGGACAAAGCTGAAGAATTTGTGAGTACCTACTCTTACTATCAAGTCGAGTGGACATCAGACTTGAAGTACAATATGACATAATGTTGATCTACTGGTGGAATTTTCCTGTTTCAGCTCAAGAAACTTCAGTTTGTCAGGAAAAACGCCTCAGGGACCGAGACGTTGACCCCTCCATGCGTCAACGCCTGGCTCCGGACGCTGAAAGCTATTCGTTCCCTTTGGGAGTACTTGAGCATTGAGCTTCCTGATGTGAAGTACCTACAGGTGATTACACACAATAACAATAGCACGCCCAATTACGATTGTATGACGAGCATTACACATTTATTCGCAACTTTTGATGAAATGAAAAGTTCCTGTCATGTAGCATGGCTATAAGAGCGAATCTTCAAAGAAGTATTCCTGCTACTGATTTTTGACTCTAAAGTCAAGTTTGACCCGCTTCTTTTTCAGAAAAATAGGGTCCCTCTGTCGTGATTAATCACCCCACACGTCAGGTGAATTAATAATAATTTTTAGCCATAAATACCTATTTTTACCCCCAAAAACCAATATCTCTAACCCCTAGTCTGTGCGAAAAACAAGTGAAATGGCATTTTTCTGTCTTTACTCACCCTTCCATACACTTCCAGTCATTTTATATTGCAATTTTAGCCGTTTTTACCGATTTTTGACCCCTAGAAAGTCCAATTTGACCCCCTTGAAATGTTTTAAAATTGCTAATTTTGAACTCAACCTTTTGTTTGGCAATAGGTACAAACGTTTTGGAGAAATTTGGAATTTTTATCATGTACCCAAGGACAGATATTATCTGGAGTGGCACATAGATATACATCATTTTTTTAAATTTAGGGATGAAATGGTGATGCTCTGAAACGGATTTGCCTATAAAAATATTTCAAACATTCATGTTCTGAAAATGATATATAAAATCACTGAAAGTGGCATGGAAGGTTGAGTGGAGACAAAAATATCATTTCATTTGCTTTTCACACAGAATAGGGATCTAATTAGAATTTTCGGGGATGAACAATTGGTATTAAGGGCTAAAATCAGTATTATTCACCTGAAGTGTGGGATGGCGACGGTGGCGGACTTTGAGGGGACGGTGCAGGTATTTCGATGGGAATTTTTGTCAAAAAAATTGGGTCAAATGTTGGGACAGATCGTTTGTGATCAAACAAACGTGATATTATTTAACTGTTTATTCATGTTTGATTTACCGTTTATGCTCATCTTTGACTTGCAGGTGCGTCGCCTCAATCAAGACCTCCTGGAGTGTACCTTCGGCATCATCCGATCATTGTGACGACAATAGATAATTAGAATGCAATTACATTAGTGATATCAACTATCCACCTGCTGTGATGTCAATATATGTTCGAATTGTAATAACTAGTCAATCAATATTGACGATGGTCGAACAATTTCATTGTGACGACAATAGATAATTAGAATGCAATTAAATTAATGATATCAACTATCCACGAGTTGCGATGTCAATATGTTGTGTTCGAATTGTAATAACTAGTCAATCAATATTGACGATGGTCTAATAATTTCATTGTGACGACAATAGATAATTAGAATGCAATTACATTAGTGATATCAACTATCCACCTGCTGTGATGTCAATATATGTTCGAATTGTAATAACTAGTCAATCAATATTGACGATGGTCGAACAATTTCATTGTGACGACAATAGATAATTAGAATGCAATTAAATTAATGATATCAACTATCCACGAGTTGCGATGTCAATATGTTATGTTCGAATTGTAATAACTAGTCAATCAATATTGACGATGGTCTAATAATTTCATTGTGACGACAATAGATAATTAGAATGCAATTACATTAGTGATATCAACTATCCACCTGCTGTGATGTCAATATATGTTCGAATTGTAATAACTAGTCAATCAATATTGACGATGGTCGAACAATTTCATTGTGACGACAATAGATAATTAGAATGCAATTAAATTAATGATATCAACTATCCACGAGTTGCGATGTCAATATGTTATGTTCGAATTGTAATAACTAGTCAATCAATATTGACGATGGTCTAATAATTTCATTGTGACAATAGATAATTATTATGCAATTACATTAGTGATATCAACTATCCACGAACTGTGATGTCATATGTTCGAATCGTAATAACTGTTCAATCCATATTGTTGAATAAATATTGTTTTACCGTACATTTGCTTTAATTGTATTAATTTCATCCTTTCTCGTACATTTACCAAGGGTGTGGAAGAGAGGCGGATGGAAATGGTGTAGGGAGGGGGGGTGGTGGTTGAGGAACGGTGGCGGGGGTTTGTTGTAGCAACGAAGTAGGAGTGGGGAGGTAACCAAGGTGTCAGGCGCATGCGCGAGGATTCGGGGGGTCTTAGTTCAGGTTTCGGCCATCTCATTTTCGCGTCGCGCCACCTGTATGCTGGCAACCACCCCCCACCCTGAGTGTCCCTTCTGTACGTAGTATAGTAGGGTTTTCTGTGAAGCGTAATAGGGATGCAATATCGGAGAAAACTATCGATATATCGACTATCGATACTTTAGAAATATATCGAAATAGTAATTTGATATATCGGTAAAAAATATCGATATTTCGATATATCGGTCTTCGATATAATAGGTATGTTCCAGCGCTTCACAGTTCCGGAACTTTTCCAGAAATTTCCGGCGCAGTAGCCGCGCGCAGGAAGAACTGCGTTCCAGCGCGTTGAGTCCCAGAACTCGATCATTTGGGACCGCGTTCCAGCGCGGCGAGTTCCGAGAATGTTTCCGGCCAGTTCCGGGACTGTTCGGAAAGAATCGAAGGCAGGGCCCGGGAAAAGAACTTGAAAGGTAACCGGTCATCGACGTGATAACCTACCTAAATACTCATTCCTCATCGCTCACTCCAAGTGAAAACGTGAAAGACTTTTACATTTTTCTAGCGCCTAACAGTGTCGGGTAGGCATAATTAAGTCGTCATTTGACCAATTGTAAATTATAAGATTACGCTTTCAAAATTCAGGCTTTTGTGCTCTTTTAAAGAGAAAAAGTACACTATAAATATGAGTCAATACAACTCAGAATGGAATTATTGCAAATTGCTGTCTGAAGTATGCTCTTGGGGACAAGAAACAGGCGGAGCTAGGAAAGTCAAAAAATATAAAGGTAAAAGCCATACGTACAAAGTGGGAGGTAAGTTGACCAACTGGGACTAGGGCATTTACTATCATGTTAAATGCATTCACGTCTTCAAGTACTTTCGCATTTTAATTTCTTTCCATCTTGTTTTGAAGCGCGTGAGGCAAAAATGAAATAAAAAATAACTTATATTCTGATTGTTTTTTCCTGGTCAATTCAAATTACTCGTAAGTACTATACCTATAACTAGTGATTTATATTGAATAACTCGATTAACGATAACTATAGGTTCTATTAGGTATAGTTAATCAATGAGAATTATGAATGACTTAGGATTTAGGCATTCAACATTTCACGATCCCATTCTAGCCTTGTCCATCATAATTTGAAGTTGGTGCCACTTTATGTGATTCCAATCAAATACAGAATACTGCGTGAATCGCCTTTCTATGACCCTCCAGGAAATATTACTATACAATTAGTCAAGGTAACGTAAAAGTAACTCAGATTGAAGAAGAAGGAGGTTACATTTGAGGGCGGGTACCTACATTTGGTCGTTCCAGCGGATCAGTCCGAGAACCGAAAATTTCCGGGACTCATTCCCACCATTTCAGTTCTTTCTCGGAACTGAGTTCTGGAACTGGTTCCGAGAAAGAACTGAAATGGTGGGAATGAGTCCCGGAAATTTTCGGTTCTCGGACTGATCCGCTGGAACGACCAAATGTAGGTACCCGCCCTCAAATGTAACCTCCTTCTTCTTCAATCTGAGTTACTTTTACGTTACCTTGACTAATTGTATAGTAATATTTCCTGGAGGGTCATAGAAAGGCGATTCACGCAGTATTCTGTATTTGATTGGAATCACATAAAGTGGCACCAACTTCAAATTATGATGGACAAGGCTAGAATGGGATCGTGAAATGTTGAATGCCTAAATCCTAAGTCATTCATAATTCTCATTGATTAACTATATAATAGCTTCTTCTTCTCCTTTCTCGTTTTAATTGTCCTAGCAGACGGCCATGTTGGACATAGGTGAGGTAATATTTGATTTCTTTTTATTGGTAATTTCGTTTATAGGCGGATGTTATTGTCGGTAATGTAGTCGTAGAGTCTGTCGAGTGGTCGTTTCGTAATCTTGTATGGTGTTTACGCGGATGAGAAGGTCGCCGAAGAGCAGTTGATTGCATTTTGCATTACAGCAAAATGAGGAAGGTTTCACGTTAGAGGGTTGGTTATCCTCCCGTAAAGTTTGCTCTGTCCCTTCCATTTCCTTTTCCAACCCAGTGTAGCTCCATGTTGTTCTCCACGCTGGAGTGGTTCGCAAAATTGTAATTTTACAAGTGCTCTAAGGCGGATGGATGGATGCTCTTCTTCTTCTTCCGCTTGTTACCTTTATTTCTTCTTCCAGGTGCTCATTTTTGTTGCCAAGGGTGTCCGTGATAGGATACAATCTACAGTGGACCAGAACCTTCAGGTTCAGCAGAAAAATTCTCAAAACTATCAGTCAAAGGGAAGGTCAAGGATAGAAGCCTTAGGGCGAAGAAACTTGTTGGCTACTCATTGGACATTAAATGCGATATAATATACCTAATAATATTTATACATTTATGCAAACATAATATATTTTTATTATTATATATCGGACCCGATAGTGCCAGTTTGATATCGATATTCCGATATATCGGGATAAAAAATATCGGCAATAAACATCGATATATCGCAAGAAAAATATCGGCTATTTCGATATATCGATATTTTTTATACATCCCTAAAGCGTAAGGTTACTTGACTACCGAGCCTTTTTCTCGTTCCATGAACCGATTTCTTTAAATCCTATTTCTTTACGTAGGTACTTACCAATTTCTTTAAATTCTTTCAGTTTTAAATTCTTACAGATTTCTTTACATATAGATTTCTTACCGATTCTTTTTACCGTTTTCCCTGTTGCGTCAAATGTCAATGTCAAAACACGAGGACAAACGCAAATTGAACGTGTACGTAGTTAACAAAATAAAGTTGAACAAGAAAGTTTTCTGCCTCACGAAAAAAGATGAAGCCAAGGCATGGCAGGAAATTCATAATTATGCTGCTTCACTCCTTGCCGTTCCGCTCGGAAAAGATGGAACGTATCTGCGAGACGTATGGTGGCCCAACGTGAGAAAGTCGACAGTTGTAAGTACCAACATATAAATAATGTGCTAAATTTTATAATGCTTCTCCCATTACGATCGGGGGGAGATTTCTTTTAACGTGGAACGTGTTTTAGTCATATGAACCGTCTCTCCGTTCGTTGACGTACGTTATTTGCCGGGTACATGGGTAGGTAATCATAAATCCCTATTGCTTCATAACCAGATTCATCTCACACGACATTGATTTACCCACAAACGAAAATAGGCCTAAACCCACAGTGTACCCCTCGTTTCTATGGCAATAGCAAATCTGATCGTGTTTGTGCCTTTTGTTTTATCTACGCGTTTGTAACTTTTATTCGTAACTTTTATTTTGTTCTCAATAATTAGAAGCCGTTACGGTAGTTTTTATAAGGATTTTTGGCTAGGGAGCACTCCTCCCAAACATGTAGGATGTAAGTACTTACCTAATAGACTGGACGGTTCAGTTTTAAATTTCGGGTTCCACCATAACTTGTCAATTCGGACAGAAGTAAGGCGGCCAGTTGCAGTGATCCTGTTGCAAGATGAATATCAGTGGCCAACGTGTAATATTGCGTGATTGCATCCTTGCCGGTAAGCTAAGCATATTCAATGAAATAACTGCTGTAGTGTTCAGATGAAGCGGTTTCTACCTTCATCGGGTTTATCCTATGATCATTACGTTACCATCAAAGCCAAAACCGCCTATTTTGGCCGATTTCATCTAAATTCGTTTTTTGGAGTCACCCATAAGCCCCTATTCCAAACAGGTTAGCTACAATTTAGGAGATTAGGTTCGTCTATCTCCAGAAATGAAAAATCTCACTTAAGTATATAAGACAAAATCGCCTATGAAACACAATATTGGTTATTAAGTGATTTTGGCATGGCTAGTATTGGCTGGGAAAAGTTTTGCCTATGACAGTTTATTTTCGATTCCTTCGATTACAGTTTATTTTTTTGACGATTACAGTTTCCTTCGGAACCTACCTCATCAGTAAGACTTACTTACTTACTTAGAAAACGTAGTAGTAATAATTGGTTCTATTCCTTCTCACTTTATATGATTTTCTGCAATTCCCTTGTTCTCGATTCGAAATACCTTGGAGAAAAGTCTGCAGCTACCAAGTCACAATGGTTGAACGTGGAAAAGTGGAAGTAATGTACAGAATACAGTATGCTGGGGAGTTTATATTAGCGGAGGTTGATAACTAACGTTGTTTTAATGAATGAATGGCAGCTTCGAATTCATTTGCGAATGTACGTGAACTATACCAATTGCGACTTGAACCTTAACCCTCCAGGCAGAACACCATTGATCAATTTGATTAGCGAATTCCTGTAGCTTGGAGTGAGCTTGTTCATTAGTGGTTCTCTTGGCTAAGGCACGTCATCTACACAGCGTGCAATCTTCACAGGGTCTCTATCAGGGTAATCGTGGACGTAGACAAGAATGACCACAAAATTCTGCCCTGGGGAACACCGGCCCTAATCCTGTAAGAATTTGATTCAGCAACCTCATATTTGACAGAGAGTGTGCGATTGTTCAGATAGGAGGCTATTATCTTATCAGGCAAGTTGGCTTTTAATTTCGCTAAGAAGCCTTGGAATCAGAGTTTTGGAATACAATTTACATCTTCGGCATTCCCAGTTAATTTATACTTTATTTCTGTCTACAACCTATCGCATCAGCGTTTTAGCTCTTGAAATTATAATAATCTTGCAATAGAGTCTGTCGTTTCCCAGTCGCGTCGGTTTCTCAATCTCCCGAATAAACAAATATCGACCCAAAGGCCGATATTCGGATTCGAAAGCAGGAAGCTCGCATATCGTTCGTTTCGAAACAATGACTATTTTACGTATTTTATCCCCCGTTCCGTCGATCTCCCCACCAACTGATTCAGTTTCGCATGACGGGCAGACAGTCGTCACTTACCTGACGCCACTTACCGTCGATGGAAGCCGCCACGGGAGCCGTCAACCTGACGGAGTATCGTCACCAAATTTCCCCCATTTCAGGTCGGTGAATTTGACTTTTTCAAAGTAAATATGACGCCTGTGTCACTTCTCAATAAATTCCTAAAAATCTCTGAACTTTTTAGCGAATTTTAAATATTCATACATATCAATACCTACATATTTACATTCCAACTTCACAACCAAATTGGCCCTACGGCTGTAACTTACCCCTCAATGAACCATTGGAATCGACCAAAGAAAAAAAAGGTTTAACCCCACTCAAAATTTGTTGGTTTACGTTTCAAGATGCGTAGATTTAGAAAATCGAATAAAAAAAATAATAAAAAAATCCGTCCGTCCCCCGTTTGCCCAATTAGCGTTGTGCTAAAATTACGAAATTTAGTTTACGGGTTCGGAGCAACCCCACCATGATCCCCGAACCTTTTCATAACCCTAGGTCAAGGGGAATGGGTTCAAAACAAATTTTGAAATTTTGAAAATTTCATAACTCGAAAAATTCAAAAGTTACTTTCACATTCAGATAGAGTTTATTTACTGGAATTTTTCAAGACCATTCGGAGGTTTTTACGATCAGCCGTTCGTTTACAATGACGGCTCAAACTTGGAGCAGATCGAAAGTCGTCAACATGAGGGTGAATCGTGAGGCCGTCTGTCGGTTCAATGTTCACACTGGCCCAGCTGATTCGAACAGCACATAGTTTCAGACGTCGAGTTAATTAATTATAATTAATAATACCTAATACCTACATAAAAATTATCAATAGGTAACTAACAGTAGTTAATAATAATTTTCACTACCTACTTGATAAAATAATTAATGATAATTCATGACAATAATTAATCTACCATTTAGTGATCTAGACAGAAGGGTGATCTGCACAATGATGATAATAAACTGTTGTGTCAAGAATTTGCCGAGTTTTTTGGTTTCTTACTATTCATTTGGGTCCCGACAAATTGTCAATAATAATTATTGTCAATGAATTATTCATAATGACCTGACCTTTTGCAGGCACGAATGTACATATTGACTGGACTATGACCACCAGCGAGCCAGGACAGTGGGGTGATTGGATTAGGGGGGTATATTGTATGATTAAATGCCCCATAATTTCAGTTTCCACGGGTAAACACAACAAAATTTTGGTTACAGAGGAGCTGGTTAACTCATGGGGATCCATCAGCCAGCCGGGCCACGTGTACGTCGCTATAGCGAGCTACCTCGCCTTCGTCTTCTTCCTTGGTCCCAAAATGATGGAAAAACGCAAACCCTTCGTCCTCAGAAAAACCATAATGATATACAACGCTATGCAGATCATTTGGAACGTGTATATTATATACCTGGTAAGGCCTGGTACCACCTATTCCACTTACAATTTTACGATTTGGACAAATTGTGCCGTCAACAGTTTGCTCTGTGAATTACAGTGATGCAGACCTACTGACCAGACTGACAAAGCTAATGCACTGTCGCGAAACAAGATTTCCTGGACTACAAATGGCTACATTTGCTATGTGGTTGAACACGTAATCGTTAATCGGTCTTCTTAAGTCACTCCTGACAGTGAATAGTGTGGCCGATGGTGCATTTGTAGTGTAAAAGAACTACTTGATGTATAATAATATTATACATACATATTATACATATACAATTATGTATACATATTATGTATAATATCGAGGGTCTCACGGCAACTTCTCACATAGTCATTGGCAGATGGTTTTTTGGCTTTGCTGAAAAGTCGCCCAAATGACGATGTGGGAAGTTGCCGGAGACCCTCGATATACTATTTAATATTATTTAACAGTACTGTTTCATTTTCATTGAATCATCTTAATTTGCAGTATTACGAACTCACGGGGTCTCATTGTCTCACCGTGTGGAAAAACGTCTGCTTCCCCATTTCTGCTGCAGGGAATTTTAAAGCTGGGATTACCGTACAAGTAAGTCGGTTATAAGTAAACTTGCGTGCCTACCGGTACAATTAGTGCTTTTGACGAATATTTGAGTCTATTAGCGAATTTTCGAAGAATTATCAATTTATGGCATCTGACTTAATTTAAATAATAGCTTTCTTGAGTATTGTTTAGTACGTAATTACATGTTCGTAATTAAGTTTACACGTGATACTTCTTAGTAGTTTTGAGTTAAATAAGTACGAACGCTGCCTGTCCTCTTTTGCATCTTCATGTGTCTGTTTTATCAACATTGACAATTTTGGGTGTCCGCTTTTGGCACAGTTCGTTAGGTACCTACCGAATTTCGGGCTTTTGACCTTATAAGTTTAATTATAAATAATTTAGTACACGGAAGCAATTTTGAAGCTCAAAAATATTCAGTGAAGCACCGAATGAATGACTAGAAACCGAATTTGATGGTAAAAATCAACAGGAAGATGGAAAAATTGGGCTGATTCCTCTCAACATGTCCGCTTTAGGCACATTTACCCTAATTATTGTTGAATATTGCTCAGTTCGTCCAATTGTTGAATGGTCGAACGGTGTACTAGTTACTTGAGCCTGTCATTTCACAAAAGTTATAATGGACTGTTCGATATTTTTGGTAGCTAAATATAAGATATCGAATGTTGTAGGTATTTTTTTGTTAACTATCGTATACACGGTTAACTGTCGTATAACGGTTAACTTTTATTTCTTATCAACTTCTTCTGCAATTATAAGGAAACCTACACTGCTCCCGTCTTTTCTAATAAATGCCACTTTTATTTACCACAGCTCACCGAAGGAATGAAAGTTTATTACGTCAATAAAATCGTCGACTTGATGGACACGGTGAGTTCTTCCACTTCACGTTGATTATAACTATTCTACCTATTCAAGCGGAACGCATTTATTGCTTTATGTTCAACAAACCAGTCGTATCGTTTATTTGTCGAGCTAAAGGCTTCAGGAAGAAAAGTCTGTCACTTTTCTGAAGATAATACATACTTGGGTAATCAAATAGTTAAGGCTAATGTGGACTGCAGTAGCTGTAATGAGACGAAAATGGAGCATTATATCTGATCTGCCTCGGAAGGGAAATGATGGATTTTCAATTTGAAAATTTATTCGAGTTCCTTGTTTCGATTGTTTAGAGGGGTAGAGGGAGGTCCTTCTTAGGAGGGCCTTTGTCCAGTTTATATAATGACATCTGTTTGCGTGATCTGCTCGCTCTCGCTCAGCATATTTAGTAGGTACCTTCTTGGGGGGTAACCATCAAAGACAACGACAGGACTGTCCCTTGTACTTGGACTTGACAAATGAAATGAATTCTTTCACTTGAAGGGAAAATTGAGGAGTTAAAAATCAAAACCGAACATATCCACTTCCGAGTGATTTCCGGGTTATTGCATTTTGGTTTATCATCTTCGATAATGAACCATTGGAATCGCCCAAAGAAAAAAAAATTTTAACCCTCCCTCAAAATTTGTTGGTTTACGTTTCAAGATACGTAGATTCAGAAAATCGAATAAAAAAACTCTGCAAATTCTTGACACAACGGTTCATTATCTTCTTTGTACAGATCACCCTTCTGTCTAGATCACTAGGTCTGAATGTCTAGATCCTAAAAAGATCTAGATCTAGATCTAGATCATAAAAAACATACCGTTCTATATGAATTTTTCAAGATATGAGATTTTCAAATTTTCAAAATTCGTTTTGAACCCCTTCCCCTTGCCCTAGGGTTATGAAAAGTTTCGAGGATCATTGTGGCGCTGGTCCAAACCCATAAAAAAAATTTCGTAATTTTAACTCAACGCTAACTGGGCAAAGTGGCGCGGACGGTGGACCTCCTGCCAGCCGTCTTACGTCATACGCTCGTGCGTCATAGGCTCTGACGTACTTGTTGGCCACCTGCCAGCGTCTTACGTCATACGCTCGTGCGTCATAGGCTCTGACGCACTAGTTAGCCTCCTGCCAGCCGTCTTACGTCATACGCTCGTGCGTCATAGGCTCTGACGTACTTGTTGGCCACCTGCCAGCGTCTTACGTCATACGCTCGTGCGTCATAGGCTCTGACGCACTAGTTAGCCTCCTGCCAGCCGTCTTACGTCATACGCTCGTGCGTCATAGGCTCTGACGTACTTGTTGGCCTCCTGCCAGCCGTCTTACGTCATATGCTCGTGCGTCATAGGCTCTGACGTACTTGTTGGCCTCCTGCCAGCCGTCTTTCGTCATACGCTCGTGCGTCATAGGCTCTGACGTACTTGTTGGCCTCCTGCCAGCCGTCTTACGTCATACGCTCGTGCGTCATAGGCTCTGACGTACTTGTTGGCCTCCTGCCAGCCGTCTTACGTCATATGCTCGTGCGTCATAGGCTCTGACGTACTTGTTGGCCTCCTGCCAGCCGTCTTACGTCATACGCTCGTGCGTCATAGGCTCTGACGTACTTGTTGGCCTCCTGCCAGCCGTCTTACGTCATACGCTCGTGCGTCAACAAACTCTATATGAATATGAAATAAAAAACATAAAGTTCTATATGAATTTTTCGAGATATGAGATTTTCAAATTTTCAAAATTCGTTTTGAACCCCTTCCGCTTGACCTAGGGTTATGAAAAGTTTCGAGGATCATTGTGGGGCTGGTCCAAACCCAGAAACCAAATTTCGTAATTTTAGCTCAACGTTAACTGGGCAAAGTGGCGCGGACGGCGTACGGCGGACGGACGGATTTTTGGTTTTGGCGATAATGAACCATTGGAATCGCCCAAAGAAAACAAAATTTTAACCCCCCCTCAAAATTTGTTGGTTTACGTTTCAAGATACGTAGATTCAGAAAATCGAATAGTTTTGGAAATCGAATAGAAAATCGAGTTTGTTCCGTAGAATTTTTGGTTTATTATCTTCGATAATGAACCATTGGAATCGCCCAAAGAAAAAAAAATTTTAACCCCCCCTCAAAATTTGTTGGTTTACGTTTCAAGATACGTAGATTCAGAAAATCGAATAAAAAAACTCTGCAAATTCTTGACACAACGGTTTATTATCTTCCTTGTGCAGATCACCCTTCTGTCTAGATCACTAGGTCTAAATGTCTAGATCCTAAATGTTAGATTAATTATTATTATCAATTATCACTAATTATTAACAATTTTATCAAGTACCTAGTGAAAATTATTATAATTTATTGTTAGGTATTAATGATTTGTATTTATTATTAATAATAATTATTATTAATTATGATTAATTAATACGATATAATTTAGTCTTAAAAAATTCTACGCAACAAACTCTATCTAAATATGAAATAAAAAACATACCGTTCTATATGAATTTTTCGAGATATGAGATTTTCAAATTTTCAAAATTCGTTTTGAACCCCTTCCCCTTGACCTAGGGTTATGAAAAGTTTCGAGGACCATTGTGGGGTTGGTCTAAACCCATAAAAAAAATTTCGTAATTTTAACTCAACGCTAACTGGGCAAAGTGGCGCGGACGGCGTACGGCGTACGGCGGACGGCGTACGGCGGACGGCGTACGGCGTACGGCGGACGGACGGATTTTTTTTTATTCGATTTTCTGAATCTACGTATCTTGAAACGTAAACCAACAAATTTTGAGGGGGGGTTAAAAAAAATTTTTCTTTGGGCGATTCCAATGGTTCATTATCGAAGATAATAAACCAAAATCCGTCCGTCCGCCGTCCGCGCCACTTTGCCCAGTTAGCGTTGAGTTAAAATTACGAAATTTGGTTTCTGGGTTTGGACCAGCCCCACAATGATCCTCGAAACTTTTCATAACCCTAGGTCAAGGGGAAGGGGTTCAAAACGAATTTTGAAATTTTGAAAATTCCATATCTCGAAAAATTCCCATCAAACGGTATGTTTTTTATTTAATATTTAGATAGAGTTTATTACTAAGAATTTTTTAAGACCATCAGCAGCTTTGTACGACCAGCCGTTCGTTCACAATGACGGCTCAAAGATTGTGCCTCACAACACGATCTTGAATCAAACTGTTGAAATACAGGTCCATTTTCATACTAACAAGCTCTTTTGAACATCATATGGCTTAAGTGATGTCGAGTTTGTTGTTCTGAGGTGCGTTTCGTGCTACGGAAATGAAGGTAATTTCGAATGTTTGTTGGTAGGTACTTCTTTTATAGAAACATTATTACCGAAGTAGTATTGAAAACCCCAGAATTATATCGTATTAATTAATAATAATTATTATTAATAATAAATACGAATTATTAATACCTAACAATAAATTATAATAATTTTCACTAGGTACTTCATAAAATAATTTTATAAAATAATTTTCATAAAATAATTTTATGAAGTACCTAGTGAAAATTATTATAATTATTAACAATTATTGTTAATAATTAGTGATAATTGATAATAATAATTAATCTAACATTTAGGATCTAGACATTTAGACCTAGTGATCTAGACAGAAGGGTGATCTGTACAAAGAAGATAATGAACCGTTGTGTCAAGAATTTGCAGAGTTTTTTCTATCTCCTTCCAAGTGAGCATCGAAGGGCCCTGGAATACACTTTGTGTATTTTTAAGAGGGTTATGTTGGGTTTTGAAAAAATATTCCAGGGCCCTTCGATGCTCACTTGGAGATGAAAAAATGCAATAACCCGGAAATCACTCGGAAGTGGATATGTTCGGTTTTGATTTTTAACTCCTCATGCAATTGCATTTATTCATTCATTACTTTTTCCTAAAAATTCCTGATTTCTCCGATATTTCAGCACTTTTTTGCGTGGAAAACATACGACGCACGAAAAAATGTTACGAGACATAAATTATAGGGAATAGTCTACTCTTTATTTTACTATATAGACACATTTTTCATAAATAGCTTGTTTTGCAAGTTATACTCTTGAAAACCATTAAAAACCCAATTTCTAGTGGTTTTTTGATGATTTCTCACATTTGCCGAGCAAATTTTTGTTGGATAACTTCAGATTCTCGTTCAGCACCCCAAAAACCAGAATAAACCAATAAAAACTATTACAACAAAACTTTACACTTCGGCCCCTTTTTGTGCACCGTTTTACTAGCCTAGTATGCCGCCTTCCCAAGACGTGGTGGGCAATACTGTGAATTTTCAGTTAAATGTCATTTTATGGTTTTCAGGTCTTCTTCATTCTGAGGAAAAAGGATTCTCAGATCACCTTCCTCCACTTGTTCCATCATATTACGATGGTGGTCAGCACGTATATTTCTGTGATGGTGATCAGAGGTTAGTCAAATGTTGTCTAAGGCCTTTTTGTAAGGTACAAGTAATTTATTTTCTCACAGCACAGGGTTTTCAGAATCCGAATAACTAATATAATTAATTATCTGATATAATTAATAATCTTCCATCTAAGCTCGTCATCGATTATAACCCTCAAGTATCGTATAGACGGGTGGTTCTCACAAAAAGGGACATTTTCAGATAATATCATAGAAGATTTGAAAAAAAAAAATCAACTTTTCAGGTGACGACCTAGGATTTATTCATTACGGTAATAGCTTAAGAGAGACAGTTTTCGCTGCTCCTCATAGATCAAAATCTGTTTTGGATTATCATCTACGATACCTAATGAACCATTGGAGTCGCCCGAGAAAAAGAAATTACCCGTCTCAAAATTTTTGGGTTTACGTTTTTTATTCGATTTTCTGAATCTACGTAATTTGAAACGTAAACCAGCAAATTTTGAGGGGGTAATTTTTTTCTTGGGGGATTCCAATAATTCATTATTGAAGATAAAACAACATCATTAATAATCCAACATCCATCCTTCCGCCGAACGTATGAATTGAGGGGTCTGCATCAAGTTGATGCCATCAACAAGGAGTTAACTCCATTTTTTCAATCAAAGCGTCAACTCCTGGTAATAGCTCCATGTTGCTCCAAAAAACGAAGCATCCAACTCCATCTAGCGGATTTCTTGATAACTATCAATGGACGTAAACTCCTTGTTGCAACAAACGAAAGAAACGTCAGCTAGCTCATTTTCCTCAAAAATTGGAGTTAACTCTTTCTTGCCGCAAACCCCTCAATTGTTGTCAGATCTGACATAAGGCAATGAATAAACTCAGGGCTGTGAGAAATTGAATTTACGAATAGGGATTTGACGGCTGATTAGGTATTAATTTAGTCATGATTAATTCGGGATCGGGTCGAAAGTGAGAATAAAGAGAAATTTAACAGACAATGCATCTAAATATGGAAAGATACAATCTTTCCATAATATGAAAAAGTATTAGGATCTAGGAACGCCGCACAGTGGTAGGGAAACTGATTTTATGGGACTAAAAAGGGTAAAAATGAGAATGAAAGTACACCCAGATACCTACACAAGCCAACTCAAGTTTGTTTACTCGCTAATCTTCCCTGTTGAAACGATAATGAACACGATCTTCCTCAATAGTTATCCGTACTACATCTCAGTAGTAGATGCTCGCTCGTTCAACTCACAAGTTTCTGGTGCTACCTACGATGGATACTCCCCAAGCAAACATGTTTCATGTAAAAAAAATATTTTGATAACATTTGATAGTATTTAGAAAAATGATACATTTTTTTTTCATACCCCACGAAACTTTCAAAGTCTGCCAAAAGTGAAATTGACTTATTTTAAACAAGATAATATCTTATTATCCTTTTATGGACCTCTTCAGTAATGTTCCTGTAGATCGAAGGAAATGTAGCTACTGTTCTCGGTCCAAAATTTTTAAAACTCGACTTTTTGAAAAATTTGTATACCGAAATCCGTTTCATACCATCCTGAATCCACTGCTAAAAGTCACCAACAATTATATACTTATATAAAATTTATACATTTAATGTCATGAGGTTTGTGAATTGCACAAAATTAAATGTTTTATCGTAAAATGTTTGTACAACCTCCCTGTGATCTCTGGCGACAAATCACTTCTCAACGAACTCTCACTCAGATTCGAGCGTAATAGCTGTCTGCTAGCACTGAAATTATAATAAGTACCTACTAGTAATTGGATGATTATTGTTTTCAGAGGAAATGAGCGCAGTTATAGCTACACTGAACTCACTGGTACATGTGATTATGTACACTTACTACCTGCTATCAGGGTTGGGGCCAGGAATGCAGAAGTATTTGTGGTGGAAGAAGTATTTGACGTCCTTCCAAATCGTAAGTTGTCCAAGTTTTCTGTATACTGTGTACGTTATGAGTTGAGGTGGGTAGCATTGGTTCTGTTTGAATTTGTAAATCCCCAGTCATACCAGTGGGGGAACCCGGCGGAACATCGCAGGGGGTGGGGTCTAGATATTACGATTATAATCTATGGGTTCAAATAAAAGCTGTTGACGATGGGATTTGAAAAATTAATGTTTATTGAACCCGGGGGTACCCCCTTAACAAGAGGGTATTTTACGGCCTATTCTCATACGTACCTAATACACATACAAAATTTGCGCACTTTAAATAATAATAATCAATCTACCATTTAGTTATCTAGACAGAAAGGTAATCTGGATAAAGAAGATAATAATTTTGAGAATTTGACGATTTTTTTAAATTCGATTTGCTGAAAATCTATGTACCTATCTTGTAACGTAAACCAACAAATTTTGAGGGGGGGTTAAATTATTTTTCTTCATTCATCATTATTTAAGATACTAAACCAAAATCCGTCCGTCCGCGGCACTTTGCCCAGTTAGCGCTGTGCTAAAATTACGAAATTTGGTTCACGGGTTCGGACAAGTCCCACGATGATCCTTGAAACTTTTCAAACCCCCAGGTCAATGGGAAAGTGTTCAAAATGAATTTTGAAACTTGAATACCGTGATTCTCGCGAAACATTTCAGTTAATGTTGAGCAAGTCCTCGGCACTTTGCCCAGTTAGCGTTGTGCTAAAATGACGAAATTTGGTGTACAGGTTCAGACCACACCCTAGATGAACCTTGAAACTTTTCATTCAGGGTGATTTATCGGAGTCATGCACGGGCTGTCATTCAATAACTACACGAATCAAGGGCAGATAGGCTGTATCGCAGATATGGGATCTCCAAGGGGTTATCGGTGAGTCATGTTGGGCTGTCTTTACAACTCTGCTTGGGCTATTGGGTATCGTGGTTGCCTCCTGCCACTTCGTCAAATAACCCGCCAGTACCAATAAATAGCGGTCACCCCGTGAACTTGTTGAAAAGGGTCACAGGGAACTTCGGACAGCCCCCAAATGCAATGAAATACACAGGGCAACATATCATAGCTCAGATATATTTCAATCACTAAACAGTAGGTACCTACTACTTCACAACGAGCCTGTGTTTGAGGGATTACCTCACAAGTGTTCTTACATTTTTAACCCTCTATGTTCTCTTATATTGATTTCATGTTTTTTTGCAAAGTAAATACACCAAGCCATTTCTCTTTGTTAACTAGGGGCAGTTCGTCATCCAACTCTCGCTTCTGGCTCTTCTGAAATACGAACAGTGTGAGTGCGACCCCAAGTTTTTCATGATGTGGGCCTTCAATATCGTGGCCTTCTTATCCATGTTCATCCAGTTTTACAGAGACTCCTACAAAAATAGATCCAAAAAAGAATAAGTTCTTTTGAAAAATCTTGTTTTTAGGGGTTTTGAGAATAGTTGATGTTTTGAATCTGGAAGAACCACATCTTGCATTAAAAAAAGAATGTTATTGTGTTTAGAAAAATGTAAATAACAAGTAAAACTATTTTGAAAAACATTCCATTTTGGAACCTATTTTCGAAAATAGATAGAAATGAGAAATAATCTGATTTACAGTTGTTGACTTTTTTCATCGCAGTGGCTCAGCAGTATGCTTAAATTATTGAGGCACCGTTCTTTAAGAAATGGAGTTTGATGGTTTTCAAAAATGGTCTACAGATGTTATTAAATCACATTGTACAAGGTATTTTATTCATCATCAAACGTTGATTCCTAGTTTCTCTTTGATTGAGCCATTTTCCAATAATGTATTAAGAATTTCTCAGTACAATGTTATTATAACCTCGAACTTTGTATTGAAGTTGTGTCGAAAACTGAAGACAGCAAGACGAGGATTTCACTGCAAATCACCCAAACAGCGATACATAGTTTGATGTGGTGAAATATATTTTTGTACGAAACAATTGAGAGTTGAAATATATATTTTGATTATCTTCGTGACTTGTTTTACTCTCGAACCTTAATTAATATTTTCTTAAGGTAGGTCTACTATTATTAATTAATATTTTCTTAAGGTAGGTCTACTATTATTAATCTTTTCTTAAGGGGAGGTTTACTACTCGCATTATAAATCCTTTCTTGAGGGAGGTCTATTATTAATCCTTTCTTAACTTGAGGGAGAAAGGTCTTGTGCCCCCCCCCCCCCCCGGGCTCAGCCGCACTTTATATTTTTACGCTAAAATGAAAAACTCTGCAAATTCTTGACACAACGGTTTATTTCTAATGATACAGAGAAACCCCGTCAAGGCCCTTAATTTCCTGAACCTGGTGCCCTTTTTGATCCAAACATAAATTCGAAGGGTCAATTTTAAATTCGAATTTCAAATTCGAAGATATTCACAGTCCGGAGGTGAATAAAAATAGTCCTATATCATTCTTCGTCGATTCCCCAGAAACTTTTTATCATCGGAGGTTACAGAAACTAGAGATCTTTCTTCGGTAGGAGCAGGCTCCCAAGTAACAACGACATTCTTCCAAATTGCAGCGAAAGAACTACAAACCCTGAAGATTCTTCACTCCCTGTGTCCATCAATTATATCCCTGCTGACTCCAGTATAATTGATCCGGGGGGTAATTCTGACGGTCTACTAGTTCCTGATCAAGATCATGGCCTACAACCCGGAAATGAGACCCTCCTTTCTTCTGTTTCTTCGACAGCTCCAGCAGCAGCAGCATCGAAACTCAGTAAAAGTTAGGGCACCAAGTTAGGGTATTTGGAATTACCAAAGGCGTCAGAGAGAAATGTAAGAAACTGCGTGTATTCAATTTCCCCAGGGATAAACAAGAAAATATTAATTCGCAGTGCTGGAAGCTCACTTTTAGTGAGCTAGACAGAAGGGTGATCTGTACAAAAAAGGTAATAAACCGTTGTCAAGAATTTGCAGATTTATTTTTTATTCGATTTTCTGAATTTGCGTATCTTGAAACGTAAACCAACAAATTTTGAGGGGGGTTAAAAAAATTTTTTCTTTGGTCGATTCCAATGGTTCATTATCGAAGATAATAAACCAAAATGGAAAACCAAGTGGAGGATGAAAATTACTGCACGTTGATGTTGAAGCGGTGGGTGAGCACATTAAATACAAAACGTCTAACAAGACATAAAGATTTTTAATGCATTTTTTACATACATGAAAAAGAAAGCACAGCACAAAACACTGCACCAGGCACTGACTAGGATCATTTATTAACCGATCACTCGAGTACATCCACCATTAAATAGAAACGTATTGTCCTTAATGTCAAATGAAATAAAACAACCTTCAAGTTTTCGAATCGTTTTTCGAGTTGGCACTATGCAGAGGTCCAATCTGTCGCAAAAATACCGATACCCGACCTCGATGTTTGCCTTAAGAGAACACAATACGAGCACGAACTCGGCCTATTAAATAAATTTATTAAGTTATCACAGATTGAGTAAGTTTGGACTTTTCAAGGACTCCTCTGAAATGGGCGATTGTGCGGATGAGGCCTTCTCTCAAAGGGACCTGAAAAAAAAAAGAACATAAGTTTTTGTAAGTAACGGAGAGAACAGAAACGGTTCCTGAGTATTTGATCGAACCGTTCGAAACTCTCCACTGAAACACATCAATTATCCATTCCACGCTGGGCAATCCACCTGGAGGTCCACCTTCACAATGCTCCCTACTTTCAAGTAAATGTTGTTCATCTATACTATATAATAAGATCGTGTCTGTCTGTCTGTTTGTCTCATCATCAATTGAGAACGGCTGAACGTAGAAAGTGGCGGCTGGTACCATTTGACGCAGAATTTATCTGGGAAGGTTTATGAAAAATCCGCGTTTAAATCTGTCCATCCGTTGAAACGCTATGAATGAAATACTACCAAAAAACGTGTTATAATGACTTCTATGAGGATAACTTTTGAATGGTTGAAAGTAAATTTACCCGATTGTAAGTAGTCTCTGGATTCAGCTCGACGAGTACTTTCAAGTGGTACTTAAGTGGTACATAATTATGTTAGTAGGAGGGGGCGGGGTGCAGGTTGAGAGAGAGGGGGTCTACAGGCATTCAAAACTACTTGACCAGTTGGAGTGCAACTTTGGGTATTTGTTGTGTGAACATTGAGGAATGTTTCTAAACAGGTAGGGTGGGTCATCAGTATGGGGGGGGGGGGTTGAAGGCAGCTATGGCAGGGGGAGGGGTGGTATTACCGGGATTTCAAAACTACTTGACCGATCCGAATGAAACTTCGGGAATATGTTGAGTGAACATTGGGGAAGGTTTCTGACCAATTTAGGAGGGAGGGGGGATACAGGTTGTGGTTGGTGGTGAGGGGGGGGGGGGTACTGGTAATCCAAAAACTACTTGTCGAATTGGAGAGAAACATTGAAATTGTGTTGTGTGAACATTGGGAAGGTTTCTGACCAGTTTGGTTTGTTCTGCCGTTGCGAAGCGCGGGTACACAGCTAGCAACTCAATAATATTGATGGATATAATAACTCAACATAATGGATATTATCCATAATAAAGTGCTCCTGTACTAGACAGTCCTATTTCCCATTAGAACCAAAGGCAACCAGCTGTGGGGTTGCACAGCTAAGACGAATATCAAAATTATACAAACGGAATGATGACCTCCACAAAGACCTCAAAGTGGAGACAGTCACCGATGTCATAAAAAGCTAGCTATGAGATAAGAGCGCAGGCTTCTTAAACATCCAAATCCAGCTGCTATCCAGCTAATTGACAACTCTCAACCAATTCGACGCCTGAAGAGAAACAAGCCCCTGGACCTTCTGAGGTGGCAATGAGTGACGTGCAGTTTGAGTGAGGTAGAAGTTAATGGGCTGTGTTAATTTATGAACTAAATAGCTAGTTATCGTTGTAACTAGTTGTTATCTTATCTGAATAAACGCAAGAAAAACAAACACTTTCTTTCGCCAATACCCTTAGGCATTGGATCAGAGTCTCTTTTCGTCACAGCATTCAATTTCCGATAGTCAATACAGAACCGCGTAGACCCACGGATCCGCCACCATTTTTGGACACCGTACAGATCCACCCACCCTAGTTCTAGCGGTGCTGTGTAGCTCCCAACTCCTAACTACACGAAGCTCTGGCGAACCCCTGAACCATTCATGCATTGTAAGTGGATATTGATCACGATTTAGGATGAAAACATCTAGACCGTAAACAGTCAATAAACGAACCTTGGGTGTCCATTTTAAATGAAGTTTGGCCCTCGTGATGTCCGGTTTGCGCCGTTGGGGATCGTCTTCAGTTCCGTCAATACTCTTGATGGGATTGTTATTACCAACAATAGTGCGGATAATCGACGCGAACTCTACAGGCAGAGGAAACAAATTCCACATTAGTCAGAAATCGTGCTCATAATTGAAGAATACTTTAAAATTCCTTAAAAATTGGATTCGATTCTCTTGAAAACCCAAACTTTAGTTTCATCACAAGAAAAAATTAAAAATGACGTCATAATATTATGCAGTTTTGGTGGTTATTAATTCACTAAATGCAGATTTCTTCCAGATAGAATCAACAAAAAATGCCTACCTGATATGGTGTACTCAACAGGGTTACCCAAATTGACAGGTTGGGTGAAATTTGAAGCCATCAGAGTAACGAGTCCTTCAACGAGATCAGAGACGTATTGGAAGGACCTCGTTTGGTTACCGCGCCCGTACACCTGAGGTGAAAACAAATTGACGAATTAACGACTTTTTCGGTACAGGTTTTACATGCTACATGTGGCGTGGTTGTATGCTATGTACTTTGGACTAAGTCAACTTCCACAAATCACAAATAACCTATCGTGTAGAGTGTTATTTGATTGTGGATTAGAATTATTCAAGCCTTAAACTCCTTACACCACTTACGACCTTTGGGACATCCATCCCGCCACACAATTCTACCAACTGTCTATGAATTCCAATAGGTGGGGCACCTCAGGATATAAATTAATAGGCCTACTGAGCTCTGGGATCGCTCATTTAAAAGAGGAGCGATCGCAAGAGAGGACAGTAGAGCGATCGCAAGAGAGGACAGTAGAGCCAACTTAAGCCCAGAAAATATCTCAGCTGCTCTAGTAGTTTGGAGACCTCACTTTTGTGTAGACCCTGAACTAACTTTCACTGAAAACCTTTCACCCACTGAGAAAAGTCTAACTGGAGAGTTCAAGAGGTGAAAGAGACGGGATTGGTGGTAGGGATGCAAATCAATTATCGATTATTTGAACCCGATTAATCGACTAATTTTAATAGATGTATAGCTATCAATTATTTTGTATTAATCGATTATTGTTTACAAATTGTATCGGTTTTCGAATACATCAGGATTTTGAAATAGCATAAGCATGGAAGTAGGAATCCATGGAGGTAGTAACAATAACAACGAAGATTTGTCTTCAACCATGTCTATGTGTTTTTGTCCTCTACTTTCATACTTGATACTTTTATCAGTTCTATTTGGGTATACCTTCGATTTATAATAAAATTTTTCCCTTACTAGGGAAAAATCATGGATAATATCATGGATAAAATCATGGATAATAGCCATATTATGTCGGTTAGCTGTAGGAGCCCCTCAGATGAGCCTGTGCCTATTCTGCTTAAGGAGTAACTCCTAAGGAGCCTACATACCAAATTACAGCTATATAGGGTGAATAGCATAGAAATTAGCTATAGAAGCCACTCAGCTGATCCTGGACTGCGGCCTGCAAGTCCTAAGGTACATGAAAAAATTTCAATTTCCTACCACCACGGAAATTGCACCAAAAAACGTCACATTTTTTTGTATCACGACATATCCATGTCTAAACTATTATGAACTTTTATTCATTATGGCATTCCCTTATCTTCGTTAGCCTTAAAATTTAACAATAGGTCGTAGAATACGAAGTAAACCATCAGATTTTTAGAGAGTGAGAAAGAAAATAATTATGCGTTTAAAATGAGTACTAATATAACAATCGATTGATTATTCAATATCGATTAATTGGTCACATCGATTATTAGCTGACGATTAATCATTTGATGTTATAATCAATTATTTGGTTCCGACGTTGCATCCCTAATTGGTGGTACCTCTTAACCTGTATAACACCATCATACAATAACTTCACCATTTTTTCCAGACAGGAGTTTACACACAAAAATACGTAAATAACGGTATATTCCTGAACTCACGGTGATTGTTTCGTTTCGAAGAGCTTGCAAAATGAAATTGGAAACAACTCGGCCGTCATCGACGTGCATGCGAGGGCCGTAAGTGTTGAAGATACGAGCCACACGAACATTCACCCGGTCCTGCTTTGCGTATGCGTAGCTGAGTGTCTCAGAGACTCGTTTCCCTTCATCGTAACAAGCTCTCGGTCCTAGGAAATACATTAAGAGAAATCAAAACCAAATAATACACGTGACAGGTAACTAGGAGAGGTCGCTTTCAAAAAACCTCATTCCACACATCCTGCGCAATGTAATGGTCATCTGGATAACATCTATAGGAGAATTAATAGGAGTTATCTATCCACACCAAGCCAAAACTCACCAATTGGATTCACGTGGCCCCAGTAGGTTTCAGGTTGAGGATGGACTTCAGGATCTCCATATACTTCAGAAGTACTGGCGATGAGAATTTTAGCGCCTACTCTTTTGGCCAAGCCTAGAAGGTGAACAAACAACATCTGATTGACCACAAAATGATGACGATTAGAAAACGCACACTAATTTTTTCTTGGACCTACATAGTGAGATCTTGTGAATCCTCAATTCAAACCTTCTGGTAGCTCCCGGACTATACAGAGTGTCAGGGTTAAGGTCGTACCACCGGCCAGGGATCGATTCTACAACTAATTTCTGATGAAAAGTGTCCAGTAACTTTTTGACATTTTATGTCTTTACTTTGCTACATAAACTCGAAAAATTACATTTAATGTAACAGAGAAGCGTCACGAAAATATTTCTGATGATTTTCGTTTACAACCGATTCGTTGCTACCGAACTTTATCTTCGCCAGTTATCATCGTACAAAAATCGTTCACCACTCGTTGGATAGCTCTCGATTTACCTAACCATATTACGTTAACTACTGCGGAGAGCGTGGCCGACAAGCTGCGGTATAAGCGTGATTGTTTAAATAATTGTTTACACACAGGTGATCATTCTCAATAATTTATATTGTCAACAGGAATGCAAGCTTCATATAAGTTTCTGATGGGAGGGGTCGCAAAGACATAAAATGTCCCTCGTGGTTGCGTACTTGTACAAAAGCTGTACCCACCGTTTGTGTTTTTACATAGTTTTTGACATTTTCATGTCTTTGCTATGGCACATAAACTGAAACGGGAAAAATTTGTTCCCTTGATTCACCCTTTCCCTCAGATCACGTCAGAATACAAGCGACCGACGGGCCACTATGTCAGAGCCTATGACGCACGAGCGTATGACGTCAGACAGCCAACTAGTACGTCAGAGCCTATGACGCACGAGCCTATGACGTCAGACGGCTGGCAGGAGGCCAACAAGTACGTCATAGCCTATGCCGTAAGAGCCAAGACGTCAGAGGGCAGGCTGGCTAGGTGATCGGGTGTTAGCGAAGGGAGGTGGTGATGACGTCAGAGGGGCCAGAGATCTGAAACCCCCATTTCTTCCTCACTACTTTCGTGATCACCGTGAAATTTCCTAAAGGATCTCCGAGTTTCAGATTTTTTCTTTCACATAGCGCTCCTTTGTAAATCAACCCCACGAAAACAGTGAAACATTGAAAAGACTAACATCTCTAAAGCCTTTAACCTTTCAGTACAAACTGCTTTCTGTACAAACAAATCATTATACACTCATAATATTTAGATAGTATATTATACTATCTGAATATTCATTCGTCAGCCGTGGAGTTTTAATCAACGAACTTTCTGATTTAATAATCTGATGAAAACCTCATTCTCGAATTCAATAAATACCCTCGTTTAGGACTACGGGGATTGTACGTATCCCAAGAACCCCCACAATTCTCAACACGGGGTTCTTCTTGGATTTGATTAAATGTCAATTCCATGACACGAGACTTGTTCATGTAAGTACCGATTGAAATCCGAAGTTTTTCACTTTGAAGATTATTTTCGTGTTTTCGACCTTAAGTCACTAAAATGGCCATAAGTCCCTCAATTTCAGTCAAAATTCAAATGTGATTATACCGCTGGAGAGAGCGTGACGACTGCTCATTCGAAAAGTCATGTGTCATCATTTGACTCAGCGAGACAAAGTACGACAAAATTGCTGCTGCCTAACTCATTTTACGGTAAAAATGACGATTTTCGCCAAACATTTTACTTGTCGATTTTTACTGAAAGATTCACGGTTGTTGGCACGGGAACGAGAATTTTACACCATGAGTCCATTGTAAACAATTTGTTGATCATACCGTGGGAAAGCTGAGCTTTTGGGCCAACTTTTGGGGTTACACTGGGAAATTAACCGGTAGATTCAGTTAGGCTTTCAAAGTTTGAAAAAAACTGTACATTTCCGAGATTTTACTATTCGGGCTCATTTTTCAACGTCTGAATCCTCATCACAAAGTTTTATTTAGCACTTGGGGGATAGGGAATTTAACGCTCTTTCCAACGGTATAACCACATTTGAATTTTGACTGAAAAATGAGGGACTTATGGCCATTTTAGTGACTCAAGGTCGAAAACACGAAAAAAATCTTAGAAGTGAGAAAATTCGGATTTCAATTGGTAAAAAAGAGAAGTTATAGGACACTTTTTATCAGAAATTAGTTGTAGAATCGATCCCTGGCCGGTGGTACGACCTTAACCCTTACACCCTGTATAGGCAACCCTTATATGAATTTAAATGTTTTCACGTAAGTATATTTTAAATAAGTAGCGCCCTTACGTCAACAATCATTCCACCCACCGAGAATCCCATCAAGGAAACCGTCAAAATTTATGGGGATAAAATGTTTCTCCAAAATCACAAATGGAAATATCATCTTACCAAGCATGTTGATGGTTCCAATTGTATTGGTTTTTATGGTTTTCACTGAATTGTACATGTAGTGAGGAGGGGAGGCTGGGGATGCGAGGTGGTAGATTTCATCTACTTCAACGAACAAAGGTGTCACGATATCCTGGTGAATCAGCTCGAAGTTCTCATGGCCGACCCACTGCTCGACGTTTCTTTTAGAGCCGGTGAAGAAGTTGTCAACCACAGTCACTTCGTGGCCGGACATCATCAGCTTGTCGACGAGGTGGGACCCGACGAACCCTGCTCCTCCCGTCACCTGATGGATTGTCAAGATATTAGAGAACTCCGTTAAGAATCCGTATTAAACGGGGAACCTACGGGACGTTTCACTCACCAAAATACGCTTCTTGGCCTTGTGATTCAGGTTATTTACAAGCGGGTAGCGCCGGGGAGTTTGTTTCTCGATGTAGACAATTTTTTTCTCCAAGGTGGATATCCGCTCTTTGGCTTCTGCCAGGTCCGTGAGGAGTCGCTCGTTGGCGTCTGACCCGACTGTAAACTGAAAGCTGGGATCATCTTTAGTAAACAGTTGGCTACTCCTTGACTCCCATCCTTTGGAATCATCTGAACCCAAGATGTAGCGCCCAACAAACAGACCTGAAACGTCAACAAAACTTCATAGAAATCGAAGACTTAGGAGAAAAATAGTAATTGATTCATGCCTTCAACATTGAGTTATTTTAATATCGTTAGAGGACAACACAAGTTTCCTAGTTACATCTCAAATATTAGTTCTCATTCCTCAAACCTGATTACCTCAACGGGTATTGAGACGTTCTGTAGGCAATTCAAAAACAAAATCCCTTAGCCTAACTACCCTTTTCGACTTATATCCTGTCACTCCTTGAGGGGCACAGGGCCTCAATGAATGCGGTTTTTGGCAAGACCCAGCTCTTCCAGTCTTTTCAGCTCGAGCAATTTCTACGTCCTGGAGAATTCCAGTCTAATGTCTTCTGCTCTGTAGCTCCTTATCCTTAACCCACTAGTTGACGCTATGTCAACTGTCACGTAAGAGGACGCTAGCGGTACTCTATACCGCACATTCATTTCCCACTGTTTTTGGGTCTCAAAATGAATTTTAAATGAATGGGATGGATAGGATAAGTAGATATATGTCAGAAAATGAAGATAGCAGAAGAAAAAAATAAAAATTCAACTTTATTAGTCATTTCAGAAAACTTAGTATAAGAGCAGGTATTCAAAGAGATCAAGTTTTCCCAAAGGGAAATCAAAATAGACAAAAATATGGATGAAGATCCTTCAATTCTCTTTTGCCAATATTTATTGGTTAGGTAACAATACCTAGAACTTGTCAAGGAACAAATAATCCAAACTAGAAAAAGGACCAAATAGGTACAATAACAAACTAGAGAATAGGAACTCGAAATTCCCTGTAGGTACTAAGCAAAAACTAGATGAATAAATTGTACGAAGTACATTCACAGTAAAATATTTTTTAGTAAAAACATAGGTAGTGAAAAATTCACGCGTTCAGTCTAAACTAAATCAATTTCAGTCTTCATCTTCATCAATAATTTCAGTTACACAGGTGAAACAAGTTACTGTGTGACGAGAATGATTTTTACAAATATATCGAGAACACTGTGAACATGTAATTGTAGTTGTGTTGTTTTTATGTTTCCCACATTCGTGACATGGTCCACGCTTTCTTTTATCTTGCGCCGAAGTTCTGTGAGGCTCTTCTGGAGATTTTCGGTATTTTGATAGGAAAGCTTTCACATCCAATGGCAAATTCCTCACTTTGGCTCTTTGCTTCAGATGTTCCTCTAGAAGGCTAAATGCCAAATCTAGGGAGGAACTGTGGTGGTATTTCGGGCTTGTTTTTCCTCATCGTTCCTATCAGTGTCAAGCCAATTTCTCTTAAGTACATGGCTAAATTGTAGCTTGTGTAGAAATTATCTACGGTAACATTCCTGTTACTGTTTACAATTGGCACCACCAAACGTTTCACTATATCATTTGGCTTGTTAGAAACCGAGAAAGGACCATCTGGTTGTTTGCCACAGTAAATTTCGAATTCGTAGGTATAAAAAGTTTTAGCATCACACATAGCGTAATACTTGATGCCATATTTTGCTGGTTTGGCAGGCATGTATACAACAAAGCTACATCTTCCCCGAAATGGATGTAACATTTCATCTAAATCACCCGAATGTAATCTGAGAAAGGCTTAAATTAGAGGAAAGTAAAAGTGAGAAATGAATACACACTCACTTACATTGTTACATGTAGTATGGAGAGACTGGAAAATGTAAAACGTAGAAGGACGCTAGCTGGACTGGATACCGCAACTGTTGAAACATAAACGGGCGCTAGCCGGACTGAGTAACGCACGGGCGACTTGTCACTTTGATACCGCCTAGAACTGCCTGGCAAGCCTAGAACTGCCTGGCAGTACCTGCCATTTGTTGAGGGGGGTCCGTTCTAGGAATACCAATGGGAGCACCGACATCAAACGAAAATTCGCCGCCCTTTCTCAGTAATTGCACAAATGCGGTACTGGGTACCGCTTAGCGTCCAGTAGTGGGTTAATCTTTTCTCAGGGAATGGCCTATCTAACTCCATTTCATTGTTTAAATCTCTTCAGAGATTGGTTCATGTTTCTACAAGCAGACCATCATTAGAGATTCACCATATACCTAAAGGCAGCGGTTCACGTAGACATGAACCTTATAAACACCCTGACACAAAGTCCACTGTCCAGGTTTCAAAGGCGTATAGGTGTACAGATTTTACATTGGTATTCTGCCGTGCTAAGATAAAGTCCCCTATCGACCATTTTGGTGTTGGGCACATGGCTGCGTAGATCTCGACGTGGCGCGTCTTTTCTGCCAAGGTAGAATTTCCTATCTCCATTGGAAAGGTTCGAAAAAAGACTTTATCTTATCTCCAGTTTGATGATCTGGGCCCCCTTCCTCACTTAACTGCATTTTTCTCGACATGAAAAAAATGGAGATAGGTGGTTTTTACTTACGGCGGCAGTATTGATGAGGCTGTCTTTAAGCGAATATTTATATTTCTCCATACGGGATACAGCAGAACAAAAGCACCGTTTGCCTGACGAATCCTGCCTCGAATGTCACCTTCGGCACCCCACCAGCATCAACATTACTTCCTCTGTGCTGGAAGGAGTCAATATGCTCGATGCTTTCTCCATCAATTTTGAAGTCATCACTCAGGGATACATTCAGTCTTATCTCCTTCATTTACTGAGCATTGATCCTGATGCCTGTCATTGAGTTAGCCTAAATACAGGCGGCATTTTTTATTCGATATTCAGTGTAGTTACTAGGACCATCAGTCAGCGTGGAAAGTAACACCCTGCAATGTGATTGCATCTTCGTGGTTATACCCCAGCACAACGGAAAAGGCATTTCATTAGATTGTTTTTCCTTTTGTAACGTTCAACCTTCTTGGTGTATCAGTTCAAATCCAATATTGACACGGTCAGACAGTGCATTAGGACGGAGATGTGTCGAAAAGTTTACATAACGCCGACATCACGTCATTTCAGGGATTATTTACACTTGAAGCCTCAAAGGAAAAATTAGGCAGGACACAATAAAACCTATCGATTTGAGTTTCTGCAATTGTCTTCATGTTACATGAAAATAACAGTATATAAATAATGAGTAACAGCAAATATAAATCTACGTTAATGAGAGATACGAGGTTTTCTCTAAGAGGGTACTTTTTAGAAACACTCAGTCAGATCTTGGAGGTACCTACATATTAATAATAATATTATTATTATGTACATAATAATATTATGTACCTAATAATATGTACATCCAAGATCTGACTGAGTGTTTTTATATTGGCCGTCAAGGGTGAAAAACTGCTTGGATTTCTTACTTGTTTCACTATCGATTGCACTCATATGCAAATGGAATGAGCGTAACACTAGTGTTTAGTACCAGTAAGTTCGGTTATGAACAACGCTTGTAGACCAAAGTATTGGGCTCATCGTCTTTTGACGAATAATAACCACTACGAACTCCAAGCGTGAAAACTGCTGACACTACGAACATATCCTTTACGGGATGAGTTCTTCCGAGTCCGGGTAAACACAACCGAACGCCACAATTTAATCCTCACCATAAACTCCAGGATACGCAAGTGTGTTGAAAATCCAATTAAATCAATAATTCTCAACTTACCGATCAAGAACAGAAATAAGCAAGGTCCAGTCCTCACGAGAAGGCGTCTGAAGTTAGCCATACTACGAGTTACTAAAAGCACCTGTGTAGGACATGACGGTATTTGGTTGTTATAGATTCCGCCGCTTCAGTGGTGCCTTCCTCATTAGACACGCTTTCTTTGTGTATGATACGCAAGGATGATCCGAAGCAAAAGCCTTTCACGATGTTATGGTTCCCTCTTTGAGGACATTCAACATAAAAACGACTCGAACAGCATCAAAATAAAGTCTTATCAACGAAGGTCAAGTAAATGCCGTTATCACTACCACCAAGTAGGTATGGAACCGGGACAGAAGTGTGGATCTGCGTGTATAAGATCCATGCACGACGGTGCTGCTTGTTGTATTCAGGTTACGCACTACTTTAGAAAGTAGTCAGCTCACCGCCAATTTACCAACTTGCTCTAGAGCAGTGAAATTCCGTTATTTTATTTGTTTGATAATCGTCTGCTCGGGCTACGCTTGCACCCCTACATCAGGTGGGCGGTTCTGGCTGGGGAATTGTGTCCAAGAGGGAGGCGACTCAGAGCGACCATGAGGTGTGCGATTTGAGCAGACGCAAGCCGTTGGTTGCTTGTAAATTGGCTTACACTGAGTTTGATGAACTCTACTGAATTATTCATTGCTCAAAAACAGGAAAAAGAGGATGACTAGACAAGATAACAACGAACGAAAGTACGAACAAATACCGGCTGATTTGAGATAACAGATGATAATACATGAGGAAAGATACTGATGCAAAAGAATGTATTACAGCGCCCCTGGCTGTGGAGCAACAGGTTATTGATGCTCCTCGCAAGAAGTTTCACTCTCTATGATTGGTCAGTCTCACAGGCTGTGATTGAAACCGAAAATTGTCAGGCTGAAGTCATGAAGAAATATGATGCAAGGGAGGGGGACATGGAGCGCTTCTGATTGGTCAGGTTGGTCCTTCTCCCCAGGTGCGGCTCTGTTTTGTGCGTCGATTCAAATAGAAAAATCAAATCCTGTTTTCTGTCAATAGCCAACTTACTCTTCATATGGAATGGAAGACTTATTATTTTTGGTTTATTGGCTGAGGGTGCAAAATACGTTATGCATATTATGATCTCACCTGCGGCCGCCTGCTGCATACAATGTACTTTCTACAAAATGACCAGTGACATCCTGTCCTGATTGGATTGAGCGAGTATTGAAAATGGTTTCTTACTTTTTTATAGAGTCTGATTTCAAAATAATTGCGACATCCTGGAATTCGAGTGCGTGTCCCAGGTGTCATTTGACTGAAAAACGTTATAATCTTATTTTGCAGGTTATTGAACAACACGGGGATAATAAATTTGAACATAGTGAACTGTTATTATTATTTTTTATTTAGAATGTAATAAATATTATATGCAGCATGATAAATTTTATTTCACAATAAATTATAGCCTTTGCGACTGGACTTTCCTTGAATTCTCATTTTAAATATTCATGTATTGCATACAAAACAATTTTGGCTGGGGCACACAACAAAGGCTTCTGAACGTACAAGTAGGTATTCACCCCAGTTCTTCAATAATTCACCTAATATACACATTAATTTATATCCTATTCCGTTTATTTATTTATTTATTTTTTTACATCTTCCAAAACAATAAAGGTTGTAGGTAGGTACATAGATTAGATTGACTGAAACATCTTAAGTTAATGAAATAAAGAATATCAAAGGTGAGAAGAGCTAAGGACAAAGAAAAGGAACAAGATGTGTCGATTTGAACTTGGGTTTAGTCCGCTGATGAGATCGGAGTGTACGCTGCCGTCCAAAGCGAAATATGGTGCCTCTACGGTGGGTAACCTTCAATTTCCCTCTGAACTATCTTCGCCATAATATGCTAAATATGTTGAGCATATTATGCTCAAATGTTTCCAATGATTTATTCAAATTCCCCAACAACTGGGGGCGGTTACGAGGGGAAGTCATCACTAATATTATAGAAGTTGTCTAGTCGTAGCCCACCCTTAATGCCCAATGACCACAAACTCAGTGACAGAGTGACACCTCCCAAATGTCAAGGGGTGGCTCCATAGGTCCATATTCCAATCAAGTAATATATAATTTCAACATCCTTCCAAAGTTGAACCTAATAGGCGAGTGGGAGTCAATTTTGCTCATCTAGTGAGCACAGTAACTTGACCCAAGTAAGGTTACGTTAGGTTAGATTAGTTAATGAACCTCACCCCCTCCACCAAAGTCTGGATCCGCCTCTGCCCAACAAAACTTGGGATATCAGTTTTTTTTAATGGATGATACTGTAGATGGGGATTCCACCACTACGTAGACTCCAACATTAATTTCATTTCTTCAATGGATACAAAAAGAACCAATTTACAACTTGAATTAAAATAGTCAGAAATGAAGTTTACCCACCTGGGTGAATAGAAAAATTTCAAATAGAATCGATTCGTTAAATATTACAATCATATTGGTCTGAATATTGACTCTGTTCAATTGGTTAAGGCACCAATCCGATTGAGACTGCAGTTTATGCGCATGCGCACAGAGTTGTACGTAGAGAAAGCGAACAAAACCCGAGTCAGATCTCAATGTCTAACTCTAAAATTTTTGCTATAAAAAAATGAAAATCTCCCTAACTACCATAGTCAAAACGTTACAGTTACTATACTACTATTAAAAAAACTTAGTAATTTAAATTAGTTGAAAAAATTGCTTTGTTTTAACGTAACTTTAATTTTTTTATGTACAAACATTACATCTCTGCAGTATATGTTATCTTTTTTTCAATAAATAAAATCAAATTTAGGTACGAATAAATAGCGATATTTACAACATTTTTCGTCTACACTAATAAGGAAAATACCGACCTTCAAACAAGACGTGCAATTTATCTTAGAGATTGATGATAACAATGTTGTTAAGTAGTGGTTCAGAAATTGCGTTAAAACACTATAATAAAGGTAGGAAGGTACATTTTTATTACTTAAGGGTAAGTAGGTAGCTCGATATTATTGAGTTAATAGTCGTACTGATTTCCATCAACGGGAGTAACTGTACAACTCTGTGTTGACCAATTCGTGTATTTGAAAATGGTACGAGGACATGTTTTGTCATGTTTGACTTGCAAATACTCAGTGGCAAATTTAAATTTCGGTGACCTGCCTGAAGTCTTACAAATATCTTTGAAAACATCGAATAACAAAATACTAACATTAAGTATACAATCATAAATACGCCTATTATCTTTACATTTAGTGAAAAAATGGGTTTTCAAAATTCAAGCTTAGTATAAAATACTTTGATGCGTTTCTTGCTAATTCGCTGACAGCTGGCAAATAACAATTTGTGGTCATAAATAAAACTCGTTCAAAAAGTCTTTGGTACCTAACCACGGTTTTAATAAAACGCTATAAAAATATAGTTCATTTGAGGGTTCGAGTGTAAAAGTCAAGTTTTACGATTTACCTACCTAAAATAATGATTTTGGAAATAATACTTTTATTTTGGAACAGCGCGTTGACTTAGGGCTAGTAAAGTATGTACAAAAATAACAGCGAAAGCCTAGAGGCTGGAGTTTCTTCATTTTCTCTTTTCTTCTTTTTTTTTTTTGCAGCAAGTTTTCGAGCGCGCTGAACTCGCTGCGGCCGGTGCTAAACAGGCGCTTCTAACCGGGCGTGTCAAACGTGAATAAAAACGAAAATTGGCTCGGTCCTCGTCAAAGTTCCTCGGAACCTGGAAATATTTAAGAAAAAATAGAACATTTCGAACATTTCTTGTAGCGTGTATCAAACAACGTTGGAGCACTCCCACAAACAGGCTTGAAAACCCACAAAACAGTGAAATTGCAGTCTCTTCAGTAAATTAAGAGCTCCATACACCAGCTTCTGCCCTGAGAAACCAGAGCAATAGAATTATCCCCCTATCACTATCCATGAATAATTTTGATTAATAAAGCCTTTAAAGGCTGATTATGAGCAAGCAATAAGGTTTATATGTGTATTTCTTTAGTCAGGCAAAACGTATATTTAATGTAGTACCAAGGTCCTACTAACATAAGTAATAATTTCAGCTTTTCGCCTATTTGATTCTAGTTCTAATAATGTTCTCAAGATCCAAATGGTATAAAGTACTAGCAACCAGAGTTCTTGTTAGCCAGAAAAATCTCATTGCAAAACTAATTTCAAGAACCTGTTACTTGTGAAAGAACGACAAATTTCAGACCAAAGTGGTAACTACTTAATTTGAAGTCGAAAATAGACTTGTTTAGATGGATCACAAGTTGACTCTTTGAATCAACGCACGTAGCTACATATTGGATCAAAACATACACGCAATTTTAAAAATATTGGAGGGACATTCTAGAAAATGCGAACGAAGGTGTTCGTTTTTACTGCAAACAACTCCCTCATTTGGCTTACTCCTTACAACTTCGTCTTATTGCTAGAGGTGTTAGATGAATATATAAAGGTGTACAAGGGCGCTCAACTCACTCAAGATAAGGTGAGCTGACTAGGTTGGCTTGCGGAGGGCTCGGTGTGCACTACGCGGTCTCGCGCGAGGGTACTGACGTCAGTGTCGCGCTAGGCATCGCGTGTCGTCCCTCCAGTTGGGTAAAGAGACGCCCAACCTGTTACATTCGTGTGCGTAGGCCGTCAGAGACTCGCAGTAGCACATTTTGCTGGGGCACTCGCACATATCCACGAGGCAAGACCTAGAAAAGACAAACAGAAGTTCATTGTAGTGGGAAAATGATTCAACGGCGCCAGAGGCTTCACGTTCAAACATGCTGCGGTATAGCCCATCTAGTCTGGTCAAAGTGGCAACATTTCGAATCTACTCAGAACATTGGTCAAGCTTTCCATAGAGAGCCATGAAGCGATGGGATGCAGATCCCAGAGCCGACCCTTGTGCCCCTCCTCACGCCCTGTCCTCTCAAGGAGCATATCCCTGGGGGTAAAGCGGCAGCTTCTTTGAAGCGGGCCTGCGACCGGTCTGGCATCTGGGGAAAGGACAAAAGCCAGGAAACTGGAGCTTCGTCCGATCCCTCAAATGGTACCACGGGAGAGAGGGAGCCCCTGGCATCAGGTGGAACGCTTACGCAAAGCATCGCCTGCCAGCCCCCCCAGTTGAGGTCGGATTCGTGCTGGTCGTGGTTTCTACCCAGACAGCAGGAATAGCCCAGTTGGAATGGGGAGGGGCCCTCTGGGATGGACTGCGGGCCCATACCATTAGGCCCCGGCATGTGAGTTCTGTGGGAAACCGTGAACTCGGGCACCAACCTGCACAGTTGGCAGAGTGAGCTAGACAAACGACTGTTGATGTTCAAAAACTTACTTGTAGTACATGTGGTAGCTGAGATGTTGATGGCAGTTGCCAAAAACTTGAGGGGACTTGAGGAGGCGGCAAAGCCTCTCTTTCTGTCCTCTCTTCGGCATGATTTTCGAACATCTCGTTGGAGCTATCGATTCGAAATTGGTTCCTCGGGAACACGCTTTTCTACCTGTAACATTCAGAATACAGTACTCCGTTAATGAGGTGATGGTATGTCCAACAGAAGACTGGGGATGGAATGTCACAAAGTGATTAAGTGATGAGCATCTTGCTAAAAGCGCTTCCAAAAGGAGTTATGATTGGATACATAAAGTGGGAATTTTGCAATTTGGGGTCATAAAAACATTTGGTCACCTATTTTCTGTCCCAATCAAAACATAGTTGAATGACGAGTTGGTGTTTTCTGTTCAAAATTACTTCCCATTTAATAGAAAATCAATGAGGAAAATAGGCATGAGCATTGAGGATATAATCATTATACTATGGATACTGAAAGTAACAAAACGAACAGGGAGCATGGATGCCCACCTCTGTTAGTCCATTATCAGCTTCCAAAGCGTTGATGTTGTTTGGCTTGACTCGTAGTGATGATATCCTGGAGCATAATAAACATGTGGCATCCAACATCGTAAAACACTAAGGGGATGAAAGAGTGGCAACTAACGTCAGTTCCACGATGCAGACGCTCCATTGAGTTTTGCATTTTGCAGCTACTTTCCACTAATTTTTTTCAAAATTTAGGAGGTTTTGAAGGAAATGTAACTGTAAATATAGAAATGGTGTTGATAGAGCAGAAAGATTACCTCCAACTCTCCAGGAGTTGCCGAACTTATAAGGGTCAGTCACCATACGTCCATCTCTGGTTCGGAGGTCGTCCCTCGGAACGTGGTTGAAGTTGCCGCATAGGCCGCAGAGCTTCCCTTTGTACTTGGCAGGGACGGACACCTCGAGGAAGGAATTGCCGTCCCAAAGCACTTTTATGCCGACGATCTTGCTCTCGACGAGGACGCTGTTCCGGTCTTCTGTTTCCGTCACGATGACCTCCGGACGGATTTCGGGCACAAAAACGCGCTCCCCGTTGATTTTTACTCGCCGTTTCTCCCCAAGGTTTATTTTCATGAGTCCGATCTGAACATCAAAATGAGATTAATATGTGCATATAAACAGATCAATACAACGTAAAAGATGGAGTGGGGGAAATTATGAGGACTGCATAAGTACATATTCACTAGCTTTTTCATTTCCTTGTTGTGTTGGAAGGTCTCGACTAACATTTTCATACTCAAATTAGGGTAGGCATGAGTTAGGGAAATGTGGGGCTCATTGAAACATGGAGCACAATGAAACAGGAGGTGTACCGAAAGTACCGAAAGGTCTAGTGCAACAGGATTCCGGTAGAAGGCCCTGAGGATGACCCCAAAACTGGCTTTGGATCGCCCCCTTTCCACTAGTTGAGTGACAGATTCCACGGATTTTTGTGTTGAAACTAAAATTGTTCGTCTCCAGGCATGTGTAAATGATGTAATTCAATCGGCACATATGGCATTTCATTATAAATGTATCCCTTAAGATTTTGCCCGACTTTGGCATGTCCTTCCTCTTCACGTTCATGGTAGAGAGTGTTTGGGACCAAAATGGCCTGCATGGGGTTCCTTCAAACAGAAATATTTGGCACAATGAAACGTTATGTGAAGCCCCACGAGGTTTCACTGTGCCCCATCAGTGTTTCCGTTTTGTTTCAGAATGATGCGAAATGTATAGTGGAAAACTAGCAAAGGACTCTCAAATATTCATTATTTGGAGAAATAAAGTTTTTTTAAATATTTATATTTTTATTAAGGTGTTATTTCCGTTATTTTAAGGTACCCCCTTGTGCTGTTAATTAAGTGGGCTCTCGGTGAAGGAAGGTATAAAATAATGATTGACGCACTTCTTTCACGAGCAGAGTTGTAGGCAAAACTAACTTTTTTGTTTCATTGTGCCCCACGTTAATTGGGCTAATCGAGATGTTGTGTACCTACATGGTTAAAATAGAACCAAGTATAGCAAATACAATACTTATACACATTTATAATAGTCAGCTAGTGCAGCTAGTTACCAAATGGCATGTAAACATGGAGAGCCCACAAGGAAATCTTTAAATATTAAATTATTATAGGACTATTAACTTGAATCGTCCTTCAAAATTTTCTCCTCAACAACATATTCCATCAATTTTTTCAGCACAGGACGCTATGAGGGTATGACTCACCTTTATTGAAACGGTTTTAGTCCATGATGAGATCTTGGTGTCTCTGGCATCGTTGGTGACTCTGATGGAAAAAGTCTGATTGTGGCAATCTGCTGCCAGCTGGTACTTGCAGGAGCCTTGGAAACTGTAGAATTTGCCGTCAAAAGTCCGGTAGTGGGGGTCCCCAAAGACCGTGCAGACTCCGTCGCCTAATTAAAATTAATTACAACGTAAATTAGAATAATTTTAATTTATTGATTGGCCTGTAGATCAAATCACCAGAGGGAGTAACATGATGTCCTTCCGTTAAAATCAACGATTTTCAAAGGGACAAGATGGTTGAGTTTTACGTCAAGGGAGCTTTCTCAGCGAAAAAGTGCAACGTTCCGCCTTCGAATATCTCAACGTCCTGCCAGAGATCGCAATCACCTCTTGACACGAAACGTTGAATCAATATCCTTGCAAACTATACCACCAAACGCTTGGCCGAGACAGAAATCTGAATTTTCAGGTTTATTCAGTTAGGTATCACCAAGATATTCACTGCTAGTTCTTCACATTTTGCGGAATTTGTGAAGCCTATACCAAGGCACACGCGGAGTGGAATGTTGGAGGAAAAATGAAATGATCTTAAATATGGATATTATACAAATAGATTGATTCCAAAGAGGTGTTCAAAAATAACATTTTAGAGTTTGTAATAAATTATTACAATGATAAATTATAGTGAGGTTGGCACGCAGGTACCTTATCATAGAATACTAATAACCCCATTCATAATATAATAGAAGAGTTTTATTTCTACGTACTTTCCACGCATTTAGGGCAGCACTGGTCCGGAAGGTCTACGAGCTTGTAGTTGGGTGGGCAGGGCTTGTTGGTGTTAGGACACATTTCCGCCACACACTTGACGACCCCACCTTGACAATCGCAGCTCCTGCAGTTGTCCAGTTGCCAGCTTTCCCCGTCCTGAAATACCAAGACATGTTGTGATGCTGGCCAATATACCAAGCTCTTTGAAGTTTGGAGAGTTATTGCAATGTGATCAAAACACTTCATTTTGAGCAAGCTAAATTTCTTCACTGCGATTGATTATGTTGATTTCAGATGAGTATGTATTAAAAGTAAAATTGAATGTGAAACTCCTGACGATAATTGGCAAACTATTCATGTACAGAAACAGGCCTGTACAAAATCGCTTTATGTGACAAGTCAACACTAAACAGCTACATGTCATCAGTCAATCAATTAATTAGCGAAATATATACTAGTAGGATGAATCACACAGTTGTGTCTGTAGACCATAATTGTCTAAAGTGGGTACTGATTCATCAACTGCTTCGTTCCCAACACCTGATATGAATGGTATTGGGACATGGGAAAGAGGAAATTACTTTGTAAGTGACTCCTTCGAAGACGCAGTGGCTAAAGGATTTGATCCTGGGAGGGCACTGAGGACAGCAGCTGTCTTCAGGCGTCACCTGCTCTTCAGGAGGGCAATCGAGGACTGGACATGACGGTCGGCGACAGACGTTCGTCCCGTTGGAGCACTCACACGTGGTGCAACGGTCAGCCATGAAAGACTGGCCGTTGGATGAGAGATGCGCCCCTAAGAGGCACTTTTCTTGAGACGGGATCATCAAACTTCGGGAACCTGTACAATAATCACCATTAAAGTTTACTACTTTTCTGTTATAACTTACAGTCAATTTCAAATGAAGGATCAACTCATACAAATCACCAAAATAATTCTAGACACTGATAAGGATGGGATCAGTCACATGAGACCGTAATAATCGAGGTTCTAATATCGTCATACCTTTACAAGAAGGACAGCACTCGCCAGGCTTTGGAGGTTGAACAGAGGTGGGTGAGCAGTGTAGCACTGGACATGCTTTCTTGTAGCAGCTCAGCCGACCATTGGAGCACTGGCACATTGAACAGGGGTCGTTGAGACTCTGCACTACACGACCTGGGTGAACTGTCTGTCCATTCACGCGACATCCTGAAGACAGAAAATGAACCAAATAAGATGTATTCCATACAGACTCGACAGCGAATATACAGGGCAAATGGGCATTCTTAGAGGATGTTCATGAATTTCAATCAGTTATAACACCATACCCACTGCTCGAAATGATTAGAGATCGTTGGTTGTGACTATTCAGAATCAACACGTCACATACTAAGCTTACGTATCGACGCTGTGAAGGTGGATATTGCTATAATAAATAACGAAAGGCATTTCGATTGAGGAGTTGAAATCTTACTTCACCACTCGAGATTAGACTTTTGAGGGGGTAAATGTCGGCATCACGGATATGAAATTTGAAAAAAATACAAATAAAACTCATCATTGAGAGCGGAGATCGTGATGGGACTGCGAGAATAAGGGAAGGCGGGGGATCATCAAAGGGGAAGGTGTCGCAGGTGAGGCGGTCAAAGGCATCCGAAGGCCCCCCTTTGAAGCTCCCACGTAAAAGGTTTACGAACATCTCTTCTCGATGGAAGCCTTGAAGGAGAAGCCTTGGGACTCACCGAAGATCAATTAGAAGGCAGAGCCTATATCTGCTCCGTGGGTCCTTCTTTCCATTGTCTCCACGAGTGGTTTTTCATCAATCTCCTCTCCTCTCCCACCCTTTCATCCATTTCCCCAACCACCCTCTTCGCCTTTCAGACTTCCCCAAAGGATAATGGGAACCATGACAGGAGCATTAGAACCAAAGAGCCCTCCTTCTGATAAAAAGCTACTCAGGCCTTTCCATTCATTAATTACTCGGCGATGGAAAAAGAGTGGGGCTTCTATTTACGTACCTTCCTTTTCTCACGGGCCTGAAACAACGTCCAGTCTCGTGAACCCCTACAGAAGAGAGATAGAGCCCCCTCAGATACCAACGAGACCACTTGACTCTTGGAACATTACTAAAAGAGTTGTGACAGTCTGTTGTCAAGACCCTAAAAGGGTTCCTTCAAAATTTATATTTGTCATTCCAGAATAAGACTGATGGTCCGGCTTGACGTAGGAGTTTCTATTGCTTCCCATTCAGGAAGAGAAAGGATCAAGTCTACCGATCAAGTTGTTTGTTCTGTTGAACAAGACGCAAACGGCAAACAGCAACATCATCCTCAACACTTGAAATTCCTTCGGTAGCCGAGATATTGATGGACATGACAATGAGAACTGTCGAAGGTGAGCGGGGCAGAATGATCTGTGCGAGAGTGACTCGAAATTAGTATGCAAATGGAAACTTCAGAAGATCCCGAAACTGATCATTTGCCTTGAATGTACGACAACTAAAGCTTGAAAACGTCACGATCAATCACTTTTACGTCTACGCAATCTCAGGTATTACGTACACTTCTAGGCCGAAATTACTTAATGTATTCCAATGTGTCACTGGTGTGTTTTTTAATTTACTTGAATACATCAGATCTGAGGGTGATCGAGAAATTCATAAATCAATACCAAGATAATAACCAATGATTATTTTTGTAATTTGGCATAAAAGTATGACTAAAATTTTAAAATTTAGGTGTTATTTGAACTCGCCTTCTCTACAACTTTGATTGCATGAGTGTTTTGATAGGATAATTTTAATGCCAATATGGGAAAAATTGTTGTCTTTCAGCCGTCAAATGACTACCAAATAAATTGGTCCAATCTTAAAGGGGGGTGTAAATCGACGCCAAATTTATTGCTCTTCAATTTGTCTTTTGGTCAGGTTTTCGCGATGCGTTGTTCAGGAGTAATAAGCGATTAACAGAAGAAACCCACCAATTTCGACGTTTTTGAATTGATTGTTTTTAGATTGAATATCAACTCTTATTACAGGTAGGTGTGTATTGATTTATCAATAAAATAAAATTCAATGGCAGGTAGGTTCAACGTTTCTACCTGTGAATACAACGTGAATACTTAATTTAGTGGTCGATTCCGGAAGAGGGGAACGACAGAATATTGTAGAAGCCCGATGAATGGAAAAAAATCCCGATTTGTTTTTCAAGTTTTACTGCTCCTCGGCGACCACCGTTTTTTTTTTTTTTTTTCAACATAAATCCAAGAAAGTCTTTATCACTATAATAAAGTCATCATCTCTTAAGTCGAAAAGGATCATATAGTAGCGCGAAAACCCCCTCGGCAACAAAACGGACCGCAAAAGACAAAGAAATGTGAGAAAAAGAACGCCGCTTGAAGTATCGAGAGGAAAAGAAAAAAATCAACAACAGAAAAGAGTCATAAAAAGTCCAAAGGATAGAGTTTTATGAGTTGGTAACAGATATCCGAGCGGGGGGAGGGAATTGTGGGAGAGATGAGTTGCAAAGGGAATGATGCTTCATCGTAAACTCCGATCCTGAAAGATTCAATTAAGCTGAGGCGAAAGGAGGTTTTTTTTTGTATGGGGCTGGAAATACCGTCGGACGGTAAATCATTGGTTAAAGGAGTGGGGATTTCCGCGAGAAAAGGACTTCCTCATGGACGATCCAGGATACATTAATATGTACGAAATGGTAACGGAAGTCTGACATGTCGCACAAGACAGTACGCCCAGCAGGGCTTGTAAAGAGGGCAGTCCAGCAGAAAGTGGCACTATTCGACTAAACACTGCACACAGGTATCTGTTGTTCAACTGGTACTTGCTGCGTCTATGTCCGGATTGGCTGTTGCCGGCCTAAGCTGCGCTAATAGGCGTGCACTATGGATATTTTCCGCTACTTCCAGGTAACACTGCCTGTCGTAGTGAACTGGAAGATCGTCGAAGGGAGCTAACTGTGATCCGCCAAGAGCATTCCTGTCCCAGAAGTATGACATGCTGCCTCATTCCAGTGACACTTCACGATTCTTGTGACTCCTCATAAGTTCCTCGAAGATTTGCCAAAAGAATAGATTCTATGTACGTTTACATTTTTCACTCTTGGAAGAGTGTTTTGAATAGATCTAGGTCATGAGTGTGGTATTGACAGTACGATGATGGTGCACTGTACATTTGCATCACAATTTCTTAAGTGTTTAAATGCTCTCATTGATGAAGAATCCATACCAAGAGAATAACGTGAAACTTAGATATGTATATGGTGACAGACTACTAGCAACCCCCTTTTAGATTATTATTCAACTGAAATTATGAGGAAATATTGAGGTTGACTTGAATAAAAGCTGTACCGAAGGGCTGTTGAATTCAAAACGATAATTTCTTAAGCTGCTCCGCGTATCTCCAGACGAAGACTTACTGTGGGGTTTGGAAGGGAAAATCCTTTTGTTATCTTTCTGGCGGCCGATTTGAAAACATGCGTCAGCGGACCTCACAATTTGTTTCGACGGTCCGGCCCAACACAACAATGAATTAAAGCTTAAGAAGCCAAAGAGTCTACAATTTGGAACAGTTCCAACTGTCATCTCGATCTTCCTTTTCATCCCGCGTCCGCACCCTCCTTGAGCGCTGGTCCTTAACCCTCGCAGTTTTAAGGGTTGAATTTATGATGTTCTAGGAAAGTTTTTTCTCCCGTTTTTTGTATCGCGGTCGTGGTTCGAAGTTCGTAGATCGGGTTTAGAAGTCTGCGGCAATGTTTACCAAGACCCTCCTAAAACGTTGAATATATATCCGAAGTGTTAATTGGAGGCTATTAAAACTCCAACTCCTACTACATGATTTCGACACTGAATTAAAATGGATTCATGTAGATAGAAATACGTCTACATGCACGAGATGTGACGACATAGGCGTTACGACACGAAACGTAGTAATTTCGAAAAAAAGTAAAATACCTGTTCAAAAAATTATGGAGACAGCTCAGCCAAATTTCAACCCGAGGTTATTTTGTCGAAACTTGTTTGAGATTCCTCTGGTTGTGTTTTGATGGATAGTGAAAAAGTCAATAACTGATATCTGCACGATTAAGGAATGACCCGGAGCGTGACAATCGGGAGGAACTGCTTGCCAATGAGCCACTCCCTGGCCTCAGGCCTTTGTAGATACAACCTGCGTCTCAAGGAGATTAGCAAGGGAAAACTCTCGAGCTTGAAGATGTTTGAATGATAATACGAAGGGGTTATGAATAGGCCTCGTTGGGATGTTGGTTGAGTTAATTTGAGATCACAAAGAGCCCCAGCCCCAACAACAGGCATTCGCGAATGAATGTTGAGAAGCCTGCCCTGTCCTGTTCGAGTATACGAGTAGTCGTCGGTATTCCATTTGCATACAATGAAACCTCAACAACTGCTGCACCACATTTCTAATGAATATGAAACAGCAATTAATACGAGGGCTTATATCAATAATTCTTTCGCTTCGAAGTCAAAACTTGCCAAACCGAATCAATTTTATACTTCATCTCTCGAGGAGAAAAAGTGAAGGCGAGATACAGACTTTGACAACATAATTATGAAAGTACTGCTTACCTATAATGCTACACTGCTCCCATCTGGTCCAAGCTGCTTTGTACTCGTAGTAAAATTCCAGTCATAATTCATAGACTACTGGTGTGTTAATACGAAAAATATTGCGAAAAAAACCGCAATCAAATCGTTTCAACCTTGGAGCAGAGCGAATACATGGAAGCGTAGGATTCGTCGATTCTAATCTACTCTATTAGTTAACATCGGAATCTTTACTAACAACCGAGTGATGCAGGTGCTTACTGGAGTTACATCAATATATTTATAATCATGGTTGGTGGGAGTAGGCACAATTGCTGGATCTGGTAGCAGGCACAATTAGCTGGACCTACTACAAGTCATTTCTTTATCTCTAGCTTTTACAATGCTGTACGATTTGACTGTAAGAGCAGATTCATTCCCTCACCACCCCTGCACCAAACAACACCTTTTTTTGGGTTGGCCAGTGTTATTATTGGTGCATCTCAACACGCCGGCGTTGTCAACATCCCATTTCGGAACCGTGGCATCTATAATCCATAAAACTGAAAAGAAAACTAAACGTTAACGTTTAGTTTTCTTTTCAGTTTTATGGATTATAGATGCCACGGTTCCGAAATGGGATGTTGACAACGCCGGCGTGTTGAGATGCACCAATAATAACACTGGCCAACACAAAAAAAGGTGTTGTTTGTTCTAAATACAGTTACCAGTGTTCTAAATACAGTTCCAACCGTAAACGTTCCCCCTCTTCCCTATTTATCGAATAATTTAGCTGAGAGGTTGTTGCTAGGGATGGCAAAAAAGGAGGAATTTCGGAGATGATTCGATTAGTTACTGGCCCATCAATCCCACACTGTTAGTGGAAACCCAATCCGTTAAGACATTTGGGCACTTTTGTGTGGTACTTATTACTCTTAGATATATTTCATTTGAAGAACTACGCTTCCCATAATTTGTACATTACTCACAAAGTTCCTTAAGATTCTCTCAAATGTTTCTACCATGTTTGTTTTTGGTCGTTTTGCGTAGTTGGTGGGTATTGAAATGATAACTCGTTTTTTTCGTCCATCAACTTGTAATGTGGTTGTTTACATTCACGAGAAACCCCCAAAAGGGGTTACCCGATTCCGGGCAAACTTTCCCGGCAATGCCTGGAACAATATTCCAACCGGATATTCGTTCCCCAACTAATAATAAGTGACGCGAATGGGCGACCGAGACCCGAGCGGATGAAAGATCGGCGCGCATCAGCCCAACAAATGGGCTGGTGATCCAGTTATGGAGTTTCAGCTCATGTTGCCGTTTGCATCCATCAACCTGATTAATGTCAGCATTGTTTACAGGCTCGCGAAATTTATGAGGAGCCTTTACCATTCCGGAAGGATCCCGCCTACAAATGTTACTCGTCGGATTGCCTTTTTGTTTTGACTGTTTTTCCCTCTTCTCGTCATGTCTGGGAGTGATTTGGGTTTCGTTTTCCCGCTAGTTTCCCCCAATCTACTTCCTGATTGCACTTGACGTCTTCAGATGCTCGATTTGTAGGAAATACTCAAGGGACAAGGAGAATACGGAAGTACGTCCCTTTCCAAATAGCCCAATCCTGACAGATGAAATGAGTTACTTATACTATAAATCATGACAAGTATTTTCCGTCATATCTGAAGACGATTGTCGCCCTACCTCTTTTTCCAGATCTGTTAAAGCCGCTCCAGGGCAATACACGGATCTTCCAGCGACTTATGTAAAAATACGTTAAAACAAGTCATGCAGGATGCCTAAAAGAGCGAATTCTCGCCAAAATAACGGGTTTTATGTCAAACGTGATGTTTGGAACATTTCATTCAAATATGGGCAATCAAAAAAGTATTGGATAATTATAGGTATGTAAGTAAGAAGCTTTTTGGTGTGCATCAGGCGTGCTCTCTGATTTATGATCGGTCTTCTTAATAATTATTATTAAGAAGACTATTGTAAGTTATTAATAGTTACTAACAATTACTGTTACTTGTCATTTTGAAAGAAAAGGTTCTTCCAGTTCTCTCAATGTCGTTTGTGTTAATTATAAAATCTTGTTACCTCTAAAATCAAGAAAAAAAAGTTCCAGTCATGCAGCATGACAGTATGAGCGAATTTCCGAAACAGTAGCGAATTTCCGAAACAGTACCTACTGTTTCGGAAGAAATCGCTCACAATTCCAAAAATGAAACAGTCTGACAAGTGACACCTCAGTTTATAGATTTTTCAATGCTGTACGCGATGGTGAAGTCAGAATTGCGATATCTCATTCCGTTATCAGATTAGAGCAGATGAAACGTGAAGAACATCTCAAGTAATAACCGCGTGTCTTCATTTTAAAGAGATCCACTTTGAGAACGGAATACGACATCGCAATTCTGACTTCACCTTCGTGTTCGGCGTACGAAAACCTTTAAAATGAGGTGTCACTTGTCAGACTGTTTCATTTTCGGAATTTATAGGTACCTAGTCCCCCCTCCCCCCTCAATACTCCCAAAAATTATATTATAATTGCCCAATTCTGAGTGGCCTTTCGATTGCCAAGACAGATTTTGTGTACAAATTTGAACTTTTCATCTCAATTCTATCGAGAGTTATCGTCTGGAATGACACATAATATACATATACACATGTGTCATTCCAGACGATAACTCACCATATTATACACATGATTTTGGTGTCTTTGAGCAGTGAATTCAGGATGGTCTGGAACGCATTTCCGTATACATTTCCTTCGAAAATTCGCTAAAATAGGATCGGGTATAAGTGTTGTGTCCTAATAATAATTGCCAACAATTCACAACTGGGGGACTCGTCATTAGACATATTCCTCAAGTTCGGATAATTCGTGCTGCGCGAACAAAAATATGCGGTGGGCAACGAAAATTGAGACAATGGTTCTAATCATCCAAGTTGAACAAAATTCATGATACTGGCCAATGTATGAACTGAAGAACAGAATCGCGATTTTGTAATATGGACACGGAACTCGGAATCCATTGATTGATTGATTGATTGATTGATTGGAATTCTTTATTTTACCACCAGGTTAGGTTGAAACCATAAGGCCTCTCTTACCCTAAACCTGACCCACTCTTACACTGGTTCCCTCTAACATGCAATCAAAATACATCGTAAACAAAATGTGTAGGTATACAAAACACGTGCATGTGCATACATCATACATGTATCATGGGGAAGTGATACAAAATGCCTCCCAGATGGAGGTCGGATAAAACACAGTGAAGACATGGACTTCCATAAAGCATTCACTTGGGTGTGGAGTGCGATGAATAAGGTAACTAGACGAGGATGAATAAAGATTTACCTCCTTTCCGACTGAGTAAATAAATCACGACCTTTTCATACCAAGCCCCGTGTTATTTTTTTTCCTGTACCAGTTCATTTTCAAACAATAACCAAATCCATTAGCCGTTCATTTCGGAATCCGTAGAAAAAAATTCCATTTGATCAATTACGTCAAAGTATAATTTATTGCGAGAGCCACCCCTCCTCCCGGAGATTAACGTACTGCTAATCTCGACAGGGTTCGTGCCGATTTTCAATTTTCAATTTCCCTGACTTTTCCCTGATTTCCAGACCAAAAATTTCGATTTTTCCCTGACTTTTCACAACGTTTCAGGATCCTTTAAACAGTAACGTTTTGCATGAATCGAAAATTTTAGATGCGCAAATGAAGAAAAACAATATAAGGAACAAGTTTTTTTATTCATAAAAAAACGAAGTTTACTTAAAACAAAGTAAGAGATAGAATCACAAGATAAAACACATAAAAGGTTTGAGTACGTGGTTTACATAAACCATACCTTACAAAGGTAAAGGGGTTTTCGACGCGTATCATGGATTTTTCGCAATTCTGCACCCGATTTGAGATTTTTCCCTGACCAAAATCCAATATCCCTGACTTTTCCATGACTTCCAGTGCCCATTTATATTTCCCTGACTTTTCCATGACTTCCCTGACTTCCCTGACCGGCACGAACCCTGCTCGACTCCCATTAATTCCGAGTTTAATTGTTGTTGAAAGGGAATAACGGTAGGGGAGTTGGCGCCTGATTTGAGACCTTGTCTCCCCGCTGTCACGAAAGCCGTTTTACATACATGTACTTACTTATATAATTTCCAACTTTTTCCTCCCCCACCATCCGACCCACCACAATCACTCATTTAGTTGAAACTAATCGCTTACCGACCGCTAGTTTCCCGAGTTGTCGCGGCGCAATTTTCGAGCGAATTAACGCCGATTTATAACACATTATAAATTCAAATTATGAGTAATGCGAATCCGATGGGCGGTAATGATACGGTCATTTAACCCCTTTTAACATCCTTGGGGTCTTTTTCCACGAGGTCCGTCCGTAGGTTTCGTGTTAATATAGCAAAACTCCTGTTCCTATATAATTTATTTATTTAAATTTTTTTTTCAAAAATAGAAATCGAGGAATTGGGCAATTTTTTATTATTATGTGGGCCCATCGACCATTACTTTTTTTTGCATGTCAACCAATTTATCTTCCATTAAAAAGCGATCCGCCTTCAGCGCTACGACTAAAATTAACACTTCACGATGCCATGTTAGGTGCAAACATACTATTCAAAATAACTGCGTTGATTATGAGCTCCGACATTTCATTGGAGAATCGTAAATTCCTGGGATATTCAAATGTCTCCATGCTTCCCAAGATGTGAGGTGTGTCCTCTAGTGTAGTATAATGTGCTTTAGCAGATCATCAAATCAACGTGTAATGATGTAGGATAGAGTCAAATGATAGGTACAACTCCTTTTAGATTTCAACGATTTGGGTGGCTTGTAGAAGGCACTCTGAAGGCAGTGCGTGGTGAGCTTCGACGTAATCTGAATTCCCTACTAATCCCATTTCCACCACCCGAGTCAGCTTACTTGGTCTATCGCTGGATCTTTTCAGTGAGATCTTATGTATTTCGATTTTCGAAGGCTGAGACTATTTAGCCCAACTTGTTATCACCTGGTTAATCTTGCTATAGGTCTGGCGTACAAAACCAGCGGAGAAAAAGGTTACGAATGTCTCATTAAAGTCACAGGATGGAACTTACCCATACACGTTCGGCAGCACTTGCCCGGAGCTGGTGGCATAGAGTCTCTGCAAGGGACAAAGCACTGCTCTTTGGTGACGGTAACGACTCCAGCTTTGCATGTCAGAACCTCGCAGGGATCGTCTGGGTCCCTCCATTCTGCCCCGCTCTCGTACTCTTTGCCTCTGTAAGTACAGCCTTTGCATCTTGAGCAGCATTCGCCTTTGGGGGCTTCGAGGAGCATGTGGCACCCTTCAGCACTTGGACATGGCTCTTTCAAACATTCCACGTACCCGTTCTGAAACAAAGAGCAATCTCATGTCAGCTATTTATCATGTTGCTTATCGAGTGAAATAAGTGTGGGACATAGAAAAACGTACATGAATGCACCCAAGGTCAACACGATGATGCTAACAAATTGAAGGTATACAAGGGACATCTTAACTCGTAAAATTAGAAGGTAAGAATCTCCAAATGTGAGAACTGTACGTTCGAACATACTGCCCACCGGTTTAAGTTCAATGCAAAAAATTATCATTCAAGCTCTTGCAACCTGCTCCCTAGCAGGTGCTAAATTTAAATGTTTCACAACGACATATTGACAAATCTGGAGAAATACAAAGAATTTTACTTAAATAGTTTACGAATGTTCAAGTATGGGACACGGTGTCGTAGCACCTCCATATCAAGCTTACTCATCGTAAATGGCAGTCCTAAAACAATATTGTCACATTTGTTGAAGGAGGGTAAGTATTCACCACTGGTTCAACGAAATCTGTACAGAAGACATTCGGAAGTCCATCTGACAATAACAGACGACAGTAATACGAAAAGAGCGTCTGTGGTGTCGCTGATCGTATAACTTGATAATTTCCAAGGCGAGATGGGCTTCCAAGGCCGCCTAACGATATTGACGGATTGTCAATTTATTGATTGTCATATTTGTCATTGGATCAATCGCTTTTCACATTTGTCATCAGCCCACTGGAATCACAACCTCGTCAAGACTCTATATCGGAATCAGCAGTCATCGGGTTGAACGAGACCAATACAAGCCCCAATGATACTTTTCTAATATTGGCACCATTTTTGTGACTATACTGAATTTAGGTTATTCTGTAAAACCTTAGCACACAGAGTAGCAACTCTCCTCTCAACACAGAACTTGAGAACCAGAGACTGAGGTTATACTTATCATGATAAGTATACAATGATGTCATCATCAAATTCCAAATCAGCAATCCAAATTCATTTCATTTCACCTTAAATATGATATTTGGTGATATTTTCACCGAAATAGAGCGGATGTTTACATCACAATATTGAACCTGGAGGTGAACAGAAATGGGGTTACCTGAATGCATTTACGACTCCCAGCAACCACTTTTCATATACTTTTGACCACTATCCACTTCCAACAAAATCAATTAATCAGTCAAAACCACAAAAACACCACAATTTTGAAACATGCCTCGTAGATTAGTTCAGAAGGTGGTTTGAACTGCTATCAAACCTTATCAACCTGTTGCTCATCAACCACATGATGTCTAGGGAAAACATGGTGAACCGATTGTAAAACCAGTGTTGGCGTACCGCTACATGTCCGTAACTGCAAATGTCCGAAAATGTTCCTAATATTTATTATTTTTCAAAATGTTGTTACATCCACGACTAACGAATGCAATTTTTTTCCAAGTAACTGTGCCGTTTTGAACGTTCTTCTCCGCGTCCTCGTCATACCGCCGTATAAAAGATACTACCCCAAGGGTACTTTTGTCGTGACGTCACAATTGAACCCTTCCTTATGGCAAGTTGATAGAGCAACCTTCTCACACCACTGAATTCCTGCTACATCCTACCTACTATTTTCCTAGAAGCGGGCAAAGTAGAAATCGTGAATCGCCATTACAACAGTTTTTCTGCCCCTAGAAAAACGGGCACTTTCGTCTTTTCGACTCTACCAGTAAATTACGGAGATATTTCAAAGTTACTTATCACTTTCTGATTTGGTGCATTTATGTTTGAGTACAACTGTGTTTTTGTTCTTCATATAGGAATACCTACAGGCAATCCAGGGTGACTGCTGTTAGTGCCTCTAACCGACAGGTAGGTGTTGCCATTTGCCATAATTTTTCAACGTTCAATAGTTATACGTATCTTCACAATTCATATTCGTTTACAGAGGCCTTCTTATTCCAGTTGCCCTCACATTAACTTCACCTGGTACTGATTATAATTTTCTTTTGCGTCCTTCGATGCTACCATTCTTTATCAACCTTGGGTTCTAATAATCTAGTGGAAGATTATTTTCTGTTATACCTTCAACTACTTACCCCGAAGTTTCAACTTTGGTAGATCACCTCAACTCACTTCAGTAAAACCAAAACACTGCATAACAGTAACTTGATAGCTTATGTCCATTCACGGTACCTAGCAGTGAAACGATTTCACATCATATTGGATATTGTAGCTTGGAAGGTTTTTAAATTGATATCGTCTTGGATGAAGGTTTTTAAATAACTGGAAAGTGATGTAACTGAGATAAGGTACCTACCTACCAACGTGATGTTGGTGAACCGTGGATAATTAATTGCTCATTTTCATAAATCAACAGCCACAATGAAGAGAAAATTAATGTTATGAGTTTCTTGTTTTGTGAGGCTTACGGTTACAGGATAATGATCAATTTGATGAAGGAAATATCAATTTTTGATTAAATCGTGGTAGGTACCTACCTATAAATTGGAAAGGTTACCTACGTCAGTTTGGTTAAGAAACGTTATGTATTCGAAAACATAACTGATAATTTCCTACTGATGTAATCAATCGAATGAATTCAAAATAATTTTTTTCGGTGTGAGTCATTTCACTCCCTCTGACAAGTGTTGGAAGAAAACATTTCAGGACTATCCAAACCTCCAACTACGGAAATTACCGACTATCCAACGCTGAAGGGTTGGGGAAACGAGATGTATCAACAAGTCTGCTAAATCACCGGAGAATTATTTAGGATAATTATTTTCAGAAGAGTGTTTATTTATCTTTTATCAAAGGACATGGATTCAAATTTTGTATTACAAAATGACTGAATGTTGTAGATTACATGGAAAAAGGAGAAGAAAAAGAAGGAGAAACGACTTACTCAAAGCCTAAGGTCTCCCAGTCGTACCTACTCGTATTTGGCGTTGGTAAGTACCTATATTTGGTTTGCATTTTGCTGACTTTTAGGGCGGAATTCATAGTCATGACTCGAATAGGGCTTGAGTAACTTCTCCTTCGAGTACCTACTCTCAGAACATGAGCATCTGCCTCAAACTTGGATAGAACTGAACTGGAGGTTTGAAAAAAATCCTTGTTATTGGTAACGAGGAACTGACGACTGTCACATATTATAAATGAATACTATAAAATTGTATTGTGCTGGTAAAACGTTCTTAAATCTGTTTCAAATTTCTCTTTCGAGGTTATTCAATCGGATTAGTAGCAAATAAGAGAGATGAAGAGTTAGGAAAGGGCATCGGGGCGAGAGGAAGGCCACGGGTTCTAGTTTGCTGGTGGAGCACGAACATAACTGTGCTTGAAACCCGGACGAACCGGTGCAGCTTGTACGAGTAGAAGGAAGGTTGAAGAAGACAGAAGGGAACGGAAGAGGGGCAAGGAGGAACTTGATGAATATCCAGAGCGAAGTGGAAAGAAGGGAAAGAAGAAACCCATCCAGAAGGTATTTGTCATTCAAGGGGCCTGATCCCTATCGCATCAATATGGACGGCCACTGTCCTTTCGCAATTAAACATTTTGTTTTCTTGTTTTGAGCAGGGGCATTCGGTCGAGTTTCCTGGGAGGGGTTGAAGAAACTTAAATTGTCGGGTATTGGATGGTGGGATGAAATGTAGACGACTTGGAATGCAAACGGATGGAAACTTATAGCGCTAACTTCCTGGAATGCGATCACCAATCACCCCTGCAGATACCTTCTCTTCTTTCTACAGTAAAGGATTACCGACATGAGGAAGGTATGAAATAGGATATACGACTTCGATAATTCAAAGGGGATATGTTAGCTCCACTCTACATCACGTAATGGTGTACAATTAATTTTCGTTCACCATTAAATGCTGATTTTTCCTACTGAATTGAAGTTTCATCATAAAGGCATTAATACTAACCATAAAAATATGAAATATTACAATTCTATCAAGGTCCAGTTGAATGAAATAATTCTACGCTTATCAATGTGTGTTTCCTTCCAGCAGGTGAGGTTAAAAATCTCCAAAGAACCCTCTGGAGTCTGCATTGATCTTTTTGATGAACAGAAGTAAGGACAGCGGTCCTACCTAATGTCACCCTCTACGATGTGTAGGCTGTGTTCTCTATTGCAGGAACAGAATAAAATTCAGGTTAGTAATCAATATGGAAATATTTTTCGTGGTTCTTTTGAGACGAGATCACGACTGATTTTGACTATCCAGAGGTATATCGAAATTTTTACAGTTATCATGATCTGGATCATCTTCATGACGTCATTATACGATTTATCTAGACTATAAGGATAATCTGAATGATATCATTAGGTATACGATCTGTCCAGACTACGAGTATATCTGAATAAGCTGGAATAAACTGAATAATAATAATAATTCTACCTATACTAATACCTTGATCATCTAATGGATATCACCATACGATCTATGTAGACTATTTCTGAATAAATCTTGATCATCTGACCATAAGATTTATCTAGCCTATATCTGAATAATCGTAATGATATCATCATACGATCTATGTAGACTATATCAGAATAATAACACTATCAGTCTATCTAGATTATAACTTGATCATCTGAATGATATCACTATACGAGTTATCTAAACTATATCTGAATAATCTGAATGGTATCACTATCAGTACCTATATCCAGACTATATCTTGATCATCTGAATTTGTTTCCAAATTCTTCATTTATTAAAGAGCCATACAGCCCATCTAGCTACTTCACTTGCATAGATAAATCACATGTTAATGGAGTTGCAGCCCAATAACAAGCACACTGAACCGTTCATTTTGGTCCTCTATTTCGCGAAATGCATAAGTCGGGTGGTATTAGCTGAATGATATCACTATACGATATATCTAGACTAGGTATATCTGAATAATCTGAATGATTTCACTACGATTTATCTAGACTATATTTGAATAATATGAATGAAATCACTATAAGATCTCTTTAGGATATACCTGGCTCATCTGTACAGCCAGAAAGTATGATTTGAAAGTGTCTCGAACCTCTCGTTCCCACCAGTAAGCTGAGAGGTTGATAAGGATTGAAAAAAAATTACAGGTTGTTGTCCTGGGGTTGCAGACAGGCTGTCTACCTCCGAGAAAGAGGGACATTTCCTAGATGGCTGACTCGGTCTCGTTCCCATGGGCCTAGTGAGAAAAACGGATAAGGAAACTGAAAGAGGAGGTTATGTGATTGTTTTAGTCTACTCAGTGGAAGGGAGACAGCGAAGGCTGGGCGAGGGGTGGGCCACGCCACGACAGTTTGATATTCCTAGGCAGATAAAAAAAACCCCGGGTCGCTAGAGCTCATTGTTACGACGGACAGCGATAACACCTTCACAATGTCAAGGTGAACTCCATTCATATTCTCCGGCCATTCAAACATCTTTGGTCGCTTCAGAGAGGCGATTTTTCGTACCAACCATATCAACCTCCCACTCCGGTGGTCCGGTTTAATTGCTTATCTTTGACTAATTAGGGTCATCGGATCGCCGCATCCTATCAATCAGATTGCCTGTGGTAACATGGAGTATCGGTTTTCTGAATGGAAGATACCGTTTGAGCCTCACGAAATGAATATAACCAACAATCGATGTAGCCAGCGAGCTCATTGTAAAATATCCGTATCTTACAAGTGAAATCACTAGCCTGAATGGTGGGTACGTTCAATGAAAACAGCCCAACGGGTGGCCGTTTTTTATTGCAGTTTTCTGCAAGTTCTGGATTAAAACGTGGGCTTCACTAGAACAGTCATAATCCGACGTACCTTCGTTAGGTTTAGTTTAATTTATTAGTTTATCACAGGAACCACCACCTTTAGGATCATTCCTGAGGTACAGCCACTACAGTCAGTAGTAGATCTCCAGGGAGGGGGGAGGCGGGCTAGCTCGACATGGACTACCATATGGAGGTGTTTTTATAACAACCTAAGTGCAAATCAATCCTATGATATAACTCGTATTGTATAACTTTAATAATGAAGTTGAATTTGTTTTTAAGTAGACTAATACTGTGCAATTTAGCCCCCCCCCCCTCTCACGAAGTTTCTAGATCAGCTACTGACTAGGGTAAAAACTCTACAAACTGTTTGTAATATTATAGGAAATTACTTGATGGACCAAAGCTCTGTTGTTATGTTACTGATATGTCAAATGTATATACAGTAAACCTAGATTAACTGGGGTAATGGTGGGGAGGAACGCCACGGATATGAGAAAGCATGGTTAAGCCGCTGATAAAAAAAGAGGCTGCAATGCATTATTTAGTGAAAGAAACCATGTTTTTATAGGTAGACTGAGCCTCATTCAAGTGTAATGTACATTTTACCTGCTTGTAAAGAATGTATTTTTGCTAGAAAACTAATTTAGTATTACGTTAGAGTAACCAAAACATAAATCCAACAAAAAAAAACTCCTGGCTTAAAAAAATCTGTACCAGTATGGAAACGTTTCTTATTACAGTAACTAACAAATCCATTTCGACTTGACGTCTTTGCTGAGCTGTCGACGACAGCCAGTCATCAGCTTTAATTCAGCTGCAAAGGTTCGACTGGTAACGATGAAGGCGACTTTCTCCCAAAGGAGCGAGCGATGAACCGATATGTGCGCATTGGAGTCACAAACGCGATGAAACGGTTGATTGGACTCGCAAACAATGAAATGTGATGAAACGATTTTCACTTTTCGTGTCGTATAGTTAAGATTTTATCTATCGACATACGTTTACATTAGATTCACGAAGTAGATGTTATAACGCCTCAAGGAATGTTTTTTCTGAAATTCATTAGATTTCCTGAAAGACTCCTAATTTTTCTATTCTGACAATAACTAGAAGCATTATGTTATTTAATCAGCATTACTTGATTGAGAATTTGATTATATAGATTAACAAATTTCATTTATCGACTTGATTGAGACTTGGCTAACCAGCACACAAACAGCTGAAGAGGAAATGAATATGTATGTACCTAGTTTGCATTCATACCAATTTCCAATCGTTCTTAATCATTTCGCCCAATTCAATGGAATACATCGCTGGTTTAGTGGTGAGGGTGGTTTGAATTTAAGTGTCCTTATTGATGTTGGTTGAATCATGGACACAGGAAATCATGTAGACACTCCTGTGGTATTGACTGGTATTTCATACGAACTAAATCGCTCGCGACGAAACCACATACAAGAGTATTTAAAAAATACCGGAGAGCTATCACACACTTTAGGGCCTCCACACTACAGACTCTCTTTTTCCGAGACATAAGTGACTTTTTCCTAGACATCAGGAAGTTACAGATTCTTCACGTCGTTGGATCAGGGGAATACATCTCACCCTGGAAGCTAAATGCCTCAAATACAAACAAACCTCAAAGACGCTCGTTCAAATACGTGCCACAATACCTTATGAGAATATGAGCATTATTTGGCAGCCCTTGTAGTGTTTAACTGACGTATTGGTAGGTCATAATGAAATACCACAAAGAAATGCAAGAGTATTTGAAAAATCGTCTATTCCCACTGAAATATGAGTACACTGTTAGACTGGTTTCGGTGATCAAACCATCATCACCCTAGGGGAAAAAAGTGTGGAGGCCACAAAGAGTGTGATAGCTCCGCGGTGTTAAGTATATACCTGGCGCATTTAGCGAACCTTGAAATTCCAAAACCACGATAATTTAAGCCAACGTTTAAAAATTCGAAACCCCGGTTTTCATCAAATTTATTGCGAACCCACTCAAAACGCCGGGAGTTATTGCCATCGCTCGACTTTGTAAAAGATGAATTTGAAATATGAGTGGAGTTTCTGTGGATATAACGAGGTTTGGGCTGCTGTGAGCTGGTGCCTCGGGCAGATTAATGAATCTCTGTTACGAAAGAATTGAAATCTCACAGTGAAATATGAACGGTATCGAATCCACTGAAAGATCATTAGTTCGCGTTCCACACTAAAAAATGATATCAGTAGCGTAATTCATTAGAGTTGCATGTAAATGAAGCCATATTATGTGTTGGTAGGGCGTTTTTGAACTATTTCAACTGAGCCAAATGTGGAATTCTCATCGTACATAATACTTACCGTTCATACTCGTACATTGATTTTTACGAATTCAAGTAGGACTTGAGCAGTATGTAGTACATTGAAACCTTGGAATACTGTAAATCTTTAAAATTGGCTCATTTATTATAAATTATGGGCGTTGTGACAGATGTGTTCATCTGGTGGAATGATATATAATAGATATTATCTTTTTATATGGATTGACTCTCGTTGTGAGTCCGCTTTTGTTGTTTCAGACAGAGTTGGAGTATGATAAACTTCTATATCCATACATCAGGTAGTAAACAAGTGTGACTAATGGATATAAGTATAGGTTTAAATGATGTAAGATCCTATAAACTCCTCCTACTCTGATCAGTCAGCTAGTTTATTGCTTTTTAAATGGTTTATTGCCTTAATTGCCTCAGTTTTACTGATACTGAGCAAATCCTTGTGAACTAGGCATATTTTGTCCTCTGTGAGATTAGTTTGCCACTGTATGGTATCAATTGGTATAGAAGTGGTTCACTGTAGAAGAAATGTCGACTCCGAAAAGGATGTTCGTGGGTGGGAACCAATAATTTGACAGATCTACCCCTCCTTCAACACCTATGCGTCGTGCGTCTTAGTATAACCACCAAGCCATCGGTGTTAATATTCCAATATCCAGTGTAAAAATGTGTAACTCTCTTTAGTAAAAACAGATACCAATAAGGTCACACGAGAAAACGACACTAAAACGCGAAAAAAATCAATTTCTGAACAGAGCAATTCATTTGGGATGAATTGGGCCTTCGACAAGAGGTAGACTTGAATCAAAAAGTCGAAAAAACGAGGAAAAGTGGTTTTTGATTCGAATTGAGCTACTCGTTTAAGATGAATTGGACCTTCAAGAGTACCAAGATTCGACTCGAGTCGAAAAACGCGAAAAAATTCCATTTTGTGTCAAATTGAGCAGTTTTTGTGGGAGGAAACAGGAGTGAACAGTGATGGCCTGCCATTAGCTGTTATTGTACAATGTATGTCATATCAAATCAGTGTATAACAAAAGTCAAATAGAAAACTGCATAGTAGAGTTCATACTCTACTGGAGAGCACCCATTCTAGTGTTTTTAGAAGAGATCAAAATGAGTATGAAGTGCTGATAGAATATCTTCAAACTCTGATAGCCACGTGTCTAAGTCACAAGTGTAGGATTGACCAATTATAGTACCTGTTGAAATAATTAATAATAAATTACAATCTAACCCAGGCAGGAATCGCTGGATTATTTCTGAGCCGTTCTATTTAATTCAATCCACCGTAGATTTCACTTTCTTTACAACAGTTCTAGGCGGAACTTCATTCTTCATTTAATAGGTTTACATCTGCCCGCAGTCGTAGCAATCTTCCTTCGACGTTAAATCGAATGATTCAGCCCATCCAACCTTTTACGGCTGTTGTTGGCCATCTATTCCACATTGATTGGAGCATTGATGGGCTCTTTCTTTTCAGTTCTCTCAAGCTATTTCCCTCGGAGTATTATTGACTTACCTCGTTCATTTTCTTCACGTTTTTCTTCATCTAACAGTAATTCCCGATTAAACGCCACATTATTACAATTGTACAAAACCGATTAATAAAATACCAGTGGATCAGATTTGACTGGTGCATCGCCTAGGTTTTCTTACGTAACGAGTTGCGTTGAAGGCAGTAAAAAGAGAAATTGCCAAGACGAACCGTTAAAACGCCCAATAAAACTTCTTATGACCCTATAAATCTAGTATGGTTTGTTTTAAATATGCTTCGCTACTCCGTTCGACAAAGTGGTAGCTGCCAAACAGGCGTATCGATACCTACTCGTACCTTTAACTAGCAGTAGGTACCTGTTTCCTCATATATACTAAATAGAGCATTAAGAGTGATTATGTGATCGAATGAAAGCTATTTTCTCTCGACGAGTCCAATTGGTTCACACACTGGTTTCTTTTGAAGCTGACACACCTTTGGTGATTTCACAATACAACAATATGGCTGTGTACCTACTTGAATTGTTGAAAGTCCTACATTGTACAGTAAATACATTACTTTCATTTGACGCTAAAATTGAACGAAAATTCGGTAAAAATGAACTACATGAACCCCTCAATTCGATTCTAACTCGACCTTTTTCGAGTTCTGGTTCATTATCTTCGATTAGAACCTTTGGAATCGCCTTAATAATCCTTTCAAATCGCAAAAAAAAAAAAAAAAAAACCGCTCAAAATTACAGGGTTTACGTTTCAAGACCCCAAAAATTGATTTAAAAAACAGTCCGCTGATATTCATCGTCATAGTCAAAATAGTCAAATATCTTATCAGAAAATAATCGTCTACTGTTGGGTTTCAAAAAGAACTTGAAGTATCACCAAGAGAGTTAACTGTTCAAAACCCTATACCAATAGCAAGTTCTTGCGTTTCGATGTCGAGAGTTAAAGACACTCAACGATACTATGTTACTATGCGACACATATAAGACCCATTTGAAACGTAGTTTGCAGAATAAAAAGAAAAGAACGTGACATTTCTTGTTTGAATGGTCCAGGAAAACAAACGGAAACTTCCAAGTGATGTGAGTCCTGCTGTGCCAAAGAAAGTTTCCACAGACTTCTTTGAGATGAAGCTCCTCCACTTTCTACTGGGCCACAGCCACGGAGATTCCGGATGAAGATAAACGGAGAAACGGCCAAGGACACCCGAGTTAACTTTTCACTGAGCACTTGCGTGAAGTTTATGGGGTAAATGATATAATCTACTATTATTTCAGGAGTTGGAATTTTTAAGGAATTCAATGTATGGGCTGTTCTGTCACCAGTTATAGAATTGAAAATTAGAATATCTGAGCGGTTTAGTGCGAAAAGAACTAAATTTGATTGTTGTTACCTGCAGTCATATTAAATACTTATTTTAGGTAACTGTAGAAAATCAACAATTAAAAAAGCTGTAGCGTCTGATTGCAGTTGTTGCAGTTTCTGTGGCCCCGATGATACGTCGTTGTGTTGAACATCGTTGTGTCGAAACACGACACAGACTTTAACTTGATCCACACAGACGTACTGGATATAAGTTAACAGGCATTAAGTTAATGTGGACATTTGATGGTGAATGATAAATTTTTAATTCTAAGGCTAAAGTGGTCATTACCGTTATGTACTAATCTTTAAGTTAATCACGGTTTAGTTAGATTTGGTAAAAGTAGGCAATATTTTGTGCAATTTCCGTTACTGTCAGCATTGGCGGATTCGAGGGGTGAGGGAGGGGTCGGGAGCCATAGCAGTTGTCTGGGCGAAGCCCAATGGCCGCTCACTTTTCTGCGGGTGTCTCGATTTTCAAGAGGGTAACACCTCCCAAATTTCGGGGAGGTACTCAATAGGTCAGAGTTCGAAAACATTTATTTGGCCATGTACAACGGTTTAATAGGTACTAAGAAATATTAAAAAATCATGAATTTAAAAATAATTTCTTTGAAAATAAAGTTTTTTTCGATTATGAAAAGTGAATTGCAGTGATTCTCTAAATCAGTGGTTCTCTAAACGCTGTATGTGCGATAGAAACAATTAAATCGCTAAAAAAACTTGGGTTAGGTCATGAACCTCATAACCCCCGTGAAATCCAATTCTGGATCCTCCCCTGACTGCCAGTAGGTACTTTCAAAATTTAGAATATCGCAATTTCAAATAGCGAAAAAACGAGATTTCTCCTATTGACACAACGTCTGAATAGAACCAACTCAAGAGATGGGGGAGACTCACGAAACAGGTTGGCAAGTCGGATGAGTCGAGTGGGGGCGGTCGAGGTGTCCTTGATCAAGGAAGACCAGCGGGATAGAGGTCAAGGACACGGCATATTTCGGGGGCAGCCGCCTCGTCAGTATTCAAAGATCTTTCCAATAGGAGACATTTCTCGATGCCGATCCTGCTGTTGAAACTGCCGTATTTTAGTAACGAGTGGCGTCATGCGGTTCCTTCTGCCGCACTTAGGGGTATTTGACCGATATACGGGGTCAAAAGTCAATTTTCCAAAATGCATCACCGTGGAAGACCAACAGGTAATTTCGATAACGGACTAAATAGAGAAAAATACCTTATCCACTCTTAACTGGTATCAGAAAAGAGAGAAAAAACCCGTATTCCTTTTGACCCGAAACTATTATACTTATTTTGCTTGCAAAGCCAAATGAAACTCCTTTTTTGGAGATATTGGGCCCAAATATCCAAACTTTATTTCGAAATATTGGCTCACAAGATCTCCTTCAGCCTCGACATTGGGAGCCCATGAATCCTACTCTGTCTTCATCCATACTTTCTCTTGATCGTGGAGATATTTGAAAATCCAAATTTGTCCACGACAAGAGCTCAATTTTTTGTGTGGAGTTTTTGCTCCCCATGTCCTTCCTTTTTCCGAGATATCCACAAGATCTCAGCTTTATCTTCATTACTCTACTACTCAATTACTGTATTTTCGAACCTCTCTTCTGCAAAACAGCGGAACTGAACTTTCATCTTCAAATCGAAAATGATAATGACAATCTTAATGATCAAAAGAAGAAAGTCTTTAGCTCATGATCTTCAGCTCAGACCGTTTAGCACATCCTAAATGCCAACGCGGATAACTCTTGCATAGTTTGCTACGCATTCCTATATTGCATCCTACGTTCGCATTGAAAATATTGCCCTTGACAAAAAATTACATTTTCTTGATTTTTTTTTTTTTTTTAGAAAGATCACAGTTGAAAAGTGGGTGTACGACTTCCTGCCTACTATAAAGTCCCGGTGAAGGAGCACTCTCGAGGGGCTTGAAAGCCTGATTCGTCATTCTACGGTCAGCATTACCCCAGAAAGAACCCATTTTACCGGCAAGAAGAAAATAAAACGTCGGCGCGTGGTGATGAACCCATTCAGGTAACGACCCAACAGTCCTCTTCAAACCCATCTATCAGACCAACGGCTTAATGATATGCAAATGTATTACCCGAACATTGGAAGCTTACAAAACATTCTGATGAAATTTGACTGAGAATAGTCGAGCGTCTTGACTCCAAGTCGTCTTAATTGACTCAGCTCGGATTATGTTAATCGGGCCATGCCTCCGTCCTTCAAATTGTAAGTTGAAAAATGCGGTTGGAAATCGAGTCGTCAGCGTAACGATGTAAAATCTCAATGTCGCAGGTGTGATTTCGAACGGTGACGAACAAGTAAATATTGATAGTCGTGTGCCAAGAGGGATATCAGACACGGTACCACGTGTATATATTTACATTGTGGATAAATTTATTCCAAGATAACATAGCTATTAATATCTACTTGTTGTGTAGGCTGTTTCGTCATCTTCAAGGTGATTATAACAACGTGAATCCATCTAGGTGTAATTTATAGGACATTGTAAATGTATATCAACATAATGACATTAAAATGTTAATGTGACGCTGGAGCCACAAATTGTATCAATAAGTAACACGTTCCCATCCACCGAATCCGTTATCGTTCCTACTGGAAGATTTAATACTGAGATCCGCCAAATGAATCCAAGCCAACAATCATTCACTAGAAACGAGAGAAGCGGGCGTATAGTTATCACTCAATTTCGATAGTCTCACCGTAAAACTCAAGTTGTCATGTCGTGAAAATGTACACTACTCTGTGTATATACTCATGAAATATATAATATATACCTGTTGAGGTAAGAATCATGGGTTTATAATAGACACATGCGATGAAGATGACTAAATAACACTAGACGGCCGGGGCTTGTCCATTTCTTACGTTTTTTGTGATGCTAAATCCGAATCCGAGGTCTGTTTTTTCGGGTTGGCTCGTTTTTCTTTAGAGAAACGCTGGTTTTTAAGGTTATTTAAATTTTTCAACTTTATCATTTTTTAGTTATACCTCAATCCAACTCAAACGGCTTCCAAATGTGCCTGATTAATGTAAACTTTATCGCTGATTCCGAATATCTCCTTATTTTTTCGATTGCTTTGCTTCCAACCAACCCCCCATTGTCTAAAAAAAACAGACAACAACCAGAACAATGGAAATACAATGGAAAATACTTGTGCACCTCCATCTTGTGGAGAACATATTCCTCCGCAACGAATAAGACCAACCGCGCATTTTTTGGCCTGAAAATAACGGAGGTGCGATTTGGTTCGCCAGACACTACAAAATCGACGAATTCACGACCCTCGATGAAACTGAGTTCAACCATCAGTTCATCCTGTCCATAAGCTTTGGGAATCAACGCACGCTATTTATGCTCAGACCAAAACGAGTTATGTGCATCCACTGTTTGCTCTGGCAAGTTGTGCCCAATTCTACGTACTCAAAAGTGCCCAAAAAGTAGATTGGCGCTTTTGACGTGGTAGTAACGAGATTTCGGACAGTTTTTAGGTGGTCTGATTTTCCTACCACCAATAGTATAGTATGGTTGTGGTTAATTTTTTGTTCCAAGGCTGGGAGTTTTGTTTGGGGAATTATAATCATGTTTCATAGAAACACTTGTTGAGTCATGAAGGATTGGATTGTTCGAAAAAGCTCTTGTACTTCATCTCTTCACTCTTGTACTTCATCCAAATATAAAGCTAGTCTTAGATGCTCAACGGAAAGTGCCTTTCAAATTGTACCCTAGAATAAAAACAGAATTAGAACGTAAGGCCTAACGTCGTTGCCAAGGTGAACGAGCCTCTGATTGGGTGTACGATTTGTACTGAAGTCAAATCAGGTCAATTATGTGTCTGCGTGGATCCCAGAAAGTTAAATAAAGATCCCACGAAAAAATCATGGCGATTTTTGGAAATTTACTAGGCGTTTGTGTTGGATGACGTTTAAACTACGGAGATTCACAACAAATGCGTGACGAACTTTAGTACTCCTGACAACGCGCCAAGAAGGTGTAAAATTGAATAAAACAGCTGACACATTTAAGAGTTCAATTAATTAAATAATATTGTAACAAGAACTGTAACAAGAGTCTATTCCATAATATAAGTGATTATTCTCCCTCGCGATGATTTCACTCTTATCTGAAGCCTGACATCTGATCTTGACCGATCAAAATACCAATTAGATATTTCGATAGGAATGTCTCCTTTCGAAATTTGTCGTAAACTGACTGATAACACAGTTCATATAGGAACGATATATGAACGATAAACATACAGTCCTAAGTGTCTTACACTTTTCTGGAAAATATTTTCTCACGCCAAGGATTGTTGTTTTTTGTCCTTATATTCCCTAATGGGAGGTTGGCAAGGATAATTTAGAGGCATTTTTTCATGTTGAATTCGAATTGAACAAATTTTTGTTCAAGTAGATTTTGATCTGTCGTTAATGACAATTGTCACGATGGTATGTTCATGTTCACGAGATTTCTCCTCTGTCCCTCGTATATGAATTTTATTTCACACCAGATCGTATTGATTCTATTTAGAGCAATAATTTTAAACATTCTTCCCAAACCGGACCAAGGACAGAAGCCAGGAATCAATTCTTAAAATTCTGCCCTAATGATATTCATCTTGACTGAATAATTAAACGGTATAAACTGTCATTGCACGTTACTTGCGGCCAGTGGTTTCGATAGATTTTAATCCAATAAGCCTCATTATGATTCAACACCTTGTTTCAAATCCCTTACTTCAAATGACTCAGTGCCTTCGGAACCCCGCTTTTAATCCTTCTCTATATGGATATCTTTCCTAAGCTGTATTGCATATTCGCCGCTTCCTTTCAGTTTGATTTTTTTTTCCTATTTTCGCGAGTTGAGTTTCGAAAATCGCTCCGCCTTATGGCGACTGCTGAGTCTACAGTAACTGAAATACTCCGTAAAAAGGGTGTAACTAATTTCCTTCGAATGTACGAGCGAGGTGGATTACCATAAACAAACTGAAATGTTGCTAATATGGCAATTAGTTATCCTGTTCTTAGGAGGTTGGTGTCAACGAAACATGAATCAAACCGAAAAGTAGTTTATTAGGTTTAGAAATTGTCTGGAAAGTAACAAGTAGTTACGTCCACGCGAAAATCAAATTTGAGGAACACCTTTGAGGTCTTCAAACCCTCGACTACTAACCAGGGGTACCGTTTCCCCGAAATTTTCCTCCGTCCTGACTATTACCTGATTCTAGAAGGCGGACACAGGTGGTTTAAAATTACCGAAAACTTTAAATTGTACGGAATGGGCAATTATCGTGGATACCCTGCTTTTATTTTTGAAATCTTGATTTTCGAAAAGACTCACAAAACTTATGGAGGAAATAAGATAACAATTGCGCACTAGGCCAGAAACTCCGTTCTCTACCGAATGTGATGTGACATTTAGCGGGGAAATGTAACTTTTTACCACCTTCATTTCCTCTGTATTATCACTATTATTATAATTCATACAACGATGTTATACAGTGTGATGTTCGTAGATGTTGGCTACGCTCCAAAAAAAAAAAAAAAAAAAACCACTGCATCAAAGATTGAAGGAAATTCGGTTGAGAAATGACCCAAATTTGTTCAGTGAGCGGCCATAAACACTTGAAGCGAACAAATAAACACACTCGCTAAATCCAGACACGGAATCCTTGGTGTTTCTGTTCCTTTTCAATTGGTTCCATCAACATCAGGTCTCTTCCTCTCGCTTTTCGATTAATGATGCGCTCTTATCGACACTGATTCAAAATAGATACCCTTGCATTACTCCCTTTAGTTCGTCGGTCATTGCTACTGTAATTCCTACGTTCAAAGGAATACAATTGAGTTCATTGTGATTCAATTGAATACTTCTCCCCAGAACTGAAACCATTTCATTTGCTTGGCAGTACAAATTGAGTACAATTTATTCTAGTACCATTCAAACATCTCAAGTTCATAATTACAAATTGAAACAGCGAATTTGACCGAAAATTGAATATAAAGAAAACTACGCATCTTAATGTTTTCAGAACGACCAGAAACTAAGCCTGAATCGTCGAAGCTTCGATAGCTCTGGGCAATAGATCAAAGAAAGCGAAGCCTGGAGATACCATTGTGGTCCAGTCAGTTCCAGTATAAAGTCAGCCATCAGGTGATCATACCATTGTGCAACTGCTAGTTCCAGCATAAAGACAATTCAAGTCTAATTTCATTTTCCATTTCAGTCTATTGAAGAGTTCATTCATTTAACCAGGACCTCTTCAGTAACGCTGAATGGGTCCTTACAATCATGTATGGCTTACTCAATATTGGTGTTATGGTAGGAGGTGATGTTTTTAGGTATGGAGCGAGGAATCCCATTTGGTGCGTAAAAAGTATACTGGAAAACGTGGTAAATTCTTCGACAATGGTGTGTTGTGCATTTTCGATGTGGATATTTGGTCTTTATACAATATCCTTGAGAGTCTCATGACTGTACGAAATGATTGGAGAGGTACGGGTACTAAAGCGGTTTTTGTGTGTTAGTAAAACCTGATTTCTCTGCCATGCACTAGGAGTTTTCATCTCATCATCCACCTAATGATTTCTACGTAGAGGCACTTGTTGTACGAGGTGTGTTGTACGAAGGTAGTCAAGACTTGGCCTTGTTTCTGATGGGCGTTAAAAAAAAAAATCCAGAATAGGCAATGAGTTTGTATTTATTAGAATCACTTCCCGTTCCTCAAACAGAGTGAAACGAGGTTTTAAACGCTTCAAGCATCGCATAGAAAAGTGAGATACCATCGAATAATGAACCCCTAAGAATCCGATCGTGGGCGTCCGGCGGCTGCGTGAATCCGGTATAAATATATACACAGTAGGAATCCTCATCTCAACCGCAAGGCAGCTCTCGGCGAAAGGTCGCGATGACAAGAGCCCGCAATCTTGTTTCGAGAAACCGAAAACATCTCCCCCTACCATTCCCGGCCCGCTCCAACAATTTTGATGGCATGATTTTCGATTCTATCGCATCGATTATAACCGCGGGTCTCTACAACCCGATCGATATCTCGAAGTAGGCTGAAGTTCCGCATAGCAGCCAAGGACTTCTGCCATCAGGTTTGGAAACCCTCTCACCGCAAGCCCCTCAGGTCGGTCCTTCGCATGACATTCCACTCGCCAATCCTCTTACCGCCTCTCTCGCTCGAATAATAACCTTCTTTTCCTTTTCGTGTTTCGTACGTTTTTATAGACGTCGTTATATGATCCATTGCGATTGACACTGTCACCGATATCGGATATTGAATGCTGCCGTTGACTGCCCTTATTTAATCTGAATTTTCCACATCTAAGCAGATGGGACAACCTAGTCATGAGACAACTCAGTCATGAGACAACCAGTTTCAATTAGTGCATCTATTGAAGAGTAATCAAAGATGTAGAAGAAGAGCGGCAGAAGGAATCAAAGGAAAGCAGTTGTCAAAAATGTGCAGTCCAAAATTTTTAAAACTCGAATTCCCGAAAAAATGTTACACCAAAATCCGTTTCGAACCATCCTGAATTCACTGTCAAAGACACAAAAATCTATATATTTATGTATGTGTCATTCCAGCTGATAATTCTCTATACAATTGAGATAAAAAGTTCAAATTTGCACAAAAAAATCTGTCTTGGCAATCGAAAGCCTAAGTTCGTAGGTGGGCTGAATCGGGCCACTCTAAAGGGGGTGTAGGGAGTTTTAGGGGGGAAAATTTAAAGCGACACCTCATTTTAAAGTCGTTTTTACGCTGAACATGGTGGTGAAGTCAGAATGAGATATCGCAATTCTGACTTCACCATCGTGTTCTATAAATTTATCAGCTGAGGTTTAATAACACCTCAGTTTATTATTAAGTTTCGTTTAGTTTTACCTTAGTTTAATTTTAAAACCATTATTTTTTCGAGAATTCGCTCTTATAGCCACGCTGCATAACTGGGTTTGGGGGTGTAGACAGTCAATTTAGCTCAACCTGCGCGACCCTGTTTCCGTTTCGTAACTGGTTATGAAGTGGGAACTCTTCGTGTGGTCTCGATGGTACTACGGCATTTCAAATCGATAGGCGGGTATTGTAAATATTCGATACAGCCTACTTATCAAAGGGAAATTGTGTCTCTTACATGGCCATTAGAGAAAGCCATGTGCCTTTTACATGACCATTAGAGAAAGCCAAGTGTATGTATTGTTACATATAATATTTAAAAAAATAAAAAGTTGGTTTAATGATGTCTTGAAAGGAGAACCTGGAACAGACACCTACCATACGCCTTATTTATGTATTTAAACACTAGTTGAAATGCTGAGAAATAGTTACGACCTTTGGTGTCAAACCGTGCAGCTACTTATGTAATCCAATTCGACCATTTCTCAGCCGATGATCAACGACGATGGCAAGGGAATCGAACCCCGACACCCATCATTTCCATCCTTTTGTCGGTCTCTCGTTTTCCACTCCTTCTCGACGTTCACTACCTACTTACAGCTCGGAAATGAGGGGGCTCCATATTTATGGACTCGGGTAGCGACAGTAGCGCCGCTGGTGGTCGGGGAAAGAAATCCTGTACAATTCTCGGGTACAATTAATTACTCGAATCAGTGAAACACGAGAAAAAAAATTCTATTGAGCTATCATAATATTTTTTGTCTCACCGATTTTTCGGAGTCAGTGTTTTTTCTTTTGTTTTCAAGTACCTATTTTTTTTTGTTTAGAACTTCTATACAACATAAGGAGGGTAGGGTTCATTAGTGGCGTGCCTCGGAGGGACCGTGACTCGATTATAAATCTTTTATTCAAAAACCTACAGCCTATTTCCACCCATAACTAACTACCTACTTACCTACCTCTGCCTAGCTAACAGCCTACTTACCCACCAAACGGTTTATCGTCGGCCTTTTTGTTTGCTCAAAGCGTTCAAACTCTGTCAAAATCAAGGACAACCCCAAGGCGCTTACATTGCCACTTTCATACTGATTTTGGATTTTTGTACTTTATCGAGGAGTAAAATGCATTATTTGATATAATCGTGCACGTGATGTAGAATTTCGAATGGTGCTCCGAATATTTAGTACACGTTTGATTCCTTCACGTAACCAGGATATCCCAAAGAATCGAACCATTTTGATTTCAAACGTCCTTAAAACATTCTGCTCGCGCTTTGGTCGGAACGGGTTTTCGGCGTTCGGAATCCCCGAAAGTGAAAGTCGTATGAAAGGCAGTTGGTATTTTGATAACTGGTAGCATTGCATACGTATCACCATATAAGTTATAGGAGTTTATATATATAAATTGGTACCTACTTACGACAGACCTGATAAGCTGCCCTCAATGTGTGCCTTGACCCTGACCCATTTCACTCGGCTTCCCAACATCAAGGACACCTTGCACGTAGTGAAAGTAGTCACACGTTTTAAGAGGGAAATATTTTCATTGAACAGTTAAGTACAAAGTTCAAAAATGGGTTATCAATGTAAATTTGTGGTTCATTTCATCATGTACTACTTGTTGCTAAACAAATGCGGAGACGCGAAGAAGTGGTTTTGAGACGAATTTAGGTTGAGGTGAGGGACTGTTGGCTCATGAATTCGCATGACGTGGTCATCCCTAAGTTAGCATATGTTTCCCTCCAATCTTAACAAAAACCCGTTACTTACACGTCAACTAACTGCAACAAAGTTGTATGTAAACGTGTGATTTTTTTTCTCATATAGTGAGTTACTGTTTGCATACCTTGCACATACATGTGATATTGCATCGTTTGTCCATGATCACATCCACCAAGTAGGGCTCCCCCTCATTCAGGCAGATCTGCTTATATCCTGAAACAAAGACAACGGTTCTGTTAATGAATATTAATTATTAAAAAGAAACCAATATAATTTTTAATCTGGATCGTGTGCAATCCTACGTCATCTTCTGGTGGTGATATTATGGTATTGGGGGCTATTTTTAGTGGGAGCTGTCAATGGACCTGCATCATGTTACAGGTGGGAATTTATCCCCTCTTTTTACATCCTGATGCACCACTAATGTAGATGTAATAACTACTTATCATTAAACAAAAATTATGCACGATAACATGAAGTCAGTCTTAGCACTCTCCAAATCCATGAAGGAGTGGAATAATGTTTGAATTCTGGAATGCGTTCGTTCTATATTTATTCAAACATTTTCCTCAATAGTGCGAATTCTGACCTAAATACAAACATGTGTAAATCGTCTGATCAGGTTCTAGTCGAATTTCGATGCATCCAACGATTTATACTCGCGCAATACTCTGTATCATTACATGTAATGAAAAGCCCTCTGGCACTTTACTACATGTTTATTTTATTTGACGTTTATTTGGCCACCAGGGCCTTCCGAATCGCAACTAATGTATCGGCCCGCCCTCTGTTTACAAATACATTCACAAGGGTTTAGGAGGCCGTGGAAGTTGATCCGACACAGAAAAAGGTGGCCGTGTTTAGTCTGCCCATCACTCTCATTCTCGGTTTACCTCTCCGACCACCAAACACCCAAATGTTTGGCAGGGGCCATAACATGGGCGAACCCTACTCGAAATAGCTACTGACTTTTTTTTCTCTCAATCATTCTCGTAAGGACAATGTATATAATTCGAATACATAGTTGTGCACTCCACAAATTCAATATCAGGGCAAAAATTGAGGTGCGTCGTTTTGGAACATCCATTTTCCGTTACCAGGATCCCAAGGATGTGAACAGGGCATAAGTATGTAAATAACCACCATAGTCACGGTTGGCACATGATGTTTGTCCATATTTGTCTATCAAAAATTGGAGGCAGGATAAAATCTATTGGAACAAAAATCACGTTAATTTTACATCGCGAAGTATTGAATCTTGATTATGAGCGATAATGAGAGCAACCAATTGGTGGAATGATTGTCACTAGACCGTAGTAAAGTAGGGATCATTTATGGACCATCTGTTTGCTAGTATGGCCCTCTCGTAAGTGAGTTAGCTTAGATTCAGAGCTGTTAACTCATCACGTACCTAACTCAGGCTCTTTTTACGCGAATCCAGGTAAAGTTGGCTTCCTATCATCGACTCTTGGAACGATCAGAAATCTGCTGTCTTCAGTGCCCGTTCAGGGATATCTTTATCTTAAGATTTCGAGGTAGCGCAAAAAGATCGCCATCTTGATCTGTGTTGAGCCGTTGATCTAGCTTGTTCTAGAGAAAGGCCCCTTAACCTCAGCAACTATGCGACAATCTCTCTCCAAGTTCGTCTTCTTCTTACCCTAGGACGACGCCCTTGGGGTCTCGCTTCAAACACTATCCTTGGAAGTCTTAACTGAACTGTTCTGATGTTGTTGGAGAGCGGCTGCACATCCAAGGTGCTTCTGAATCTTTTGTTCCTGATGCAGTCCCGCTTGGTCTTCCCCTCCACTCTTTGGAGGTATCTCATCTGGGCTTGGATGGAACTAAAATGTTTTTCAGGACTAAGTTTTTGCAGCCTTATGTGAGGGTGGGGATGTAGGTATTTCTGTAGAATCTTCAGTTTTTTGAAATTTTCTTTGCTGATGAACTGTCTGTTGAGTGCGAAGAAAAGTCTTCCTGCTGCGATCCTGGCGTTTATCTCTGTTGTGATCTTCCCGTCGTCTGAGAAAAGAGCTCCCAGCTATTTGAATTCTTCCACGTGTTCTAGTAGAGTTCCCCTCACGCATAGTTCGTAGGTTAGTTTAGTACACCATAGTTTTTATTTCTAAGGCTCCTTTATTTCCATCGTCCAGGTATTTAGATTTTATTGCAGCCTGCCCTCTGAATCTGCCACCAAGGCCACCTCGTCAGCAAACGTGAGCTCACCCACGGTGGCCGGGAATATCCTGCTGTACCCAATATTGTCCTGGCCTTACAGCCCTTTATAATGTCATCCATCAGTATGAATCAGCACATCGCCTTGCCTTACACCCACCCACGTGTGGTACTGCCTTAAGGACTGATTGGAGGTTTTCACACAATTCCTGCACTCGGTCTACGAGACTTGGATTGTTATTGTTATGTCGAACGCCTTCTCGAGATCGATGAAAAAAGGTAGGTTCGATGGCTTTTTCACGTATTTGTCTGAGCGTGAAGATCTGGTCCATTGTTTCCTTTCGTGAGTGGGCTAGCTTGGATTTCAGATCTATTAACTCATCACCTAACTCAGGCTCTTTACACGCGAATACAGGTAAAGTTGGATTCATATCAGTTTTCGATAACAATAATCGACTCATGGAACGAACAGAAATCTGCCGTCTTCAGCGCCCGTTCAGGGATCTTAATAAACTGATTCATCAACATTGGAACGAGATAATATGAATGTCAACCGCCCTTGTACCAGCGGTATAATACGCCAATTTATTCGTGTTTTATCAGACATATTTATTGGTGAGATATTAATTCAATAAAATACGACGAAAATGGCGTTACGCCTCTGCCCCAGTCGCATAGCCGTCGGTCGCTGGGTAGCGGAGCGAGAGATCAATAATTCATCGTGAGAGGACGCGAGGGAGGGCACGCGACAAGAGAGCGCCACACCTTCCCGTTCCAAGATCCCGGAGCGATCTTCTTTTTACCTTGTCAAATCACGGAGCCCGAGGACGAGTAGGACGTACCAAATTGTTTCATTGTTAACCTTCCGTGGAGGAAGCGGCGGTGAAGAAAACCGTGGGCAGGCGTTCCGTCTTGAGTGATAAGAGTCAGAAGCGTCGCGGCAGTCGGGAAAGACGGTGTCAACGTTTCGTCCAGGTATTTTGGTATGCGCAGTCAATAAGATGATAAATATACTGAGTATACCGGTGATTGTAGATAGTTGGAACAGGGAGGCAAGTTCAAAGCTCAACAGAGAACCGAGGGATCGAACCACATTGTGTCACCTTTGTTGACTGAAAGTTCAAACATTATAAGATAACTGATGACACGAACAGGGCAAGTCCTCGTTCGATAAATCGATAAACCAAAGAGATTTTGTTCGTATCGATATCGAGATTTTTTGTAGAATTTTGGTCTTTAATTGAATTGATGATCTGGACAACATTGCATCTTCTTCTTATTGTTCCTTTAGTATCGGAGGTTGGAAATCATCGTGGCCAGTTTGTCTTTGTCCCTTGCAGCTCTGAACAGTTCCATCAAATTGCACTGGTTCAATTGTCCAAATTGCACTGCAATTGTCCAACCAACTTGTCCTTCTTCCTCTTCGTCTCTCTCCTGCTATTTTCCCTTCTAAAATAAGCTGTAAGATCTTGTACTTCTTTCCTCTCATAATATGTCCAAAATATGGCATCTTCTTCTTATTGTCCCTCCTATCGGAGATTGGAAATCATTGTGGCTAGTTTGTCTTTGTCCCTTGCAGCTCTGAACAGTTCCTGCAAATTGCACTGGTTCCATTCTTCGATATTGTCCATCCAACTGAGGGCAACTCTTGTGCTTCTTCCTCACCCTCCTGCTATTTTCCCTTCTAACATAAGCTGAAAGATCTTGTACTTCTCTTCTCTCATATGCCTCAAATATTGCATCTCTCTTGTCTCTCTTGTCAGTGTTTTCATCTCATTGTCCTAATTATTTCGTATATTTTGGGCTAACTGGGATATTGTACACTGAACAGTGATTTGAACAGAAAATAATAAACCGTTGTGGAACAAAAAAAAGAAGACCATTTGACTTATGGGGAAGTAATTTCGGGGCGAAGAAGGTTCTGGATGATTTACTTAGTAGTTTAGGATGATTTACTGCCCCGTTAGCTTTACGCTGGCCCACTGGGGTTTTCGATGCAACAAAAGATCCCTCATAAAATACCCCGAGCCGTATTATATCCGTTGCTGGCAATAAAATCGCGGCATCTCGACTCATTCAAATCCTCAAGTCAATGGAAAACTTGACGTGAGAACTATTGGAAGATGACTATGAGTTGTTGGTATCTCGAGGACTAATGGTTATCGCAGTTATGGAATTTTTTCCCTTTAGATCCATTTTTAGAGCCTGTACACGGATCGCATTCAGTACTGGAATGTCTAGCGGATGAACGACGAAGGGATTCATCTGCACGCATAAACTGCATAACGACTTTGCATAAACAGGCAGGAACGCCCTCCTTCACGGATCGCTTATGAGAAGAATTGCATAAGATCCAAGTAGGCAATCGAAATGTGGTGCTATCGTAGAATACTGAAGATTACTCGGACTGACAAAGTTACGAACATCGAAGTTTTGAGAAGAATTGGGAAAAGAACTGAAATTATTAAAACAGAAAAGACAAGGAAGGTGCAATATTTTGGAAATATATCAGGGTGGGAAAGTAGAAGGTCTTACAGCTTGACTTTTTCGACCATCATTTGCGACCATATTTGATGGCTCATTCGATGCAGATTTTAATTCTCTTCAATTTTGAATGGAGTTATTTTTCGTCAGTAGGCTCCTTCAGCTTTATTTTTTTTGTGCTGAAAACTGAATAATATTATATAATATTATTATATGCACCAAATTTCGTGGGTTTTAGGACGCTCTATCAGAAGCCACCATCATATGGCTATTAGAGTGATTGGAACGATCTTCTGCTTTCCAAGAAGAAGGTAAATGGAGGCTGGAGTAGGTCAAGGCTTATGACCTCACTTAAAATTTCAAACTCTATTCAGAACCAAAATATATGTATCTATTCAAAATTGTGGCGATACCCAGCACGGAATCCGATTTATTTTCAATCCCAACATTGTGGATTTAAATGAGTAGTTCACATTGTTTCGATAGGAGTGCAATGTGGGCTGCTAGTTAAAAACCGTAATGTTGTGATTGGAAATATATGGGGTTTCCGTGCTGGGTACAGAGATGGCCACAATTTTGAATAGATGCATAGATTTTGATTCTAAATAGAATCTGGGATTCAGAAGTGAGTTAATGGCGCTTCTTCGTGTTTTCGTTATTGAAAATAAAGAATTGCGGTGACTTTACAAACTGTCGTGGGCGAGCCGCCCGCCGTTCGAGTCGATCGATCGTTGGAAAAACCGCGGGATGAAGACGTGAATGGGAGAATCGGAAGAACGAAGGATGAACGAGAGCAGGAGCTCTTTCATGGGGCGAAGGACTGTCCGACTCTCACGATGAGCGCCATCAAAACTTCCGCTCCACTTGTTGGCCGCCGTCCACAAACCTCTCGAGTTCCAACCATCGCTAAGACAATTGTTGTACATTACGTACTAATTCTGATTCATCGTTTCGAAATTATTTTCGTTACAACGGCCCTCGCAAAAAGATTGTTCCCTGTTTTTTAGGAAGATGACCAGAAATTCACTCTGTGGCTCTTACACCAAATGCAGAAGAACAACTTAGTATTTTGAAACATAGTCCTTTATAGTCTTCTCTCTAGGAGATCAACGTCGAGTAGAGGGACGGCCTCTACATTTACGTGCCTTTGAAGCCTCTGCTGATGCAACACGTCGTATTTCGGCTTGAACCATTTCCAATCCAAAATCTCGGTGGATGTTATCATTGCGCATTCACGACATTTTTGTATAATTTTTACGTTACTCTTGGCTGCACAGCTCCAGATCTCACACCTGTAAGTCCATACAGGCTTGAGGACAAGGTTACAGAGCACAAGTTTGCTCTCAACTCGCAAAACTGAATGACGTCCCATATGCCAGTATAATTTCATGGATCAAAGACGCCATACCTCCCTCCTTTTCTTGACATGTGCCTTTCGTCGTAATTTGGCGTACGGGATGGTTGCACCATTGAGAATGGTCGGTATGGACTGAAGCTTCAGATTTGTGAATTCTGACCGGTTTAGCAACGGATTCATTGTTGTCTTCACCAACCGCCAGGATTGCGGCGTCGTCCAAATGTTGTGATAGTGTTTGTTTCTACTTCTGGCAGTTGTCTCGACATGCGTCTCATATGAACCCACCAATTTAACCCGTACATATACAAAACTCTCAACAAACACACAGTTATTTTCTGTGGTCATTCGCTGAAAACAAAAATATTTGGGATGTCGCAGCTAAAATTGCTACAATCGTGGAGTCAAGAACTTGTGAAGGGCGTGTTTTCGACTTCGGGCGCCTCGGATAATCTAGTGGCTAATTGGCCAGAAGAAGCGACGTCGGACGCCACTCTGTGACACCCAAACGCCCGACTTTCTACGGTAAAAGGTCCGTCGGATGAAGTGGAGGTCGGTGACCCCCGTAGAGCGAGGTCTCCAGCAGATATATCCGTCAGATAGCGACGAGTGCTATAATTCGGCTCGACCCAATTTTGAAGGCCTCCTCATTCGTGTGAGTGCGTTATGAGCGCGGAACGTGAAATGGTAAGTGCGTGGACGGACGCGTTCCCGAATCGATTTCGGTCAAGATTCAAATTAAATCGCGACCCAGGCAATAAAGCATCAATAGAGACCAATCTTGTCCACACTTTTCGTAGTCCTTTTAAATCCTCAAAAAGTTAATTTCCCTTGGATCCACCAGCAACTACATGAAACCCGAAATTTGTACGATTGAAGGATTACGACAAAATCAGTGTTCGTTATTATGCAATGAAGACCAGCACCTGTACCCGTGACTCTTTTAATCTTTTAAAAGCATAAATATCCGTTCGGTTCTTTCGACCCTATTATTGACATTTCATGTCTTTACTCTGGCACATAACTCGAAAAACGTTACACAAAAGCGTCACACGAAATCGTCACGAAAATTTCTGATGATTTTCGCTTACAACCGATTCGTTGCTACGGAACTTTATCTTCGCCAGTTATCATCGTACAAAAATCGTTCACCACTCGTTGGATAGCTCTCGATTTACCTAACCATATTACGTTAACCACTGCGGAGTGCGTGGCCGACAAGCTGCGGTATGAGCGTGATTGTTTAAATAATTGTTTACACACAGATGATCATTCTCAATAATTTATATTGTCTATACGAATGCAAGCTTCATAATTTATGATGAACCCTACAATTAAGTATAACAACTACGCTACTGGGGTAGGTGATTTAGCATTGTTCGAAGGTTCTTGAATCACTTCTTTAAAGACATAAAATGTCCCAAAGTGTTGCAAGCGAAATGCAAGCATTTAATTCTCGACTGTATCAACAACAGGATGGAGTTGACATTCTTTTGACATTTTCATGTCTTTGCTTTGGCACATAAACTGAAACGGGAAAAATTTGTTTCCTTGATTCACCCTTTCCCTCAGATCACGTCAGAACACAAGCGACAGGCGGGCCACTACGTCAGAGCCTGTGACGCACGAGCGTATGACGTCATACGGCTGGCAGGAGGCAACTAGTACGTCATAACCTATGCCGTAAGAGCCTATGACGTCAGACGGCTGGCCGGAGGCCAACTAGTACCTACGTCAGAGCCTGTGACGCACGAGCGTATGACGTCAGACTGCTGGCAGAAGGTCAACTAGTACGTCACCGCCTATGCCGTAAGAGCCTATGACGTCAGAGGGCTAGCTGGCTAGGTGATCGGGTTTTAATTAGCCTCTGGAATTCCGCGCCTTGATTTTATATTATTATAAGGTTTTTATTCATATTATGAAAGACATGAAAATGTCAAAATGAAATCATTCCGATGAAACAAACAAGAAATGAAACAGAAAAAATGAACAAAAAAAAGGGTTAACGAAAAAATTTTAGCTTCTAGTAGGATGTATACACTAATTACACACTAATTAAAAGTATTTATATAGAAATTGAACATCATGACATACACTGCTGAATTCCATCAAATCTGGCGAATACCGAGCGAGCCTACCACTGGCTAAAACCTACTCCGACGAGAAATACAAGTCTCCACTCGACTTCATGTTGAAGTTTTTAGAGACGATTTAGATGATGAAACTAAGTTGGTCAAATTACATGCAAATTGACCGGTTCAGCAACCTTTCATCGAGGGCCGTGTAAAGACATTACCTCGCACTATCTCATCCCCCACTTCAGCGCTTCAAGGATTTTTGCCAGCTTGACCTCTTCCCCAATAAATCATTTGCAAGAAATTCCTGTCATTTTCGAGTCTCAACGTACTTAAATAGAATTTACAATTTTCTTTCAAAACAATCCCACCCAATCCATCATATCCAAACTGTAATGGTATCTACATAATTGAAGCATTTTGCGACCAAAGAGCCTAAATTCAAAACAAGTTTATTTCTCGCTACATTTAACAACTACAATTTTTCGCTACATTTGGCACGCATAATGACCCCACTAGGAGTTATTTTTGTGGTTGGCGTTGGAAGAATATTCAGTTCCAAAAATTTCTAGAAATATTTAGTTGGCCTAAATGCCATTATCCGCTCTGTTTGCTGGAATAGAGTATTTTGTACGTTACAAGCCTGAACCATATTATTATTAGGTATGCGTGATGTAAACATTGAGTATGTAAACCACTCGTGCATAAACTATTTTTTTAAATTAACACATCAATATAAACCTCCCTTAAAAATATTTTTCAACTTCTCTTTACCACTTTTGAAAAAGCCCAGTGAAAATTAAGAACTGAGTAACCTTTTACCCACTCCCGACACCATTTTTCATACTCGAAGTAGGTACTTCATTTAGGCACTGCCAAAAAATTCACAACGTTTTTCAAACAATAAACAAAATTAGGTCGGTAACTACGAGTACCTAGTGAAGATTTGAAGATTTACAAAACGAAAAAATGTGAAAATCATCAAATAAATTCAAAGGCTCTGTGTTATGGCATTTAGGCCCTTTCTATACAAAATCCCTCATGGGCTTAGGACATAGAAAAAGGGGTAATTTTGGTGAGATGTGGTTGGTAACATTGTGACTTGGCGCTCGTTTTAAACTGGGTTTTTGGCATTTGAGGCCTTTCTACACTAAAATAGCCAGTGGCATGAAGGCCCCAACTATACGGTAATCTCTGGAACTTTGAAAATGGCCCTTTGGACCCAAAAGGCTTCAATTACATAGTTACATTAAGTTACATAGGGACTCATGATTGCAGATTGGATTGAAACATATTACCCAAGTATAACTAGGTTTAGCAGATTCGCCAGTAAATTGTTTTTACCTATGTTCCTTATTTTTCAGGTAGATGTCGATATCGTACTGCAATAACAGCGATCTGTAATTATAGTACTGACCAGCAAAGAAAGCTTCGATTGAAACATGACTGTGGATTGTCTACTATTTGGCTGTTCATCTCTTACAAGACCTCAGCAAAGGTATTGGAGTTCTCTACAGAACTTTTCATTGAGATTCAATCGTCATATTGAACCATGAAGGCTAATTTGATGATTCTGGCGACATTGTAAGCAGTATACAGCTGTCAATATTTGAGGGAGCAGAGCGCCTTCGAAACGTGGTACAAAATTGTACTACTCTTAGAATCTGGTCGTTTGGGCGTTGCCACAGTTCTCTGCGCAAATAATTGAGTTGTGTTCGTGGCACACTTTCGGTTGTTCGTAGGATACATACAATCATTCATACACGTCAATGCTGGGTATCTGTTACGTCTGTTTACCTGTCATTACCTGTTATGACGTGATTTTGGTTGTGATAAGGAAAGCAACTAGTAGAGTCTGGAGAAAATTTTGTTTACAGGATGATATTTCTTGCCTGGACATTCCTATAACGGACAGCGAAAGAAACGGGAATTTATGGTCGTCCGAGAGAAGTTGAGAGCATGCGAGAAGACATTATTAAGGTAACATTAACTGTTAAACGGCGACGCTACACAATGTACCATGTCTACAAAACGAAAGGGAATATACTGGTGATTTATATGAACCATTTCAGATTGCATGTCTGCCTCCGTTACGGAGTTGTCCGCTAGATTGAAGTACGAGACACGTTATGACCATTAGTGATCAGTCGGGGAATGTGAAAAACGTCCACTACACGTCCGTTAGAGAGAAAGGTTCGTAAGAGATTGAACTGTACCGATATGGTAAAGCGAGATGAGTTGTCAGTAGAAATCTACGGCACATCGTTAATGATCGCAGTCGATTCCGAAGGTAAACGAACAAAATGAGATTTGTGTTTCCATACTCTTTTCGAGGCCGAGATATGCAAGGAGACCCTTATTTGTGTCAAGGTAGACCACACCCCGTTCCGAGGGCCGAAACCCCCTTATTCTTCAACTTCCTCAACAGATCCCTAAAAATCGAACCCATCCAAAAGGTATACCGGAGTCCTAAATGAAGTTCTACCTACCTGGTGAACTCGGGAGAAAAAAAAACAGCCTTTTTGTGGGTAATTTGTTTGTCCTTCTCTTTTACTCTGAAACCAAATGGGGAGACCAACTCTACATCACTTCAAAAAATTGTTCACTCGGATCCGAAAAAAGGTTTTCGGGGGTTCGGTCGGTATGCCAGTGCCGGAGATGGTTTCCTTGTGATAAGCGGTCCCTCTTGTTCTTCTCCATTCAATTCTCCGTTGCTTCTTTTCAGCTCTTGCTAACTCAATTTTGCCTTCTCGGGGGATTCTCCCCTAATTATCCTTTTTTTAAATTTTTTTCTCGCTTCCAAAGTCATTCGAGAGTGAATGAAGACCACCCGTTGAGCCTGAGAAGAAGATAAAACCAACAACTTCATTACTTTGTTTCCAATAGGTTACTGGAAAACCAGGGTGTTCTTTTGGTTGTGGCCCTCACCTTCATTAATTTATATGGCTGAGTCAACCACTAAATTACACGTATGAGTCATTTTCCTTCAACAAATTGGCAGAAAAAAATTCAAATTATTGTATGACCAAAAGGTCTAGATGTGCAATTATACACACATCTCATCTTTACATCATTTGACTTCTTGTGTTATTCCTCGGTCTTGTGATATAGGAAAGTCCAAACTATTGAATAGGGAAGATACTCTGCGTAATACGCCAGTAGCGCTCATCTAATTGTGTGTGAATCATGGGCAATAACGACAAATTCACCTGCAGTAGGTCGTTCATTTCCACTATAGTGGAAGGTACACCTTATCCATCAGCCCTAAGCTCTGAAGTTGGATTACCGATGGCGCGTAAGTGCTTGGCAGGATACCGGTGTGACTTTCGTCGGCGTTATTCTAGTTTGGGCCAGACTGAATGAAGACGTTGGACCCGTGTAATTGGTTGTTTACCGCCTGTCCCGGAAGGTTTTTTTTTAGGGAGGGCCTCTTTAATGTGAAGGCTTTGCCACAGATTGATAGCGGCAATTGTGATCCCTCAGGATCCGGAGCCCAGAGGTCCGATCCTGCCAGCTTCGAGCCCTGAACCTCCTCGAGCCCTCCCTGGAGGTGCTTAGTCGTATTTAATAGCATCCATCCATCTTCATCTAGTAAGTCTGTAGTTGTTTCAGTCTACCTAAATATACAAATCATCTACTAAATCCAATGTTTGGAAACGGGTTCTCTTCTGTAAAATCTCTTTTTCTAGGTTTAGAAATAGAATCTACTGTCATGTTTCTATGGAATCGAAAGCTTCATCAACCCTGCCCTTTCACTGTTTCGCCATAAAACACAAACAAGGTTTGCACTCATGTAGAGTACATATTAGTGAGCAAAACGACAGTGTTTGTATGTTCCTCTATTGTGTGGTGTGTTGGTTACATAGTAGAGAAAGTTCTTATTGGTCGATTTTGCTCACAGATTTCTTCCCGAAATGTGCGTATGTGGATCAAATACTTTTCTTGATCATTATGACGTGTAAATAGGTGTCTTTTTTCTCATTGATTAGCCTCACATAAATTTACGTATAAATGGCTCTTGTTGTCTCCTTTAGCCCAAATTATCCCGGCATTGCGGTTCTTGGCTAATCCTCCTCACTCCTCCTCCTCACAGCTTATTGATACCAAATTCTGGTTGCTCTTAGGATAAGACCATCGCTTAATCCCACGCGAGCCGACCTCACAAAGTATTAAGTGTTCTTGGTGCGTTCTGGAGGGCTCAGAAAATACGAACGTGTGATTGGACTAGATTATGGCAGGAGGCGCACAGAGGGCATAGCGCCCATACTAAAATGTTCGCAGGAGTACCTGAGGTGTTTTAATAAGGCTAGAGGGGCCCTCGTCGTCATTGACAAGCCTAACTGTCCGTCTCAATGAAGAGCACGGACTCTGAATCTTGAATGATTTTATCAGCCAAGTTGAGACTGTGTTTGTGATTTATTCTCCCAAATTATTCCAAAAGTACTCTTGAATTGATTTATTGGTGTAACGAACGCCAAATTACTAAAGTTCATTTAGGAGGAGCTAACGAATTCATACTTCCAGCATGTTTTCTTTATTGCTTCATAATCTCTACTATGCTGCAGTAGTCGCTCTGGAGGCTGCTGTAGCTTTTCTTTCGTGTGTTATGATTTTTCCTCTATGTTGTACTACGATCATAATCAAGGGAGCGCAGAAGTGCAATAACTGAACCGTACGACTGAATTGTGGCCCAAAGATTGACCTTCCCTGGTACAGCCTGAAGGTCTAAATCACACATACGCTGAAAGTGGCCTGTTTCATAATTGGGTCAGTTAATGTCTTATGTGATCCCTACTATTTCACCTGCACCGAAATAATCCCGAGATATAGGTAACAATCTACTTCAAATAATGGCCTGTTGAAGACTAGACAAGGAAGGTTGAGATGGTGCAGGTCCTTGACAAACGTTGAGGGGATATTACTCGTACTACGATTTAACGCAGGGATTGTGGATAGATGTGAAGGTTGACCTGTGAGCTGTGTCTCAAAGAGTGACATAGTTGAAAGAGCACTATAACAACAGTTTTGACAGTTCCAATTTGTGAGAGCCCTGAGCAAATAGTGAGTGGTTTCACACTTTGGTCAGTTGATTTATTCTGCACAGATCTCTGTAAATACTGCCCTTCATGTAGAAACTCAAGAAATATAATGATCTACTTTCGAGGATGAGTTCAGAGGCGAGACACGAGGGCTAGAGGTGATGGAGGTCCAGGACAAACGTTGACGGACAAGAATAACAAAATTTGACAATAGGGGATTGTGGACAGAGGTGAAGGTTGACCCGTGGACGGTGTCCTCAGAATGATTGACCCTTATAGTGTGGACAGGGCCGTCATTGGTACCTCAGGCTAAAGAATAGCAGGTTCAGACAGGTGGGCCCTGGGGGTGCTTGTTAACAACATCATCAGAAGGTGGGTCGGGGAAGGGGGTTGGTACAGAGGAAAGCCCCGGGTATATCTACCAGGTGGGCCTCATCTTCCTTGGAAACAGGTAACCCGGCTCGGCCTAATGGAGAAGACGTGTTCCTGGGCCTCCTGCTATGGCTGGAATCTGACTCCCGTCGATAACCGGACCCCCCAGTTTAGTTTTCAAACCCCCTTCGTCCGATGGCTGCCCTCTCCCTTCCCCTCGCCCGCACGCGCGCCCTCGGGATCTTTCTCACGCACCTGTTGGAGTCGCTGCTCAACTCACAGATCGAGATTTGAATTTAAAAAAAAAAAAAAAAAAAAAATTGAATTCTGCCGAGCGATTTCGTGAGGCTCCGTCGAAGTCTCGTATCCGCCCGGGACTTTTCAATCACTCGAATATTACACCAAAAAGTCTTTCACGTGAATGTGGATCATTACACATTCGCCGCTCTATCTTCCTTCCGAAGATCAACTCGAAAATGAACGTTATGAGGTCGCCAAGTTTGAGGTGTAGGCCAGTAAAGTTAGATAATGAAAGGGGTCTCTTTCGCAAAAACCCCGAACAAACTGGAAACCGATTGCATACCTTCCTTAGAGTAATTCGAGTTTACAAGTCTAAATAGTGAGAGCAAAATTGCATTGCAGATAGTAAGCAAGACTAAAAGGCAGCCTAAAAACCTCGACATTTTTGGACTTTGTTTCAGTTTTTCGTGTATTACCTACTCGAAGACGAAGAATCGTACAGATAAAGAAAACTGCGAGAAATCTGAATCGATTAAGAAAAAAAAAACTTAAATTGGTCCACTGGTACCCCTATTTTTGGCAAACTTCCCAAGTAGTGTGTTATACCAACTTTCAAAGTGACCTTTGCTACATCAATTCTAATCGATACTGGTCCCTATTTTAAAGTTGGAGAGCTTCATTTGGTGAATCCCATAAGCACCAAAATTTTCAAACTGCGTCAAATTTGGATTTTTTAAGTAGGTACTGTCTTTCCATAATAATTATATATCATAATTATATATAATAATTATATTTCCATATAACAATTATTGTTATTTTTCAAAATTGGCCCTGAGCTGTATTTTTTATTATTCCACCGCTTTGTTGTTCCCTAGATGGTTCATTGGTGCTCTTTTTCACTCATTCAAATATCTGTCTAAAGCACATTATAATAAATTGAATATCTTTCTCTATTATATTCTTAATTGGTATTTTCGCCCTGTATCTACTCCAGTTATAGTTGAATGTAACATGATGATCAGTAAAAGTAATTGATGCAGTACGGATTGTCAGGTATGGAGAGAAGATGAATCCTCCCAACGTCACAATTTTGAAACCTGAGTAACAACTTATCGCAATTATGTTGCAAGTTCAGGTCAACGAGGGGGCCTCCTTGAAACAAGGGTCCCGTTAGTTTCTTTGTTGAGCCTGGCTGTCTATTATAATGAGATAGACAATTATCTGAGTACCAGGCGTCAATATTAGGCCATTGGCACCCGATACAGATTGACATCCACTCCGCTTCCCGGTCTACAGAGAGCTCAAATTTGGGGCACTTCATTCGTTTTCAAGTTCTATTTGATCGGAATTATTTTAATCAAGTCTTAATTTTACTGGCCTAGTAACTACAGTCCTTGACACATTCCAACGCTGTACCAACGACGATGGGTGCTGGAATTGAATCTGAAATTAAACCAGCAAACTCAGGTACCTAACGAATCCTTGATTAAACAAATCCTACCAAAGTCACCTGAAATTGATTGATATGTTTGCACAAATAGGTACTATTTCACTAGTTTCAGCTCTAATTTTGTTTTAAAGAAATTTCAGGTGACCTTCTCCTGTCTAAATCCGAAGCATTCAATAATGTATATCCACGTTGAATGAGTGGGTTTGAAGAAAAACCCAAATTTTGCAATATCAATGGAACCTTCACAATTCAAAGCGGACTCATAACTCCAGATTGTCGAAGCTCATAATCTTTTCTTTGTTGTAAATAATCGATATAATAATCGATATAATATATTATATTTGGCAAAACCGTGTCATAACAACTGAGATTTGGCCCATCAAGCAAATTTCTGATAATATTATATCAATTTTTGCAGAGTTTTTACGCCTGTGGCTCATGATGGCCCAGGATCGTGATTCATTTTTCGTAAGTACACGATTTCATTCGTTTATTTATTCGCCTCACACCTTTTGGGGCGAACAGAAAAGAGAATTTTTGGTTTACTATTTTCGATAATGACGGGTTCGGGCCGGTCCCACAATGATTGAGGCCTCAAAGGTTGAGTTAATGAAACACCGTCAATAAGACCGTGTATCGAACGGCGGCAAGTCGAGTCAACGTTTTTTTCTGGGGAACAGCTGATTCAAACAACAATTTTTTTTGTCACATCAAGTTGCTCGCTCTAAGATAGGTACCTACTTTTCGTGTCAACGAAATGAAGGATATTTCGAAAATTTGGCGGTAGGTGCCTAGTGTTAATATTTATTGCCGACGTCGGTAGGTGCAAGTAGAAACCTCAGTATTATACCAATGGTTTGTATTCGATATGGGCTCATATTTCACACGGGTAGAGTTGGATTATGGTGAAAAACCGCAATAATATCATTCTTGAAAAAAAAAGAGTTATCCACTTTTTATTCTGATGGCCTCCAATACTTTATTCACAAGTACCTATATTATGAATTGATGTACTTTTTTTTAAATAATAATAATATTAATCATGATTATTCATTTTATTTCATTTTACAGGGAATGACACCGATGAGGCTCATACCACCAATTCATCCCAGTGAACGAATAGTGATGTCAATAGAAAATTCGAGCTTCAAGGAGCATTACGTAGGTATTGTTAGTTACCAAAAAGAAACCCCCTCACTTCTCCTTGCCGTAATAATTTGTAGCCTTCGACGCCGAACCGTTCAAAGATGGGAATGACCAGTCACGATTGAAACCTTTCAATTATTTTCTCTCAATAACCAACAGTTTCAAACGTCGCGGAATGAATTAATCACAGTCTATTAGCTAATTTTGCTGGGGAGGGGAAAAAAGGAAGAAATTTCGATCCCAGTGCGAGTCGATTAAACTGATAAACCAGTTATCAATTCGTACGATTTCACCATGATCGGCAGTTATGTGTGGGATATCATAATAACAATCACCTTCATCGTGTTATCACACCTCTCCGGCCACATACTACCATTATAACTTTTTTTGTGTGCTCCAAATCATTTTTCATTTTTTCAACCGGTTCTGATAATTTCTAGATCATTCTCTCTCGCCTATGTTTGTGTTTATTTATTACCACCTCTTTATTAGTATAAAAAAAAGACACTGTTCAAGCTTTGGCGTTTTTTGTTGTTGGATTTTCGGAAATATTTATGCGATGGGCAGAGTCGTACACAGCGAATGCAATTGGCTGCTTTGCATGACAGTATCACTTCAACTATTCCATGTGTAGCTAAAACACTCGGATCCAACGCCGAAAGATCGATTCCAGTTTTCCCTACCCAAGGCCGCCGTTCGTTTTAATATTATACATCCTCCCATTCCGATTTGAATAACAGGTACAGGGAACTGAATGGAGAACTACGTAATTCCCCTCCAATTTGGTTAGGGAATGACTGAACCGTTACTGGACGGGTAATGACGCCCTTCTCGGAAGGTAACCATTAAAATGCTGCTCCGCTCCGAATTTCCGAGTCTCTTTTTCCGTTGAAATGGTTATTTCGGTAGATCCGAAACGTCGAGTCTAGATAACTTGAAATCGACCTTCGCGGCCTCGATATCGTTTGAAAATCTCAGTCGAACGAGGTCAATCTTCATACATGTAATTCATGAAAATTGACCCCAGGATCAAATAGGAACAGTAGGTTATTTGCTAATTCTGGTTCGTGTCTCTCTGTGAATAAATCTTCGTTTCGCTCTCTTACTTGTATGTTCGGTTTCACTTTGATTTTGGTGCCCTTCGAGCAGCAATTGCATGATTTGTGTCCAAAATCAGAGTTTGAGTGCAGTTCTAAAACCTTATAAAGCAGCTTTGGCCTAATTCTGTACAAAATTAAGATGTGAGGGCAGATCTGAAACCTGACAAAGCTATCACATCAGAATTGGCCTAATTCTGTCCAAAATCAGAGTTTGAGGACAGATCTGAAACCTTATAAAGCTATCAAAGCAGCTTTGGCCTAATTCTGTACAAAATTAAGATGTGAGGGCAGGTCTGAAACCTGACAAAGCTATCACAGCAGCTTGGCCTAATTCGGTCAAAAATTAAGACGTGAGGGCAGACCTAAAACCTGACAAAGCTATCACATCAGCATTGGCTTAATTTTGTTCAAACATGAAGTGTGGGGGCAGTTCTAAACCCTTAGAAAGCTACCATAGCAGCATTCGCCTAATTTAGTCCAATATTAGGGTTTAAGAGCATGTCTGAAACCTAACGAAGCGATCACTGCAGCATTGGCCAAATTTAGTCCAAAACAAAAGTTTGAGGGGATGTTTGAAATCTTACAAAACTATCACAGCAGCATTCGCCTAGTTTTGTCCAAAATTAAGGAGTGAGGGCAGGTCTGAAACCTGATAAAAACCTTTCGCTTCCCAACGATTTTACATTTATGAATGAGCGAAGGAGGTCGTGTGCACGAGGAAATTGGTTTCGCCTATTCCCGGAAAACCAATTGAAAACCGGGCGAGTAGGAAGGACGTGGGAACCCATTTAGGCCACTTAACGTTGAGGATTCTCCCACCTATCTCTCTGTAGTGGGTACCTTTTCATGAATGGTTCGGTATCGCCGCAACCACCTGTAGGATCTTACGAGGTGAAAGTGTAGATGACACGAGTGGTTTTTCTATATTTTTTTGTCAGCCTTGCAACCTTGGGCAAATATTGTCGTGAAAGCTCGACACAAGTTGTTGTTTGGGGTCTTCCAAGCTTCCCTCGTCAATATTGGGCATCGGAGGGGTTGGTGTTCCACGAGACCTGTCCTCACATTCAACTAATGGTTTCTGCGTGCGAAACCCCGTGCAAACAAAGCGCGAGTCGCTACTGAGAAACAAACCTAGTCTTCCGCTATGTCCTATTCATTTGCTGATGGGGTGCTGTCAGGAGCCATTCTTGAATTTCCAGCTCCCTCAGATGGGCCGAAAACGCCAATACTCTCTTCCAATACTCATGTCTTGTCATTCCTACGGCTGCCTATCACTATGGGCAAAAAAACTTGATACTACTACTTTTTGGAATCTTCAGGATTGCTTTATATTGTAGCAGTGACAAAATTTGTAGTAAGTAGGTAGTACCTTAGATGATCTCCCTTGAAAGTCCAAACTGATTTGGGAAGAAAATAGTGAGGGTTTTAGGGTCGTCTAGACCCAGGGAGAAGCTCTGCTTGGTCAGTTGGAGATCATAGCAGTCGCAGAAATATCGTATCAAGTTCACAGGAAGGATTCTACAAACCACCGCCAAACTACCATTGATATGATGGGAGAAGCTAATATTGAAGGGTTCAATCAAGTCTGGTCGAAAGAAGACGACCAGTAGCCAAAGATTGAATCTGGAGCGTGCTGGTCGACCCTCATACGAGCCCGCAATAAAATTGATTCAATCAAATCTGACTCTGTATTCTGCTTGCATCAATTAATGACTTATATGTGGCTATGCAGTTGCCACATTGCACCCAAACATTGGCACATTGACTTATATACCTCCACTGAAAGAGGCTTCGAGGCTGTTAGATCGTATTCAATTCTGCCGGATAAAGCGTATAAGAACGAGGCATGGGCTCTCAATTAGGTGTAGAGATTCGTTTTTAACCGGCAACTTGGGTCCGGGAGAGGGCGTTGTGTGGATTTCTGGGTCAATGATGGAAAACACGCTTCGTAGGCCCATCCGAGCTTCATTAGCCCGATCCGGTCTCTTCTGGCGGACTCTCATCGTTGCACAATTCGGAATAATAACAAGTCATTGACATCACCTCACGTAATACAACTTGGCTCGTCCAGAGACCGCGATGCGATTAAATTATCGTCTAGCTGATTATTTGAGTGAAGCAATGAACGATTTGAGGCCGTAAATACCTTTTTCACTATAAGGTTATACAGGGACACGATTCGTTTGTGTTTCACTAACTCATTCTGGGTTATACAAACGTTTTTGACGCTGGCTGAAGACCTTGCAATGAAGAAGTGTTATGGTAAAATATTATTGTGTGCTACTTGATCCTAATAGGACAAAAATTCTCCAAATTCATTAGTTTTCTCTGTTGTGAACTCCCTCCCTCCACTCCCTACTAATAAGCCAATTGTCGTATTGAGAAACTGAGGACAGGACTCTTATCTTTCCTGACCCATAACTCGGTCGTACTGCAAATCGTATTATGGCGAGTTTCTACGAGGCGCAACCGAGCAACCCCGAACGGAACCCGGTGAATCAACAATTTCCAAAGAATAAGGTGTTCATTTCTTATAAGAAATAGTAGAAATATATAGTTCCTAACGGTCAGAGGCAAAGGTTAGGTAGAGATTTAATTAAATTGTTTGAAGTTAATATCGATTTTGGATCTTATTCAATGTTATCCCAAACATCGACGCGGATCAGGGATGCCACCATTATAACGTGAAATAACATTATGACAGAAGATCCTGAAGATTTCAAGAGGTGTCATGGAGAACATAATTCGCTACTAATTGACTGATTCTATCTATTTCTTAGTTAGCTATCTATACCCATCAAAATTGATTCATACCCTCGTCCACATGAAAGTTTTAATGATTATAGCCATTACAATCAAGTTGGTCTTCTTTTTTCATGGCGACTGTACGGTTCGCCTTTTGATGAATTACACAACTTTCTGTGAAGAGTACGTTCGTTTGAAGTTTTCTTAAGAATAATTAATTTTGAGGAGCATTCCAGAGTGTTTCCTAGTCGATCATATTTGTTCTGCTGACCAACTTTTATTCTTTGAAATGAACTCCTTCGCCATCAGGAGAGACACTTGCATAGACGGATTTCAACCTGGGCTTTTTGGTTTATTATCTTCGATAATGAACCATTGGAATCGCCCAAAGAAAAAATTTTTTTAACCCCCCCTCAAAATTTGTTGGTTTACGTTTCAAGATACGTAGATTCAGAAAATCGAATAAAAAAAAATCCGTCCGTCCGCCGTACGCCGTACGCCGTACGCCGTACGCCGTACGCCGTCCGCCGTCCGCCGTCCGCCGTCCGCGCCACTTTGCCCAGTTAGCGTTGAGTTAAAATTACGAAATTTTTTTTATGGGTTTCGACCAACCCCACAATGGTCCTCGAAACTTTTCATAACCCTAGGTCAAGGGGAAGGGGTTCAAAACGAATTTTGAAAATTTGAAGATCTCATATCTCGAAAAATTCATATAGAACGGTATGTTTTTTATTTCATATTTAGATAGAGTTTGTTCCGTAGAATTTTTTAAGACCATCCGCAGCTTTGTACGACCAGCCGTTCGTTCACAATGAGGGCTCAAAGATTGTGCCTCACAACACGATCGTGTATGAAACTGTTGAAATACAGGTCCATTTTCATACTAACAAGCTCTTTGGAACATCATATGGCTTAAGTGATGTCGAGTTTGTTGTTCTGAGGTGCGTTTCGTGCTACGGAAATGAAGGTAATTTCGAATGTTTGTTGGTAGGTACTTCTTTTATTGAAAAATTATTACCGACGTAGTATTAAAAACCCCGGAATTATATCGTATTAATTAATCATAATTAATAATAATTATTATTAATAATAAATATGAATTATTAATACCTAACAATAAATTATAATATTTTTCACTAGGTACTTGATAAAATTGTTAATAATTAGTGATAATTTATAATAATAATAATTATTAATCTAACATTTAGGATCTAGACATTTAGACCTAGTGATCTAGACAGAAGGGTGATCTGTACAAAGAAGATAATGAACCGTTGTGTCAAGAATTTGCAGAGTTTTTAGTCCTCCAATCATTTTCTATGCTGATTCTATGCTCCCCATATTGCATACCGATAGACTCAGCATAGTCTACACCCACAGACTCCCCATAGTCTACACACATAGACTTCCCATAGTCTATACCCATTGACTCCGATTTGAACGTGGCTTTTCGAACAGGATCAGCTCATACTGAACCATAGGAAAACTAAAGCGGGACCGAAAGCAAACGTCGGTGGACATTTACTTGCATTAACATGAGGACGTTTGGGCTTTTCTTAGTCTGGAATTACAACACATGGAGTTACATGAGATGTTTGTGGTATGAAAACTTGACAGATCTGAATGTTTGTGAAATTATGAAGTTTGTGGAGTAGTGTGGAGAGGAGACAGGATTTTGGCAGCTTGGGATTTTACAACACAATGAGAGCTTTTCAACGAGTGGTTAACGATTTTTGTGAGATGTAAACTAATCGAGTTATTTACTTGTGTTGAAACCACAAGGAACTGTGGCGCACTTTTCCTGTTGGCCTCACGGAAAATACTGCTTGACCCCCGCGGGTGTAAAAAAGAATCCAAGTTATTATATCAATTTCTGTTGCCCAGGTCATAATCAGGTTCTCAAAACATTCACGCTCACGCGGAAATACCGAAGCTGACATATATGACAGGTATGAAGGATCTGAGATTGATTCGGTCGGCAAAGGTGAAGGGAAGACGGAGCGGGCTGTTATCTAATGGAAAAGGCCTCGGACGGCCTAACTGGTTGTTTCTAAACCCCCTTCCTCTCTTCATCCCATCACCTCAAGCCCGTTTGCTGGTACGGGGAGAACAGAACTCTCTCTTCGGGCTTCTCCAATAATGAAATGCTGAAGGAGTCGGCAGGGGAGGAGTGAAACTTGATCGGCCTGCCTCGCCTGTGCCCTACCTTCCACATTCGTCACATATATCTGGATCACCAACCTTCGGAGCCATCCGACACCACCGAAGGGCGGGAAAGGGGAGATTCGCCGAGGCCTGCGCTAATCGAAGAGGCGGATCCGGATTTGTTCGTACGATTCCCGACGATCCAGCGGAGAATTCGATTAAATATTGCTCAAGAATGCACCATCGGATAAGGAACTGCTTCTTGATAATAAGTTATCTCCACAACGATATTTCATGGTGATCATTCAGAATTCCAATTACTGTTTCGCAGCCACCGATTAGAGCCCTGTTGTTACCTACTGACGTTCTCAAAGTTCCAGTCATCATGCAGAATGAATTGATGAGTGAATGTTTCCCCCCTAAAACTCCCCGAAACTCCCCTTAGAGCGGCACGATTCTGCTCGTCTACAATCTTAGCCTTTCGATTGCCAAGACAGACTTTTTGTGCAAATTTGAACTTTTTATCTAATGTCTGTCGAGAGTTATCGTCTGGAATGACACATACATATGATAGGATGGTTTGGAACGGATTTTGGTATGAAAGTGTTTCGGAAATTCGAGTTTTAACAATTTTGGACCGAGAACAATAGCTTCATTTCCTTTGAAAATTCGCTAATAAGTTTTCAACTCGCACAAGTAATGAATTCCTTTTCTATGTAAAGTGACAACCGTCTCAATATTTGACCATTGAAATTCACGTCAAATGTAGCACGTTTCGTTAAATTCAAAATTCTTCCTAAATACTTCCTGTGGCCTCATTAGGCACTTCAGAGCAGCCCCACCACCTCAAACCTCATTTCAAAGCCCTGTGGAATTTCCTGTTACGTATATGAAGGTGATCAAAACTATTTTACATAAGCAGGAAAAAGCGTTCAATACACTCCCCAATGACGTCGAAAACTCGTTGTTGTTTCTAAAACTAAGAATCGCTGGGATGTTAGGGCTTACATCATAATATGATCAAAACAGTCATAAGTAGGCAGGATAATATCAACATATTATGTTATATTAATTTATTTTTTGAATAGAAGAGACGCGAGCTTATTGATGCAACTAATTCTTACAGTGTTGTACGTTGTTTTCATTATTTTCAGAGAACCTTATGTTTTTAATACATTCAAAATTTTCGTTCTAAGCTACATAATTTACCTACCTTTATGAGCCTGAAGAAAACATACAGTGTACAGAGTAGAGTCATTCCTCAAACACGGGCCTTACTCGTACTCGGTCTGCTCCAAGACATAGAATTGCGATTATCATTCGTAGAGTGTTTGTGTGTGTGTTTTTTTTTTCTCCCGAGTTTAAAATAATCTCCCCGTTAACGTTCGCGCAGCCCACGAGCTCATGTCATTCTACATCTTGAAATTTCGCGTATGACTCAACCAATGAAAGTAACGTGGGAATCACACATTTTACGACTCCACTCCATTCATGTCGAGTCCACGCGTGATTCACTACAGAGACGTTAAAACCGGGAAGTTGAGTTTACGTTTATTCAGGGCAAGTTACGCAAGGATCACGGTAAAAGAGAGAGAGAGAGAGAGAGAGAGAGAGAGAAATGCACCAAAACTCACCCAGTACAATAAATACCCGAGATATCTAGAGCAAATAGTGATAACGGCGGAGTTACGGAAAAAATGCAGTCGAGAGCTGAATATATGTATTTTTTTAACGGAAGCGAGGGAGCAAACAACGATATGAGTTTGGAAGGATGTTCAGTGACGTTGCGAGTGATGAGTGACAAAACAGCTAAAGGAAACGACATCGTTTGAAATTGAACGCGTTTTATGGCAGTCGAATGGTTTTGGTTAACCAAATTAAATTTTAAATACTGTATTAAATATTATATTAAATTTAATACCGGAAAATATCTTGATGTCGCAAGCGGTGGGTGTCTCACGTAAATCTTAGGTGTAATTTGGTGAATAAAAATGAATTTCAATGTCACATCGTTACCAATCTGCTTTTTAGCGAATTTTCAAAGAAAAGGAAAGAATTGTTCTCGATCCAAAATGTTTAAAACTCGAATTTCCCAACATTGTCATACCAAAATCCGTTCCAGACCATCCTTACTTGCTTTCCTCTAAAATTTCCCTTGTGATCAACCACTGAATTTCAGTACTTGATGATAATTCTGTGGAATACTTGAACACGTTCGCAACCCCACAAAAGGCTCTGAATGAAAAGTTAATAATTCGAATAGAAATTTCTTGGGACTACAACAATGTTTTTTCTTCCTAAAATTGATTACAAGGCTTTCCACCTTCCTGGTAGAAGTTGAAGTAAAGTGTTGAGGAAAGTAAACAGTTTGCTAATTCTATCTTGTATCAAGTCTGTTATTCCTCCTCCTCTACTCCCCTGATTAAATTTCCTCGGGCGCAGACTAATGAAATGACACAGCGTGTTTGGAGGGGAAAAAACAAAGGTTGACTCATGCCGTGTGACGCCACCAATCTCACCTGCGATATCTTTTAAATATGTAATCTTGGACCCGTTTAAGGAACAACACGAGCGAGAAATTGCACCATGTTGAATACTAGTGAAAGACATGGAGTTTTGATAATGTTGAGAAATGTTTTCTTGGTTGATTCCAATGGACCGTTATTGAAAATAATAAACCAAAACTAAGAAATTTCTTCTGCCATTTTGAAGTCGAGGAGTAAAATGAATGGGATGGAACCGGAGATTAACGATGTCCACGATGGCCAGTTCCTAATACAGGATGGAACATTACGATTTTGGGCGGGGAGGGGCGGTTATTATGGTGGAAAGGGTCCCCTTGAAAGGTCGAATCCTTGTATTCGCAAGAAGATAAAAGAAGATGGAAGCGGAGATGCTGCTTTGACCTTACCACCCATAGCGATCGAGACCCTCCCGGCGTATCTTTGGATTCTCCCAGGACGAGGTAAAGTCCTGCGGGGGCCCCCAGAAGATGATGTTGTTAACAAGGGACCACCTGGGCCCCCGGGGGCCCCCCCTTCTACAAATGAAAAAAAAATCAAAAAACACACAAACCCCTCCGCCCGCCTCTTCGAGGCTCCTAATGACCGGTCACCATCTCCCTGTATCTTCTTCAGTTGTCTTCGGAGGCCGCGTTATTTATGCCTTTGAGGGACGTCTAATGAGACCGAGATGTCATTAGGTCATTACCTTCGCCGCGGTCGAAGGTTTCAAGTCGCTCGACTCATTTCCATCCCATTCTCTATCCCCCTTCTCCCCGCTATAAATTTCATCTTTTTCCAACGGGTCGCGACCTCTTCGGGATGTAGTGAAACTTTCATGGGCGTAACTTTCATAATTTACTGACACCATTCACCTGCCTTCAACCATCGATAAACACAAACATCCTTCTCAAATTCCAGGACCTCTTCCTCCGCGTCTCCCACAGCTTCCTTTTATCCATAACATAATCACATGACATTCATAGGGAAAGCCATCTAACTTCAATCGCCATCTAAAGAAAAAGCTTCAAAGTTTTTATACAAAAATCAGACAAACAAACATTTCTACCTGGTGCAAATGTATGGCTAAATCACCCATATCCAATCTCGTGAAAATCTCCTTTATTTATCCGTTCTACAATACTTACACACTATATGAAGTTCCCTTTAATATGTGCTGTATCCCATTGAAAACTTATTTCTTTAGCAATACTGCTCTATACTTGCAGTACTGTGCTGTCTGTATTCATGGCTTTTTAAAGATCTTTAAACCACACCAAATACGCGTTGAATGTTCCACCAAAGCTTACATTCATACATTCTTTCCAAATTACGTAATAATTCGCACTATTTCAGATTTGGTCGTTTCCAAAATTAATGTTCTTTGAATAGGGCGAAAAAAAAATCAAAATTTGGGTCCAATTTTAGGCTCTTTCGTATCCTGTTTTGTCAGTAATAATTACCATGGTATTATTCTGATTTAACCCCAACGATGCCAATATGATCCCAAATTTTGATTTTCGAAACTATGATTCGGTGAAAAATGTATTCAAACTCGGCCCTGAGGGCCTCGTCAAGAGGGGATCCCCCTGGACCCCCCCTTCTCTTTGTTTTGAACGTTACGGCTAAATTTCTGTAAGCATGGAACATGTTCTAGCCACTTAGTTGATCCGGGGCCTGGGCAGCGTCAAGTTAAAGTCCTAAGGAAGCTACATACCAAATTACAGTTTCATAGTGTGGATAGCATGGAATTTTGCTTTAGGAGCCACTCAGCAGACCCTGGCCCTACGCTGCTTAAAGTTTCAAATTTCAAGTCTCTACCACCAGGGGAATTGGTAAATTACAGCTTCATAGTTTGTAAACACATAATGAAAAATGTTATGACCATAGCAGCCCTGCTATTTTATAGAATTTTACAGTCACAGTATTATAGAGATGAATAGGAAAATATTCGTTAAATCGAGAGCTTTCCGACTACTGGTGAATATTTTTGTACGATCAAAAATGGCGAAGATAAATTTCCGTTGCAACGGTTCGCTTCTAGCTGAAATCATGATAAAATCGGAAATAGTTCAGCGTAACGGTCGGACGAACGGTCGTTCTAACGTTGTAATGGAGTAACGTTGAATTTTTGGTGTATAATATTTGAACATGAGATGCATTGTAGAATAACCAGCACAAGGACGTGTGGAAAATGCGAAAGAGATGTATGTACCAACATAATCAATTCTGCCATCAGGAGTAACTACACTTGAATCGCTCGTTGGAAGACGAAATGATTCAACTCTAGTTCTTCGAATCGCACGAGATTATCTGACGCGTAAAATTCCTTTTATAATCTCCGTCGAGCTGGTGAGAGGTCCCGCCGCAGACGGTATATGACTCAAGGGAATTTCGGGTCTCTCCCACCTGTCGGATGGAATTGGTCTGCCTCCAGCGTCGTTACGTCTTTACTTTATCTCCCATTTATCAACTGGTAGATTTCGGCGGGTTCGGCACGCTTTACGTAAAGGATCGCCCATAATCCGGATGATTCTCATCGTTTCCGACTCGTGAAACACGAACGGTTAGAGTGTGTATTCCTTATCGACCCAAATCGGTCAATTGTTATTACGTCATTCAAAAACGTGTAATGACAACGACATTTTTTGTTCAGTCGCATGACTCAATGAGTAATTTTCTGAACGCTCCCAGTCAACGTCAAAAGTATTCGTATTTTCTGTGAATACTCGTGATTTCTTCGTCCAAATTATTTGGCTCGAATGTGTCTGGAGCATGGTGTTTGGAAATTTGGAGTACATGTAAGTGTGGGATACCCCTAAAGAAAGATCAAGAGTTGGGTGACTGGAAACCGTTGACAGGGGATAGCATTAATATAATTTCCGAAACATGTTTAGTACCTACTCTCAAACTGCTACAAGATGGCATCTCAAGCTCATTTCGAGGTAAAGCTGGACTGAGGTCGTTTTTCCCCTGAGCCCTTCACATTATATCGACCTCGATATATATAGTAGCTACATTTCAAGGAGAAATCGATTTTTTACTTTTCAAAAATTGGTAAATTAATTTCTTTGACGTCAATTAATCAATGTATCGATTAATACGCAAAATATTAATTAATTGCCAGTAATCGATGTTTTGTAGTTCGATACCCACCCCTATTGATTCTACGGAATTTTACAATTGTTGGCAATTTTCATGTAACAAAACAAAATCGTCGTTGATTTTTGGTAGGTACAACCAGAACAGAAAAGACGTCATCAATATGGGAGTGAATCAGTTGCGGCCAATTCGTACTGAGGAACAGCTGATTTAACCCTCACGTCGTCTAGTGGATGAGTTTCTTGTTCTGACATTTCTTGTCTGCGAAAAGAGGTACATTCCTATCCAATATTAAATATTAAATATTTTGTCTGTGGGTAATTCTTGATGAAGATCGATGATCTGGGTAGCCATAATTACGTGCCATTGGGGAGGTATTTCTCCTACAGCTTCGTAAATCATTTTGGCGAAGAACCTAAAACGCTCGTCATTATTTTCATTATATTCACATACCAGTATTTAATTTTCAAACGTCGCCCTTTGATAAATTAAACTATCTTCAGCGCAGTTGGACGCGTCACTCATTTTGACAAATCCATCATAGAAAATCACCGTAAATTGGCTAAATGTTTGGGCCTCTCGAATCGTTCGCGGTGTCTGATTCCAACGGACGTCGTTTGGCTGTCCCACCTGTCACATGTCGCACGGAGGTCCGTGATGACCCTCTTCCTCCCTTTGTGTTAGTAGCGTGTAAGCCCTCGCGAATTCGACGGGGAGAGGTTTCTTCTTCGTATTCATCGCGCATCGGAACGATTTTCAGTCTCAGTATACTGAGACTATAGTGTCCCTTAATGGTCGTATCGCCTGGAGATGACACTTTCGGAGATTTGACTAGAAATTAAAGTTGAATTTGTCTATCTCATATCGAGATTATTTATCTCTTATGTGCGAAACTCAATACAAAACTTCTGTACTGTGCCTCTGTGAAGGTTTAACTTTTAAATAGCTAATATTAAGTCCTTCATTTATTTGGAGGGTTGTAGAAGGTTTGTTGTAAAGAAAAGGGGAGAATTCGTTCCGAGCTTTCGGCTTTAATAAGCCATCTTCGGGGGTTTGGTAGGTATTTTCTCCTCGACGATTATCTAGGTCGAGGAGAAAATACCTACCAAACCCCTGAAGATGGCTTATCAAAGCCGAAAGCTCGGAACGAATTCTCCCCTTTTCTTTACAACAAACCTTCTACAACCCTCCAAATAAATAAAGGACGTTCAACCAAGGAGGATATGAATAAAACAACAACAAATTAGCTAATAATAAGTAAATGTTTATAAATCGTTGGTAATAAGAATAAAAGTACCAGTCATGCAGCATGATCCAAAGAGCGAATTTTTGAAGCAGTGGGTATTCGTACCGTTAAGTAAACCAGGAGTAGTTTTACGCAAAGTAAAATTTCGGGTGGAATAGGAGGAATCAAAAATTATTTCAAATGCCAGAAGAGTACCTATTGGATTCCTGCGTAACAAACTTTATCTCCTTTTTTCCGAAGGTGAAAACCCGATTTTGGTGAAGAGTCCAAATTGACCACATGGATCATACTCGAGGTAACATTTTTGCAATGTTCCTGCATGATGTTATTCGGTACTTGTGGTCTGGTCTGATAGTCAGGCTCTATGGGTTTTGTTGTGGAATGGATCATAGCAATTTTGCCTCAGGTTGTTCAGTCTACCCACACTAATCAAATATGAGACGTGTGAGAATTTATAAATGAAGTTTTAACCATTTTGAAGGTGTTGACGTACTGTGTGTCGTAGATTGCTTGAGGTTATAACATGTAGGTACGTGTAACAAGGGCGAAAGAGATTTTTAGTGATTTCGAAGAGGGCTTGGGAATGATGAGAGGTTGCTGTAGAGGTATGGGATGAAGGAGGGGTTAATAAGTATACCGGAAAACAAATAGAGGGGCCCCCCTTCGGGAGAAGGTTAAATGGTATGTTGGTAGGGAAAAGACGAGCGCGGCCACCCACGGCCCCAGAAGACCATTGTTCCTGGGGGTCCACGAGATGCCTCCCACCTACCTCCCAGAGGGTTGTCCAACCTCCTTCCTCCACTTCCCTTTCGGATACCTATACCTTCTCGATGTTAAAGAGGGGGAGGATGGCATCCGTAATTCAAAACGAGGCAGATTAAAGGGCAGGAACCACCGTAACGCCCCTCTCTCCAGCTCCGTCATTTTTTAAGCCCTTTTTTTCCCCGCTCTCCGTCTTAAGTATCGGAACGGTTACACACGTAAAGTCAGAGAACGAGGGTGGTGGTTGGCAGAGTGGTCCCAATAAAACACGCACATACATTATAGTTTCGACTCGAAACCATTAATTATGATGTTGTCAGGAGTCTTTGTCAGCCCATATCCTGCTGCACCAACACACATAATTTCTTACCGTAGAAATACCCACTGTTCTCAAATCGACTAAATTTTTTTTCTTTTTCAGATTCGCTCGTTGGGCTTATTATTTGAAACATGGAAATACTGCATCAAAGTCCTCCGCGTTGAAAGCAAAGTTCTGTGAACACTAAGAGTAAGCGCCTATTGTCTCCTCTATAATAATAACAAGTTCCCAGAAGTTACAAAATGTATACTTTCACTTGTTAACTGTAATTATCATCATTTCTCAATAAGGCGCTCTTCGGGCCGTGCGTTTTTACGAATCCACCCGGCACTGCGGGGAGTCCTGGGTTCGATTCCCAGTTATGAACTTGACAGAGCTACCAAATTCACTACCAAAAGACACACAATGTGTGTCATAATCATGTGTATTTAGAATGATGTATATAGAATTGAGATAAAAAGTTTAAATTTGCACAAAAAATCTGTCCAGCCAATCGAAAGTCTCGTAAATGTGCACTCTAAGGAGTGTTTAGGGGAGTTTTAAGTAGGGGAAATTAACCATAAATTCCAAAAATGAAACACCTCATCTTAGAGGTTTTTTCACGCTGAACACGATGGTGAAGTCAGAATTGCAATATAGTATATTGCAATTATATAATATAATATATTATATAATATATTGCAACGGAATATTATTCCGTTCTCAAACTGGTGCACTTTGAAGATGAAGAAAGGTGGTTGTTACTTAAGATGTTCTTCATGGCTTATCTGTTCTAATCTGATAACGGAATGAGATATCGCAATCCTGACTTCACCATAGTGTTCAGCGTTGAAAGCTCTACAAACTGAGGGGTTACTCGGCAAAACATATGTTATACAACCAGTAAAATAGAGACATTTTACATAAAAACCAGTTATTTCGTCAAACCTTTGCTCTTATTGCCATACTGCATGACTAAGGAAAATGTAATGATTTTTCTTCTTGTTCCTTCAAGGCTACGCTTGGCAGAAGAGATACAAGTATGTCTAGTACAACTACGACCAAACGGATCTTCCTAAATTTATCGTCATGAATTCCCATATTAATTGAAAATGCACAACAGAAAATTTTCAACTCGAATGGAATCTATGGGTTGACACTGCGGCGACAGCGTTGTTTCAACGTTGGGATATCGTCTTGGTGTGTTGTTGAAAATGCACCATTTTACATCTGTGGAGAAGTCAGGCAGGCTACCGGTAATGGAATTCACTCGATAGCCGAGAAAAATATCGCATCCGCAAATACAGGTGGTGTATTGCAACAATATTTTTCTTTCCCACACGTCACCATCCAAGAAAGAAAATTGACTAACAAGAATCAGTTCGCAAACTCACAGAAGCTTAAAGTGAGCGCGCCAATTTTCAATGTGCAACGAAGCGCGAATGGTTCTTTTGAAGTCCTTTTCAACGAAACCGTCATATCATAAAATTCTGCGGGAAGGAAAAACGGACAGGTCATAATGGATAAACCACACCGTTGTATGTACGGGTAAGGCCAGTTAGGCAGCGCATTTACCGACCAGGTGCACAATCAGACAAGGTAAAAAGACGGCTTGATAGATATCGGGCGTTAAAAAGCGCGACGTCAAAGGAGACGTTTTTTCTTTTCCACGAGTATTTTTTAAAAGGACAAAAAGAAGTTTACAATCACGATGATGTTAAAAAGAAGAAAAAAAAGTGGAGAACGGAACGGACGGTCATACGGTAGAAAACAAACAAGCGGGCCCTCTGTCAACTTGAGGGCCGTAACGCTGTAACGATGGCAGATAAAGGAAGAGATGTCGGCTCGGCGGTTTTTGTTGCCTCGTGGAAGGAGGGTTGATGAGCATTAAATCAACAAGAAGAAGAAAGGGGAAAGGTGAAGCGATAATATGTTTATATTTGGTGTAAAAAGAAAAGACGTAAAGGTTACTGAAGGGGTAGCCCTTCGGTAAAAGATCTAGGGAGGTTTACCGTGTTGAGGTGGACAGGTGCGTCCGAACGTGACCGGTGGGGCATCTCCCATCTCTTCCACAGGTGGGCAATGAAGCTATAAGAGATTTCATCTCACTCACGTCGTCTCCCCCACCCCTCCGTTCGTTCGAGTGCCTTCGTAAGAGAACCGCCTCTTATGTGTGTTTTCTGTATGTGCAGCATCGAGCTGTCATTGCCAGTTCGTGCTCATAACAGTACGTTAATGACGGCGTTTTGGCCTCAAGCCAACCGTTGTACAAATCTTTGCAAAACATTCACCTTATCAGAGTAATCATGCAGAGAAGCTCCTCATGCGTGTCTTCTGTATGTGCAGCATCGAGTTGTCATTGCCAATTCGTGCTCATAAGAGTACGTTAAATACGGCGTTTTGGCATCAAGCCAACCGTTGTGCAAAATCTTTGCAAAACATGCAGGTCATCACGCAGAGTACCGCCTAATGTGTGTCACCTGTATGTGCAGTATGGAGCTGTCATTGCCAGTTTGTGCTCATACGACTACGTTAAATACGACATTTTGGCCTCAAATCGTACAACACTTATTGTACAAATCGTTGCAAAACATTCAGGCTGTCGAAGTAATAACGCTGAGAACCGCCTCTTTTGTGTCTTCTGTATTTGCAGCATGGGGCTGTCATTGCCAATACGTGCACATATTACATTCTGCACGCACAAGTTATACCTACGACATTTTGGGCTCGTTGCTAGCAAATCGTTACTACCATCCTTGCAGAACATTGACCTCAAAATAATCACGCCGGGATCCGTCACTTCTAGCCTTGAGGCTTTCGATAGCACAGCAATCATGATGTGATTTCTATACTACAATGAGCTAGAATGAGGAGGAATACATAATTCCATCCAATTTTCCAACATGAGAATTTTTTCACAAAGTTCCTATTGGATGTCTTCTGTATGTGCAGAAGTATTCATTGAGTAGAAATATTCATTAGTATTAGGACGTGGGTATAGAATTTAGCCGCCATTGGATGATGGATCATCATTCATTCCAAAGAATTTCTCTCCTTGACCAAATCGATATAAACTCATTCGACGCAAATTATTCGTCTCATTTGGGTTCCTTTCTCAGGGTACCATACTATCTCACTGCTAAGTACATCCAGCGCTAAATCGACTTCTAAGTTGCAAGGAAATTATTTCACGCCAGAGGTACTGCTTAATGTTGTTGTGCAGACGGAGCTGCATACTAGATGACTCATGTGAGTGTTTTTGGAGTGATCAAAATATTTCAGTATTGTCCACCCTTATTACGACACGAAGAAAATGTGATGTAGGTGCTGCAAATTTTATATTGATTTCAACTGTTGGGAATGTGTTGTGGACTCTGCAATGAATATAAGTAGTGAGCGGCTTCCTGTTGGTTCTGTAGTGTTTAGTACAGTAACGGGACAGTGGCCTGAAGCTCTCCTGCAGATTGTAGTTCGTTTGGTGCCAGGTAAATCAGTCACTTCGGTACCTTCAGAATACGAGAGCCCTCGAAGGCAGAACAAAATAAAAACGGCTAAAAACAATACTCAAGGACGCTCCGTCAGAAATGCCCCTGTTTAACCGACAGCAAGGTCTCCTTTCACAAAAACATTTACTGCCTATAAAATATACCCATTAGCGAAGTGAGGTGAAGTGTGTTTTGCAAGCTCGAGCGAAGAGAGGGAGTGATGTAGCGTCGGGCGAATCTAGCTGCAGCCTCCGTCTCGCTGTTACCCAATAGATTGCATCTCCTCGAGTCAAGTGAATGCGTTGTACCGACAGGAGCGACTCGTCCTTGGAGGCCGTTCTCTGTGATAGTTGGGCGTGAGAAAAGTGATTGGAAATGATGACTGTATCCAATCGAATGATGGTACAGGTGCGAGAACGATCGATTAAATCGGAGCATTCGCCAAAATTTCTACAAATTCCCTACCGCATCGAAGGGCCACAGAAATTGGTAGTATTCAACAGAAGGTCCCAACATCGAAACACTCCCCCCCCCCTCCCCAGAGCGAAATCCTCCCCTTTTACTCAAGGTGGCTTTTTCTGTATGATGAATCCTTGTCGATATCTGAGTGGTTTCATCCCATAATTATATAACAGCCTCAAGAGGTTGTAAGAACCACGCTGAATTCCATTGAATATATTCCGTAACAGCAGTAGAAACAACAGATTCTCTCATCTTTGCCTCGGCTACAAATCGTTATGTCGTCTGATGAACTGATTTCATTCTGCGGGATGAGATATCAGTGCCTAACTGAATAAGAAGAACATGGTAAGGGCGAAGAACCGGGTTTTTGAAGTTATATAACTTGGACCCCTTTCCACCTAGCAACTTGAATCTTTTAAAAGGCATTGACTGAAGTTGAAACGAAGTTCTGTGCAAATTTCAAGTCAATCTGTGAAGATAGAGAGGCTGTAGCCTTGATCGTCTGAATGAAAAGAATAACATGGTAAGGCGTTTTTGAAGTTATACCTATAACTCTGCTCGCTTTAGACTTACCGACTTGAAACTTTCAGGACTTTTTATTATCCGCACCAAATTTCTAGTTGATCGGTCAAATAGGAACCGAGATATGGATTCCCGAAAAACGCGTTTCGTGACGTCAGGTAAACATAAACTCTCGGTTCCGTTCGTTCCTCTCAACTTGTTTGCTAGATTATTATTGATATGGGTGAAAGTTAAGGAATCAACCAACAAATTATCATGCACTTTGTTTTTGAGCCGGTCTTCACACGAAGCTCTTGTTAATCAAACATTGCCATTTGAAGAAACTTGCACTTATCTGAATTGCACCATGAATTCCAGACTAATACATGATAACGCATCGAAGATAATGTATAGCGAGTGCATTCAACTGATTTGGAGTTGATGGAATACTAAGTGAGTTGATTGGTTTTTAACGGGAACCAGTTCCTCTGGTATTCTACGAATTAATGTCCCCGCGTTAGGGTGGGGGGGGGGACTTGTTAAACAGGAATCTAAATCTCGAAACTTGAGCTGATTGTGGATAAGGTGGGTATTCCGAGGTACTTGGTGTGGTGTGGTGCTCCTTGATCATATTGGACTGGACCTACTGTGTGTTGCAGGATTGACTACGATGGTTATGAAAACAGTAATCAACTCCAGAATTGGATCATCTCAGCCTGGACCTACAGTTTGGTCGAGGCTCTCCTACTCCCCAAAACATAGATGTATCCTACTCCCCAAAACATAGAGTATACTCTGTTATTTAGGTAACCACTGGATCATAAGATTTCTATATCGTATATCTATGTTCAAACCCGCCCACATGGGAGCTCATAAAGTGGTACAGAACACTCGAAAAGCAACAGGGAAAGTGAGGGAGGGCCGAGGCGTGCGACAGTTCTCATACCTCAAGTGGCTCATTCCAAACTCTCAATGCGTCAAACTGATTTCATTCGTCACCTCGTCCAAAAAACTCGGGAGACACCTTCAAACTTCAATGGAATTTCCGGTCAGGACAGAGGGTCCGAAAAAGGTGTAAAAGTCAGGGTCAGACGGTATGCACTTTACTACAGGCGTCATTCATTTTCACGGTGCACAACGAGGTTTGGTATGCGATGGCGGTTTTTTCTTTACTTCTCTCTTTCTTTCTAAATGAAAAAGAAAGGGCGAGGAGAAGGAAGAAGCGCCACATCTTGGTGCCAAAGTGGTTGTGAGAGCCGGTAGCCACAATGGGGACGTCCGACAGGGCGAAGGACTTACCGACAGTGGCACCGTCTGCTGTCCCTTCACCTTCCGAAATCGTTACGGGGGAAAAAGAAGAAGAAGAAACCGGAGGGAGGGAAAAATTCCACTCTGAAGGGATCATCCGGGATTTGCGGGTAGAAGGTTTTGTTGGCACTTGTCAGGTGTAATGTTGGCCAACTTCGGTTGCCTTCTGCAGGCAAGTTACCGGTCTTGTTTCTGTAGAAAGCCCTCGCGAATACATTACTCATAATATACTAGTACGAGTACTAGTGATAGTACTGGTACGATCTACAAGTTGTTGTGATGAGGACAGCAGTCATTTCTTCGTTGTTTTAGCGTAGAGCATCCTTTTGCCATGAACTGCCAACCCGACAACGTCACGAAAGTTGGACAAAAACAGACGGTTTGTGGAGAAAAGCACAAATGAAATTTGGATGGATGGTTCTGTGGGGGAGGGGAGCTCTGCTCTGCTGCTGAGGGCGAATGACGGGCTGCTGATGAGCTAAGTGAGCTCTGAAGCTGATACGTAGGTGACATACTTTTTTTTTTTTCAAAATTCACTCATACGGTCATTACAACGGAGTGACAGTACTCAAGTTAAATGTATTAAGTTTTTGACAGGGCGTCTTATGGCTGGGGTTCATTCCAAAATTTGCGTGATACAAAAATATGTCACGTTTTTTGGCGCAATTAACCTGGAGGTAGAGATTTGACATTTTGCATGCAGCTTCCTTAAGACTTCATGCAGCTTAGGCCCTGGATCAGCTGAGTGGCTCCTAAGGCTAATATGTATCTATGCTATTCACTTTATGAAGCTGTAACAGACATATCCACGATCAGGGAGAAATAAAGTTAAGTTGAGAAATGTAGTAAACTCAATCAAAACAATAAAATTTATTGTTTTAACCATATTTAATATGGTTAAATGGTTAGACCGTTAGAGGTGAACAGTGTGTTTAAACTGAAATGAAATGTTGAAAGTTTCATTAGGTGAAAGTGAAACCAGTGTTACCAACGGCTTACCACCCGGCACCCACTGAGTAAAGAAATTTAAAAAAATTCTCACAATCGAGTCGTTCTAAGTCACTGCTTGTATGTTGTTGGGACCCAAATGATTAGTAAGAAGACTTGTTCAAGAAGACATTTTCACACTTGTTTTCGGTTTTTGGTCAATATCTCATTGAAGGAAGACACTTATTGTCTGATGGGTATGGCCACAATATACACTCTTGACGTTGACTAAATTTGCTACAATTTGAGACCAGAGCGAGCTCTGTACAACCATTAGTTGCCGAGATAAAGCTCTCCAAAAAGACGTCTCATTTTTCTGTACTTTTTCTTTTGTACGAGTAATTTTCTGATAGTGTAATTTTTATGCGCAGAATCGATGAGATCAACTGGAATATTGCAAAAACTACGTTGTACGACGGTTTTAGAAGACCGAAACTCGCTCTCTTCGAATAGCGCGGAAGCTGAAGCCAAATGGAAAACAGAAACTTGAAATAGAGAAATCAAAAGTGTGAGGGGCTCAGTGTTTTTCTGGATTTGTTTGAGTTTGATGTTAGCACCTCAGCCTCCTTCCCGTCAATAGGTTCTCAAGGTGGCCTTCTTCCCCAAACCGCTTCGCTCCAAAATAGAAGTCTTTAAAAATCAGTTTACTCAGCGGAGTTCAAACACTGAGCCCGCCGCGGGCCACCTGGGTTCCTGCCTTCCGATACAAACTACTAAAGAGTTACTGTTGAGTTAGTGTAGCCCCGTAATGGGAACAATAGAGCCCCACTGTGGCTTTTACCACCTCCAACAACAAAGATGTCGTGACGGCGAATTTTTTTCTTTCCGTTTTCTATCCACCTGAGCTGTATTCGTTCGAAACGGGCCCGAGCGTTCGGTTTGATGCTGCGTTCAAGGGTGTTTATCTTCGGATTAGTCCGGTAATAGGCTTGACCTAATTGGCAATCAGTTGGTCGATGATTCGCGACGATGGAGCAGTTGATTGAAATGGATGTGGTGGTCCATCGATGCTGAAGGGTGATTAAAGGATTTCCTCTGGAACATGAGTCGAATTACGGACATGTTAGGGACGCTGGTGTGGGGGTCCGTAATGAGGCTGCTATTATAGATATTGTACCTGATGAAACCCCAACTGTCACGTGGGAAGATAGACCACTTCTGTCTGATATATGGAATTCTGTTGGTACAGAGACGTGATGGATGTTGAATCTCGGAAAATACACCAGAGGCAGGATCAGTCTTGCCAAAGTACTGGACATGGAGATTACCATAGACATATCAGATTTCAGCATAGAAACGACAAAGGCCATGTTACAAGTGTTTCTGGGGCCCGGAACATTGTTGCCTGTGGTACCATTGTACAGAGGTATCACCATTGATTCCACCATTAGACCACATCTCCTGTAGGTACTGATCAAACACAACAACATGTTTTCGTGTGTCATTCCCACTGGCTGTGCCTCGAGGTATATTAAGAAATTACACAGGTCAACAACTTTAAACTTTTTGGAAGTAATAAGGAAGTAAACCACCATTTTGGGGGTTTTCGGGTGCGTTGAATCCAAATCTGACATCAGTTTTCCCCTCAAGCGTCTAGTTTTCAAGGTATAGGGCTTGCCATTTTTTTTTCTAATGCTGAAGCTTAAAATTTTCTGTGTTGAAAGTGTTTTTGCCGCTCTGGTTTCTATAATTTTTAATGATTTTTGGGGTGGAGAATACGAATTTGAAGTTGGATTTGTGATAAGTTTGTAACAAATGTACTTTTAGCCAACAAACATGGAACAATTCTGAAAAATGACCATTTTTCGCAAGTTTAAATGTATTTTGTACAGAATATAAAAGTGATAGGAAAATCTAATTGTGAATTCGGATTCTCCAATAAATTTTGTTTAAGAAACAACCATTGTAATTTTTAAAATTACAAAATCAGTTTGTAAAAAAATTGTTTCCTGTACGGGAGAAACAGGCTGATTCTCCGCCTACATTGGGGCCCAGCTTCATGTGATGCTTGCTGAACTGGCCTTTTGTTCTTGTTGTACCTACCAATCCTAGCTGTGTCAGACTTTCGAGGGAAAAACTGATGTCAGATTTGGATTCAGCGCATCCGAAAACCCCCAAAATGGTGGTTCCATGAACTGTATTATGTTACCTGTGTTATTAGTGTTGTGTAGTGTGAACGGATCCATTTCATGGCGGGAATGATAGTAAGTTGACACGTGTGCTGACTCGATCAATGGAAAAATCTGAACAGATTTCCTTCAGTAACGTTACTCGTATCATGAGCAATCTTCTCTTATCCTTACGGTAATTACCCACAAAGTTGGCCGTTATCAATAATAAATCGCTACCTGCAAATCTAGCACTTAATTGAGACATTATTGATGTTACACTCGACGGACTTTAACGCTATTTCAACTGCCTTTATCTATCTCGGCGATTTTACTAGTTCGCTAACTTCAATATCCCGCTATCGGCCCGCGCTTTATCTGCCTCTTTGACGACACAGGTTGGATGAATCGACTCGTAAATGACGTGCGTCGTAAACGTCACGAGGACAATATTTGTTGACGCACAAATAAGGAACGAGGTTTTTGGGATATTCCCAGTGTGCGCCGAGAGCTACGTGCTTGTAATGTACAAGATGGAGAAAAACGGAGACGACTAATACTGAAATGAAAAGGATTGTAAAAATGACGGATGACGCATCTAACTGAAAGAATTCTGTTTTGATTTCCAACCGCGCGAGACACCGGCGTTTCTCACATTTACTGAATAATATCAAATTATTCATTGAGTCAATTTAGCTCCAACGTCCACAATTTGACGTGTTCGGACAACTACTTGGTTGGTTGTTTGAGCAATTCATTCTTAGGTGTAGATATGCCTCTAAACTCAACAATATTGAAGTGTCAATATTTATTCATATAAAATTTTGAACTCTGTTTGGTTGACAGGTGCTCTACAGCGGTGATTCTCAACCTGGAGTCCGCGAAGCGAACATCTTATGAATTTTAATCTTGGATCTGGACGAAAATTATTGCATCTACCGAAATTGGTTTACTCAACATGCAACTGCTCCATTCTAGAATTTTTTAGCGGTGAGTTTCACACATCCTGAAGTGAGTATTTGAGGTATCCTACCTATGTAGGTAACTGTTGTGGAAATATTAATTCAATCGTATTTGATCCTCCTCGTATTCTGAAGGGTACGAAGCGGTTCTTAGTAGTGAAAAGGTTGAGAACCACTGCTGTAGAGCGTTTGATTAATCCACGTTCTTCATGAACCGCAGCACTACTGAAGACTTACCATCATTTTGTGGACACGAAAATCACATCAAAACGTACAACTGGCCAGCAATTTTCGCTCTTGTTGTAATTTGTTCGTCCTTTCTTGATCTATTGAGTGCGAAAACGGTCGGAGGAACCGCCCCAGCGACATCACTTAATTTGCCCGATCGGCGGACCGAACGTGGCGCCAAGGAAACCCATTACGCCTCCCGTAAGAAAACCCACTCATAAATGACTCCGGATTTTGCCATCAACGGCTGTAATTGCTGCCCTTACACACGCCCTTCCACCCAACAGGCCAGTTTCCTCGCTCGCGGAAACGACAATTAGCCAACCATCTCGCCTACCTTTCACGCTGCTTTCGTGGCGGCCGTTTCTATTTATAATAGAGAGGAAACAACGTGGTATTTTCATTTTTAATCCTCACACAGTTTTTGTCAATCATGGGGCCATTCATTTTACTATTACTGCAATTCATTCGAACAGTTAATTGACCAGTAGAGATGGTAGGATACCTCATAACATCTGAAAATCGGAAGGAGGTGTAGAAAATAATTTCTCAATCACTAGAATAATTATAAAAGCATAATTCGTCTCCTAATACCCGACGCTGTAGCTCGCCAGAAAGCAATTTACCTTCTTTCAGACTAACATCTTCTTCATGGTTCTCAATCATGTGTGTGATGTCAACCTCCCAATACTCGTCAGAAAAGCAGCCAGTCTCGTCACTAGGTAACTCCAAATTCAAATTACTCTTGGTACGTCAGATTGAAGCAGTGGACTCCGCTGTACCAGTAATCGTTATGGAGAGCTGTCAACCTTATTAGAGGGCATATTGTGGGCTCAATGCAACTAGATAACTCCAAACTAAAATTAATCTTGGTAGGTACCTCAGATTGAAGCAGTGGACTCCGATGTATCAGTAATCGTTGTGGAGAGCTGTCAACCCAGTAGAAGGCCAAATTGAGGGCTCAAGGCAACTATATAACTCTAAATCAAAATAAATCCTGTTACCTCAGATTGAAGCAGCGGAATCTGCTGTACCAACTATCATTATGGAGAGCTCTCAGCCTCGTTTCTGTGGGATTTTGCTAGAGATTGGTGCATGGTGGGGTTGCTGGAAACCCAGTCTCGTATTGATCCTCATAAGAAGGCACTTGAATATCACATGATCGTGAACAGCGTACATCACATACCAACGGATAGCGTTCGGCGTTTCGTTTATGACTCCCGCGATATTCGTCATTCAGAACGGACTCATTGTCACTTTCTATAATCATCGATGAGCTCCGCCGAACTTCGCAAAAATTACCTCTCCCTCGCCACCCCGAATTTCCAAGAGGAGATGAATCAGAGTGAATGGCAGCAAAGCAGATGTTGAATGGAATCCGTCCGTGTCACGGGGCTGGTCTCAGACTCGCTGGAATTTCGTAACGACGCCAAACTGGTCCTTGCAATGAGGAAACTTCGCGCCGCCGCCCCGATAGCCGCGATGTCGCCACATGCAAATCATATCTTGCATGAATTCCTATATTTACGCTAATTGTCAGGTAATACGCCAAAAAGTCGAGCCGTTAAATTCTACGAGCGGAGAACACCACCTGATCATGATGGCGTCGTTTTTTCAAAAGCTTTAAAAACGATAAAATTTGGATATGAGTTGATCCAACTCATTGCCCACTCCTTTAAACTGCGGACTACTCCCTGATTTGAGGACATAATGAGACTTCGAGTGAAACTCTTCAAATTTGTCCCTAATTTCTACGATTAGGATGTAACGTCAGCACACGGAAGGGCTTCAAATGAACGGCGACAAGTGATTCTATTATACACAATCCTTAGTAATAATTTTTATGTGACAATTATTGAATTGTACGATTGAATTTTACTATGCTCTATTGAAATGAACATTTTAAAAACTGGTTAAACAGTGTTTGAAAACAATTGATGAAAACCCACTTACTTACTCGGTATCAATTTTGGGTGATGAAAAATTAGATTCGTTAAAAAATATTTGGTTTAAAGGTCGTTATGGGGCAACACTGTGATCGAGCGTTTGCTTGTCAATCAAAGTTTCGATTCCTGAATAAATTGATAGATCACAGTCACATAGAGTTGACAAATCGGTTATTACTGCCCTCTGAATTAAACTAACACATCAACCACGATGTCTAGATACTATTAATTTCATTCCTCCATTTGAAATCGAGCGATTTAGGACCTTAAATATTACGCACGTGTTTTTATATGGTCTGGATACAACGAAAATGCAATAAAAAAACTTTAAAATAATTTAAAAATCCAAAAATGTGAAGATACCGCATTTGGCAAATGTCAGGATTCAGTAATAAATTCATCGACAATTCAACTTGACATTTGAATCTCAACAAGAAACCCATTATTTAATTAAAATTTATTTATTAATAATACGGATTTACCCTTGAAATTTGCGCAAATTTGACCTTTCAAACATTCGATGTGTAGATATTTCGATGAACAGACTTCAAGCAACCGACTTGAGAAACAGGTGCATCTGGTTGAGGAAAAAGAGGTTTTCCGCCGTTGGATCTCGAGTTAGTGAGAATTTAAAACATTTATGAGCTTATTGTGCGTTATTATGTAAAGTCAATAACAAAAAATTAATTCGTGTATTTACATCGTATCTTTAACTTAACGCAGTTTATCCTTAAATATTGAATTTAAATTGTATTAATGAGGTATTACGAAGTATTGTAACGTTTATGCGATACGCGTGACGGTGTGTCTAGACCGTAGACAACTGCCGGTAATATTGTGTAGTACAAGTAAATATTTAATACGAAAAATGTGTAAACACAAAACGTCATCGGCCGTACGTAACAATGACGTACGAATTTGTTGTTACACGTTCAATACAAATAAATGACATGAGCTAGTCACCTTTGAGTGTGCTGTCAGACTCGGCTGCGACGATGCTGAACAGCGCCAAGGCTTTCAGCAGCCAACACCTCGAAAACATCACCTGAAACCACACACACAAACTCACTGAAATCACTCGAAATTTCCTCCTACACGGTAAATATATGAATTTGGTCGACAAGTGGATTTATTTTGTTGTTTAATTTATTTGATGTTGAAGTGAAGGAGAAATTCAGTTTTAAAATTGTATTTGAGAAGGAAATTCGTGGCGCGCTTACCGGCACTGGATGACAACTGTTTATCCGCGAGTTATTTATACTGATCGGGCTCAAATTCAAAATTTATTAAGAAAATGAACGAATAAAATGTGCGAATTTCGAGGTGGAAGCGAAATTTTTGTTTACGTCAATCTGTACTGGGAGAAGGTATAAATCGGACCGAACTATTTATTTATTTTTTTTTTCCCGAATGTGCACAACAGGGAAGTTAGCGGTAGACTGAATCAAAACGGTCGAGTTTGGTTATGAGGTCTGGAAGTTTAAGCCCCTCCCCCCTCGACCCCTTCGCCCATCCCCACCACCGCCTGAGGTGGCCAATCCCAACGCGGCCGTCACGTCAGGGGTCCTGTCATCGCGTCTAATCAAATTATTACACCTACTCGAGGGAGTTTTTCCCCCTTCAGATCGGACCTCGCGGAAAACCGTCCGGACGTCGCACAGTGGGGCGAACGGAAACCCCAAATCGCGATCGAAACTTCTCAACACCTTCGATCACTGGCGGGTGATTAGGGGCGTTCAGGTGGGTTGCAGTTGCCCCCCCCCCCCCCCCCCACTTTCTGGAGAAACTATAATTCAATAATTTACTTTTGGCGAATTTTCGAAGAAAAAGAAGCCTAGCTATTGTTCTCGGTTCAAGATTATTTAGAATTTCGAATTTCCGGAAAATATGCATACCAAATTCCGTTTCAGACCACCCTGAATCCACTGCCAAAAGACACCATAAGTCATTTGATCTCGATAGAATTGGGACAAAAAGTTCTAATGTGCACACAAAATCCGTCCTGGCAATCGAAAGGTCAAGTTCGTAGATGGGCAGAATCGAGCCAATCTAAGAAGGAGGGGGGAGGGGGGAGTTTCAGGGGGGAAATCACCCATAAATTCCCAAAATAAAACAGTCTGAGAAGTGACACCTAATTTCAAATGTTTTTGTTTTTTTTTTACGCTGAACACGATGGTGAAATCAGAATTGCGATATCTTATTCCGTTCCAAAACTGGAGCACTTTGAAGATGAAGAAACGTGGTTGATACTTGAGAGGTTCTTCATGTTTAGTCTGATCTAATCTGATAACGGAATGAGTTATCGTCATTCTGACTTCACCATCGTGTTCTGCGTTGAAAAATCTATTAACTGAGGGGTTTTCAGCAAAGAAGGATACACAATTTGTTATAAACCCAGTAAAATAAAACCAGTTAGTTTTTGAAAATTTCGCTCTTAAAGCCATGCTGCATTACTGTGGAATGTTTCGCTACATCTTTGGAAGCTTCTTTTCTGGTTTCTTACTATTAAGGTCCCAACGACATCTTAAAAAATTCATAATGACCTGACCTTTTGCAAATACGACCCCATTTCTATGTCCAATTGACTGGATAGCTTGACTGGATCTTTCAGGACCTTCAATAGTGAATATTGACCATAGTACACTTTTTGGGTCAAAAATGCCAATTCCGCCGTGTGCAGTACAGTATGAAATCGTTTACCGTTCTCAAACTGGAGCACTGTGAAGTTAAAGACACGTGGTTGATACTTGAGATGTTCATGTTAAGTCTGCTCTAATCTGATAACGGAATGAGGTATCAAACGGTTCCGTAGAAGCACACACCGGATATTCCTCTGGGTGGGCATATTGCCTAAGCTCCCGTGAACATGGGGACACAGCAGTCATACACTACATATTTCACTATCGTCCACGTCCAAGATGAAGAGACAATTGGTACTATGATATATCACAGCAGCGAGGTCCCCAGAAGACTGTGCTATGTTCAAGGTACAATAGTTGTTTATTTATTTATTTACGGGCAAGCCTAATTTATAGAAGGTGATACAATAAAAAGTCGTCTTCGAAAGAACAGAAAAGATAATGTAAAATGAAACATTAAATGAAAATTAAATTAAATAAAACATTTTAAAGTTCGAATTAGAGAATAGAATGAGATGAAAGTTGAGAAAAATTGCGTTACAGACACAAAATGCCTCAAAAGCTTTATATTTAACAAGATTTACGTACAGCGGAAAACAAATCAAAATCAGGGAACTTTTCGAGAAAGAAATTCACTTTGCGAGGCAGACGGCACAGAGGACGATAATATAAATAGTTTTTATATCAGCGTATTTCGTTTTGAGCGAAAAATTCAATAAAATTCTCCAGAATTGCCGTCTCAAGTGTTAATAATGTGACGTCACTGAGAGCTCACTTTATTAAACCGTGTTTTGGTGAGTAGTAGTGTAGAATGTACCAAGTTTGAATGAATAAAGGCAGATTCCATTGAGAGGAAAATTCTGAATTTGCTGTTTAACTCTTTTGAAAAGTACTTTTTAATTTGATCAATTTTCTTAAATTTTGAACGATCCAAAGCAAAGCATTCTTACCAATCTGTATGTATTATGAATAAAAGATGACTATGAACTGGATAAATCCGGTATTTAGAACCTACTGCTATCATTGTAATGGCAGAGGAATCGAAATGTAAATTTATGTTGATCGGCTGTCAAAATATTCGTCCTTCGTCGCTCTCCGGCAGGCGTAGGGTCTTCCTTCCCTTCAAGACCTCAGGGTCATGCGTTCTTAGCCTATCTCGGTCAATACGTCACGTCCCTCACAGTCATCCCATTGTCGCGTTCCAGGGCCCGATCGCCCGGGCGTTGCTCGGGGATGAGCGTATGGGTATCTCTGATGCGGTTAGATGTGAGTGTAGCGTTCAAATCTAATGGGGTTTGGTTGACTTCGAAATTCCACGTGCGTGATGTTGTAGACTTGAGATAGTAAATCGTTTATTTACACATTTTGCAGGATAAGTACAGATATATTCACAAGTACAATTATGAATGCAACGTTATTTTGTTTATTATTAGAAGTCATTGCTTGGGCGTGCTATTGATAAAATACTTTGTGCGTTCAACCTGGTAGGTCTCACATCACCTCTCTTCTTGAATAAGCCGAGGGACTTGTGCACTTATAAAGCCAATCTGTAAACATACGTCATTCTTGGAGAAAGCACTTTAAAGTCCTCGTAAAGGTTCACTATGCGGGTGCGCCTGTGTGACTTCGTGGCTATACGTAAGACTGTATTCACAACCAAATTTAGGTTACCAAAACTACTCGCGTACGCACCTCCCCAAATCGGTGTACCATAGATCAATATGCTATGAACATAAGCATAGAAAACCATACGTAGGTTGTTACGGCTAAGCCAGCCTCGCAGTAAGACGAAGAGGTGGAATGTTTTCCTAATTCTTGCTATAAATGTTCCTTCCACTTCATGTGCCGATCAAGCAACAGCCCTAAATATCTGATGGAGTCATAAATCGGAAAGGAAGAGTTGCGGAAATTGGGGCAAATTGAGAGTGATTTTATGAGCGTAGTTTCTCTGTTTCTTCAGGAAAACGGCTTTAAACACAGATTTGGAAAGTCTACACATGGAAGGCCCACAAAATTCGGTGGACAAGATTAGAATTGACAACATATAAAATCTAGACCTCGTAACCAACCAACACAATTTATTATATCAACGGTTCATCAACGGCATTTATTCGACGAATAGCGCCATCTTATTCGGCGAGTATCCGTATTCTACGAATAGATCTTTTATGACTGTTCATCAAGTTGAGTTATTGGGAGAATAGGATTTATTCGGAGTATAAAGTTATTGGACCTTTGAAACCTCCGAACAAGGCTTTATTCGGCGAACAGACGTCTATCGTTAGCGGTGTATCATCAAGTCTGCAAAGTTCTGGGCGGCTGCTCATACGTTGGCACCTTCATACTGATATGGATTCGGTCCTGTCTTCTTCAGATTCGTCTTCGGACGACGAAGAAATGCTAGAGTTCCTCAACTGGCAGAAACGACCGTATACAGTAAGGAACCAAGTGGACCATTTTAACGAGTTGGATGACACGGATTTCTTTGTAAGATTTCGTTTGAAAAAGCGCACCGTTCTGTACGTACTGTCGTTAATTGAAACAAAAATTGAAAGCAGAACAGATCGAAATAATTCTGTTTCACCCATCAACAAGCTTCTGTTGACACTTCAATTTTATGCTTTGGGAACCATGTTAAAATCGATTCTGACATTATTCGACAAACACTTATTCGTTCAATAAACTTCGTTGGATGAACAGTTATAAACACTGCTACTATTTTATTCGTAGAACAGTGTTATTCCTTGAATTGTTACCCACCGGTTTATGCAGCTGATTGATGAACCGGTCCTTAATCAACGGGTGTTAACGTTTTTTGTTTTTGTTTTTTCAAGCGCGCGAAGAACGGTCCGTACTCTTGCGCGATATGACTCGTCAAGATTAGTCACTCGCGGTTACCAGGTAAAGTCTGATTAGATAGAGTTAGTTGAATCATGTGGAAGTCGTCTGTTTGAACGGGAAGACCGGAAATGTGGCGCCTCCGGTACGTACGTCCGATAGGCGCCCGCATCCGGAAACTGCGAGCGGGATTCGCCAAAACCTGCCATCGCCTCGCACAGAGAGAAAAAAATAAAAATCCACAGTCATACAGCATGGCTATAAGAGCGAATTTTCGAAGAAATAACGGGTTTTATGTAAAATGTCCTGATTTTTCTGGGTTTTTAAAAAAAAATTTTGTCTCCTTTATTTTTGCCGAGTAACACCTCATCGATTGTTCATCGCTGAACACATTGGAGATGTCAGAATTGCGATATACCATTCCGTAATCAGATTAGAGCTGACGAATCTTGAAGAGCTTCTTAAGTAACAACCACGTTTCTTTTACTTCAAAGTGCTCCAGTTTGGGGACTGAATACGATATCGCAATTCGGACTTCACCATCTTGTTCAGTGTAAATAAATGTTCGAAATGAGCTGTCACTTGTCAGACTATCAATCAATTTATTCCACAATATATACCTCAAGGACGGGTTGTAGGGATCAAGGGGAAGTATGGTCATCTGTAATTTTTATGGGTTACAGATGACTTGTCAGACTGTTTCATTTTGGGAATTTATGGGCTATTTTCCCCTCTCTTTAAACTTCCCAAAACCACACTTAGACAACTTTCTCATTAGTCGCTCTTTATCGCTATTTACGATTTTTCTAATTTTCTAATGTTTTCTTCATAACTTGAAGTAGGTAATTATGAGTGTTAGCGATTCGGATTCAGACTAATTTGTTGTTAGAGGAAGACGGAGGAGACTTGTGATATAAAGTGATTCTGATTCGGACAATTCCGTGCCATCTACCGCTCGACGTAATACTGGAAAAAGACGTGGGAAATACGAGTTCGTATCTGTCGAAAAAAAGGAGTTTTTTGGTGAAGCGACATTATTTACTGTCAAGGAAGCTGCGTCAAAATCAGACATCAAATTGAATTCGTATTCAAAAATCATACGTTCAAAGTACAAAAGAGATAACTGTCAGGTTGTAAGGAACAAACCATGGGGACACAAACCGAAACTGATCACTGCCAACGTCATTCACAAAATAGAGGCAGTAGTTGAGAACGAGAGATGAATATAATTCGTAAAAGGTTTAAATGAATTTGTAAAAGGTTGAAATAAATTTAAATCTGTAAATGTATATACATTCTAATCTAGAACGGATTTTGGTGTTCAATTTTTTCGGGAATTCGAGTTTTAAACATTTTGGTCGGAGAACAATAGCTTCCTCACGAGAAAAAAAATCACATAATTACGGCGACATCAACGTTTTTGGCGATTATGGTTAGGTACATTAACCTATGTTTATTGGGTTCATAAAAAACGTTTTTTTTTTTAAATTATTTATTACTCAAATTTTTGGCAGATCCCCAGCCTTATGACACCTTCATGCAAAACGGAAGAAAAAAGCCATACCGTCCTACTTGGAGTTTTAGACCTCTGACGTTGAAAATGTTTCTCTTTGGTCGATTCGAATGGTTCTTCATTGATAACTATGAGCCGAACGAGGAACCATATGGTGCGGCGAAGTGAGTCATTCACTCCTGCAACCTCTTGAGTCATTTGAGTCGCCTAAATAAAATTACAAAAAAGAAAAAAAAAATAGCGGCGACGATCGGTCCAACAGCCGTTCGATACGTCCGAGTCACGTGTAGAGCTTTTATGGTCCGAATTCCGCCGAACACACGCCTCTCGTTCGCTGATACGCGAGAAAAAAAGGTAATCGTCAGATGAGAGAGAGTGGAAAAAGGAACGGAAATACGATGACGTTTCTTCGAACGTCAAATCCGCGACGAGTGCAAAAATAACGAAAATAGTGAGGCAGGTGACGCTACAAAAGCTATTTGTTCGTGTAATCTCTCACCAACAAAGCGTGTGGGACCAGAAATACTAAGTACAAAATACAAAAGTACCAGAGGGCAGGGAGGGTACTTCACGACCCATTCTCATATCTACCTAATATACATACAAAATTTGCGTACTTTAAATAGGCTTTAAAACGTACTTTAAACTTTGCCTACTAATATTCAATGTACCATTTAGACAGAAGGTTAATCTGCACAAAGAAGATAATAAACTGTTATGTCAAGAATTTGCAGAGTTTTCAAGACCATTCGGAGATTTGTACGATCAGCCGTTCGTTCACAATGAGGGCTCAAAGTTGGAGCAGATCAAAAGTCGTCAACATGACGGTGAATCATGCGGCAGCCTGTCGGGTCGATGTTCATACTGGCCCACCTGTTTCGAACTATATAATAATAATTATTATTTCTAATTATTAAAAGTAGGTAATGAATGACTAACAATCATTGTTATAATTGATAATCATTCGATTTACATGATGATAATTCATAATAATAATAAATTTATCATTTAGTGATTTATACAGAAGGGTGATCTGTACAAACCGTTGTGGCAAGCATTTGTAGGGTTTTTGACAAATTCGATTTTCTGCATCTTCGTATCTTGAAACGTAAACCATCAAATTTGGAGGGTGGAGGGGGGTTTCTTGGGCGATTCCAATGGTTTACTATCGAAGATAATGAACCAAAATGGACTAATTTATTACATCCTCAACGCTACTAATTTTGGAACTTTAAAAAAGAATTCAACTTCTAAAAGAACGTGTATGGTTCAAAATTGGGGGGTACTTTGTAAAACTGTCTGCAAGAAGATTTGCTAAACCGTCTGCATTCAACTTGGAACGTTTTTAACTGCGAGTGATCAAGGGGTGCTCAACTACTACCTTTTAACTGATCTGATATGACATATCACATTGTGTTGGCCTGAATACCACTTGTTGTTCAGTCACTTCTTGCCAGGAACGAACGTCGAAAGGTTTCTGCTGAGCTGTCATAAATTGCTGCTGTTTTACGATAACACATATTTCATTGGTCAAATGAGAGGCCAACCATGATCGGTGTGCAACAGGGTTGGCAATGTTTAGAACAAATGTTTGTAACAACAGTGTATAAAACACAAGCAAAAAAACACGTTATTTTAAACATTAAAAAAACCCCTGTTTTACTTGCGAAGCTTCTTATTTATATTGCTAGGAATATTGCTCGTAATTCCTTAGAGTATCAATTATTGAAGAGGTATCTCTATGGTCTATTCTACCATTAACTCTAAATGGAAAAACGCATTAACTCTAAATAATTGATTTTCAGAAATCAGCTTCAAAGTTTACCAGTGATCATTTTCGAAAACTCCCCTTTTGTTGACTGCAAAACATTCCCGAAACCCGATTATTCGGTAGGTCATAGATTGACGTTCAAATAACAGTTTTTCTTATCGATTTACGGCATTTGAGGCGATTATCGATTATTTCTGACTGGTTTTTCGAATATTTGTCAATAATATGTGACTTCAGAAATTTGAGTACCAGTTGAGGTGTTTTTATTCAACAAATATTCGAAAAACCAGTCAGAAATAATCGATTAATAATAATCAGTTAAATAAAAACACCTCAACTGGTACTCAAATTACTGAAGTCACATAATATGTTAATGAATATTTGTTAATAATATTATTATTAACAAATATTCGAAAAACCAGTCAGAAATAATCGATAATCGCCTCAAATGCCGTAAATCGATAGGAAAAACTGTTATTTGATGGATCCTTCACACCCATCGATCTAATTGAACGTCTAATTGAACTACCGAAAAATCGGGTTGCGGGAATTATACGCTTTCATTATTACATACCTATAGTGTAAATCAACAAATACGTACTGTAATCCTTTGTTTGTCCGGTGTTATGATCAGATTAGTAGATCAAGGCAGATGATTTTCGTTCTGATCTTCACTTTGAAAGGTGACCTTCGACATCTCTGAAGAAGCCAGAGTATTTGTTGTGATTATAGATGGTGGGTGGGTGAAGGAAGAGGGCGGTGGGTGAATGAAGAATGGGGAGGAGGGTGGTGGGATGTGATCGGAGGGAGGAGGAGAAGGGGGTGGGAGGAGGATGTCGGTGGGAGGAGGGTGGATAACTCAGTGTCAAGGGGATAACGCAATCTCAAGCCCATAACGAGAGCTCTAGCGGATTATGGGATGGTGGGGGGGGGGGGTCTGACGGGGCCCTACAGAGCAGTGAATATTGGCGGAATAGTGGGAACCCTTTGTGTACCTGTTGTGTTTTGATTGCCTAAAAACTATGGAAAAGAGGAGAAGAAACATGAATTTTTCAAAAACGGAAGGGGAGATGTTGGTGGAAATGGGGTTCGAAGATGACGTGGAATAAATGCCCGCGAGTTGTCAAAGAAAGGATCAGTTATTTGGAACTGTACGACGATGTAAATTTCATGGTTAAAGTGATATAACTCCTTTTTCTCTGAGGTTATAATTCGTTTTTACCGGACATAATTCGTTTTTTACCGAACAATATCGTAGTGAGTTCATCGTAGTGTGATACGACTTATACTCAGATTCTATAGAGGCGACAAAACTGAATTGATATATTCGAAAAATAGAGCGATACCTAATACACAAGCTGTACTTGGCTATCAGATACCTGGCCACCAATTGGTTTTTGTTGTCAGCGGACAACTTTACCGGTGTTGGCGTATCATCTGCTTGTCGATTTGTTCACGATTTGTCAAGTTTGTAGAGCTATCGCAAGGCCAAGACCAAAATTCATCTCATTTCATACAACTGCTGATCACTGGAAGCTATCGCTAAGGCTAGGACCAAAATTCATCTCATTTCATACAACTGCTGATCACTGGAAGAGTGTAGCTGCTGCGTTTTATAATCGATGCAGATTTCCCCGAGTGATAGGATATAACCGACTTTCCTCCTCATCTTCGAATGTGAGTCGACGGTATGCCATTCTCGAACATTTCAAATCAGAACTAACGGCAAAGAGGAAAGTTCATGTACAACAAGGAAAGTACGTATTTTTTACAACAGAGACACACAACGAGACAAAACAAAAAACGTTCATTACACCCACAGTAACACTCCGCCGTGTTAACGCTTAATTCGAGGTTGAGTAGGTACAGATCAGAATCTGGAAGGGTGATCAGCACAAAGAAGATAATAAACCGTTGTACCAAGAATTTGAAGAGTTTTTGATTTATTATCTTCGATAATGAACCATTGGAATCGACCAAAGAAAAAAATTGTTTAACCCCCCTCAATTATCGTTGGTTTACGTTTCAAGATACGTAGATTTCTATAAACTGAATTGTTAATCGAAACATAATTTGTTATAAAACCAGTAAAATAGAGACATTTTACATAAAACCAACTATTTCTTCAAAAATTCGCTCTTACAGCCATGCTGCATGACTGTGGATTTTTCGGCTATAACTCCGGCCGCACAGATCTTTGGAAGCTTCTTTTCTGGGTTCTTACTATTAACGTAGGTCCCAAAGACATAATATGTCGTTATAATAAATTCATAATGACCTTGCGAGCACGACCTCCTTTTTACGTCCAATTTGGACCTTTCAGGACCCTCAATAGTGACTTTATTGACCATTGGACAATTTTTGGGCCAAAAATGCTGATTCTGTCTCCGTGTTCAGTACAGTAAGAAATAACTACCCTGAAGTTGTGTACGAATTCATAATCGAAACTTAGCCACGTTGGATTTCATAATTCTTGAAATCAGCAAACGGGAATCGATTACGGTGTGCAATAGCTTGGAGGATGATGTCGCAAATTTTCGAAATGTCAATTTCGCAATTTCATGAAAATTAAGACTTTGCCAGTTGTCATATTTTCACCTCAAACCCCGGTAGGTCACAAAACTTGAACAAATGAAAGCACGCCTGACGTAAAGTTTTGTGTATTCACGCCACGGATTAGGCAGTAGCCTTGAAATATCCGTATTACAAGGCACGAATTCACCCATCATTTCGGAGAGTCAGTGGTTTTTTTGCGTGAATAAATTTTACATAAAAAATTTTTTCTTTGGGCGATTCCAATGGTTTATTATCGAAGATAATAAACCAAAAACTGCTACAAATGAGAAATTGAGTAGGCAGCACGAATCACGGATGGCTCTTAACATATTAAGTTGCGTTAATGCATCAAACTTGTTCTGACCTAGTTCAAGTTTCTTATGGGTACATATCGCCATGGCACGTTATTAGGTAACCATCATATTCCTACGTAAACCACGGCTATCTTCACAAACAGGCGTGGGTTAACGCCACTCGGTGAAAATCAACGCATATGGTGTAATTCCGTCTTATAGGTCATCTCTATTATCGTATCAATATTCTGTATTTGCAAAGACAAATACACACAGTGCTTCAATATCGTTTGTTCTGATTTCGTGGTACAAAAGTGGTGAGTAAATCGATATTACGTACTCATATGACTCAATTTGCCTTCCTCTATTAACAGTCGAGATACAAGAGGTCCTTCATCCGAGCCCCATCTGCCGTATGACGTTCACCTCGTGACGTCACCGATATCGAATCCACGTCATCGATTGGTGTCATTTGTAGTCGCTGGGTCGATCTTAGTCAACTTCGGTCGAGCAAACAAACGGGACGAACGACCCTCGACGCTGAGCGGAAACAGATAGCGGCAGATGATGGAAGGATAACAAAAAAAAAAAAAAACAAAAAAAAAAACGCTGATTGATAAAAATTGTATCTCTCTCAGACGTCACCGGCACTTGAAGGTAATTTGATCGCCTGTGACAGCTACTACACTATGAGAACCTCCAACCTGCACAGTAGTAGATTGTCCAGGCATTGCTCCAAGAGGATGCCGTTTGAAATAACGTGAAGCATTATAATCGTTAGCCTCTTGCCTGAACTGGTACCTGTTATTAGCGAATTTTCGAAGAGAAGGAAGCTATTGTTCTCGATTCACAATTTTTAAAACCCTAATTTTCATACCAAAATCCACTTCAGACCATCCTGAATCCACTGCCAAAAGACACCAAAAATTATATGTATATAATGTGTATTTTATGCATGTGTCAATCCCGACGATAACTCTCGATAGAATAATTTTTATCTCAATTGTTGAGATAAAAAGTTCAAATTCAGCACAAAAAATCGGTCTTAGCAATCGAAAAGCTTGTAGATGGGCAGAATAGGGTCAATCTAAGGAGGGGGGGGGGGGGAATTACCCATAAATTCACAAAATGAGACAGTCTGACAAGTGACACCTCATTTTAAAGGGTTTTTCACGCTGAACACGATGGTGACTTCAGAATTGCGATATCTTATTCCGTTCTGGAGCACTTTGAAGATGAAGAAACGTGGTTGATACTTGAGATGTTCTTCAATCGAGAGTATTTTCATAAAACTAGTTATTTCTTCAAAAATTCGCTCTTATGGCCATGCTGCATGACTGGATTTTTCGTCTCTCCTGAAAAGTTGGAAAGCTGGTGTGACCTTGTGGGATCTTATCGGACGTTATGTTCATGTATGTGCCATTCGAGACAAGAAGAGACATTTTACATAAAACCCGAAAATTTGCTTCGAAAATTTGCTCTTATACCCATGCAGCTTGACTGTGGATTCTTTTTGTGGAACTCCATACTTACAAACAATAATTATAATACAAATTTCAAGCCCATGACTGGCTATAGGAAGGTAGGTATCACTGGGGATTGGGGATGTACAATAATATTATGACGTAATATGTCATAATATTATTATGTCATGTTATGTCATATCGCTCACCCGCAAAAAAAGTGACAACTCAAAAAAATTCATTTGTTAGGTTCGGTAAAACCCACAAAATGAATTTTTTGAGTTGTCGCTTTTCTTGCGGGTGAGCGATATTATGTATTTTGGCTTCAGTGTTTCAACTGCCTATTATGTATTATTCAACTGTATATTAATAATAATTAACGATTTTTGTACGAAGATAACTGGCGAAGATAAAGTTCCGTAGCAACGAATCGGTTGTAAGCGAAAATCATCAGAAATTTTCGTGACGATTTCGTGTAACTATTAATTAATTATTATTATCAAGTATCACTAATTATTAACAATTTTATCAAGTACCTAGTGAAAATTATTATAATTTATTGTTGGGTATTAATAATTCGTATTTATTATTAATAATAATAATAATCATTCATTATGATTGATTAATACGATATAATTCTGGGGTTTTTAATACTACGTCGGTAATAATTTTTCTATAAAAGAAGTACCTACCAACAAACATTCGAAATTACCTTCATTTCCGTAGCACGAAACGCACCTCAGAACAACAAACTCGACATCACTTAAGCCATATGATGTTCCAAAGAGCTTGTTAGTATGAAAATGGACCTGTATTTCAACAGTTTGATTCATGATCGTGTTGTGAGGCACAATCTTTGAGCCGTCATTGTGAACGAACGGCTGGTCATACATAGCTGCGGATGGTCTTAAAAAATTCTACGGAACAAACTCTATCTAAATATGAAATAAAAAACATACCGTTCTATATGAATTTTTCGAGATATGAGATTTTCAAATTTTCAAATTTCGTTTTGAATCCCTTCCCCTTGACCTAGGGTTATGAAAAGTTTCGAGGACCATTGTGGGGTTGGTCGAAACCCATAAAAAAAATTTCGTAATTTTAACTCAACGCTAACAGGGCAAAGTGGCGCGGACGGCGTACGGCGTACGGCGGACGGACGGATTTTTTTTAATTCGATTTTCTGAATCTACGTATCTTGAAACGTAAACCAACAAATTTTGAGGGGGGGTTAAAATTTTTTTTTCTTTGGGCGATTCCAATGGTTCATTATCGAAGATAAACCAAAACGTTACACAAAAGCGTTACACGAAATCGTCACGAAAATTTCTGATGATTTTCGCTTACAACCGATTCGTTGCTACGGAACTTTATCTTCGCCAGTTATCTTCGTACAAAAATCGTTCACCACTCGTTGGATAGCTCTCGATTTACCTAACCATATTACGTTAACCACTGCGGAGTGCGTGGCCGACAAGCTGCGGTATGAGCGTGATTGTTTAAATAATTGTTTACACACAGGTGATCATTCTCAATAATTTTTATTGTCTATACGAATGCAAGCTTCATAATTTATGATGAACCCTACAATTAAGTATAACAACTACGCTACTGGGGTAGGTGATGTACGAGTAGCATTGTTCGACGGTTCTTGAATCGCTTCTTTAAAGACATAAAATGTCCCAATGTGTTGCAGACTCGTATGCAAGCATTTAATTCTCGACTGTATCAACAACAGGATGGAGTTGACATTCTTTTGACATTTTCATGTCTTTGCTTTGGCACATAAACTGAAACGGGAAAAATTTGTTTCCTTGATTCACCCTTTCCCTCAGATCACGTCAGAACACAAGCGACAGGCGGGCCACTACGTCAGACGCACCTATGACGCACGAGCGTATGACGTCAGACGGCGGCAAAAGGCCAACTAGTACTTCAAAGCCTATGACGTCAGACGGCTGGCCGGAGGCCAACTAGTACGTCAGAGCCTATGACGCACGAGCGTATGACGTCAGACGGCTGGCAGGAGGCCAACTAGTACGTCACAGCCTATGCTGTAAGAGCCTATGACGTCAGAGGGCTGGCTGGCTAGGTGATCGGGTTTTAATAAGCCTCTGGAATCCCGCGCCTTCATTTTGCATTCATTTACATCTTCACGTTGAAAAATCCTTCATCTTGTCGCTAATTTCATTTTTTAGAACCTAGCTGCAACCAAATCAGTCATGTGCGCTCTATCTACTCCACCCTTCAATATTTGTCTCAATTTTAATAATAATAATCATTTCGAAGTAATTACTCAAATTTAAAATCTGGAATATTTTAATGACTTAGAACGTTCAGGCCTCAATGTGCTCCTCGACAAAACCACTATAACGTAATGGTGTCTAGAGTAGCTGGTTAAGTGAAAAAGAAGTATTTTTCTGGCCTTAAAGATGGACCCGCTTTGTCAACAGCGTGGGTAACTTTTTCGTAACAACAAAGAGCTTTGCATAAAATAGCGAAGGACTTTAAATATGAGCACGTTTAAACCATAAGAACGTGACATAAGGGAAAATATCCTTTCGGACACGGAGCGTACAGAGTTCCTGTTATGGCTTTCACCCCGATCTCGCTATAAGCGAAGGAAACACTCGTTTTGTTACCTATTATACTATTTAGAATCTCTATGTATCTACAACAGCGAGTCCTTTCAGGTCATATCAATAACGTCTTTCAAAGCGGCATCCAACATCCCTTGAAAATTATAACTCATCAGTCATAACTTAACATATCTGTGTATGATAATAAGTTATTATTAATAACTATAATTAAATTACAATTTATGAACTCAACACCCAACTCTTACTCAACTCTTCCCAGTTGCTCAATTACTTCAGCATAATAAGTTTATATTGAAGAAAAAAAAAAGTTGACTTCATATCGACTCGAGGTGTTTATTTGAGTTCGAATGGACCTTCAAGAAGAGCAATTGTCGACTCAAATACTTCGTGAAAACGAAAAAACGTTGACTTCATATCGACTCGCGGTGTTTATTTGAGTTCGAATGGACCTTCAAGAAGAGCAATTGTTGACTCAAATACTTCGTGAAAACGAAAAAAAGTTGACTTATATCGACTCGAGGTGTTTATTTGAGTTCGAATGGACCTTCAAGAAGAGCAATTGTCGACTCAAATACTTCGTGAAAACGAAAAAAAGTTGACTTCATATCGACTCGAGGTGTTTATTTGAGTCGAATGGACCTTCAAAAAGAACAATTGTCGACTAAATACTTCGTAAAAACGAAAAAAGGTTGACTTCATATCGACTCGAGGTGTTTATTTGAGTTCGAATGGACCTTCAAGAAGAGCAATTGTCGACTCAAATACTTCGTGAAAACGAAAAAAAGTTGACTTCATATCGACTCGACGTGTTTATTTGAGTCGAATGGACCTTCAAAAAGAACAATTGTCGACTAAATACTTCGTAAAAACGAAAAAAGGTTGACTTCATATCGACTCGAGGTGTTTATTTGAGTTCGAATGGACCTTCAAGAAGAGCAATTGTCGACTCAAATACTTCGTGAAAACGAAAAAAAGTTGACGTCATATCGACTCGAGGTGTTTATTTGAATTCGAATGGACCTTCAAGAAGAGCAATTGTCGACTACAATACTTCGTGAAAACGAAAAAAAGTTGACTTCATATCGACTAGAGGTCTTTATTTGAGTTCGAATGGACCTTCAAGAAGAGCAATTGTCGACTCAAATACTTTGTGAAAACGAAAAAAAGTTGACTTCATATCGACTCGAGGTATTTATTTGAGTTCGAATGGACCTTCAAGAAGGGCAATTGTCGACTCAAATACTTCGTGAAAACGAAAAAAAGTTGACTTCATATCGACTCGAGGTGTTTATTTGAGTTCGAATGGACCTTCAAGAAGAGCAATTGTCGACTCAAATACTTCGTGAAAACGAAAAAAAGTTGACTTCATATCGACTCGAGGTGTTTATTTGAGTTCGAATGGACCTTCAAGAAGGGCAATTTTCGACTCAAATACTTCGTGAAAACGAAAAAAAGTTGACTTCATATCGACTCGAGTTGTTTATTTGAGTTCGAATGGACCTTCAAGAATGGCAATTGTCGACTCAAATACTTCGTGAAAACGAAAAAAAGTTGACTTCATATCGACTCGAGGTGTTTATTTGAGTTCGAATGGACCTTCAAGAAGAGCAATTGTCGACTCAAATACTTCGTGAAAACGAAAAAAAGTTGACTTCATATCGACTCGAGGTGTTTAAATGAGTTCGAATGGACCCCTGAGGCTCAGCTTCACTGAGCTCCCTGAGGCTTCCTAAGGCTCAACCTCACTGAAGTTCTGCAGCATGGCTATAAGAGCGAGTTTCTGTGATTATAATGACTGTGAGTGTTGCTGTGAGAGTTACTGTGATTTTCTGTGATTATAATCCGGACAACGTTGGGGACGTGTTTTGCTCGTGGATGCTTGTTAAGCCAGATTTGCCCAGAGCCCAGAAGTTCTTGGAATATATACACGACAATTATATAGCCGATAATGCTCCATTGCCACCATCTTTATTAATACGAAGAGTAAAAATATTTATTGTTTACAGAAAAGTTCTAGTTGTATCTGTTGTAAATGTTTGTTTGGAAGAATTTGATTTTAAGAATTGATTTGATATTTAAGCAGAAGATAGTAAAATATTTCAGTTGTTGTATGAAAAAAAATAATAATAATAATAAATAGATATAAAAAATTAATTTGGATATAATAAGTAAATAATATAAGAAAAAAAAAAAGTATAAATAAGAAGATGGAAGTAGAATAAGGAAGTTACAATGAGAAAAATAGATATATTAAATAAATAATGAAATAACGATTGTATTACGAGGAATTGTAAATATTGTAGCCAGGGGAGGAGTAAGAGAGGGCCACTTGGCCCTATCCTACCCCTGGTGGTTAAATAAAACGCTTAATCAATTAATCAATCTTTGTGGGCATTCAAATCCAGTGCGGTCACCAGAACGACCAACTGTTGTGGATCCTTCCATTCGTCGTTTACGAAGGACTTCATCTCTCCCCGTCCAGAAATTCTTCTATTTTTCGACGATCTTGTTCAAATTCAAGCGGACATCTACCCGAAGTCCAGTAATCTCAGCTTAGAGAAGTGGCTACGGAGGCAAGAAAGACATCCGGACAATATCTCCATGTAAAAATTAGTAAAACTTTTATCGTTCAAGTTACGACCGCACAATTCTAATAATTACAATTATTATAACAACTGACTAACCTCCGTGACCATTGACTACTGACAAATGACGACCTGACGGTCATCTTCATCTGATGAAAAAACCACAAATTTTTAACCACACCTGCATTACACATGTCATGCAGTCAGTCCTAAGTCTGTAAGTGGGAAGGAACTTTTGTGGTTTTTGTCGGGTGCGTAACGTTAATTTAGTAGGGGTGCGTATTGAGGGCGCCAGGTGCGTAAGGTGGTCTTCCTAGGGGTGCGTATTGTCGGAGATTTTCGGTAAAGGGTGCGTAACGTCGAACTCCCTCTAAACTAACCTAACCTCACCTAACATAACCTAACCTGGGCCAAGTTATTGTGCGCACAAGATGAGCGAAATCTACCACCACTCACCTATTAGGTTCAAATTTGGGAGGATGATGAAATTATATATTAGTTGATCATAGTTGACGACCACAAACTCTTTGGTTGGCTTGAGGTACAAGGAGAGAGTGAGTTTATACAACATCAATTTTATAATGATGTTGATAACATTAGGTAACTTACACTGCTAGTGATGGGGGAAGTCGAGGGTCGGTCAAATGAGAGATGTTTTATGTACCAACGTTTCGAAGAACTTATTTCTCCATCATCAGGGCCTAAAATAAGTTTCACAATGTAGAATTAACAGACGTTTTTGTTGTAGGTGTATCGTAAAATTTTTACAGCATTTTTTGAATACCATAATGTGTAGGTTTGGATAATATCCAATTATTATATTATTATACTTCTTATATTATAATAATTTGTTGTTTTGGAAAATTTTACTGTATTTCTTGAATATAAAATTTGTAAGTTTGGACTTAACATCAGTTGAGTAGTAGGCTTATAGAATAGTATAACTTATAGTTATAGGAGAATTTTTAGAATATATTGAATATATTAATTTGTTGGTGGAATTTACAGTAGTTGTGGTAGGTGTATAGGGAAATTTATAGTACGCAGATGGATGAAAATGCAATATTCACTCGGTTTCCTGTCTGTAAAATTGTTAAAAAAATACAGTGAAACCTGTCTATAGTGGAATCTCAAGGGACCAGAAAATTTTTCCACATTGCCCAGGCTCCAAGATACGAGGCATCGAATGGGGGACGGTTGACAATGCAATGAAAAATATTAATAATATTCACACATATTATGTGTGTATTTAACAAATTGTGTACATTATTTACATAACTACATACAGTACAAAACGGGTTCATAAATTCATCAAATCTTAAAAAATTATTCATTTTATTTAAAACTTCGTTTTATGTATCAGTTGATTACCGAATTTCTTGATCAGAATTTCCATTTTCCCCTTAGAACTTCTGCCACAACAAGTGCCCCGACATCATCTCGTACCAATCCAAAACCTCAGGAAGAACTCTTAGAAAAGGAAACCTACCAGATTCATATTCCTCCTTCAATTCCGCTTTCCTCTTCAGTACAATAATTTTGATTTTATCAGCTAACTTCAGGTTCTTCTTCGGGCCATCATAAACAAAAATGAGCGTCTGTTCAACTGGTGAGTAATGAAGCAGTTGGATTGTATCGTCACTGTAGTTCTAACATAGCATAATACGAGTATTATAGTAGATATTATCTACTTTTTGCACATGTTCAGCAGAGTGTAAAAACTGATTCATCTAATCCATCGAGTTATTTATATCACTGTCTTCATATTTTCCAACCCGATCCAAAGAACTGCGCGTGCGTACTTCTAATGTGGAAAACATGTCTAACGCAGAAATGGAAAGATCTGGGTCCAAATTCAGGTTTTCTGAAAGGACCAGAGTTATTTTCCACATTAGGCAGGTTTTCCGCTTTACGCAGAGTCCACATTAGACAGGTTTCACTGTACCTATCAGTTTAAACAAATTAAATTCGGACCATTTCGTGAAGTAGATTAGGGTGATCTGTTCAAAGAAGATAATAAACCGTTGTGTCAAGAATTTGCAGAGTTTTTCACTAAGTGTTGGGTAGGATTGGGAATTATGGGATATTTAATGAATACATTTCGGTTCATTTCCTTGTCTGTATGGAGGAGGTTTGGAGTAATTCGTCGAGGAATCAGCAACACCACCAAGCTCGTTTTTCACAACTTTTCAGGAGAGAGAAAAACCCGATTTTTTCGTCCATCAAGGCCTAATTGACTGAAGTTTTCCTCGATATCTATGATGAATAGATATCATTCATCATATATATCGAGAAAAACTTCAGTCAATTAGGCCTTGATGGACGAAAAAATCGGTTTTTTCTCTCTCCTGAAAAGCTGTGAAAAACGAGCTTGGTGGTGTTGCTGATTCCTCGACGAATTGTGTTATAGTTACTGTGTGTCTGCACAAGAACCTACTTATCATTGAAATAGGAACGTAGTTTCTAATTCCGAATCATCCTGTACGGAGGCCCGTCCTCTGGACGCCCTTTCCGCCGTGGAAAAAAAACGTGGTCGCTGCCTTTGTAAGCTGACTATTTCTGTTTCATACCTGACAGCTCGATTGAGACCCCGCCAAGTTAATTACGGTCAAACAATATCCGGGCAAAAGCAGGGGCCCCCGTTCCCACCGGGTCCACTTCGATGGTTGGCTCCCATTGAGAAAGGTATCGCTCACCGGAAAGTCAATGATCCGACCCTGGAGGGTTCTCAAGCTTCAATCGGTTCTTGGGTGGATCAACAATGGCGACGAGGACCGAGAGAGACCTGTCGACAATAGGATGGGCAAAGAGGATTATTTGGGAGAACACAATAGGATGGCCACGGTGATGACCGGATCAGAGCTCATCCTTACCTGACCGCTGCTGTATTGGATTGCAGCTCATTTTCATGAGGGCTTTACAGGTAGAGACGCCATCAAGAAAAGAGTTGAACAGGTACAGATGGGTCGTTCCAAAACGGTTTTATTCCAACATTAAACCGTTCGAAGTAACATCTTCAACTACTTTGTGGACGTCACGAGTATTTCAGGGAGCTCCATGAATGCTTTGAACAGGACAAGAACGGTTTGCCTGTATAAGACACAATTGGGTGTAATGAACTTGCCATTACTGTGGATTTGGTGGAGCTTCTTTGGGTAGATCCATATGTTACATGTCCAAAGCTCGTAGACTTGTAGGTAACACCAGTCAACCTCACATCTTCCGTAAATAGCAATGGAAAGTGAAAGGAGTTTATAGGAGTTACGGATTGCCTCTGAAAGTATAATAGTCAATATTTAACTGTAATACTTTAAAGATTGACATCGTTAACTAACAGACTGTCCAAGACAGCCAAGATGTACCTACATTAAATGTACAAGAAGCACAAATTTTGTGCTCGCAAAAGGTCATCATGAATTTTTTATACCTATGTCGTTGGGGCCTACATGAATAGTAAGAAAGAGCAAATTTCCGAAGAAATACTTACCTAACTGGTTTTGTCTCCTTTTTTTGCCCATCCCAAATAACAACCACGTTTCTTCATCTTCAAAGTGCTCCAGTTTGAGAACGGAATAATATATCGCAATTCTGATTTCACCACCGTGTTCGACGTAAAAGAAACGTTAAAACCGTCTGTTTCATTTTGAGAATTTATGGGATATCCACCCCGCACCCCCCCCCCCTAAAACTCCCCAAAACCCCCTCAGTGTATATATTTTACAACACTGAACACGATGATGAAGTCAGAATAGCGATATCTCCTTCCATTATCAGATTAGAGTGGATGAAACGTGAAGAACATCTCAAGTGACAACTACGTTTCTTCATCTTCATCATTCAGCGTAAAAAAAACCTTTAGACCTTTGGCAGACTGTCCCCCCCCCCCCATCACCTACTTAGTTTGTGTTCAATATCTCATTGAAGGCAGCCGAGGCCCACCTGTAGCGCTGGGAAATAAAACTTTTTACTAACTTAGGACGAAGGCGGATCCCGCTAAAATCACCCAGAATAAGTAAGTCCCTACTAAATAGCATAAGTTAAATAATCCCCACCACAGCGATCGATGTAACCTAAATTTCTGCTCCAATCATTGTAGATCCCTGAAGAGACAACACGTTGTTGCGAAACATGTCGGAAAAATAAACAACAACTAGAAGAGAGCCAAAATTGCTTCAACCCTCAACCCTACAATAATGAATTTGTTGTCTTATCATTCTTATTATTATGAATAATTTGGTATTCTTATTATTAAGAAATCAAAAACATCTAAAGCGTCGAAGAACACATCACAACTAAAAGCCAGCGTTCATAACAAAATCTCGCCTAGGTTTCAAGATCCTTTGATTATAAAAAACTGTTACAATTTTTGGAAGTTTGTGATTTAGTTTTATAATTTCGAGTATCTCATTATTGTTCGAGTGCATTTATTTTGACCTATAATTAATTTGATGATACGAGATAATATCTCGTATCATCAAATTAATTATAGGTCAAATACTATAATAATATAATTATATGTGGCACATGGTTTACGCCAGCCAAAATAAAGGAAAAAAAAAAAGATCCTTCGATTACATTCGTAAAAACCAAGCCAACCAACAACATCAATACAATCCACTAGGGCTAACTCGACGTTGGTTTTTACAGCGAATGTTGTTTACAGTTCTTTTAAATCCGAGGTATATCTCAGATTCGTCCATATTTACAGCTGTTATGGCAGTATGTAACTCACGGATAAATTGAGGGCTTTTCAACGAGTGGCGAATGATTTTCGTGGATTGAAAACTAACGGTGATACATAATGATTTTTCACTTCTTCAACCGACCCGTTTCTAGGGAAATGTATCACCGTTAGTTTTCAATCCTAATCGTTAATTTAATCATAATCAGGCGCTACTTTCGTTCCATGGTCCCGCGCTACTTCCGTTCCACGGTTTCGTCACGTTTTTTCCCAGTTAGGTGATGGCTAAAGCATGTTCCATGTCAAAATTCAGTTATTGTCAGTGCGTGATTCCCTAAACGCTCCATATGCTATAGAAATAATTAAATCGCTAAAAACACTTAGGTGAGGTTATCCTTCCGCCCGACATCAAAATCCGTTTGACTGTCAACACATCATGGCCTAACGTGTGAACCCCTTTAAATTTTGATTATTATTATTCATTTTAATTTTTTTCTTTTTCAAACAGGCTGTCCTAAAAAGGCTCTTACTCTTACCCTCATTTTTCAACCGGAAACTGACGACCTTCACGACCGATCCTGACTTACTGACCAATTCGCTCGTTTTACCCTTCGCCGGAGTCGCCCCGTTATATCTGGGTTCATGAATATTTGATTAAAAACACGTTGATAGAACGAGCAAAAACAATTTCTGATAATCGTTATCAAAGAGTCGCGCACGAGCTGAAAAGTACGAGGACGGCGAGGGTCTGACAATGGAATAATCCATCAGGGATTTCAACAGGAGTGATCTGTTTAGATAAACCTGTTCTCGTGCCTCGAGCCAGGAGCCAGGTGACTGGTGCAGGGCGGCCATTAAATTGTGAAACCTGACATCTCGTTTCGTCTGACAACTCTTGACGTTCGAAAGAAGAACGAAGAAGAAAAAGAAAAAAAAACCTGCAGCCTAGTCGTACGAATGTGAGTAGGTGCGACCGATCAACCACTCACCATTGAGGTGATATCACTAACAAAATATACGTACAACAACAGGTCCCCTAACTATATACAATAAGAACAGATCAATAATTACAATAATTCATATTAAGAAGCACCTACTAACATCCAAAACTACCTTCTTTCCAATGACATAAGCAGTAAGGAAGACGATATTTTGGCGACGTGAGAAAATAATTTTAATTAGGTATTATATATCGCCCCCAGCCCAAAAATATATCGGAAGTGAAGTAGCCACATGGCATAATTCATTTTTTTGGCCATATTTAGTTAGAGGTTTGGCTATATTATAGAAATTTCTTGCTGAATCGACTGGTGACGTTAGCGTTTACCGCCAGAAAACCCCAAAAAACGTGTTATAAATTGGAACCAGCTGCAGCGTCACACAATCTCATAGTAACCATTGGTCAACTTTGTTCTTCGTTGGTGCAGTAGGGATATGAAAACCTGAACTGACAATATTTAATACTAGCTGCCGATCCCGTCGCTGACGGGCAGAACTCGGGGTGTGTCCATCTACCTCTGTCACCTGTCACGGAAGGGCAAAACTGAGGATGGATACATCTGCTTCTCTTCCCTATCGCTTACCTCTTACATGTCCCTTTTCAAACTCTTATAATCTTAAATACTAAAAATAATATTTATCTGTCTCGCGGGAAGGAAGAATTTAAGATTTTTACATTTCGACTTCCCTATAAACCCCCACCCCTATGCATCGGATCCGGAAGTGAACCCCCCTATGTAATCTTCCCCGACAACGGAAACATCTCAATACGGGAAATGGGTTCGATCCATTGAGCCGTTTTTGCGTGACTGAAGGACAGACAAACAGACAGACACCAAATTCAAAATCGGCATGGTTCGACTCCATTTCACGCCAAACGAAATTTGTCGAAAATACCCAAGGAACACGAAAATCGTCTCTAAATTTAGTTATATATATTTCACTAGCAATAATTACTTCTCTACGACAGTTCGTGAAACCGCGTAAGTTTATAATAATATGTAAGTAATTACACAATATAGGGGTTTTTTCGTCCCCTGAAAATTTTATGATTTTCGATTTAGATGGTTTTACACTTTGAAAGTCGATTTGCAAAGTGTCCGCCCCTGGCACCCTCCGGTTTTGGTGTTTTTTCCGTAATTGTATTTATATAGAATTACCTTACCTGTCTGAATAATACGGATTCTAATAAATCATAATAATAATGTTAATAATAAAGCATACTTAATAATTATTGACATTGTGGGGATGAACCAGAAATCGTCAGGAGGCTGACTCCGCGGCTGGAGGCTGTTGAAATCAAAAGGCTCCAATACCACGAGGTATGTGAGCTATGCTCGAGTTGACAATCGAACAGGCGACTGACGTCTCGAGACCTTTCATTTCCAACTATCGAAACAGTAGCTAATCCCATTCAACGCGAAACACAAGAGGAAACGCCTCGGCGGCGGACGGTAGCGAATATTTTTTTCCCCTTTCAATATCCGACTCGTCGATTGTTCTTTCCGCCGGCTTCTTCAATTTGAACGAACTCGTTCAGAAACTATGATTGATTCACTGAACACTTTTGTTGAGGGCCACAATAGTTTTTGATGGCGAGGTACGCGGAAGGATGAGCGAAACGTCGATTCAAGAAGCACAGGATGTCATTCATGAAGCGATATCAATACAAAACAAGATAATCGAGCTGTCGAACCGCTGAAAATTATAACACAACGGTTTCTTATTTGCGGGTTTTACTTTGTCAAATTCGTGTCCACGCGTGTTCAAATGTATAAATTTGAGACATTTTTTGGATTTTGTTGAAACGTTCAAAAGGGCTGAAGGTGCGAAGTTTTTAAAGAAGGGATTGCGCTCTCCAGTTCGAGAAGACCGTATCCACTTGACAAATATATTGATATTTGCGTTCGACGTCAAACATCGGATCACACCATCAATATTTATCGATATATCGCTTGAAAACATCGAAATGTTTTCAATATCAAATACATTCCATAAAAGTTTAATATTAGACACCTTTCTCCAGTCAAAGTTTGCGGTACTTGATGTGTGTGAAGTAACATAGGTAAACTAGTAGTGTAATAATAGTGAATTGCTTGAATACTCCCCCCCTCCAATTCCAATAATTCGTTATTTAGGTATGTGTGTTTATAATGAACAAGTTTTATTGTGATTAGACAGGAACAATTTATCGACTTGACGATTTATTAGTGGGGATACATGTTGAATGTGTCAACCAATTTGTCGTTGGTTTTCGGATAGCCCTTAAATATTTGTTTTACAAAAACAATATAATTACTGCGATTTTGGACCATAAAAAATATAAATAATTTTAGTGCCCCCCCCCCCCCCCCCCCCTACACTCTAGACTTCCATCCTATTTACGCCTATGATTGAAACTTCACTTAACTGACTTTTCAGCTGGTTTCATTTGGGCTGACTGAATACCTGATAATATCAGGTATATCATCAGGTATATATATTATATCAGGACCTGGGTAGCGGATATATCCGCTATAATTTATTTTCAGCGATCGGTTACGTCTGTTCGAAAACCACCGCTCACCACAAGGTAAATGCAACGTACTATTCTTGATAATGCATTCGAATTTCTTTGCACCTGACAAGTACATTTTTATCATTTGTCACTGAAGCTACACATAAGTTGACACAAATGAATCAATCAGACAACCGATTCAACGAATCAAGAAGACTACCGTAACCAGTGCCGAAGGTAGCCAGCTCCAGTTCAAAATGTCTCCCCGTGCAACGAAAAACACATCATGGATATACCTTCGTTGATGATCTATTTGTGCACTCATCCGGAGGTTTGTACGCCCAGTTGGTGCCTAAACAGCTCATGATTTTCAGATATCAAGTTAAATAATAATAAGTAACAATAATTATTAATCATTAACACGAATTAATAATAATGTACACTTCTTGATAATCATTATTAATATTTAACGATACCTCATCATAATAATTAATCCATCATTTAGTGATCTAGACAGAAGCGTAATCTGCACAAAGAATTTTCCCAAGATCAAGAAGACGACCGAGAGCAAAGATTTATGATTTGCGCGAGTTTCGATCTTGCAAGACGTCGAATGTAAGATACAAGCGTCCATCAGTTGGTCAATCCAGTGAACTTACCCAAAATGGTGCATAACCGAAGTTTTACACTTTTTAAAGGATTTTGTTGATTTATCCAAGAAGTAGGAGTTAAAATTTAATGTTATTATTCTTTCTTCTTTATTTTGCGTTCTTTTATCGCAAATATTCAACATTTATTAACAAATTTTGTCTCCTTTTTTGCACCTCAGCTTTATAGATTTTTCAACGCAGAACACGATGGTGAAGTCAGAATGGCGATATCTCATTCCGTTATCAGTTTAGGGAAGATGAACAGTGAAGAACATCTCAAGTAACAACCACGTTTCTTCATCTTCAAAGTGCTCCAGTTTGAGAACGGAATAAGACATCGCAATTCTGATTTCTCCGTCGTGTTCAACGTGCAAAAAAACCTTTAAACTGAGCCGACACTTGTCAGACTGTTTCATTTTGGAATTTATTTATGATTGATTTTATTTATGAATTGATTTATTATACTTATGGGATTTATGAATTTATGCTTTCATTTTTGAAATTATGATTTTTCTAGTTTTTTTTGTCAGTGAATTCAGGATAGCCTGAAACGGATTTTGTTAGGTATGAAACTTTTTCGGAAATTCGAGTTTTAAACATTTTGGACCGCGGAGAATAGCTTCCTTTTCTTCGATCATTCGCTAAAAAAGGTCATGAACCGTTGTGTCAAGAATTTGCAGAGTTTTTTTGTATCACGCAACTTACGGAATGACCCCCAGCCATAAGACAAATCCGTGTCAAAATAAACGTAATTCTTGACCGACTCTCAGCCATAAAAAGACACCTACGTAAAAGGCGTAATAATGAACTCCTATGATTGACAGATTTCTACAATTTCACGATTGATTTGTATACTTACGAATATCTTCAGAATCGTTAGAATTCGAAGCGGAATGATTTCGGTTGTTGCAATTCGGATTGAATAAGATCAGGCAAGAGAGCAGTGCCCCGATGCAATGTGCACGCAGGAAGCGGACTATCGTATCAAAACATCGCACAAAGAGATAAAAACCTCCTTCTTATGGAAGTTTTATGCGAAAATATCTCCCGAACAGAAAGAGCCGGTGGCGTTATCGGGGAACGGACGAAATCAATAAAAACTTTTAACAACATTCGCGAGGTCAAACCTCCCAACAGGAACGATCGGGTTATTGTGTAAATAGAAACTTTTGAATCGGAGTAATCATCCGTGTTTTATCATCTGTGGTCGCTACAAGTTTTTTTTCTGTAAAAATCATGTAGAGAAACTTGAGAGTAGACGTGCAGAGTTTGGTATTCAATATGATAACTTTATACGTATGTCATCGTGACATCAAAGACACATTGTGCTATTCCCGGTAAAATATGTCGAAACATCGACTGATCCCGCGTGTGCAACTAGAAATTCAACTTCGCCCATGAAGATCTCGTATTGAATCTGAATTTTCGTAGGTGAGTGATCGTCTTGTTTATAACAACATATTTGTGTATGTTGTTAGATCCGAGTAGTGCATTACAGGAAATGATGAACCGAAATTATGTTTCACTCAGAATAAGACGCTCATGGGACTGAAGGAGTCATAAATACGTCAAAGTGATATCAAGGGCGGCTCCAAGAACTGTGACCTCGGAGAGCTTTGATCGAGGAAACTGTCGCCCAAGTAAAGAACCTGATCGATTAGAGGGGAGCTCGTTATCAACTGCCGGTCTCGATTCAAATTTAAACTTCATAGCTTCATAGATTTTATAGGTTTTTTAAATCAAATACCTCCCCAGCCCGAGATCCCATAATACGTCATAAGAGGTTGTACTAGGGTAAAGTAAAGCATTCTTATGACCTCCTTAGAAAGAAAGTTCGTCATCCTCCGACATATTATGTTGTATATTATATAAACCAATTTTATATATGTTTATATTATAAATATATAATGTAAAGATAATATAATAATATTTTTAGGCTAATTTGTTACCTGGTAAACCTGAGCAAAAAATTTTAGTTTGGCACCAGAGAGATAGGAAATTTAATGCTGTTTCCAACGGTATAAACAGATTTGAGATTACATAGGGAAATGAGGGAGTTATGTCCGTTTTCTTGACGTAAGGTCGGAAACACGAAAATAAATTTAAAAGTGAAAAAACGTAGGTTTCAAGTGGAGTAAAAAATATGAGTCATAGGGCATTTTTATCAGAAATTAGTTGGAGAACTCACCTTCGGCGGGTTGTTCGCCCTTAAGTGGGACACCCTGTGCATACAAATCTGCGTACTTTAAATAATAAAATATGACTAAATTTGTTTAAGTGATCAGTTGCCTTTTATACTGGGTAGAGAGAGAGCGTAAGCATCAAGAGACACCCCCCACCCCCCAACAACAACCACTTACATCTGGCTGTGTCCTCTTTCTCATTCACTACCACATTTACATTCACCCACAATTTAAATGTAAGTATTTCTGGAGAGGGGGAGAGAGTGTGTAAGGATTAAGAGATACCTCCCCCCCTCCCCATCATCAACCACTTACATCTGCCCGGTGTCCTCTTTCTCACTCCACATTTACATTCACCCACAATTTAAATGTAAGTAGTTGCGGCGAGGGGCGGTGAGGGGGAGAGAAAGCGTAACCATCAAGAGACACCGCCCCCTCCCCTCCTCCAATCGCTAAACGTTCAACGCGACCAGCAGCTTGCATCAGAGAAGCAGGAAGGTATTAAAACCCCTGTGGGAGAATTTAAAGAAATCATAATATGATTTCTTTAAATTCTCCCACAGGGGTTTAGATATTATCTAAAAGTAAATACTTGCATATGAGTCTGCAACACATTGGGACATTTTACGTCAATATTATTAACCTCCATTGGTACGACTCATGTATTCACGATGATGGCTAAATCAAAACTAACAATAACATAACAACGAATCCCAGTTTCCTATACGACCAACTTTGTTTGGGTGTAGTATTATTTTAATGAAAACAGAAAATTTCTATGTAATTTAATGTAGGTAACCTCAACCTCAAGCAATTGATCACAAAACAAGTGGCAGTGTTCACTATATCTATTTCTAACATAAAAATATACATAAGTCTGACATAAATACCAAAAACAAATATGCAAGAAATGCGTTATAATTCGAGAGCTTTTCCGATCGAATGGGGAACGATTTTTGACCGATGAAAACTACAGAAATTTCATTTCCCTAGCAACTGCTTGGTTGTAAGTGAAAATTATCGTAAAATGTAGGTAACGCTTTTCGAGGACACTTTTTCGTGACAGTTTTTGACATTTTATGTCTTTGCTTTGGCACATTAAAATAGAAAACTAGGTTTGACGTACATAGATCAGGCGCTCACGCGTCGATTTGACGCACTAGGTTTGACGTACATAGATTAGGCGCTCACGAGTCGATTTGTTGCACTAGGTTTGACGTACATAGATTAGGCGCTCACGAGTCGATTTGACGCACTAGGTTTGACGTACATAGATTAGGCGCTCACGAGTCGATTTGACGCACTAGGTTTGACGTACATAGATCAGGCGCTCACGAGTCGATTTGACGCACAAGGTTTGACGTACATAGATCAGGCGCTCACGCGTCGATTTGACGCACTAGGTTTGACGTACATAGATCAGGCGCTCACGCGTCGTTTTGACGCACTAGGTTTGACGTACATAGATTAGACGCTTAGAGCTACTCACACTTAGTGTGAGTAGCGTCTGATCTATGTACGTCGAAACGACGTCTGAGTAGCTCTAAAGGCTAATTACACTATTTCAGTAACAGGGAGAGTAGAGTTTATGCAATACACCCTACTCCTGTACGTTCAAGTTCAGTAGAGTAGAGTTCACTCTACTAACCAGTAGAGTTCGCTCTACTAACTAGTATCTCGACAGTCTACTTGCAAAACCTCGTAAGTCTAAAACATAAAATTTTACAGGAGAGGAAAAAAACTGCATAGAAAGGGTATACTTAAGACCCTCCACGACAACGGACTGATTATTGACATTTTATGTCTTTGCTATGGCACACAAACAAAAAAATCGTCACGAAAACTGTTGACGAAAAGTAACTTCCTCATTTTCCAACCCATGAAAATCGTTCACCACTCGTTGGAAAGCCCTCAATTTATCGAATATTTCCATGCCCTGCACACGACCGTGGATGTACGGAAAGCTGAGTTAAACAGAAGACAATGTAGAAGACAATGTAGAAGACAACCGAAACAGTTGTAGTATCACAACATGTGTGTTTAATGTACCATGGTTTATTAGGGTGTATATATAGGAATGCTACGTGAAATTGTAGTTGGGTGTTAGAGGTGTTTTCGAGTTAATTTTGAAAGTAAACCTTAATTCACAGGATAACCGAAACAGTTGTAGTATCACAACATGTGTGTTTAATGTACCATGGTTTATTAGGGTGTATATTAGGGTAATGAGGGAGGAAATGGGGGGGTGACGGTGGTGGGGACTAAAGACATAAAATGTCCCAATGTGTTGCAGACTCGTATGCAAGCGTTTATCTTAGATAGTTTCTTTGAAATTTTACACGGGAGTTGCACTGTAGTATACATTAAATAATGCACTGTAGTAGACAATAAATAATGAAATTTAGGTCATTACCTACCTAACTGAAGGATTGAAGCAACTTTAGGACTTACAACTTACTTAGGACTTACTTCTGGCGTGTTCAAACTTACAGGTTATTACAACCGGCCATAGAGAAGAAATCAATCAGCTGATCGAAATGAAACTTCTACCAAAGGTTCTAGAGCCCTAGTTTCATCGAAAAGGATCAAATCCTTATTTTCGGGAAAAAACGGACTTACGAGGTTTTGAGGCAATAGCTATAGCAATAGCTTCCCACGTTGGAGTCCAACTCCACCTTGTACACTATTCAACTACTGCCCCGATGATGGAGAAAAAAATTCTTCGAAACGTTTGCACATGTATCATGTCTGATTTGAAGAGTACAGAGGAAGAATGATATGTCCATAAAAGCTGATCTCGAGAAAAACCATTACTTAGGTTTAAAAACATTTTGAGGCAAGGGAATGATCAAGATTAAAGCTACATTTTCCGCGAAAATTCACATTTTATGTCTTTGCTTTGGCACATTAAAATTAAAAACTGTCACGAAAAAGAGTCCTCGAAAAGCGTTACCTACATTTTACGATAATTTTCACTTACAACGAAGCAGTTGCTAGGGAAATGAAACTTCTGTAGTTTTCATCGGACAAAAATCGTTCTCCATTCGATCGAAAGCTCTCGAATTATAACGCATTTCTTGCTTATTAAACAAATTTTGTTCTTGTTATTTATGTCAGACTTATATATATTTTTATGTTATTTATAAATTATTTATATCTATTTATAAATAGATATAGTGAACACTGCCGCTTGTTTTGTGATCAATTGCTTGCGGTTGAGGTTACCTACATTAAATTACATAGCAATTTTCTGTTTTCATTAAAATAATACTACATCCTAACAAAGTTGGTCGTATAGGAAACTGGGATTCGTTGTTATGTTATTGTTAGTTTTGATTTAGCCATCAGAGTGAATACAATGTAACATTCACATGTCATGTGTGCTCCGAATCTTACATATTTTATTTGTGTAATTGGTTTGAAATTGATTAATTGACCATATCAATGTGATCAAAAATAAATTTGTTACTGAACGGTTTATTAAGATTTGATTGATCAATTTCATTAAATTGAACGGTTTATTAAGATAAGACAGGTCTGAATTCAATAAGATGAATTCAATTAATTGAACGGTTTATTAAGATAAGACAGGTCTGTACAGGTATATTCAGGACTGACGGTCAAAAATCTAATCCATTACGGTAGTATGTAAGAAGGAATTGAAGCTTTGGTTTTCTGTCTGAATCAAATAACGCAAAGGATTAATACGGATAATATGAAAGGAACAAAATTCCACTCATATTTCCCTTTTTTCTACTGGATTACATACAGCACTGCCTATTTATTTTAATGTGCCAAAGCAAAGACATAAAATGTCAATAATCAATTTACCATTTAGTCATCTAGACAGAAGGGTGATCTGCACAAAGAAGATAATAAACCGTTGTTTTAAATACTTCTAACGACTTTTATGGTAAGACCGGGTTGTAGCGCCCTTTGGAAAATCTTTAAGATTCGTAATATTTGTGGAAGTGCGGTAGAAGTGGCGGTAGGTGATGGGAGGGGGGGGACAACCCCCCAACAACAACCACCCACATCTGCTCGCTTTCCTCCTTCCCACTCACTTCCACCCACAATTTGAATTTTGTGTACGTGTGGGGGTGGGGGTGACCAGACACCACCCCCCTTCCGCCACCCACTCGTCAACCATCCACATCTGCTTGCTTTCCTCCATTCACCCACTTCCACCCACAATTTGAAATTTATGTACGGGTTGGGGTGACCAGACACCCCCCTCGCCACCCACCCATCACCCACCCACATCTGCTTGCTTTCCTCCTTCTCACCCACCACCACATTCACCCACAATTTAAATTTAAGTAGTTGCGCCGAGTTTCCAACTCGTGTGATCAACATACCTGCGTGAAAATCAAGTCGATTCTGCTATTCAAGTCGTGGTTGTCTCTCGTTAGCGGCGATCGTAAGTGATGTACAACGCGGGACGATCGGACAGCGGCGGAGCCGTGACGTCACCCCGCGAACAGAACCATGCGGCCGGAATTACGTGATACGCTCCGCATCAAGGTCCAACTCTGGCGCCGATCGCACGCTCTTCCCTCCCGTAACATCTCGTTAAGTCCGCTGAGTTAATTACGAAATAAGCCGCAAGTCGTGTTTCTCTCGGGGCATGAAAAAGAAAAAAAGAAAAAAAGAAAAAATACGCGTAAGTCGGAGGGAGAGCAACGGAAATAAAAATGGGTTATCGATTCACACTTGCAATTACGATTAATCAACGCCGGTGGAATCGTTAAAAAGAATGCAGCACGCAAAACGACAGAATAAGCGGCCGACCAAGATTTATTGAATTCATGATTCCAGCTCATTCCGTGAGGCTAATGCACAGCTATCGGTATCAATTACTGATGCTTTAGAAAACTGTGGGAAATTATTACTGACAGGCTTGACATTTAGCTTTACCCTCGACGATTTCCGGATCCTCCGTCGATTTACCGACCTAATGGGGCGATAATGTACGTTTCACAATCCGCGTTTGTTATTAAGAGAACAGAGAGGAATTATGAGAAAACTATGTTCCTACAAGTTATTTCTTGATTCTATTTCTAGCTAACTGCACTTCACTAAACATGTTTTCCACAATTGAAGACGACAGGGAAAGAATGATGCGTCCAAAAAAGCTGATTTCGAGAAAAAACAATATTTCAAGTTCAAAAACGGTAGTTTGATAAAATTAAGAAAATAAAATCCACAATCATTCAGCATGGCTGTAAGAGTTTACAGATTTTTCAACGCTGAACACGATGGTGAAGTCAGAATTGCGATATCTCACTCCGTCATCAGTTTAAGATGAACCGTGATGAACATCTCAAGTAACAACCACGTTTCTTCACTTTCAAATTGCTCCAGATATCGCAATTCTGACTTCACCATCGTGATCATCGTTAGAAACTCTTTAAAACGAACTTCACTTGTCAGCCTGTTCGAAGAAAAGGAAGAGATTGTTCTCGGTCCAAAATTGTTAAAACTCGAATTTCCGAAAAGTTTTCATAATAGTGAATTTTCCCTTTAACCAGAATGAGTTTTGACCTGACAATTGGTCAGTATCAAGGGGTTTTTAAGGGTGCTACAAACGAACTTGGGGTCAAAAATGCGAAAGTACCAAAATCGGTTTCAGTACATCCTAAATTCACTGCCAAAAGACACCAAAAACCATAATATGTAGGTATATGTATATTTATGTGGGTGCCATTCCAGACGATAACTCTCGATAGAATTGAGATAAAAAGCTCAAATTTGCACAAAAAATCTCTAAGGGGGTTTTGGGGAGTTTTAGGGGGGGGGGATTATGCATAAATTTAGGTTGAAGTTAAATTTAAGGTGATGTCAGAATTGCGATATCTCACTCCGTTCTCAAACTGCAGCACTTTGAAGATGAAGAAACTCGGTTGTTACTTCAGATGTTCTCCACGGTTCATCTGCTCTAATCTGATAACGGAATGAGATATCGCAATTCTGACTTCACCATCGTGTTCAACTAGGAAAATTTTGTAAACTGAGGTGTAAAATAGAGACATTTTACATAAAACCAGCAATTTCGTCAAACATTTGCTCTTATAGCCACGCTGCAACTGTGACTGTCACGATAAGCCATCGCAGCAGCTCGTTCTCCTCAAAAACGCTTTAAAACGACGACGAGGCTCCGAAGATGAGTGAGATTCAGCGGGAGCCCGTTCACAGACCGCACAGCTTCGTCACAGACGATCGCCCTTGTGACTCATCCACATAATTGAGCAATTAGCGGGAAACTTGGGGCGCCACTTGGCTGATCAAACTCTTCTTCTCAATGATCCTCGTTCTTCCCCATCAATTATCGTACACCTACTTTGCTACGTGTGCACGATGTCCACATTTTTTGCCACGTTTTTTTTCTCGGAAACGCAGATTTTGAGCATCAATCGCTGATCGTCAGCCGAAGAGATTTCATCACTGTTTTCTTTGAAAAAGAAACAAAATTCAATGACCAACTTAAGGCGGAAAAAAAACTATCACTGAGGCAACTATCATCCCCCCTCAGAATCTGGGAAAGAGAAAAATAGGGAATTTCCTTGCTACGAGTTGGGACAGTTGGGAAATCAGTGATACAAGAAAAAAATATTTTTAAATGAAATAAAATCAAAATATTTGCGAAGATCCATCAATGATTGATTTTTTTTTGTCCTGTACAAATAAACACACATTTAACTTTGATTACACGTCTTCAGCTAAACACACCTTATTTTAAGAAATCAATTAGCGGTATATTTGATCAGGGTTGGCTACCCTTATCCTGTCCTGTGTTGATGATTCGCCTGCGAGAGCGAGACTGCGACTTTGAAATTTCACTATAGTTGAATTAAGTTGACAAATTCCCTATAAGAATTCATATAAGAATTGGTGAAACTTTTAGACGTACTTTGAATTGAATAATTTTGTGTGTATGTAAAACTAGCCATGTTTTGTTAATACAAGTTGAGTAGTTAATACAAGATTGTAGTAAGTATATTAATTAGTAGATTTTTTAAATGGCCGAGAAATTGATTTTTTTAAATAAAAAATAGTTGGGAAATCTATGTTAAGCAGTTAGGAAAATTGAGGTTTCTCTCTCTCTCTCCCCCCCCCCCTCCCTGGAATTTTACTAAGCAACGCCACTGGTAATGAGCAAAATGTTTTCGAACGCAGGCCTGTATTATAGATTATACAATTTTGCTGGCATGAATTACAGTGACAGTAGCGTCAAGGGTACTTCGCAAATGACCGTCGAAGAAAATAGTACTTTGTTTAGGATTGCAGGTTATGGGGTCAGCTTACGTCGAATCGAGGTCAGCGTTGAAGTTAAATGGCGGACAGCCACCAGCTGATTCTTAGTTGTAGAGCCGATTTCAAGTAACATTTAACTTATTGCAAGTTAGTACTCGTTGTCTGTTTGTCTGCCTCGCGGACCGTTGTGGACAAATTTGCGAGGAAAAGGACGAAAACTTATTTTCTAGACCGTGTGACTGGTGAAGAAAGAGAACGATCGCAAGTTGATGGGGTACTTCTCTCACTCCAAGTAGTAATTTCTGTTGTAGGTACGTAGTTGTGGTTCTTGCTTCGTTCAGACAGAGAAAACATTTTATAAGTTGCCTTTTGCCTAAATTGAAACTCCCCCTACTCCTCCGTTCACTTTAAGGTTTTCACTCGAAGAACATTTCTCGTTTCTCCACCGCCCGCCCAATACTTCGTCTAAGGGTTTACATCGTCCCGCATTTATTCTTTGAAACCATTTCAACAAGTAAACCCGTCTGGCGGGATTTCCCCTCGATCCTTCTCTTGTTTTATCCCGAATGAAATATAGGACAGCCCCTTTGAAACGTTTCCAATTCCTCGATAACGCGGGGCAAACAAAACGTTGCAACATCCAGAGCCGACCTCAAGTGCACCAGACGCTGTTCTTCGGAGGATAAATAAATGATCAGATAAACATTTACTCGTATATTCGGGATCCTTAGCAATTGTGTCTCAATCGCCTTTTAAACAGATTTACGTGCAATATAAAATGTAGATGAATTTAATACCAACAGGTTCTCATTATAAATGAATCGGTGAATGTTAAAAGGGATGTTGCCCATGTTTTGTCGATATTAGTCTTTTTGCATTAAATGCAAATTTTCCAGGTTCTATATGCAGCCCCATCGTTTTATGCTATCAGACCGATATGATTAATCGTAAGCTAATAATCGATGTGACCGATTAATCGGCATTGAATAATCAATGTTTGATTAATCTAAAGCAAATAATCGATTTTTTAAACTACTTATTTCAAACGCATAACTGATTTAAAGTACAAAGATTTTGGAACTGAAGTCCTTTTTCAACCTACTCACATGAAAACGCATAATTATTTGCTTTCCAATAGTTTTCTTCGTCTGTAGGTTAAATATTTTTAAATTTTTACCTATAACAATAATTGTTAAATTACAAGGCTAATGAAGATAAGGAATGCCAAAAGGAATAAAATTGCACAAAATAGTTTTTTTTATTATAAATTGAGGGTATTTATTTTTTCCCCACGACCTAAAAATAAGAGCAAACTGATGTAGTATCTATAACAATAATACGATGAAAATCTTTCAGATGGGAAAGGTGGGAAAGATGGGAAAGGACTTATTCGTAGTTTTAAGTTCATACTAAAATTATCGGTTTTCTCGAACAGACTCACTGTCACTTGCACTGGGATCGTCCATCGCTGAAAAACCGATCGAAACTTATTTCAATTTTTGCACTTTTTCATAATTTTTGTATGAAATTAAAAAAAAATTAATAAATCCTTTTCCAACTTGCATTACTCATCTTTTTGTCTCTTCCAAAAAATATACCTGTGTCAAAAAAAGTTCTGAGTTCTCTATTTGGTTTGGAACATTCTCAATTTGATTTGAAAAATTCTCAATTTGATTAGGAAAGTTCTCAATTTGGTTCGGAAAATTCTCAATTTGACTTGAAAAACCTATATAAGTGGTTTTGCCTGCAAATTGGATGGCGTAAAATGTCGATAAGTGGCTGAAATTGACAAACACAAGTGGTTTTGCTTGCAAACTACCACAGATAAGTTGTTCTGCCTTCAAATTAGATGGAAAACCACCAAGATAATTGTTTTTTTTTCTTTTTTTTCAAAACTTTCTTTATCAGAAACATAAAATAACAACTGAGCTTGGCCCATCAAGTTAGTTTACTTTAATACTATATTCGACACTTTGTAGAGTTCATAGCCCAATGGCAACTACTCTATAGGATCACTTTCCCACAAGACTTGTCACATCACATTACAATTTGTCATTGGGGGTGACTTCAATGCAAAAAATACTTACTGGGGCTCACGCCTAACCACAACGAAAGGCCGAGAACTATTCTCTGCTGGTAAAAAATTACACAGCGATTTCTACTCTTCTGGAAAACCAACGTACTGGCCCATGGATAGAGCAAAAGCTCCAGATCTTATTGACTTTTTCGTGATCAAAGGAATATCGAGCAATTTTATCTATGTCGAAGACAGTGGTTTTGTTGACAACTTTTGACGAGTTCGTAGACAAGTGGTTTTACTTTAAAAAGGCAGAATAGCTTCCTTTTCTTTGAAAATTCGCTGATGGAATGCAATAAAATGCATAAAAAGCGATTACGATTACCCTGGGTAGTGATTGATTTGATAAGATACGTACGAGTAGTATAATTATAGTCTCATTTATTAATGTTGAATTACATGTTCTTTTTGCGTGATTCCATTATTAACGTATTTTGAATGGAAGTGTTTTATGCTAAACGTCTACTAATGAACAGATCAGAGATATGAAACTAGAGAAAATTATACAGAAACAAGGTCGAGGTGGTGGTTCATCTAGAAGGAAACATGTTAACTACAACATCTACTTATTGTTTCGTTCCAGTCGGGTTGAGAGGCGTCATATGAATTATTATCGAGGCAACGGAGTCATAAAATGGCGAGCCGTATAAATAACGTATCAAAACATCGAATTTAAGATTTTAAAAAAAAGAAAAAAAATTCTGTTGGTTTCGTCGAAGATTCGACGCGGGGCCCCGTTTTTCCACCGTCCGGATTTGCATCGGGTCGTCTCGCGACGCTGCGGGCCATCGCTTGCTGACCCACAGCCTCCGGACCTCCGGATCTGACTGGCGCCGGCCCAACGAGAGGTTCCGAAGGCTTTTTTTATTTCTGATTTATCGTCGCCCGTTGGTGAAGGAAGGTGTATCGCTCATTACCCGCGGGACCCCCGCGACACGGAATTTCACAGGTGAAAGGGGAACGTCTTATGTGTGTCAAAACAAAGCGTTTCGAAATCAATTTCACGGGCGGTCCAAAACTTTATGATCCTCCTGAATAGCTCACATGGACAAAAAAAAAAAAAAAAAGTTATCAGTTTTTCGTTTATAACGTGTCGGAATCGCCATGGGCCGAAATTTCTCTCATTATCCGACGAAATCCGCGTTCGACGTCGATTACTGAATAGAATACAAATGAACTAATCACAAATTGAAGTGGACCACTCATCAAACGCAGACGCAGATGACGCAGATAGATAGATTTATTGGCACAATAATACAAAAAATAAAATAAAATACTTTACCAATTTAGCAGAATAAACAAAATAAAGATATCTTAATAACATAATTTACACGTGTGCCCACAGAGGCCTAAATTCAAGGGATTTGTGTCCCTCCGTGGAGTTGCTAATCTCCAACTTGTAATTCCGAGGTCACAGAAATTTAAAAACCGACAGGAAAAAAAAAGTTATATCAAATATATGTAGTAGGTATATTAGAACCGGCGCTTGGAGGCTACTACTGCACCATCCTCGTTGTCGTCGTTGTCAATGTTGTCGGAACATTCAACTATTGATCAGATCCATCGGATTTCCAACGCAATAGAAAAATCCACAGTTATAAGAGCAATTTCCCTCATTGGGTGCAATAGTGTCAAATCTCCAAATTTGATGATCCGCGGTTGTTCGACATACCCATGATCTTCGTTAAAATTCGTGAACTTTCGGCCGTCTTCGGATCAGTTGACACTACTAGAACGCCCACCACGGCACCGTGCTAACAGCCACCGTAACCTGGAACTCTCTAGTTATAGAGGGGTTGCACCACCTCCTCCCCCCGCCAAACACCATCCATCACCATCCATCACCATCCACCCGCCATCCACCATCCACCTGCCATCTACCACAATCCACCACCATCTACCACCATCCATCCACCATCCACCCACAACCATTCACAGACAACCCCCGGCCCCTTCCCGCCGACCAACACAAACTGCCCCCTCCCTCCTCCTTCATCCTTCACACTCCTCTTCATGTCCTCCTACGTCCCCCCTCAGCCGTCCACCATTGAGAACAGCTATGATTACAAAAAGTTTTCGTAATCAAAAAACTCAAAAACTCGTCAAAAACTCTGCGAATTCTTCATCAAACATTTGAAACGAGGTTAACCCCAAAGAGTTAACAAATTAGCTGAGATTACTGCTTGCTGTCTTTCACCAGAGCGGTAAACTCAGATTTTTTCATTCGACTCAAGAACATCGTTCAGAAATCGGTTACTCAAGTATCGATACCCGATACTATCGGACTAAGCACTATCGATATATCAACGGCCATCCCTACATTGAGTCTTCATTGTGAACAAAAGGATGGTCGTGAAACGCTCATGATAGTCTGATCAAATTCGTACAGAAACTGTACATCCATCTGAAAATTTTAAATATAACGTTGAAAATTTCAAACACTCTTTTCTTCGAACTTAGAGATTAAACCTGGTAAAGTAAATTCAATCGATTTTCCCAGTAGTTTAAAACCATTCTCAATAATAACACGTCAGGTTGTGGGAAATCGGTTGTATTCCCGCACTATTGTAACGCCACACTCAACACCAGTCGACAAGAACTCTCGAGAAAACCGTGGCCTCCCTGGCCTCCATCCAATACACAGCGAATGTATAAAGATATTTATCTTTGTTCCTGTCCCCCTTAACGGATGAGACACTGGGAGGGCCGCCGTTCGAAAAAAAATTAAAATGCGAAGAGACCCTTTTAAATATGATGCACTACATGATATCTCGCAAAGGCCTTTTGGCTGGAAGTCGTCTGAGTAATATGCCACTGAAATGACACCAAGCTCTAGGGCGTATTTCCCTCCCGAGTGATAAATAAGGGGAATATTCTATCGTTTTAGCCTTCCGCTTGGACGCCGCCTTGGTTCGCGCTATCTGGCGACTTTTAAATTATAAATGCGGCTGTACTATGAAATGGACACAGAACGGCGACCTGACGGTGTAGTCCTCGTCATTATAAATTTGCTGTCTGAAAAACGTCCCAATTCTCCATGAACTGCAGCTTTGTAATAGATTTTTTGTTGTAGGTGTCATCTTTATTGTTGCAAACTGTATATACCTACTAAATACATCTAGTAATTTCACTCTGATTGTGAATTTTAACGTATTGTGGTTCATAGATCACTACCTACTACCACTCATCAAATCACTTTAGTGAGATGTAACTAGGTCCGGGGGTTTGGTCCTTTTCAGCCTTCGTACATCGCGGCTGTTGTCCAGGAGGTTCTGTACTTCAACATTCCTGTGCTTGTGGAGACGGTTTTCTTGGTCCATTGCTCGATTTTTAACAACTTCGTTCACCATGTTGACTTCAAGGTAGCGCTGGAGATCTTCCGTTCGAGCATTAGCTATGCTCCTGAGAATTTTGTTTTGCGTTGTTTGAATTATTTTCAGGTTGATCCTCTTAGTGCAGCCCCATAACTCTCGCCATAACTGGCAGCCGTAAGGCCAAATTGGGAAAATTTAGTTTTCTTCCTGCAGTTAGATCGTCTACATGTGGTTCTTTCGTTTCTACATTTCGTGATGTCCACTTCCGATTTGGACCAAAAATCCCGTGACTTGTCGATATCTCCGGCACGACGCCAGACCGTGACAGGCGATATCAGGCGTGAGCTGAGGGTAACGCACATCCTCATATCAGAAATCCAACAAAACGTCTTCACGCGGTCACTTCGTTCCTCTTCAAAAGCCCATGAACCAGGATGCGATGCGGTCCGCCGCCCAAGAGAAACCCTGTAACAAGCGCTTTGTCAGCACTTACGCCCATTCCAGCTCCCATTCATGTGCATACAAAACGCGTTATCACGAGCGCACTTATTACTAACACGGAACTCTGCTAATTGCGTTAGTGTTTCTTTTTCATTTACCTTTTTTTTAACTGGGAATCCCCCGAGGTTGTTTCATGTCAATGACAGAATCCCAAAAAAATCCACAGCCATGCAGCATGCCTAGAACAGCGAATTTTCGAAGAAATTACTGGTTTTATGTAAAATGCCTCCATTTTACTAGTTTTATATTAAATTTTGTCTCGATATTTTGATCGGATTAGTCGATTTTATTTGCTTTCTCACTATCTAAAAATCCGATGGTTTTGTTCGTCTGTAGGTAACGACCAATTGTTAAATTTTAAAGCTAATGAAGAGAAGGGAGTGCCAAAACGAATAAAATTGCACAAAATAGTGCAATCAAATTTGAATGATACAAAAATTGTGACTTTTCTGCCACGATTCCTGTAGTGGTAGAGACCTTAAATTTGTCATGTAGCCTTCTTAGGATTTACACTTTAAGCTGCATAGGACCCGAATCAGCTGAGTGGCTCCTAAAGCTATGAGACATATCCATGATCAGATGTTTTTCCCAGTAAAAAGCATGTAAATTATATTCACTCTATGAAGTGGTATGTAGCCTCCTTAGGCCTTACACTTTAAACAGAATAAGACCAGGATCAGCTTAGGGGCTCTTAAAGCTATCCAAGATCAGATGTTTTTCCCAGTAACGAAGAGATTTTATTATAAACTGAAGGTATAAATAGAACCGATAAAAGTTTCAAGTATGAAAGTAGAAGACAAATGACAAAGACGTGGTTGTAGACAAATCGTCGTTGTTATTGTTACTACCTCCTTCGTTCAGGATTTCGAAAGAGCATGATCATGCATGCTTATATGCACTTACAAAATCCTGATGTATTCGAAAAACGATTAATAAAAAAACAATAATCGATTAATCGGGGTCAAATAATCGATTACGTGATTGATATAATCGATTTGCATCCCTAGTATCAACCACGTTTCTTCATATTCAAAGAGCTCCAGTTTGAGAACTTCTGATTTCACCATCGTGTTCAGCCTCAAAATACCTGTATAATGAGTCATCACTTGTCAGACTGTTTCATTTTTGGAATTTACGCCGTAAATTTTACGGGTGATGCCCCCCCCCCCCTTAAAACTCCCCTAAACACCCCTTTCGATTGCTAGAACAGATTTATTGTGCAAATTTGAACTTTTTATCTCAATTCTATCGGGAGTTATCGTCTGGAATGACCCATACATAAACATATAACTATATTTTAATTGATGCTGACCAACCCTCAAGATCCCTTACCATAGTTTATATTTATAAGTACATATGATTTTTTGGGTCTTTTGGCAGTGAATGCAGGATGGTTTAAAACGGATTTTTGTATCAAAATTCAAATTTTCAAATTTTTGGACCGAGAACAATAGTTTCTTTTTCTTCGAAAATTCGCTAAAACACGAGAGGTTTCGTTAATACGAGCATCCTGTTCATACGATGCGTTTTCTGGTGTTTTTTGCTATAACGACGGATATTTTTTGGGTTGGCGCTGTAAAACAATGCTACATGTTGCTGCAGAGATCATACCAAGTAATTTACTATAGACGGCAGTTATTATTGAATTTTCAGGGATTTGCGCAAGAAGATCTCTTATTAAGATTGGTTCACTAAGTCCCAGTTCCTATACGCGTCGAATCAAACTTATCGCTTAAAAACGCCCAGTTCAGTAGATTAGCAAACTTCCTCCGAAGTAAACTGCAACTGGAGGGTTCCGTGGTTGAAGGCCGTCGGTGGACTCCTCGTTATAATTCAAGAGACGGTAATCGGTAGATGTAGGCGTGATTGATGTGTAATGAGAAAGGGTAAATGGGTAATGTGAGTGAGCCGAAGGAAATGAATCCTTCCACAAGAGTCGTTTGGTCCCGAACGGCAAACATTAGCCAGTTAACGTCTGAAGTGCCAATTCATCTCTCGCGAGGAAACTCGTCTTAATTTTCTCGGCAGCACCGACCTGTCCAACGACTCAAACGGAGTTTCCCATCAAGACGGTATCGTTTATAACGACACCTCAATATGAATACAATGTGTGGGATGGTTGGGTATCAGATCAAACTTAAAACAACAAGTGGTTTGCTCCCATGTCACTCCTCCTTCTCCCCACCTTAGAATGACTCCATGAACCTGAATTTCTTATTCTAAACGGAATAGCATCCTTTAATTTTCCCAGTATTCTTCGATTACCAGTGTGAGAGCGCGGCTTATACAAATTTCGCGACAAGGCATCCCAAGACATGTAGCAATTTATCGGCAAACTGTAAGTCGTCCACAATTTCCAATCTCCAACTCCCTACATCTGACCACCTTCTGTTTAATAATAATTATGAATGATGAATACAAATACAATTATTGTCGACTTTATTCATCCTCAATCATACAATGTAACTTGTCTGTAGTGGGGTAGCAAGGCCCTTAGCACACAACCATAATGGTAAAATGGCGGAATTGAGAACTAAAAAAGTGATTTATCGTAATTTCTTGATTCTTTTCTATTCACGAACTTATCGTATACATTTTAGCGAATTGTCGAATTGTTCTCGGTCCTAGATTTTAGAACTCGCATTCCCGAAACATTTTTATACCAAAATCCGTTTCAAACCATCATGAATCCACTGCCAAAAGACACCAAAAATCATATGTATATGTGTGTGTATATGTGTCATTCTCTCGATAGAATTGAGATAAACAGTTCAAATTTGCTAACTCGTTTTAAAGTATCTTTTATTCTGAACGCGATAATGAAATCTGAATTGCGATATCTTATTCCGTTTTCGAACTAGAGCACACTGTAGATGAACAAACGTGGCCGATACTTGAGATGTTGTTCACTGTTCATCTGCTGTAATGGAGTGAGATATCGCAATTTCGACTTCAACATCGTCATCAGCGTTGAAAAATCTATGAGCTAAGGAGGGTTTTAGGGGGGTAATTACCCATATATTTTCAAAATGAAACAGTCTGACAAGTGATACCTCATCTTAAAGGTTTTTTATGCTGAACACGATGGTGACATCAGAATTGCAATATTAAACATTTTTATTCCCAAACTGGGAATAAGAAATAATGTCTCAAACTGGGGCACTTTGAAGATGAAGAAACGTGGATGATACTGGAGATGTTCTTCATTGACATCAAGTCCTTCAATGGAGACATTTTACATAAAACCAGTTATTTCTTCGAAAATTCGCTCTTTTAGCCATGCTGTATTGCCGTGGATTTTTTTTTTTTTTTAAGATTACTCTGAACCCAATGGTGAAGTCGGAATTGCGATATCTTATTCCGTTCTCATACTGGAGCACTTTGAAGATGAAGAAACGTGGTTGTTACTTGAGATGCTCTTCACGGTTCATCTACTCTAATCTGATAAGGTATCTGAACGGACTGAGAAATCGTAATTCTAACTTCACCATCGTGTTCAACATAGAAAAATCTATAAACTGAGGTGTTACTCGGCATAAAATGTTTAATGAGTTGATCCAAAAATCACATTTTACATAAAACCAGTTACGAAAATCGAATCTTCGAAAATTCGCTCTTACATCCATGCTGCATGACTGGATTTTTCGGCATGGAGACAAATAGTAGTAGGAGTGTTTACGAAGTACGTGAATAGTACGAATATAATGTATTTTGTAATGACCATATCTGACGTTGTGGGGCCTTTGTTATGCTAAACGCTGACTCGCTACAGGTTGAATCTGCAACGTCCTCACTCGAACTCGACGGGTTCTCTGTAGGACATCCCAAGTCGTAACAAGTCCGGACTCGGCATGAATTATGCGATCCGAGCACCCCCTTCCCGACCCGACCGTCGGTTTCACCTTGTGCTCTTTCCAAAGCCCTAGACAGCTTGGCTTCTCAACTCTACGATTCTCACCAACATCTCGTCTAGCGGATTTTAACTTGTCATAACTACCAAGCGAATCGTTATGACTGCGTGTAAAGTGATGTATCATCTTGTGAAAATCAAAGTATGTTCAGGGGTGTTGCCAAATGACACAAGGTGAATGCCAGATGACAGGCTTGGTGAAAATGCAAAAAGACACAAAAACTGTACTCGAGTAAGTAGGAGAATTGTAAAACAACTGGAGAATTGTAAAAACTAATACATTGCATAGTATTGGTCTCAATAAATAAATTTAAAAAAAAAAGTAGTTGAGGCGTTTGCTATCAAAACCACCTGCTTCCATTTTTGGAAATTTTACAGGAGAGACAAAAAACTTCGCAGGTCCAGAGTTCTGCTGAATTTTTTGCAGGTGCATCGCCTTGGGCGTAATTACACTAATAATTAGTATAATTACGCCCAAGGCGATGCAAACACGAAATAACACTCATATAACACTCATAATAAATAAATAACACTCATTCCATAACGCTCATTCCATCATTCATCAGCTGATTTTGATGCAATAACACGATTTTTCATGCTTTTTATCAGTTTTTTTGTTCAATTAAGATGTGTGAAAATGGTTTTTTCCAGTTTACCAGTTAATATTTCGAGGGTCTCACGGCAACACCCCACATCGTCACTTTTGACCAAAATGAGTTATGTATACCATCGAAGCGTCTTCCCCCGGCGGATCGATCTAACTAAGTTAGGTACCTAAGTTAGGTACCTAAGTTAGGTACCTAAGTTAGGTAACACTAAATTTCACGATTTACTTTACTGAATTACTCAGTAAACATTGGCAGATGGTTTTTTGGCTCTGCTGAAAAGTCGCCAGAATGACGATGTGGGAAGTTGCCGTGGGACCCTCGATTTGTGTCTTTACGAGTTTTGAATAAACGACATGAACTTTGGTACAATGTGAAAAAGGTCATAAATTGCAACGCCAAATGGAACAGAATGTGTTTTTAAATTTATTATGTTCCGCGAACACCGGAAGACCAAGAACAGGACCAGGGAAGGTTATCTGCAAGGTGGGTGATGGCAAAAGCTTAGAATGAGCAGGATTTGAGCTAAAAAGCAAAAAATAAGCAAAAAAGTGGATTTAAGAAAAATATCGAATGAGCTGGTTTAGAAACGCCTTAGTTTTTACAATTCTCCTTTACAAACCTCATTGGCGGGAAAGAGTAAATATCTTAATGTTATCACTTGTCCTAGTGTGACCTCGTGGCATCAGTCCTCGATTGTACATAGCGTGCACCTACTTGATAGTTACTTCACTGATATTTTGTACTTCCTACATCACTGAACTATATTGTTACATGTGTATCGTGGTCTGGAGAGGCGTCTGAAGGGTGGTGAGTGAAAACTGTTCGCAACCAGGGGGTTGAAGTGGGCTTCGTGACGAAGATTGAAGTTGATTGAGTGTCGGGTGAGGAGTTCTTTTGGTGATTCGAGTTTTATATCGGCGTAAATATTCTCATTTCGCACAAAAGGTGGTGCATGGACTATTTGACTTTGAAGCATAGCGTTTTGCTGCTGCTCGAGCCTCCTGAATTGAAATTTTGGAGCAGGTTCCCCATAGCTTCGCTCTGATTGAAAAACGGACTTCACCACGTGATTCAGAGTCAAAAATACTGCAAAGTCAAGTGCGGTATGTAGGGGTTCAGACAAACTGTTTTTATCCAAAAAAAAAAAAAAAAAAAAAAAAAAAAAAAAAAAAAAAAAAACGAGTAAGGGTAATTTCTTTATGAAATTCTGCGTAGAATCCGAATCTGTAATAGAAAATAGGGGTTCTCATTTGAAATCTGGAAGTTAGTGTAGATTGCGCAAGTGCAAACATAATTTGTTGAATCCTTGTCACAAATCATTAAACACGGATGTTTTGGATTTTCAAATATACACTTTTCTGGACGTTTATGCGATGATTTGTATATCGATTACGCTGGTTGAAAATGGGTCGTACGACCTACGACGTTCCAGGAGCCAACTCGGCTGTCGAGAACCACTGACTAACCCCTGATTCGGCGCGATCCATTTCGTTGTAGTCAACTAGAAATTCTTCCCATAGTTTATGGTACACGGCCACCGTTCCCACTGTCCTGACCCATTGTCTCACTTCGAGGAACGGAGGTCTCTGTAAGCAAATAACGGTAAGTTGCAAACATCGAAGGGATTTGCCAACCCTAAGTTAGGAGCGGTATCTAGTGACATTCCTCAAACGTTCCTTCGCGTTATGGTCTGCAGGAATTCGCCAACAAGACGTGAGTTCACTCTGTTATTCTTCGTATTGATTGAAGTCATCAAGGATCCTCAATTATTATTCTGCTCGCGTTCTCTTCGTTTTTCTAACATCGTTTGTAAAAAAAAAAAAAAAAAAAAAAAAAAAAAAAAAAAAAAAAAAATAGAAGTAACGCATATCCAGTATCTTCAGAAATGTCAGAGTCTGAACGTTCGGCCACCTATTGAAAATGAATGTGGTTAATTTGTTTATTTATTTATTTTTTATTTATTTATTTAAGGAATACGGGATCCAAGGTTCCAATTAAAAAAAAAGAGAAAAACAAAAAATCCAGACATGCAGCATGGCTATAAGAGCAAATTTTCGAAGAAATAACTGGTTTTATGTAAAATGTCTCCATTTTACTGGTTTCGTAACAATTTATTTCTCCTTTTTTGCACCTCAGTTTATAGAATTTTCAACGCTGAACACGATGGTGAAGTCAGAATGGCGTTATCTCATTCCGTTACCTATCAGATTAGAGTAGATGAACCGTGAAGTGCATCTCAAGTAACAACCACGTTTCTTCACCTTCATGTGCTCCAGTTTGAGAACGGATTAAGATATCGCAATTCTGAATGTGCCATCGTGTTGAGCGTAAAAAAAACCTTGAAGTTAGGTATCACTTGATCATGATCAAGTGATACTTAGCTTCAAGGTTTCATTTTGGGAATTTATGGGTAATTATGGGTAGGAACCATTCCCCGATAACGCACTGTGAATGTACTATCAACAATGAACTACTACCAGCAATAACCCCCCAAGTCACGCACCCTGCGATACCTCTCAAGCGTGCACACCATTGAAGGACACCTTGCTCTAGTGAATGTTATACAGCAGCACTTGAAAACGTTTAACATTAGACCATTTCGAACGCAATACGAAGTAAGTGCGTCTAGATTGTTCTGAGTCACCACCCCATCAACAACCGTTTCAACCTCTCCAAAAACTTTCAAATCGTCTGCGAATAGAGAAACATAGACGTCATAGCGTCAGATATCATTAACGAATAATAGGAATAGCAAGGGTCCTCAATACGAGCCCTGGGGTACGTCAGAAGTAGTGCTGAACGCGAATGACATACAGCCGGCGAATGAGAGTCATCAATGAAACATAGGCCCGCCAATTTCAACGTTCTTTTCACTTGTGGGCATTCAGATTTCAGTACACAATCCCAAGTTCGCGACTATCCATATATTTAAAAATACAACTCTACAAACTCGATTCTCGATCTCTAATCCAAACCCTCATCTCAGCGCTGGGCGGTCGAGAAATAATTGCTTCCAATCGATGAATTATTTATGAACGTTTCGACAAATAGAGTCAGGGGATATCGCAGTAAGTAGAATCAGCTGGAACACGACAGCTATCTAATGCAGGTTTCAAACGCGCGCAATAATGTAAATGTGAGCGGAAAATGATCATTATCGATAGCAGCTGGTGATATTATGAAATCATATAATGAGTTGTGACTTATATTGATGTGCTTTTGGTGAGTGAGTTAGAAATGCTTCAACGTGATTCGTCTTTAATCCACGATATTCAATCTTTGATGATGAAGTCATCGATTTTTTGAAAAATCACTTTGAATTTACAGGAGGTGTAGGTTGTGGAAATAGGTAGAAACTCTTAAAATGCAGCTGATTACTTCGTAATGTTACTATTACTCGTGGGAAATGTGGCTTTGTAGCTGACGTTCTATCATTGCACCCATTCTGCAGGGCGCTTGATACCAAATGACTTAAGTTCAATCATTACAAAATCCATCCAACATTCTTGATGTTTCTTATGAAGATCTGAGGTGGCCAGCAAGAATTCACAACTGATGCTTTATGTATTGGGGCAGTGGTGCACTAATTAGAAAATGAGAGTCGATAGAAGCAAGTCTTGTACTGTGATGTACGAGTACAGACAAAATTATGATGAGCCACAAATAACAAGCCAAAAATAATAGGACAATCTATACCTAGTAAGGAATCACATATAGGTATGTCTAGGAGTAACGATGGACGAGTCTTCTGTTCGGCGGATATGCGTCTATTTGGACGACTCCACATCCTTGAATCAGCGAGAGCTCGTCAAAATGCTATTCTGGAAAGAAAACGTCAAAATTAGTTTTGATGGATACATGCACATGCCCATGACAATGCAACATGATTTCATCAAATCCATGACAGTACTCAAAGTATAGCATCGATGGTGGAGCCCAGAGAGCACTCAAGAGCATGGATGTTTTCTCTATGGTAAGGCTCGAGTTGATAACAAATCGGGGAGTTTCAACTTTTTTTCACAAATTATCTTGATTATTAAATGTTATTCTGTTCTGCTAACTGGTGAATTGTCGTTTATTGCTGATTCTGTGTATAGTAAGTAAGTGTCATTACACTGTTCTAGAAGTCTTGAATACAGAATGTAAACAAACATCGACCTACCAAAAGGCAAAAGAGGTTTAAGGCGGTGGGGTAAGGTTCGGATGTAAGGTGGCAGTTATTTCAACAAACCGCTCAAAGATGTAGCAGATATTTAAATCTACCTACAAATCGTCTCATCAAGGTCTTGATGATTTGGGACCATCTGGTTCTCTCAAGTTGGATATGTGGTCGGCTGGCGGTACTTTCCAAGCCAAGAAGCATAGACAGGCACTTGAATGAGTTTGATTGATACTGAATTAGTACTACAAACACTGTCCATATTTGTTCCAGGTAGCTGTGAATATATTCCAGAGATTGACATCAGGGATAAGGAACTTGGTGGGAGCAGCTTCTCCATTCATGTGTGAGTTTTATTTTAGTTTGCTCATCTGAGGAATTATTTAGACATAGCAGAAATATACTGGATTAATAGATATGAAAACTCCGGGATTGGCCAACATATTGAATGAACGTTTCTTTAGAAAAAAGCTTAGTCCTTGTTTCCACTCCTTCTGGAAGTTGATCAGGTTCTGGGGTTGAAAAGCCCATTTCCTTTCTAAACAGATTGCTTTCCCCGGTGTCGTCAATTCCCACTGTTTAAATCAGATGTTCAAACGCCAATCCATTTATGAACGAACAAGGACGTATTCCCCCACAAAAACAAACCGCTCATAAGTCATCCAATAAATACTTACGTACGATACTTGTCAGATGAACATCTACCAGCACTTTTTGTTATATTCACATTTCAAAATTGTCCATTTCTTTTCATTCACAAAAACGTGTTGAAACTAAAACCTCCATCAGGTTCTCATGATTGAGTAGAAACTTTCTGGCTATCCACAAAGACTTGGCCTGATGATTAGTTTCCTCCTTGTTTTTCACAAGTTTGAGTACCTATTAATTTCACTTCTTTGAGCGAGTGCGGGTAGATTAATTGGATAGTCCAGAAAAACGTCCGTGACAAGGTAGAGCGTAATTCAACAAGAAAGAAGATGAATATCAAAATTAAACATGAACTCCAATTTAATTCCTCTCAACTCGTTGCTGCAAAGGAAAACAGCATACTTTAGCCAATTTATCAAGATGAGCTTTCTAAGAGAATTTTTTTCTGCTGAGTAAGGAGTTACACAATGGGGTAGGAAGAATACGAAAACCGGGGGAAAAGAGGGTGAATAGAAAAACTATAGAAAAAAAAATAAGAAAAAAAGGAACAAGGGAGCGAAGAGGATCATAAATAAAAGCGCGTGGGCGAAGAAAAGTGGTGGAATTACAGCTATGTTTGCCTGTGGGTTTGCTGCTGCTCTTGACCTGGGAAAAGGGATGGGAGTTTCGAAGCAACGCCTCTTGCTTAGAGGCCACGTTGATTTAGTGGCGTGACGTCACAGATTGAGAAGGTGTTGATTGATCGAAAATACATTATTGTTGAAATAAATCAGACATTACAGTATTAATCAAAACCTCGAGAAATGGAAATGTTTAACACCATCTGGAGGCTATGTAGATCTACACAAACGGTCCTATCAGAATCTACCTAAAATCAAAAATACACAGTCATGCAGCATGGCTATAAGAGCAAATTATCGAAAAAAATAACTGGTTTTGTGCAAAATGTCTCCATTTTACAGGTTTTATAACAAATTTGTCTCCTTCTTTGTCGAGTGACACCTCAGTTTATAGATTTTTCTTTATAGAAGTGCTCTGAATTGAACAATTAATATAAAAATGGGAAGAAATACTTGTAAGTTATCGTAACTAGTTCACTTATGCTTAGTTATTCCTCAATTGAACACATTAATACGGCAGTATTTCTTCCGGACTTAGCTTGTCAATTCAGAGCGCCATTCTACCTGCCAACCTACCCCTAAACATCATGGCCAACCAACCCCGAGCTGGATTTCAAAACAAAAACTTCTGGAACTTCTTCCAAGGCCACTAAAAATCGAGTTGGAGTTTTACATTACATCGGTACAGATTAGAGCAAAGAATTATAATACATTATAAATATAACATATTATGTGACAAAAATTGGAACTTGGATTTGGACAGTGTGCCACTGTCACTGCACACACACACACACCCTGCTGCTGCCTGAGTAATAAAGCCAACATTCTATCCAAGAGATGACTTAAATTTCGAACTTACCAAGAAATAGCCCAATTTTTGAAGTCCAATATCTCGGGACCTATTGAACCTACAGAGCTGGAGTTGGGCTTAAATTGTAGCTTATACTATTAAATTTATTAAAGATAGAGGAAGTTTCGTAAAAAACCAACCATTCACAAGTTATGAGGCGATAACTGGAACAAGTACGAAAATATCGAGGTTTTTTAGCTCCCATAAAGTTTCGTTAGGGATTTCGAAGCTGTACACTTGATTGTAAACAACATACCGAAAAATCAGCTTCCCGTATTTATTCGGACCTAAACCTCCTCGGTGACTGGCCTATTATACCACTATCAACTATGAAAACGTTATATTAAGAGCGTTGTTGTAAACATTACACTGTTTCGATTGATGTGACAATCAAATCACCTTGAAGTCGTCATAAGCAGTTGTTCGTGTCCCTGGCAATCTGTATGACGTCACTAGTTGGCCTGGTTTTGAAGGGTTTTGTTTCGAAGGGTGAAGCTTGGCGACTGAATGGGGGCGTTTGGCGCCAGGACGGTCGGACTCGTGGGCGGTTGTAGGGTAATAGCGATGGTGGGGGAAGGAAGAAGTGGTGGGGGGTGAAGGACTCTAGAGAAGCCCATTGAGGAAAATCGGGTAAAATCGTCTCTTTCATCGTTTTTCCTCTCCCACTCTTTTATCATTTCCGTTAACATTCGACTACCTTATCCCGATTTAGTGCTGGTACTCGTACTTTTATAGTGGAACTAATTAATGTGTCCTATGTATCTCTAGGTAGACACAATTAACACCACCAGCAACACAGCACAAAACGTAATGACCTCAAAATTTAAGTACCCCAAAAATTAATCAATTTACCTACCGAACTTTGTTGGGACTAATAAAACCCACGAAATTCTATAAATTATTTTTCAACTATCAAATCATGGTTTAACCTGTGTTTTCTGATGACCTCATAAATGTCGCACAGTTGGTAGCAGTTGGTACCATTTTTCTCCTCCATACGTGAATAATTTGTCTCCATTGGAATCGAAATTTCCCTCTCCACGTCTCCAAACGCGAATAACTTCCCTCTGCCACGCCAAAGCCATAATTTTTTATGACAAGAAATTGTAAGGGTCATTACTTCGAAAAGTGGATCATCTGATGTAAGTACGGGGAGGTGGGGAAAAAAAGAGAAAAATATTGGCATGGATAAAATAGTTTCCATTCAAAAACATAATTAATAACACATAATAAATCGTCACATAAGAAACAAAAAGCCTAATCCATTTTTCCCAGAGACCAAAAATACCGTTTTATTCCAAAACTACCAGCAATCTCACACAAAAATTACTACTTTTAGCTGACTGTAGGCTCCCCGAAAGTACCCTACCGTGATTTAAGAAAAATTAATGCTTCTAAAATTAATAATTAATTAAATAATGGTGGGATCAGTGGAGTTGTTTCTCAAGTTTTTCGTTCATCTAAAATTCTCTTGTTGAAGATTTTTAGACTTTCCTACCTGTACAGGTTCCTACTTGACATATTAATCTAGAAAATACTGCAAAATGGTTACAATGATCAAAAAGCATCTCAAGAATGAACAAGAAATGTTATTAGGAACAACCAGTCTGAAATGTTTACTTGACATGATAGTTATTAGATCCAAAGGTGTGGCAACGGGGAACAGTTTCGATCATAAATTCGAACACCACTTCAGGGTTGTGATATATTCTGATTACTACTGATTATTCGGTTTAAATCGTATACTGTTTTCTGCTTCTCCCTTTTTTTCATTTATAAATTAAGATATTTTCTACAGTCGGACATGAAGGAAAATGGATGTAGAAAAAATTGCTTGCAGCTAATAAAGGTGCTGAAGGATGGCAAAGTCTGCCAGCCGGTTGACGTCATACGCTCGTGCGTCATAGGCTCTGACGTACTATTTGGCCTTCTGCCAGCCGTCTGACGTCATACGCTCGTGCGTCATAGGCTCTGACGTACTATTTTGCCTCCTGCCAGCCGTCTGACGTCATCCGCGCGTGCGTCATAGGCTCTGACGTACTTGTTGGCCTCCTGCCAGCCGTCTGACGTCATACGCTCGTGCTTCATAGGCTCTGACGTACTATTTGGCCTTCTGCCAGCCGTCTGACGTCATACGCTCGTGCGTCATAGGCTCTGACGTACTTGTTAGCCTCCTGCCAGCCGTCTGACGTCATACGCTCGTGCGTCATAGGCTCTGATGTACTATTTGGCCTCCTGCCAGCCGTCTGACGTCATACGCTCGTGCGTCATAGGCTCTGACGTAGTGGCCCTCCGGTCGCTTTTGTTCTGACGTGATCTGAGGGAAAGGGTGAATCAAGGGAACAAATTTTTCCCGTTTCAGTTTATGTGCCAAAGCAAAGACATGAAAATGTCAAAAACAATGTAAATAGGTACCTAAGCCCAACAGTAATGTCAATTTTCCGACAATGAGTTTTTGACTATAGTTTTCATACCTATTTAAATATAAGTCTCATGTTTAAATAGGTATGAAAACTATAGTCGAAAACTCATTGTCAGAAAATTGACATTACCGTTGGGCAAAGGTACCTATATGCATAGTTTTGTAATTGAATGTTTTATCAACCGACATTTTTTCTATATTATTTTACCTAGTACATGAGCTTTCAATTAGATTTTGAGGGAGATTAGGATACTCAGAGGAAGTCGTATGTATGAAACTTTATCTCTTATACGTGAAAATTCTGTGAGTTAATAAAAAAAAAAAAGTTTTTCCAACAAGAAGAATTTTAATCTGAGACGATCCTCTCATCACGTGCTAACCAAACCCCACAATCTCACAATTGATTCGAGAAGATCGTGTGCGAGTTGATAGAGCAATAAAATCCCGGTGTCGGACAACCGATGAATAGATGCATGAGTAATCATATTCAAACGTCGATATCCAACTTAGTTTTCGCGGCGGGCCTTCAAAACTCCTATTGAGCCGGAGGTACGAACAACAAATTATGCAATAAAACTGAGCGTTATTAAGCCCACGCACTCGCGAGGCGCGGAATATTCCGATGGCCCCGATTATCTTGCCCTAGTCCCAGTTCTGCTCTCGTCTAGCGTCTCTTACACTAGGATCCGAAGGGATTTTATTAAGTATCGCGGAATTTTGAAGACATTTCAAATAATCATTACGCGTCATTTGGTTAATTAGGTTAGTTTATTTCAGCAAAAGTAGCTACTCCTTCATTGAACCCACGTAACTCGACTATGGTTTCAATAGCCTAAATAAATATCAAATATTTACTAAGCTGATTCTACACATAACACAATGATGCACGAATTTCTATGTTTAGTTTTCCTCTATCAATGAACTCGTCAATTTGCCCAGTCATTGTAGACATCAAACTTTGTATAATATACGCATGCATCTATCATTTTTTACATGTTGTTAAAACCCCTGTGGGTAGTATGTGCCTAAATTTGCATCCCTGAAAACCGAGTGCTAACTTTGTAATGCTCGGAAAACAGTGAACGTTTGCACTAGTTTTTAGTTTTTGGCCAGAAAAGTACTTACGCAGCCTCTTGGCGATAAACGTTATACCGTTCTTATTTAATTTATATAAAATTCCCTACAATTTCAGTGGCAGTAGAACTCCGTAGACCGAGTAGAACCCCAGATACAGCTCTGCCTAAAAAGACAATTTTTTCCAAAAATGGCCAATTTTATGTGAAGGTCATTTTTCTAGTCTCGTACCGGCAAAACTACTGGTCTTTGAAAAAGATCGTGACAGAAGGATTTGGGGAAAATTTGATAAACTTTAATTTACGATCAAAATGGTCCTTCTAGACCGAATGGTTTTCTCAAAAAACCACGAAAACCGAAAAGACGAAAATCGGTATTCTGGACCCAACTGACTTGACTGTGCACGACGTAATAAAGAGGTTTTATGTCAGTATTATGCTTTACTTTATTAAAGAGCGTTAAATTCTGCGTCGATGAATGTCAACTGGGCGCGTTCAATGATTGGCTAACCTGCAAAAACACGTTTGTCGATCACTTTTAGCTACAGCTCCGAAACTACTAGTCCGATCCAAAAGTTATTTTTTTCGTCCGACTGTTTAATTTTACTTTCAGATCCCATATATGAATTTTAATCAAGTCCCTTAAAATACCCGTGCCAGCAACTAAAATTTGTTGTTTCAACTAAAACTTGGTTAAATTTACTATCAGACCCATATAAGAAATTTCGAATAAATCCCGGTAAACACCCAAGCCAGCACGCTAAATGTGTATAATTAGCCGAAATATGACGATTTTGACATGTTTAGTGGGCTGGCGCTGATACTTTCGGGGATTGAATAAAAATTCAATAAAAATGAGATGGGTGTCTGTCTCATGAGCGCTAGATTTCACTTCATTCGGGCACATTTTGGATATTTTCCTGAATATTTGGGGGATTTCAGTGAAGAACTAGGCGAGTGTTTCCACCAGGATATGGAATTGATGGATCAACGGTATCGAGGAAGATGGAATGCATCAATGATGGCAGACTACTGCTGGAATCTGATGAGGGACTGTGATGGAGGAAACTCGACATGAGACGACAGAGGTCATTCCAGATTAACAAGTATAATTGCTATTCCCATGTATACTGGGAACTTACGAAAGCATACAAATGTCAAAAATACATATTCAAGTTCAAATCTAAGTTGTGAATGACTTTCTTTCTTCAAATTCGCCTACGTCCGCTTGAACTTGTACTTAATTTTTCGATAGGGGTTTGTCGAATATCTATGCGTGGTGGAGAAAATCTGATTGAAGATTAAAAACGAAAAAAAAAAAAAAAACCTAAGAAACGCCAGTTACATTTCAGACATGGTTCAAACAAAATTAAAATGCAGCATTGTGTAATCATTTAGTTGTTTTGAGGTTATATTACGTATATTAATTTGTTATTACATATTACGAACTAAATTAGAACGAAATGGTTCTTATAAGCAAATTTTCCTACGTTAGGTGCCTAGTAACAACTCCCTGATATAACGACTACCCACGAACTTGAGATTGTACTAATTAAACAAATTTGCAGCTTTCTCGATCTCCTGTTGATAATGATAATTTCCGGACATCTGGCTGCTCTGAGGTGATAATTTAACCCAGATAGGTAGGTATTACTCTTACGAGTATATAATAAATTACTGTCCGTACTCTTTATTTGTACAACTAGCAATGTCCAAGATGAATCGGTCTTGGTATAGTAAGTGGTACGAATTACCTTCGTATTAATTTTCAATGGCAATTCCGAAATTATAGATCATTGACTTCGTCAAGTAAACTCCGGCCTGCGGTTCTTTTTCAAGGAAGGTTGAGACATCATGACGGCATGATTATAATGACAAAATGGAACTGTAATAAAGTAATAACCTTGGGGATGGCTGCGGGGATTTCGTCCACCCCCGACTACCTGTCGGAGCCTGTAATTTTCAGCACCGCTTTTCAAGAAGTTGATGAAGTCGGTGAGGTTAAGGAGAAGGAAGCAATTTTAGAAACCGTCCAAGAGACGGATAATGAGGTAAATTGCGGCCCCGAACCCCTGTAACTACCGGATTAGGGACTCATAAAAAAACGGGGAGACAAATACATGGGAGAGTCGGTACGTGAATTACTTGGTTCAAGTTCGATGAAAAATAAGTTGAAAAAAAGAAGAAAAAAAAAGGAAAATAAACTTGGCCCAGAATATCCGTTGAATAGTACGGTCGTAAGACGAGGTACGGTCGTACGTTATAGGCATTTGCTCGTTGGCGAAATTATTTTAGTGTTGAAGTGGTAATAACTTTAGTAATTATATTAATTTAAGTAATTACTTATGAAACTTAAGTAATGTTAGTAATAACGTTTCTAGACGAATTGAGACTTTTAAAATCCACCGTCATGCAGCATTGCTATAAGAGCGAATTTTCAAAGACATGACTGCTTTTATGTAAAATGTCTCCATTTCACTGGTTTTATAACAAATGTTGCCTCCATTTTTTGCCAAGTAACTCCTCAGTTTATAGATTTTTCAACGCTGAACACGCTGTTGAAGTCAGAATTGCTACATCTCATTCCGTTATCAGATTGTAGCAGATGAACCGTGAAGAACATCTCGAGTAACAACCACGTTTCTTCATCTTCAAAGTGCTCCAGTTTGAGAACGGAATAAGATATCGCCATTCTGATTTCACCATCATGATCAGTGTTTAATAAAACTTCACAATGAGGTGTCACTTGTCAGACTGTTCCATTTTGGGAATGTATGGGTACTTTCCCCTCCCCCCTTTAAACTCCCCAAAACCCCCTCTTAGCCCCGATTCCACCCATCTAAGAACCTTTCGATTGCCTGGTCGGATTTTTTGAGTGGATACATTTTACATAAAATCAATTATTTTTCGGAAAATTCGCTCTTATAGCCATGCTGCATGACTGTGGATTTTTTTTTTTCATTTATATTCATATATTCACTCGATATACAAATACCAATCCCAATACACGGATATCTGGAGAAAACTTCTTTTTATTCCTTCTTTGGATGAATGAAGATATCAAAAGGAGTTGGCAATAGCGTTATCTTCCACATTCCAAACTATCGGGCGAGACGAACTCGCCTGTGCAACTCTTAAAACGTTTTGTTGGGATTGGAATCGCTCCATCAACTCATTGTCAAGTTGTGGGTGTCGCTTTTCGGAATTCCACCGGGGTATAGAGTTCTTTCCATATCAGTTTTGATTCGCGTCTCAGGTGTCACCGGTGGTGTCGAATGAACCGGCCGATGAGATACACGCGGAGGCCCTCATGTCGCATATCGTTGTAAGGTCGCACGGTTATTTCTGCTTCCATTTCATGTACCGGGAAGTAAGTATGAGGACAGTAACTGGATAAGGTGCATTGTGAAGTTTTGCGGTATAACTGTGCACGAGGTAAAGACGAGCAGAATGACATGACGAGCGAATTTCGGTTGTAACTAAACTAGTGGGTTGGCCGAATAGTAGGTAGGTACCAAATGTCGATTACTTCGAAATATGAACGATCACTGCCAAACACGTATAGTTTACAGTGGAGGCCACCATAACTAATTTTACATAAATAATGTTCTAAAATCCACGATGAAATAAACAAAAAACTTATTTTGTAATCAGACATCACGACTGGAGCCATTGTGGCTCCCACTTGTCAAGTATCTACAAGTTTTTATAGGGTCTGCAGATTGATTGATTGGTTGAATTTTTTATTTATTGACCAGGGAAGGCAGAGTACATCCTCTTAATCCAATTCTCTATAGACTGCTGTATATGAATAGATTCTGTTCTTGTTAAGCCCAGGGGGCATGATAAGCCCAACTAATCCCAAGGAAACGAGATAGATACTGTAGTGGAGCAATTTTATAGGGTGTATTGCACTTAAAATTACAATCAATAACTAGATAGTGATTTAAACTAGGAATAAACATGAATGACACCAAACAAATACGATTTCCTAGTTTATTAATGGTAACTACGGATTATGGTTTGGTTAATAGAGCTCCCTAGCTAACATGGGCCACTAAAGATGGGTATGTCACAGATGGATTAGTAGGTACATGTTGGCCACTTGATCACAACTCCAGTATTATTCAAATGGAAGTCCGTCGTTGATAAGGAACAAGTTACCGTGGAACACTCAAACCATCCATGACATCACAGGAGACTACAAGGCTACCAACACTAAGGCAGAAGGAGTCGATGGCAACACTGTTTTGAGATTGGCAAACCTGATGGGGATGACAGGGAATCACAGAGCTTTTCTCTGCCGTAATTCTGTCACTTTTTCACCTTATAAAATAGCCAGTAATTCATTCTTTCACCAAAGTTTCCACAAAATACCTAATGTTATACAATTTTAACATAGGTACATTACTCGTTTATAGATTTCACAGAAAGTTTAGGTCTTCAGGTAGGTACTGTTAGATGTACAGTGTTGTTGGGTTGCAAAGCCCTGGGCAGACAAAATGTGGACGAAGTTTGTATATCACAGGTAGATAGATTTTCTAGGAACTGGAGTCACTCACTGACAACCTTTACACAAGTGTCACAGACCTAAATAGTGTTGCTAAATTGATATGCTAGGATAACGTATGTGGTTGGGCTAGAAAAACGGGGTACTCAATATGACTACTTGATAACTTGCTTCAGATGGTCAGTGCAGCTGCTGATGAGAGGTGGTAAAGTTACGCACTTTCACTTACATAATATAGGAGTGGAAACTATGGATTACAGAAATTTGGCTATGATTTATTGGCGTTGACGATTGGACTGATTGAACTGCCCATCGAAGAACTTAGCCTTTCAATAGCTAAGACAGATTTATTGACCAAATTTGAACTTTTTATCTCAATACTATCGAGATGGTATGCAACTTTTCCGGAAATTCGTGTTTTTAGATTTTGGACCGAGAACAACAGCTTCTTTTTCACCGAAAATTCACTAAAAGCATAGGATGGTTGCATGATTTTAAAATGAATAAGTATGTACCTATAGCAGACTTTAATTATTTACTGGGAAGGACATCAGGTAAGTCTGTAGTTGCGATTTTCGGGTTTGAACTAGGTCAGTACGGTTAATAGCGTACTTAGTGGTGGAAAAAAGATGATGTGTCGAAGCAGAACCCGATGCCCAAGGTTTTTTATTCGATTATTTAGAATAACATAGGATGATTGCATGATCGACTTTTAACTAAGATCGATGTTTCGTCTATCGATATCCACCCCTGGCACGCTGTTCAATCGTACCAGGTGATTTATTGTATGCAAAGATGTTTATATATAAGAACCGAGGTGTCGTGTGGGCCGGGGCCGCCGCTACGTGGTCGGACTGGGCAATTAAGACGTCTTCAGACTCCCGGACGGAATATTATTCAGTCGATGAGCATATCATGTAAAACGAAACGGCGCGCACGGCTATGATTGACGACCCCTGATTACACATTACACGGCTCAGGGGTGGTAGGACCTATTCAACTCCGACTACATTTCTTACTTTTGCATCGGCGGAACCGACCAGATGGCAAATTGTTATCTCCTGAACATTATTCGCAGAGTGCGTCGCTGTGAATGCAAAATGAATACTGGCTCGATTCGCGATAAGGAGGCGGTATCGGAAGTTGTAGATATATCGGTATGTCATTTTAGAAGTGAAATCGTGTAGATACAGCACCAATAACTCGTATACACCTTCATGTTCGTTGAAATGAAGGAATTTCTGGAACGTTCACCGTGCAAAAGTCACAATTAGTCTCAGTTTTGAACCATTAATTCACTTCTTGGATATTTTGGATATAGGTACTTAAAGTAGCAAGAGGGAACATCCGTAACTATAGAAACATTCGAGTTTATTAAAACTCGGACAAAATAAGCCTAACATGTTTGGGTCGTTTCAAAATTATGGGTCATGTCCTGTCACACAGCTCTTGTGCCTACAGTTTTTTTCATAAAAATTTCATTTTTAGCATGAATATGCTTTAGCCGTGACCTAAGTAGCCAAAATCCTAACGAAATTTTTTCATAACGAAATGTGGGAAGACAACATGGATACCGATGATACGGAACTATGTAACTATTGCGATAATTTGTTGTGACGCGGTGATTATATATTATAATAATAATATTATTATAATATTATATTTAAAATTAAGGTAAGTAAGGTCAATTAAATTAAGGTAAGTAAATTAAATTAAGTAAGTAAGGTAAATTATCTTATTAAGATAATTTCCAAGATTCAATTTGTTGAATAATTACTGGATGAAGTATTGAAAACAAATGTGCAGCCTCACATAATGATACCCACATTTTGGGTCAGAGAAACAGCGAGGAGCACATCATGAGGCTAAAGCATATTCATGTTTTGTAATTTTAGCCAAGGGCTCTAAGTAGTATTTTTTTGTTTTTTTTTTTGTTTTTGTTTTTGGAGGACATAATAGCACGGCCTCTAAATGAACCAACTAATTTGAGGTCCAAAAGTTTATTAGTTCCATAATTAAAATGAGTTAATTACCCTATTTTGTCTCTCCCTACTCATGTCACAAGGGGTAGGTAAGGAATTTTTCAGATTTGTATGTTCTCACCAACCCATGTTTTATTACTGACCAAAACCTTTTTAGCTGGGATACTCTCTTCTACAATAATATCTAAAATATCACCATTTACATATAATTATATATTATGTAGGTACCTCAAAATTGAGGTCGAATCTTTCAAGCAATAATATTTTAATAAGTTTAATTTTCTTTTATCACTAATTTTCAATATTGTCATTTAATGTTTAACAAAAAATTGCTTCACGATTAAGGTCGACGGCTAATTTCAATTGAAGAAAAAGAAATCTTAATAAAATTGTGAAATTAACATAGAAATCGTTGTAATCACAAATCGACTGAATCCAGTAGTGTAGCAAGGGGAATGGGCAATAAATGGAAAAAAAGAAGTGAGAACTTTACAATGTCGGAAAGTTAATTTAATGTTCGTTACCTGTTCCCGCATAACCTGTACTCCACTTCATGCCGAATACAGAATACAGAACGTTTATTGGCATAATTCACAAACAATACAAGTATTGAATCTTAAAATGATTTCCTCAACACCGGCCTAAGGCCTTATCGATGTTTATCACACACCGATGTTTTTCTTCCGAAGTTTTTTTTCCTTTCTCCCAAAATACCTATGATTACAAACCTATTTTACGTTTCAGTATGTAATTGCATTATTTCTGTAGCTTATTAGGAACTTGACTTACCTACGACATTATTTCTTGTTTTACGCGGCCCTTTTGCCTTTTATTGTTCTAGCAGCTGCGATGTTTAGGTTGCATATTTTTTCATGTCACTCATGGTTGATTCCAAATAAAATAGGTAGGAATGCTACCAAAACCACGTCTAATGTAACTGTGCAACAAATGATTTTCCCTGACGTGTGCGAAATCTACTCGTATGTTTCATCGGGGCGTAAGAAAATCCGTTTCATCGGCAGAAACTGGGTTTGAAATTCTTTTGCTACGCATATCGACAAGTATAGCAAACTTTTTGTACTTTTACATTTTGTACTTTTACATGATTCGTTCTAAAATTCTCATTTTAGAAGTTGAAATTGCTCGGAATTTATTGGGTTTAGATCTCTGACGAACCAGAGTCGATCTCAAATATCCACCACCCACCACTCCGCAACTCAACAAGTCCACCCACCCACGGACCACTCGACAACCCAACAAGTCCACCCATCCACCACTCGGCCACCCAACAAGTCCACCCACCCACCACCCACCACTCCACAACCCAACAACTACATAAGGTGGTGACTTCATAACCACCCTATGGCTATAAACAAGCCGCGACCGCACAGCCGCAGTATTTTTGGACGTGCAGTCAGCTTTTGACAAAGTTTTGGCTGCTGTACAAGCTAAAATCATTTCTGCCTAACTCGACTTACCTGCTCATGAAATCCTTTCCTAACTGATCGAACTTTTGGCGTCAAAGTGGGTGAAGCAGTTTCCTGCTTCAGAATTAGTACATTATTCATGTTTAATTTTGGTTTATTATCTTCGATAATGAACCATTGGAATCGACCGAAGAAAAAACAATTTTTAACCCCCCCCCCCTCAAAATTTGTTGGCTTACGTTACAAGATACGTAGATTCAGAAAATCGAATTAAAAAAACCCGTCCATACGCCTTACGTCGTCCGCGGTTTTAAAATTATACTTCCCTACGAAAGGACCCCCTTAAGATGGCATAATAAAGCCGAAATCTCGGAACGAAGGTTTTTCTATTTTTATGTCGCTGAATTTACAACCCCACAAATACTCGCCGGACAGAAATGGTTAAGAAAGTGTGAAATATCGACGAATCTTGTCGAACTGACGTCATAGCGTGTATAAATCGACCAGGCTTGTTCTACGCTACCGAAATTCGCAGAAATGTTTAAATTGTTCGAGGGAACGAATAATGTTCCTTGGAGTTCCCAGAACGCCAAATGTGCCGTGCACAGGTGTTCGTTGCAACACCTCGAATACTCGCTATTACATAGAAAGTGCTTCGCGGGAAACCGTCAGCATCATTACATTACAACTAACACAATATAATTGACACTGGCCAACGGCGGAAGGCGCCATCGCCATGTCTCAATAGCCCCTTGTTTATCCCAACGTATAGTTTCAACTCTCTATAGCCGTGCTATGAGTCGACCCTGTTCGGATTTGATTGAATGGTCGATGGTATCAATTTGCTGTCGAAACTACATCGTGCTAGATGAAGACGTATCGATGTTGTCAATGTAATTTTTGTAGTTACGGGGCACAACGTGCTATTTGGAGGTTCGCGATGACGAGGTAGGTCGAGTTAAAAGTAACTCCGCCGTCATCAATCACGATTACTGCTGAGCCCTTCCGCGTACCTTTGGCGAAGAAAAAACATGTTGAAGATCGATATCGCAATAAGCTCAACGAGTTTTTCTCTATTCGGCAAGTAGCTCTTTTAGCGAATTTTTAAAGAAAACGAAGCTATTGTTCTCGGTCCAAAAACTATAAACTCGAATTTCCGAAAAACGTGTATACCAAATCCGTTACAGACCATCCTGATGATAACTCTCGATAGAATTGAGATAAAAAGTTCAAATTTGCACAAAAAAATCCGTCTTGGCAATCGAAAGGCTAAATTCGTAGATGGGCAGAATCGGGCCACTCTAAGGGGGGTTTATAGGGAGTTTTAGGAGGAGAAAATTACCCATAAATTCCCAAAATGAGACAGTCTGACAAGTGGCACCTCATTTTCAAGGTTGGTAAAATCAAAATTACAATATATCACTGCGTGCTCAAACTGGAGCACTTTGAAGATGAAGAAACTTGGTTGTTTCACGCGACATTCTCCATGGTTAGTCTGCCCTAATCTGATTCAGCGTTGAAAATTCTATATATACCTAATGAGGTGTTACTCGGCAAGAAAAAGGAGACAACATTTGTTAGAAAACCAATAAAATTTAGACTTTTAACATGAAACCAGTTATTTCTTCAAAAATTCGCTCTTGTAGCCGTGCTGCATGACTGAGGATTTTTTTCTCAACGGAACAAATGTGAAGTTCAAAAATTGCCAAACAGCAGACGACGACATCACAAACATAAATAGATCACACAAGTGAACACAACAACTTAGTTGATTGTGTTCCAAACAGATAACAGACAACTTATGACAACTCGACAACCAAAACTTTGCTCTTATAAACATTCTGCATGACTGAGGATTTTTATATTACACCTAAAAATACAAGAAATTAACGCATAGACACTGCTAGAAACGATTGGGAACGTTAGCTTTACTGATCTACGTCCTGACCATCGACAATCATATTCCTCCAATTCCAACACGATAATCTGATAATGAAGACGAATGCAATTTCCAGGGCTGCATCAACGCTGAAGAAAGTTATTAGATCTGCCGGCCTTTACAACTCCATTCCCCGACACCGAGGGGTCGATAGCTGCAGTTCGTTTATGTAGGGGATTTGTTATGATGGAGAGATGGATATGCGAAGAGGAACAGAATGAGATGAGATCGTAAAACTCAGCTCGGACCTCACACTGTCTCATTAACTCGACCATTTAATTGCGCAGCCGCATTCGAGCTTGAGGCATTCGAAATTGCGTCTTCGGCTCTTGCACGTGTACACGATGTACATACAAGTTGGTATTGCACACGTTTCCACATATCATTAACGCTTATTGGTACCGCATTGAGCGCAGAAGAACCCAGCACTACTACAGTCAGGATACGGTTAGTTATTAAACACCGGATTTCTATGCAATTGCACATCCATTTCGCTTCATGCAAGACTAGCGCAAATTCTGCCATCATTCGAGTTTCCTTCTGTAGATGCTCTGGTTAGAATTTTATTCTGCATATTTTTGCATATCCGGACTGTTGCTGCATATTCGGAGGAAAACGTACGCTGCATATTTTATAGATAATCAATAACGTTTGACGATTTTTGGTGAAGGGTGAAAATCAAATGAAGTTCCTAAGTACCAAAATCAGACGGAGAGATTTTGATCACTTGAGTAGGGTCTCAAAGTGATGACAGTCTTGGATTTGTTTGGAAATCCCCGCGTTTCTCAAGCCTTCATCAAAGCCCACTTGTCGTTCATACCATTGATACTAACTAGGTTAGAGGAAGGTGGTGTTGGAATGAGACAAAGTTTTGGAGTTGGTCGAGGAATACTCCGCAAAAATGCAGGAATTCCTGGTACAAATGGGATAAAATTATAAGAGAAGTGGTCCAAAATCTTGCAGAAAAATAGTGGTATAGAAACATTGAAGAACAAGATTTTACTGGGACTGGAGGATGTACCCAGTTATTTTAAGAAATTTTCCGTCTACAAACACATTCTCTCGGACCGTCATCACAACTGCATTCAAGACAACCTTGAAATGTGTATTTTTGTAAATATTAATTACGTAAAATTGGCAAATCTGTAAAGAAGATGAAATTGATAAGAAATTATTTCAAAACTGTTATGTTCAATTCGTAAGTTTTACTTTTAGTTCTATGATACGAAAATAGTAGAATTCGAGCCTGATAAGTTTGATTATAATTGAAAGAAGTATGTACAGAAAAGTTGACAGATACTCATTTCCAACTGTAAATATTCTTATTCGTGTTACTTCAAAATGATAATATGGTGATAGTAACATGAGTAGTAATTGTCACCGATTGTGAGATTTTGTTAAGTAGGAATACTATGAACGTTGCAAAAAGTTGTAAATAGTAAAACAAATAACGTTCTGTGAAAGCAGCAATTACAAAATATTTTTACGAAATGAGAATTGCAATCGATCATTCCTTAGTGAAAGTTACTGGTGGGGTGGTTTTTTCCAAGTTCTGAAACTTAATTTCTCGAATTTTACATTATTGTTTTATGCATATTAAATAATTTGGTCGCATATTCAATTAGTTTTTACTGCATATTCTATGGCAAATTCGGGGCATCTATGCTGCAAAGAAATCCGGTCTTTAGTTATCATGTGAAAAGTCAATACTTAGTTATTTGGTAAAGGTGGTTGTTGCAGTACTGTCAAGCGTTTCTGTACATTAATCGTAGTACCAGAAAGTAGTGCTACCAAGGAAATGGAATTTCACACGATCGGGAAGACGTTTAGAGCGAAGTTTGAAGCTTGTTTAGGTGCAGTGGGGTAGAAGATAATTTATATAAAGCCCTGTCTCTGGTATTTGTTGACGAATGAAGGTTGCCTTGGACAGTCTGAGTAATGATCAGCGTTACACATGACGGGTAAATATACATATACACATAAAATGTTTACCTTCAACGAGTTAAACATTGATGATCTCCAGCGAAACTCTGGACATCGTAAGGGAGGCATTTGTAACATCTTCCGATGTTCGGACCGCTTCAGGAAGTTTCGTGATCACATGCATTTGATTTTTTTGTAGTAGTATTTCAAATTGATTATTTGAAGTATTTTTTACATAGAAAATAATATTATGTGAATACGTAGAAAAACCAAATTCGAAATTCATTCGCCCAAAATGCAGAAATGATGGGAATGGAAAGGAAATTTCCGGATTTCTGGATTTCTGCATGTAGGTACTATTTCTGCATTTGACTTGAGAAGACATTAGTACCGACTGTTGCAGGGATTCGTGTACGTACGTGCTTGAAAATTCAAAAAACTGTCCATTTTATTCTATACACTTCTATGGGGATTCTCAAAGCGTATAAACCATTCTACGGTAGGTAAAAGAAACGCGTGTGTGTTAACCGAAGAAGCCAAAAAGGTCCAATTTATGACAAGTTTGACGGGGTCCCTAAAACAATGTTGGAAGCAATGGGAGAAGAAGTAGTGGCCTCACTAACACAATTGCCCTCACACAACACCGATTCACGCTCACACGATCAAGTTGACGTCAAGAAATCGTCTAGCCGACCGACCGCTCCCTCCTGTTCACGACACCGTGGAATGTATCATTAATTTATGGGAGGACATTAGAAATTCATATCTTCTCGGCTGGAGATCATGTTGAGAACCGTCTTCCCGAGTTGTAAATTACGGTTTTATTTCATTGTTTCGGCATAAAAATTCATGAGGTTTTCGGGACGAGTTTCGTTGCGCGTTTTCTCCACCTTGAGCGTCGGACGCAGCGTTCGCGTCCCAATTACGCAACGGACGCGACGAACGGTTTAATTGCGATAACTGCGTTTATCAAAACAGAAGGCGAGGGGGGGGGGCTGTTATTAAGTAATTATAGGAACGGGGAACAGGGAAGCCTTAGGGAAAGCTCTTCCTGACTGCTTACCATCGAATTAATCGAGACATTTGTGTAATTATCGCAGATTAAATAGAGCAATTTTGAGGTAAAGCCGAGTTTTAACATTCTATTCATCACATTTTTCTTGTCCGTGACAGGTGAAGACGGCTCTTTGATTGATTGTATCAAAACAGAGATCCAGTTTTTTTGTAACGACTAGCAACCGACCATTTAATGGCGTATTAACGAAGATTGGTTCGGAATGGAAAGGGTATCACTCGAGGTATCACTTTGGGTCCTTAAATCGTCCTACAGACGGTCGGCCTGTGCTGGGCGGCCGTGTTCTGTTCGGCATGCGCTGTTCGGCAAGACGTTCACATCACTCAAACTAGTGCGTACGTCCCGAATTGCCGATTAGTGCCGAATCATCTGGCGACAGTGCCTCAGTGCAGGCACTTCTCTTGGGCCAGTGTTATTCTTAGGGGCGGTTTAACCACCTAGAGTTAAAGTGAGGGTTACGATTAACTCGGACTAAACAGAAAAATGCGTTTCACCACCTCGAGTTTGGTGTAACTCCCTCCCGTAACTCTCACATTTTAGTCCGTACTATTTCTGAGGGTTAGCACGCTAACTCCTAGTGTTAGCGCCTGTTCTCACACATTCTCGACGTTATCACTTTTTGTTGTAGGTACCACTTTTATTCAAATTTTTACAGTGGTACCTCAACATACGAGTTTAATTCGTTCCGCAACCTTGCTCGTATCTCGAAGCAAATTTCCCCATTGAAATCAATTGAACTGCCACTAATCCGTTCTAGCCCCAAACATCGACGGTGAACAATTAAGCCCGCGTAAGTATCTCCATTGTTGTCAAAATCGGGATTTTGGTTTGTAGTAGGCAAGTTCCTTTTTTTACCGATTTTAGCGCTCATTTGGTGGATTTTTAAAGTATTTCGGCTCAAAAGTAAAACACAGTAGTGAAAGGCATTTGATTGATATGTCACCCTAGTTATTTTTGTTTCGTGTTTTGAATAATAAAAATGTATTTATAAATTATCAATATTTATTGTATAAAATCATTCGAATGCTTGTGAAAGTACATGAGTGCGGATTTTTGTGTATTTGGCTGTGAATTCAGGATGGCTCTTAATCATTGAGCATTTAGACATTCAATAAATTAAGAGTCCACTGAATAAAATGTATAGGTAACATATAAGTAGATATTTATTATTTTTGTATGGCGTGCAAGCCCGTAGGTTGTTTTTGCCAGAGCCGCACATTGCCGACCTCTGATTTATACAAGCCTGTATTGAAGCTACAGATAGCTGTTAGTATACAAGCATCCTTAGCTTTGACACACTGTCTCACTGCATTAAAAACATGCTCAACCTCCAAATCAAACAATTCCAGTTTTCAGGAAGTTCGGCGTCGGTAGTAGTGAGGAAGCAATAAGTTAGACTGTGGTGTTTTTGTATCGTGGAATTAAATTAATTTTATTTACAAGATCATAAAAGCGTCGCTGGTTGGCCCATAAAACAGCTACTGTGTGATACTGTACAAATACCCTTGCAGCTCACCAGCGGCTAGTGAATGAAATCTTCGGGTCTAAAAGAAACTGCTGACTCCCCGGAAAACTCTTTGAAAAGCTCTACTTGTTGACCTTGCGAATGTTTTTCATTCGCGTCGGGGAAACTAGAACTGAACGGGTGACGGTGGAAGGGGGAATAAATATTAGGGTTGTGACGTCAGAAAAAGCGGTCGATATCTAGTAAAGCGGGGCTTATCGGCACAACGACCCCCGTGGTGACGTCACAATTTCCATTTTCGCCCACGGAAAAAGAGATGAAGCGAAACTATTTGAGAAACGAACAAAGAAGACAAAATAAAAACTTCTTGTTGCTGCATCAATGGCAATCGCTGATGTCACACTGTATCACTGTGGGATCTGATATTCGAGACAATGTTTTCGTGAATATGAAGCTGGAAAACAAGGTTGTAAATACGGTTGGAATAACTCTGACTTTAGTTACCAAACTAAATAGTCACAAAAACACCGTCTGAAGTTGTATAAGATAAACCTGGAAATAGAAGGAAAAGAAGTTGAACATTGGGAGTTCTATTTTCAGTATATGTGTACGAGTGTGCTATAAGAAAAATATCTTCTCCGCACAAAGGGGACTATAATATAGTCTAACAACGCTTTAGCGATATTATCCAGCAACGCTTTAGCGTTCCGCCCCTCCAAGGAAACAGGAGAACGGTACCAAATCACGAAACGCGTTTTTCAGGAATCCATATTTCAGCTTCTATTCAACCGATCAACTTGAAATTTGTTGTGGATCTTGTTGTTGTAGATAATAGAAAGCCCTGAAAGTTTCAAACCGCTTGGTCTAAAGGGAGCCGAGTTATATAACTTCAAATATAACTAATTATATAAATTACCATGTCTTTATTTCTGTTCAGACAGGCAAGACTACAGCCTACCACCTCCACCGTTGCACAGAGCTTTGTTTCAACTTTCAATTTTGATGATGAGCTAGACACTTGAAATTTTAAATGTAGGTCAGAATTGGATGATTATTGTTAGGTACGATTTGGTATAGTACAGTATGGTATGATAGGAAAGAAATTCGTATGGTATGGTATGAGTATGGTGAGATTATGGTATGGTGCCGATTTGCAACACAGTCTGGTATAGACAGAAGGGTGATCTTTCCGTTAGATTTTCTGAGTCTACGTATCTTGAAACGTAAACCAACGAATTTTGTGGGAGGGTTAACTAAAATATTTTTCTTGGGTGAATACAATTTATTTAATAATCGTAGTATTAAGTTGAGTTTCCTTCATGTCCCTGAGTTTCCCTCTTGACACGTACGACCAGAACCACGTACATTGTGATTCTGGTATTTGGAAAATTACACTATTTATTCCCCGAGGTCAATCTGGTTGGTAACTCTACCTACAGGCGATCTGGCGCCTCCGGTCATCCTGACAGCTCGTGACGATGGCCGATTTGATTCGAAGCGATGAAGTGTGATGCCAGTCCACGAGCTCCTCCAGTCAACTCATTTCCACCTCTTGAAGGAATGTGCAAATGAGTTGTGCAAGGCGATTTATCGACTTGGTGTCGCCAAACACATCATGTTTTCCTACCGTTTTTCTTAAATCCCCCGCCTTGGTGTCTACGAATAGAAATGGGACGAATTTGTTCGAAATTCCGATCCGCACAATAAAAACCCCTAAATGGTCTCGAAGTCCCCCTTCCACTGGTTTCAATGCAGTTTCTCACGGTCTGATCAGCGAGATCCGGGTGGAGAGACAGTCTTGTTTAGCGGCATTCAGCCTGAGGACCTCAGGGAAACCTCTATCAATCCTGTTAGTATGCAAATAACGTAATGATGTAACGTAAATTGCAGATCCGTTGAAGGTTGAGGGAGTATCTATTTTGTCATACTAGTTACTAGGTAGTATATTTACAAGTCGAAGCATCGCGTGTCTACACAATTATCAAATGATTTATCGGCATTATTTCCTCAATTCATAACGTAGATTTCGGTTCTGAAACGTGATTGGAGCCGTAGAAATTCGCCATAATTTTAAGATGAGTGAAAAGACGCGTTAGGTTGTTGGTATCGAAACCTGTCTAATTTTCCTCGTTGCAGTACTAGTCCAGGAGCCTCTACTTGAACTCAATTCTAAAGTTAACGAAAATTTGAGGGATTGTTTGGGGATGGTGGAGGGTAGGACGTTTGATACTTCCAAAGTATCGATACCAGTACTCATTTAAGATAGGCATATTCGATACTACTCGAATATCGAATGAAAAGTATCGATATACATGAGTACTCTCAAAAACTACTCATTACAAAAAACTGTGCAAATTCTTGACACAACTATTTATTATCTTCTTTGTTCAGATCACCCTTCTGTCTAGATTACTAGATGTCGAGGAGGGACTTATTCACCCGGTTTCTTGTTTGTAAAATTGTTTAAACAATACCTATTAAATAGGTAAACCTAAACGAATTTTGTTTAAATAAATTAAATTTGGATGATGAGCTAGAGTGTTGAAATTTTAAACATGGGTCGACCAAAAATTAACCTTCCTCTCCTTCTTCGTCTGTAACACCCTACTGCAATACTCTACTGTCCAGGCCTCAAGGTTCAGACATGAGTGACACCAGGAAAAATCGTTCCTGGAATAGATTCTCACCGATTTTGTTGAGATATAAATTTTTTTATTTTATTGTATTTTTGTTTATTTTCGGTCATTTAATGGAATAACGGACCAAAGTATCGATATGAGTACTCATACTCAAATCTTGAAAATCGATACCAAAAATACTTGGTATCGAAAGGAAATATTCGATACATTACTGATATCGATCGGTATCGAACGTCCCTTGTGGAGGGTATGCATGCCGATTTTTCGAACGCGAGGACCCTGAGATCTTTACAGGAGGAGCAAAGAAACCGCGATTTTTTTTGAACTGTTATTGCTGTTATTGATCTTCTAACTATTTGGTTTAGGGAAAATTCGGAAAATCCACGTGAAAGTGCATTAAATTTCCTTTAAAATCCATTGGTCAAAAGTACTTTTGCCTCAATAATAAGCACAAGCGATCAAATAAAGGTAAAATTTCTCAAAAAAGTGAAAAAATGCAAGTAAAATTATATTAAACACACATCTAATAGTATTATTAGTACACATATTATGCATAGGCCTCACCTCCCTCCTCAATACCTTTCTAGTATATCCCTCCTCCGCTGGTTTGAAGTGAACATAATCAGTATCCATCTTATGGATAATTGGAGAGGGGCGTGGACAACTTGGATGACATGCGACATCGCATGTTCCAAACTGTTGTGGCAAAGCCAAAATTTCAATTGGCTAGAGATCCCCAGCATGCGGTTCTGCCAAATTCCACACGTACAGAGCATATCTCTAGGTTTAAAATTGGTTAGGGGAATGAAGTGTATGCAACAAATCCCTCAATCTCTCAAATTTTCTTTACAAGGCTCCTAGACTATAAGAGGTTGCATATAATATATAATATATATTATCTGCAACCTCTTATAGTCTAAATAATGATAATTTCATTATAAACATAATGTTACTAACCCAAAACCTGCATTTTTCTGTTGTTTCCCCACTACAAGAAGTTTTCTTTTTGGTCCGCCTTATTATTGGGTATCAAGTGGTTCCCGGCCGTTTCTGACATCTGAATACTCATAAAATCGGTTGTTATGTTCAACAACTCTATTTAGCAACCTCAGTTTTTGGTCATTTTCGGGGTTTTATAGTTGCTAAATAGAGTTGTTGAACATAACAACCGATTTTATGTGTATTCAGATGTCAGAAACGGCCGGGAACCACTTGATACCCAATAATAAGGCGGAGCCAAAAGAAAACTTCTTGTAGTGGGGAAAAAACAGAAAAATGCAGGTTTTGGGTTAGTAACATTATGTTTATAATGAAATTATCATTATTTATTTAATTATATCATCATGTAGTCAAGCAGGTCGAGTAATGTGGACGACAACAAGCCAAGATGTGAAGCGGATCCTCGAGAGGCTTGTCAAGGTTGACAAGCAGCTGAGGTGGACAATGACAGATGTGGACAATGACAAAACGAGCATGGCCGCGAGTCAGACGAGCCACACCAGCCACACAAGGCTTGTCTGACAAGCCCAAGCCGGGCGAGCACGAGCATGAGAACGAGTAGTGTGGAGTCCACATATGTCATTGTGGGGTCCACATCTGTCATTGTGGAGTCCACACTTTGGACGGGCCTCGCGGTGTGTCTCGGATCGGGCCATCGTCCACATTACTCGCAAGCCACCCGAGTAGCCCGAGCCCGAGTAGTGTGGACGGGCCTTGAGATGTTCGTCGCAGCACCACGTATCTAACGATTGCAAACTTTTCAGGAGGATGAAAAAACATGTTCTTGTCTAACATATTGGCACTTCTGTCATTTTTCTCACCATTTTTTATTGTCTACCACAAATTTTGTAAGAGGTTTTCGTAGTCTGACATCGAAATTTTAAAAAAACCCGTTAGATATGTGGTGTTGATGAAGACCATTTCTTCACCTAATCATCGATAAATTTAGTTGTCTTGCTCTTAAAAATTTAATTTTAGATTTTTAGATAACTAGAGGATATTTTGAGTTAATCAACTCGACTTTTAAGAATTAACTCGATTCATCTCGGAAGAAGTTTAATTCAAATCAAAGATAGATACTTACCTACCTGGTCATTTTGAATGAACTCGAGTTTTAACAATCAACTCGATTCCACTCAAAACAAGTTTAATTCGAATTGAAGGGAGATAGTCATTTTGATTAAACTCAACTTTTAAGAATCATAACTCGATTCAACTCGACAGAGGTTTAATTCGAATCAACGCGAGATATTAATTTCAAATGAACACGACTTTTAAGAATCATTTTTAAAAGTTGAGTTCATTCAAAATTACTAGGTATCTCCCTTTGAACTATACTATACTTCTTTTGAGTGGAATCGAGTTATAATAATTACCTATAACTCGATTCAACTCCACAGAGGTATAATTCGAATCAACGCGAGATATTATTTCAAATGAACTCGACTTTAAACAATCAACTCGATTCCACTCAAGAGAAGTTTAATTGAAATCAAAGGGAGATAGTCATTTGGAATGAACTCGACTTTTAACAATTAACTCGATTCAACTCGACAGAAGTGTAATTCGAATCAACGCGAGATAGTAATTTCTAATGAAATCCACTTTTAAGAATTAACTCGATTCCACTCAAGAGAAGTTTAATTGAAATCAAAGGCAGAGAGTCATTTGGAATAAACTTGACTTTTAACAGTCAACTCGATTTAATTTCTAAAAAATCAATATCAATTCAGAGCTATAGTCGAGCGACAAGTAAAGAGAGCCATGACAAACGAGTGGTCATTGTGGAGTTAGCCCTAATTTTCTCCAAAATTGATAGTCTAGTACGTATTGCATATATAGTTAGGTATTATAACATAAAACCTACTGCTTTAAAAGTAAGTTTATTATTATAATCACTATTCAATAATTTCCTCCACTCGAGTTGGACGAACGGCGAAACCAGTTGAGGCAGATGACAGGGTGGGATTGTTAGATACGTACTATTGTTTTATCAACGTAGATAAGTGGTGTTCACATCTTAGCGATTTTAGCCCTCCAAGCGATTTTTTAAAATAAAACTGTGATCACTGGCCCACGAGGCGCGAAAATTTGAATCGACTGGTGGAAAAATCTCGTTTTGACAAAAGGTTGGATATTATGTATAATGAGATGTGTTTATAAATATAAGAACAAGTACATTTCTCAATCACATCTCTTCCCACCTAGGTATTTGACCTACAGGTTTTTCAATACCTATTCCATCTTACGAGTTATTGATTATGAATAATGAGCATTTATTTATGAATATCAACAATTTTAATCACCAGTGAATTATACAGGAACACAGGAGGTGAAGGAAGAATACTTGCATAGATATTTGGATATCGGATTTTTTTAAATTCAAGTACTGTCATGAGTCATGAGTAGTGGTATCCAAGACATACTTGGAGACTTATCGGACGGTCCTGCAGCCAATCAACAATAAAACACGCCGTGACGCAAATCCCATTTTGTACGTTCGACATAAACGGATCCAAATGGCTCTTCGTCGGTTCGAAATAACAATCGCATGATTGAGTATTCGCCGTTTCTCCGGGGAAAAGGATGGCGGATATCACATCAAGGACAGGCATAACAATGTTTCACAGCCTTTTCAGTATACGTACAAGATGACGTATCACCACTTTTAGGTATTATGGGGCCCCGTTCCCGCCCATAAGGCTGAGGGTAATACAGTCAGCGATTCCGACGATACATTACGTCCCCTTTCAGCTGTATTTCAGAGCCTCTGGGACATCGACCTCTCGTCGCATCTTTCTGAATAACAAAAGAGTATCGAGATGTCCCTTGTTTGGTTCGTCCACCGCCCACTGGCTCGTTTCAATAGCAATATCCAAAAATAGAGTACCTACCTAACTTCAGGGGTTCTACAATCCTTGACAAAAATAATTTAATAAAATATAAAAAATAAGGTGATAAATAATTTTTTTTAAATTCCACTCTTATAAGTGTCTTACAAGGGTTGGCATTACTTTTTTTTTTAGAAGTATTGTACCTTTTTTTGATGATTTGTACTTTGTACTTTCTTCAGTTAAAAACGTACGCTAAAATACTTTTTTTTCATCATTCAGGTAATTTAACGCCTTAAAACTGAAATTAGTAATTTTATTTCCCTACCTAGCAACAGGCGACCCCGACCGAGAGGAGGTCGTAACTACACTAGGATTTCAGTGTCCGCCACTGAAGAGACGAGTAAATGAATAAATATGCATTTGCTGCAATAAAAATTTCTTTTATGAAATCGATGTATTGAGTTTTTTTTTTACCATTACCCAAGTATGGAAACGAAGGTATAGAAATTGTTGATGAACAGTAGGTATTCTGTATACTGCGTTTTTGTACGATTAGCCAAACAGTTACTGCTCAGAATAAAACAAAATGTGGCGTTCAGCTACTAACGATTGAATTTTTCCCATCATGTTCCTTGAATATTATTCTGAATTAGTTGCTAACATGAGTGTGAAACTCATTGCCTGAGATGACTACTGTAGCTCTGGGCACGCCGTCCGCTTCTCAGATGATTTTCGAGGAAAACAAGCTTTGGACATTTTCCCGACAAACGGAAAGTGTGCCCTGCAGGGCACTGAACTAAAGTCAAGTGTGCAAGTCTCCATATCAACTTTTTTCTTGAAATGAAACCATAAATCACAAGGCAAGAACTTTAGAAACACAAACAGAAAATCGCCGGATGGGAAACTTAGGTTCTAATAACTAAATCTGTCAGGTAAACTTACTAACATCGCTCCACGGCGCGTTCATGCTGAGCTCACAAACTGGCTACCTTCCTCGCTGATACACAGATATTTCCTGTCTATCGTTAGTCACGCTAAAAACCACCTAGAAGGTATAGACAAGAAGTGTAAAGGAAGGATCAATGGCCCAAATTTCCACGGTACAAGAATTATCCTTTCCTCAGGATTTAAAAAAAAAAACGTGTACCCTGGAGGGCTAAAGGGTTAAACTCCCATTTGTTGTCATTTTTCCGGTGCACGAGGAGATTTCCCGGATCTGACACACCAAACAGTACAACGTACAGGTGGTTCGATTACCTTCTCCATATATTTTTTTTATATTACCTACAGTTGTATAACGAACGGGCACAACCCGACACATTTTGATTCAGCGCCAAAAATCCTTCTGTGTTCTCTAAACCAACTGATGGGGGGGGGGGGGGGGAGTCGCCAGGAAATGACTCGCTGGAACAAAACCAACTCCGAAACGCGAGTTTCTTCTCTTACAAGATAGCGAGTTATACCACAATATGAGGGCGTCACGGAGCGTCACCCAGTTGGAAAATCCCCGACCTAGCCAGTTTAGTTTATGTTGATCAAGTTGGCAGCGGTTACCTTGAAAGAAAAACTACTTCGTTTCCTCTTCATTCAATGCAACTTGTAATAATTCTTCACAGTATTCAAGTGACAGTTTTGAACTGAGTGAAACCAAAACGTACGGACGTACGTATGAACCAGTGACCTATTAATAACGCGGTTTGAACGATAACGTCAGCCAGATTCCGACGAAATTGCAGTAATGGATTCAAAAGGGGGGGGGGGGGCGAGGGGGTCATGAACGCTAATCGGCAAAGTCGGCAGTTGTCTGGGCGAAGCCTTATTCTGCCCTGTTGATGAAAAACGCCCTAACTCCAAAATATTCGGAAATGGGGTTGTTACGTATCCCTCCATAATTCAAATTCACCATTCTAATGATCGAGTCAAAATGTCAAAATTCGACCAGGGGTTGAAATTAATAGGGGTGAAATCTCAAATAAAGTTGATGTTGGGGAAACGCCTCAACCGCGTGTTTTTGAGTAGAAACACCTCAACGCTTCGATTGAAACACCTTAACTAGCATGCTTGTATGTTATTAAACAAATTTTGTTCACGAAAAAAGCCTCAACTAGCTGAAAACTGAGTTGAAGTGTTGGCTTCAGATGACGAGTTGAGGTGTTTCAAATGGCGCCTGGGAGGCGTTTTACGTAAAGTACTCGTGATTATGAACGCGTATAAGCTATTTCACTTGGGGGGTTTGTCATCAGAAGGCTTCCAAAAAATCCACCTTTATTTGTGAAGGTAAAATGCTTCAACTCGATTTGAGGTGTTTTCATTTAACAAACAGATATTCGCCTCAAATGCCGTAAATCGATAGGAAAACTGTTGAAATTTTCATGACTTTCATATGGCACATAACTCAAAAACCGTTACGAAAATTGTCCCAAATGAGTTTCCTCTCACTAGAATACCAAACTAGAATAGTATGGTAATACATAGGAATGTTATACATAGGAATGTAATAATTACATAGGAATGTAATACATAGGAATGTAATAATTACATTCCTATGTATTACATTCCTCTCACTCGGTGAAAAGCTGAGATATGCGCATGACTTGATACGAAGTTTGTTTGCACACAACATTATGGTCGTTAGTTTTATTTTATTTTTGTTTTCTGTGTTTATAAGAGGTATAATATATTATAATGGAGATATGAAAATGTCTTCGATTGACAAACGGCGACATTTTCCTGGGGGGGGGGGGGGGGGGGGTGTGACATGAAAATGTCTCAATGTGTATGCAAGCGTTTACATTGGCGTTCGACGACGTACGGTTTTCAGAGTCTTCACCCACTGGTAGGTAGAGAAGTTCCTAACGGTCCAAACAAATCATCAAACGCCTCAATTGCTCGTTTGAACGGTATGAAAGCGAGCGTGTTTTTTTGTACTTACATTTACTTTGGTTCGATGTTTCTTTCACATCGATGGTTAACGTCCGATGCCAACATCGATGCTTTGCTTTTTGTAACTAGTTTTTTCGACAGTTTGTTTTATAATATAAAATATAACAAACGTTATATTATAACAATATATTATATTATAACAAACGTTATTTTACGTTTCTCGAAAGTAACCGTTATTAGGGATATGTCAAGAAACGAGAAACTAGTTTAAAATAACTAGTTTGAAAAAAAAAAAAAACAAAAAAACGTTACAACCGTTTCTCAATTTGAAAAAAACTAGTTGAAAAAAAACGGCACAAGTAGTTCTTTGAATTGAACTACCTATCAAATAATCAACTGGGAACAACACAAATAACAAGAGGAAGAAGAAGAATGTACCTAGGTGGAATGTATGTAGTCTGGGAAATGTATGTCGTCAATAGGTGTGTCTAACCTCTCAAAATGTGTGTCTAATCCCTGGTTGACTGAATGAATTCGATAGGAGGCGGGGGTTGTCAGTGACTCTAATGGAGTGGCGATCCACTGACGATCGTATAACTCCTTTGACGATCGTGGCACTCCACTGACGATCGCTCCAAATGGAGTGGCGTGGCAAGAAGTCAGGGGCTAGGCAGTAGGATGATGGTAGGGTGATAAGTCGTGGGGGAGGGGGTCATTGACTAATGCAGTGGCGATCCACTGACAACAGTGGAACTCACTCCACTGACGATCGTGGAACTCCACTGACGATCGTTCCAAATGGAGAGGCATGGCAATAAGTCAGGGGGGAGTCAGTAGGATGATGGTTGGGTGATGAGTGGATGGTGCGTGGCAGGGGGGGGGGGGCAGTGTAACTCCTTTGACGATAGTGGAACTCCACTGCTGATCGTGGAACTCCACTGACGATAGGATATCTCGATTTTCAAGAGAGTAACACCTCCCAAATTTCGAGGGGGTACTCAATGGGTCCATACTAATGCTGAGCCCGATCATAGACGTTTTTGGCGTGCGGAAAGTGTTTTATCGAAAAAATGCATTGTTATAAAACCAGTAACATGGAGATATTTCACATAAAACCCCTTTATTTCTTCGACAATTCGCTCTTATAGCCATGCTGAATGACTGGCGATTTTGGAATTTATGGGCAATTTTCCCCCCTTGACATTCCCCTAAAACCCCCTTAGAGTGAGAATTTTTGTGCGAATTTGAACTTTTTATCTCAATTCTATCGGGAGTTATCGTCTGGAATGACACATACATAAATAAATATGTACGAAGAGAGGGAGAAAGCCTTGATTGGATATTTATCGTCTCCTGTGGAAATTGTGTTATTTTCAGTGATTATTCGAAACGCTCTATATGCAATAGAATGAATTGAATCGCTAAACCACTTAGTTAAGGTTAGGTTATGAACCTCATCTCCTCCAACTATCAACCAATTTCAAGATAATTCGAAAACGCGTATCGATGAGGTCACAAACTGACAAACACGAATCGGATACAGAACATTTCAAGCGGCGATTGGACACTTTTTAGTTCTTAGCAAGACGGAAAAAAAGTCGCTGGATTGAACACGATAAATCAAAATCCATTTGAACTTACTGTCTTCACTGACTAATTGATGAATATCAGATCGAGATACGAGTATTTATTATTTCGAAATCGGCACGTTGAGATATGAACAAGTAGGAAATGGAGCTGAAATCGTCCACTCCCGTGGTCGTATAAAATATGCCGTCCACGCACGGGGCTTAAATATACCGGCTATTTTATCGCTAAGCATTTCTGATATAGTTGAGCCAAGTTAAATGGGACATTTGGTCCCACGCTCGGGGTTTCTATTGATTTACATGATTTACTGTGTTGTTTTATTGGTGATTCGCATGATTTATGAGAGGTTTCCTTTACCGGCGTTGGGTGTTGCCGTTTTTCTCTGCTCGCCGCTGACTTCCTCGCACTGTGATGGCCTATTGATGTATTCGAAACGGGACGAGGTTTCAGTAATAACAGTGTCGGCAGTTTTTGGACAAACTTTCTCGTTTTCGGGTGGTATGTACATAAGATGTTTGGTGTCTTTTGGCAGTGAAATCAGGAGGGTCTCGAACGGATTTTGGTATAAATTTTTTCTGAAATTTGAGTTTTAAACCTTTTGGACCGATAGCTTCCTTTTCTTCGAAAATTCGCTAAAATTTACAGAATTGTGGCAAGAAACACCCTTCATATAGTCCAGACATAACTCCCTGTGATTATTGTTTATTCGGTCCATTGAAAGAAGCACTTTGCGGACAACGTTTCGAAAACAATTATTATTATGAAGAGGAATCATTTGTGGGCGAATGGCTACTTGAAAAGCCACGAGATTTTTATGAAAAAGACATCCAACAGCTTCCAGAAAGGTGGCAAAAATGCATACAGTGTGATTGATTGATTGTATGGTTTTATTTAGGCACCAGGGAAAGGTTAGGGCCTGGTGGCCCTCTCTTCCACCTTCCCTGGATAAATGTAAGTGGTACAAATAATCAGACCTCTTAGATTTGAGTACTTTGAATAAAATAGATGCTATCTGCAGTTTCTTCAATTCTTTCATCTTAAGTGTAGGTACCAAGCTTTTTATAGGAGGGAGTAACGTGGTCTCGTCCAACTTCAGACGCATCACGACTCTAATAGCGGCATTTTGCGCCCTCTGGAGCTTTGCAATTTCCTCACTTTTCAAGTCGCAGAGGGCAACAGCGGCGTACTGGAATGTAGGAAAGACGAGAGAGTGAGGGAGACTACCTGAAAAAAACTGCAAAAGAGTGTAGCTTAGTAATTGAATAATACAACTTTTTATTAAGAAATTCCGGGTTATATTTTAACCACCCTCGTAATTTCCCACACATCAGACGACAACAGTTTTCAGTTTACTAACACCACTTTGTGATAAGTAATAATTCCTACGGGTCTACTTGCACTGCACGAACAGGAATATAAAGACGTTTCTGGATTGAAATTCTCACGATTGAAGATGAGACTGAAAATTAGGTACCAATTTAACCTTCTCAAACTATGAATACCTACATCCAATGAATCTTATGATACGAAATTGATCAGTGAGTTTTATTTGTGTTCTCATGCCTACCCAACTGTAAACCGACAAATCATTAAGAAAAATCTACTTTTTTGTCTACTGAAAGAAGAGGAGCTTTTTGGGTCTAGTGCAATACAAAACGATTTTTGGAACGATTGGGACCAGTACTACGATCTTCACTCACTTATTCAAACTTGGTGTATTTCACACTTGTTTATAACCAATCATCTCATGACCGCCGGTACATTATAATGTACCTATTGTGACGTAAAAAAGTGGAATTTATAGCCTACACGTGCACAATATACGAGCTTCAATAACTCTTTATGTAAACTACATAAATATATGTTTCTACCAAAACCGAAGTAAGTGCATAGTTGATTTTCCTTTTCTTTTTTTTCGTCCTGGAAAATCCCCTGGCGAACACCTGGGAGAGTTATTTTACGATCGTATTGTTCTTTTGAATAAACGCCACTTCACCTTGACACCCAGTGGATTTGCTTATAAATAACCATCTACCTACATGAGCCCAATGCCAACCTTTGACAGGGACAAAGTGTCCAATGCATCAGACAGTTATCGTCACAACTACTGAAATTTACAGCTCTGACCTATAGCAGCTGTTCTACTCGTATTATCGAACGACGAGGAAATGCAGTTAGGACAACGTTCAAATTTACATTAGGTATCGCATACCTGAGTTTTATAATCGATACACAGGTGTGATATTATATGCGGGTTGTATAATATTTTGTGTAAATCTTGGGCTGTTTTTCTTGGAGGTGTAGAACTTTATTACTTATATATTGCTTATTACTATCATAGCATTCACCACACTTTCGTGTAATTGAAGATTCAATTACAACCTTCAGAACCACACGTGGAAATCGGTGCTTAAGACAGACGAGTACTATCAACCACCTCAGTAAAGACCGTAGTGGTTTTTCATGAATTTTGACGGTTTGAATTATGGAGAATAGCAATGCGAACCTTGAAGGAAACAATCGATCTACTTCGTGGGTCCTATACAAATTGTAAGTGAGCTATAAACATAATTATCACCTTTCCGCTGAGTAGGTCTTAACCATGAAATAGCGAGTGTGTCAAGTTGAAATTCCATCTATTTCGTCTGGCACCCGTGAAGAGACATTCGAAACTGATCGTTAAAATCGAATAAAATTAGACAATCACAGTTTATCCGAGGCCAAAAAGACCTTCGACGTCTTCAGGGTCGAACGCGTCACGAGGCCACTCGCACTCTTCATCCGTTGACGTTCTCCGCATTTTGAAAATTAACAGATTGAAGAATTGGAAAAATGCAGCATGGCTATAATAGCGAATTTTCGAATAAATAACTGGTTTTATGTAAAATGTCTCGATTTTAATGGTTTTTTAAACAAACTTTGTCTCGTTTTTGCCGATTAACACCTCAATTTATAGATTTTTTAACGCTGAATACGATGGTGAAGTCAGAAGTGCGATACCTCATTAAGTTATCAGATTAGAGCAGAGTAACCATGAAGAACATCTCAAGTAACAACCACGTTTCTTCATCTTCAAAGTGCTGTTGGCTAGCTATTTGGGATTTTAGGGGGAGCGTACATGACTGTGCTTCATCCTCCATTCGTGTGGCAAAAAGCCGTTTTAAAAATAATTGCAGAGAAAAATCGTCGTTTTTTCACTTCCGAGCTGACTGCCCTAAACCCTTGTAAATTGCTAAGAGGGTTTAGGACATTCCTCAGATTGTAAAAGACAGATGGAAATTTCAGTACCGAGTACTGAGAATATGTTCCTCCCATCTAAGCTCATAATCGATTATAAGTATCGTATAGACCGCACCCACTCAATACCTCACAATTGCATGGATCCTCACAGCAGCACAAATGTAACCTAACTTCATCCTTATGTTTGGTTTTAGAAAAAAATCATGTAGGTACTTCGTTTCATTATAGTCGAACTATTTTCCGTTAGCTATTTATAATCTCATGAACTACCTTCACATAGCAAAGCAAAACCGTCGGCCAACTTAATATGTTAAAAGCCTCTTAAAGTAAGCTATACAGGGTGAATCGCAAGTAGATGACAGTACGCAAGATGGAGAAAATAGATCAAAAATGTAGTTAAATGTAGTCAGTCCGTTCCACAGATATGCCCTTTCAAAGGTTATTTCGAGAAAACGTTGTTTTTATAGAAAACCTACATTTTCTCTGCTTTCCCACATTTTTCTTTCAACGTTCCATCAAAGTTTTGATATCAGCATTAATTTTTCTATGCACTTTCAGTGTTCACAAGTTACTTTTTAAATCGCGATAACAGATCATGAGATGGACATTTTTTAAAAAGCGTAGATAGCGACAAAGTTTCGAGGATCACTACTTTGCCGAAAAAAAAAAAAGTCTGACAAGTGACACCTCATTTCAAAGGCTTTTTATACTTAACAGGATGGTGAAGTCGGAATTGCGATATCTCATTCCGTTCTCAAACTGGAGCACTTTGAAGATGAAGAAACTTGGTTGTTACTCGAGATGTTCTCCACGGTTAGTCTGCTCTAAGCTGATGACGGAATGAGACATCGCAATTCTGACATCCCCAATCTCTAATAATTCATAGAAACAAAATTAGTTCTAAAACCGGTAAAATAAAGACATTTTACATAAAACCAGTTATTTCTTCAAAAATTCGCTCTTATAGCCATGCTGCATGACTATGGATTTTTTTCAAAATAGCTTGCAATAATGATGAAACTTAAATGATTCTTTATGATTCTTAAATAACGCTGAGGCCCAAGTAGTTAATGCCATTTGTTCAATATAAATTCATCCCAACATAAATCACATTTAATCGCAAGCTCATAGCAACGAAGCGCTGCCCGTCATTCGAATTTAAACGATAAATTCCCTTGAAGAATCTCTGATATGGTTGTCAACTGACACCTGACACCCGTCGACTCCACGACGAAGAAGTTGATTTATAGCAAACGATTCGTTAAAGAAGTGGGAAAAAAAAAAAAAAAAATACAAAAAATCAGCCTTCGAATACGTGCAAAACGCTGGATAATTGGGGTACTTAGCGGCAATAATTGGGGCTATCAAAGCTGATTAGTGGCGAATGTTTACATGGGAGGACGTGTTAACTTGCCGGGTACTAACTGAGCATTTAGAGCCCTTATGGCGTCTTCCGTTTCCTCAAGGTCTGCTGGTGCAGCTATTTTGTAATAAGGTAATTATTATGATAAACGGCGATTTTTCTTCATTAGGTACCTGTGACGTTTTTTTATTATTTAAAATCGATTCGTAATTTATAGCGTTTATCGTTTATTATTTTATTTTATACTAAAATAGTTATGTTTTTGTCCCTCCGTACGTGAATCTTAACTTCAATTCACTTCAAAATGAACGGATACAATCAACTCTTCACCACTGCCCACTCACCTGAGTACGTTAACCACTGCGGAGTGCGTAGCCGACAAGCTGCGGCATGAGCGTGATTGTTTAAATAATTGTTTACACACAGGTGATCATTCTCAATAATTTATATAACAATTTAAAAAAAATGAAGTACGAGGTACGTGGTGTGGGTGTGGGAGGGGCGCAGAGACATAAAATGTCCCTCGTGGTTGCGTACTTGTACGAAAGCTGTACATTTTATGTACAGTTTCTCCGAAAATTCGCTCTTATAGTCATGCTGCATGACTGGGGACTTTTTATCTCAGTTTGATAACCCCGAAACAGAAACACTGTACTGAGAGTGAGAGTTACACCGATAACCCGCACACAGATGGATGCCAATGCATAAGGGATCTACTAACATTCTCTGGCCTCCTGCCAGCCGTCTGACGTCATACGCTCGTGCGTCATAGGCTCTGACGTACTTCTTGGCCTCCTGCCAGCCGTCTTACGTCATACGCTCGTGCGTCATAGGCTCTGACGTACTTCTTGGCCTCCTGCCAGCCGTCTGACGTCATACGCTCGTGCGTCATAGGCTCTGACGTACTTGTTGGCCTCCTGCCAGCCGTCTTACGTCATATGCTCGTGCGTCATAGGCTCTGACGTACTTGTTGGCCTCCTACCAGCCGTCTTACGTCATACGCTCGTGCGTCATAGGCTCTGACGTACTTGTTGGCCTCCTGCCAGCCGTCTTACGTCATACGCTCGTGCGTCATAGGCTCTGACGTAATGGCCCGCCGGTCGCTTGTGTTCTGACGTGATCTGAGGGAAAGGGTGGATCAAGGGAACAAATTTTTCCCGTTTCAGTTTATGTGCCAAAGCAAAGACATGAAAATGTCAAAAACGAAGTAAATAGGTACCTAAGCCCAACTGTAATGTCAATTTTCTGACAATGAGTTTTCGAGTATAGTTTTCATACCTTTTTACTTAAGTACTTATTGCGATTTGAGACTGATAATGAGCTGTTTGCAAATAAAAAGTCTGATGACTACTTTATTACATCTTATTAATCTATTTTCAAGTTCCGATTCACAGTTGAATGTATTTTATTTAGATGGAAGTCGAAAAAAGTGAAAACGATGGAATGACGAAACCTGTCGACTACTGACTCAAGAGATACTGTCGACTTCTAACACATGTAGGTCGACTACCAGTGCAAAACCATGTGGACTACTGAAGAAAATGTTGGTCACTGGTGTCGACTACTAGAGCATTGGGATTTTTTACAAAACTTGTTGAATAATATTTCCCGCTGCCAGGTCTTTTAGGGAAGGATCTTGGGTACACTATGAACAGGTTTGCAATGAGAAAAAACTATTTCCCTACGTGGAAGGTAAGCTCAAAGTTCAAACTTCCTTTAACGTGTCGACTTCTGACGCATTACCTTACTACCATCTAAGACTGTTTCGTCTTTATATTGCAGATTAGCAAATTTATATTAATTTTCATCACGTGGAGTTAAATTTGGTTGAAATAACTTAGTCTACCAAGTTCAACCCGTGTGGCAATGGAACGAGATGAAACACCTCCCCCCCCCCCCCGTTGTGGCAAGGCATGTGCAGTTGTGGTGAGGGGGGGCAGATGTGGCGAGGGGTGGAGAGGGAGAGCATAAGGAAGACAACTCCCACCTTCCCCTCATCAAACACCTCCCCCCCACCACCCTCTCGCATCTCATCCCCTCATCAACCACCCACATCTGCCCGTATTCGTCTTCCTCACCCACTTCCACATTCACATTCACCCACAATTTAAATTGAAGCAGTTGTGGCGAGGTTGTGGGTGGAGAGGAAGAGACTGACTGTTTATTTTGTTGACCTACACAGAAATTAGGGCCATAAGTCCCCCTCTCTACCACTCTGGCAGGAAACGTGATTACACAAATACAAAGAAACAAAATTTCTTATAACTAAATGCTTGCATACGAGTCTGCAACACATTGGGACATTTTATGTCAATATTAATAATATCCAATCTTAATAAACCGTTCAGTAACAAATTACCTCAAGCAATTGATCACAAAACAAAAAACAAGCGGCAGTGTTCACTATATCTATTTATAACATAAAAATATATTTAAGTATGACATAAATACCAAGAACAAACATGCAAGAAATCCGGAATAATTCGAGAACTTTCTATCGAATGGAGAGCGATTTAGGACGGTGAAAACTACAGAAGTTTCATTTCCCTAGCAAAGGCTTGTTTGTAAGTGAAAATTATCGTAAAATGTAGGTAACGCTTTTTGAGGACACTTTTTCGTGACAGTTTTTTATTTAATGTGCCAAAGCAAAGACATAAAATGTCAAAATATAATATATAGGTATATAATATAATATAATATAATATCGAAAGCCGATATTCACCATAATGTTTCGATATCACGATAATATTGCATTTCCGATATCGATATAATATCGGAAATATCGAAACAAAAATATCGATAATATCGGAACATCCCTAGTTCCATCGGTATCGTAGAAATCATCCATTTCCGAAACCCGGCAATCGGATTCAAATAGAAGAAATCGAGAAAAACCAAAAACTGATAGCTGACCCAGACGAGTTAGAACGTTAATTTGTGTACAATCGAAGTATATGACCACAAACATATATGTTCAGAAGTATATGACCACAAACATATATGTTTGTGGTCATATACTTCGATTGTACACAAATTAACGTTCTAACTCGTCTGGATCAGCTATCAGTTTTTCGTTTTTCTCGATTTCTTCTATTTGAATCCGATTGCCAGATATATCTGCTTTTTGCAGGGGTTCTCAAAGATTTTACTATTTCTTCAAAACACGTTCGGAAAATTAAGACCGTTCAATATTCCATATCCAACTAAAACAGTGGATATTACGAGGGATAAACAGAATAGTCTTGTATCAATGGAATATGCCAGTTGGAAGCGGAACCGTCCGCTTGTCGGTTGGACGCATAAATACGTTCATCGGAGTTCTCTCGAAGAATTATAATCAACCTAAATTGCGCATTTGCATACATATTTAAGTGAGTTTTCTCAGAAACTGGGCGAAGCTTGTTCAGATCGCTCGCCGGCGCTACGCTAATTCTCGGGGAGTCAACCTCTCATTATTTTCGCCTCTCATAACAAATCATCGAGGTCCCGATTACTTTAACAGCCGCAGAGCCGCGTATTCCGCATCCTATGAAATGAAGGTGGTGGCTTTTATTCTTATTTATTGGTATTGATAGAACCACGATAGCTATGGATGGGTCCATGTATCAATCACCATTTTCACGGAGAAAATCCCAAAATCCTAAACTACTATAGTACTACTATAGAATCACTTGTGCTATAAAAGTATACTTTTATAGCACAAGTGATTCTATATAACTTTGCATTGGGGTTAGCTGGTTGGGAAAATACACTAATACCTTTATTTCTTTTTTCCAAAGAGGAGACAGTCTCCGATGTCATTAAAATATGAGATATGAACGCAGGCTTCTTAAACATTCAAATCCAGCTGCTATCCAGCTAATTGTCAACTCTCAACAAATTCGACGCCTGAAGACAACCAAGCCCCTAGACCATCTGTGCTGACAATGAGTGACGTGCAGTTTAAGTGCGGTAGAAGTTAATGAGCTCTCACCGCAAAAAGTGTTAAAATTTGTGAACTAAATAGCTTGATAGTTACCTGATTTATCATTGTAACTAGTTGTTATAACCTATTAGGTGTCTGAATAAACGCATTAAAAATGTTTTCCGAATTATTATTATTTATTCCACAATTTGTACCTCTAGACCGGGTTGTGGGGATCAAGGGAAAGTATAATAGGGGGGGGGGGGGGGGGCACGAAATTACTTCGACCAGCAATCATGCTCTTCCGGGGATGAAGTCCTAGTACCGTATTTACAAACTTAGTACCTACCCCTTAACCTACGGAACTGTGAGAATCACGTACGTAAGTTCGTTAGGTCGTCGTCGGTTACGTTCGTACACGTACGTGTACCATGATATAGCCCAGTCAATGTAGACACAAAAAAGGCGCATTTACAAATTTTAGAAATGCGCATGTATCTACAACTTTTTTTATAATATAGAAGAGTCGTATTATGTTGTTAGTAGTGTGTACCTGAATTTGCAACCCTGCAAACCGTGCGCTAACCTCGTGGTGCTTGGTAAACAACTAACTTTTGTATAGGTAGTTCAAGTTTTTGGCCAGAAACGTAGTTACGCAGCCTCGTGTCGAAAAACGTTGTACTTTTCTTGTTTAAATTATATGACATTCCCTAAAATTTCAGTGATAGTAAAACACCGCACACCAAGTAGAACCCGAGGTAGAGCTCTGCAAAAAAAGGCCATTTACGGTCATTTTTCTAGTCTTGTACCGGCCAAACTACTGGTCCTACAAAAGGTCATGACGGAAGAATTTGAAGACAATTTAATACGCTTCACTTTAAGACCAGAATGGTGCTTCTAAACCGAATAGTTTTCTCAAAAACCAAAAAGTGGGAAACGACTCACAAAGAGGTTTTATAATATGAAAACTTCTTTATGATATTATCATAGTCTTTTTATAATATATATACAATATGTTACATAATATACAGAACACTAAACTATACAGAAGGACGATCAATACAGAAAACAATAAACTGCTTTCAGAGCTTCCAGTCGACAATTGACCTGTTTCGCTTCTGTACAGGTACAGAATCTGATAAGTACTTGATTGAGTACGTCTTGTGGATTATTCTCCTCTCGAACCAAGAATCTGCGGTATTGAGCGGTAGGAAGACATTGCATCCCGTTCCCCTTGGTCTCATTCCCGCCTGATGCGTCAACTATGAAAATGATAATAAAATGTTAAACGAAATAAGAGACTTGAGAAGAATACAAGACAGTGGTTGCTGTGTGACCTTCCACTATTTTGCTCTTTGCTACACGTCGGTAAATCGAGTAAATTTTCTTCATCAGCCTGACATTAATATTGTATGAAAATTGACGCAAGCTACCTACTTATTTCTATTGTTGACGTTTGTTTATGCACTGTTTGTGTGGATGACAAATAAAAAATTTCTCTCTCTCTACAAAACAATCGAGCCATTAAGTCGTGAGACATATTTGGAGGCAATATAAAATACTGAGTCATATGGAATCAATAAAACCTACTACATAATACCATCCTGGACGTCAAGCAAGCAGCAAATATTTCCGTATGATGCTCGGAACGAAAATCGCTACAACAACTGGTCGATATTTAGGTGAGACTTTACGGCTCGCAAAGTAACAAACCCTCGAAGAGGACGAGGGTCTCGAAAGGAGTTTCGCCGAAGGAACAGGTGCGGTAGGAGGGCATTACCCGTGTAAAAGGCGAAATGGACCGCTGAAGGATGAGGACGGCCAACGGGACACGGCTTCTGATCTGAAGGAATCCGCCGAGGCAGGTCTGCTGAGTACGCCACCTGGCCACTTCTACTCCAACTTGCATCATTTAGCACTTGTTTTATTGGACGAGGAACTACGAGGATTTACGGTTCGAAAGGAAAAGGGCAGAGGCGAGAGACGGTACAGTTTGCTTCATCTTTTCAGCAAATTTTCGAAGTAAAGGAATGCTACTGTTCTGGGTCCAAAATGTTCAATACTCGAATTCCCGAGAAGTTTTTATACCATAATCCGTTTCGGACCATCCGGAATTCACTGCCGTAAGACTCCAAAAATCATATGTATATAATAGGTTTATGCATATTTCATTCCGACGATATCTCTCGATAGAATTGAGATAAAAATTTCATTTGCAGAAAAAAATCTGTTCCGGCAATCGAAAGGCCAAGTTCGTAGAGGGGCAGAGTCAGGACATTCTAAGGGGTGTTTAGAGAAGTTTATGGGGGGGGGGGGGGGATTACCCATAGGTCCAATCCTACAAAATTATCATTCATGAAATAATTAATCTGTCATTTAGTGATCTAGACAGAAGGGTGATCTGTACAAAGAAGATAATAAACCGTTGTGTCAAGAATTTTCCTTCTGCACGGTGGGGAAATACTGAAAAATTTGATCTTTCCCATGCTGCGTTATATGGAAATATCCCATATAATATATCGATATTCGAAGGTTAGCCACAACCACCTTCCCGAGGCAAATTCGACTCAGTAACCAATTATAGCGCCTCTGAAATTGGTTACAGAACCGAATTTGCGTCGGGAAGGAAATAAGAGGATCGTATTGCCCTCGATTCTCTTGAATTCGAGCCTTCACGATCGTCTAGAGTCCCTTGATTCAACCTCCAGGTCTAGGTACCCCCCTCACCATCACGAGGCACTTATATGTGCCACCCCTCACCTTCCAGAGTCAAATACGTGCCACCCCCTCAACTTCCCGAGTCAAATACGTGCCACCACATCAACTTCCCGAGTAAAATACGTGCCTCAATCGCCGATGTCATCTCCCGAACGCTCCCCTCGTCCCGAGCCCCTCGGACTCGACTCGGTTTCGGTTTATTTCATCTCCTATCGATCAATTCGACTTGAATACCCTCAAAACGCCGTTTTGACGGTTACGCGCGCTCCTTTGCCTTCCGCTCGCCTCTCAAAAACGTGAGATCAGAGTATTTGTCGATGAATTGTCCGCGTCTTCAGAGACTGCGGTCGCGCGTTTTCTCGTTATCGTTAACTTCGTAATCTTCTTTATTCCTCGTTATTCCTTGTTATCGTCGTGTTCTTCCGATCAAATACGATCGCGTGAGGTCCCGACGTTGACGAGTCGCCATTTCGCCCGATATCTCGCGGTTTTCTTCTCACAGTGATTGAGGCAGTAGCTCGCACGTACGGTCAGTCAGTCGCACGTACGTTCGAAAGAGGTTTCAATCCTGCTCCATGCAGCATGACATAATGAGTGAATTTTCAATATTTACTCAATGCGACATGACAGTATGAGCGAATGTTAGGGATTATTGAGACCAAAGCACCTTGAGTACGTTCATACCATGCAGCATGACATAATGAGCAAGTTATCGATAATATCATATTATGTCACATCATGCAGCATGCCATAATGCGCGAACTTTCGATATTATGCAACATGCGGCTTGACATAATGAGCGAATTTTCGATTTTTTTTTGTTTATTGTCTTCGCAATCGCCCAAGAACCCCACCACCCCCATCAAATTTGCTGGTGTAAGTTATTAAATAATAAAAGTTATTAATAACTAACAACAGTTTTGTAGTAATCTACACTACTTAATAATAATTAAAGAAAATGAAAATGAATCTATTCCTTCTAATAAACACAGTACAGAAACCCAATGGAGAATTGTGGAATTACCCCACTTTTTGGAACGCTGTTTCGTGCTAAATGGGGGAGTTGGAATTATTAGGTATCTATTTTAGTAAGATTATATTAGCATTTATTTTATAGGGATTTACAAGTTGGGGTTCAATTCGAAGAGATTATAAAGAAATGTCATGTTCTTCATCAGAGTCACATCTCAGAACTGGGTTTACTCTCAGAGTGGACTCCCGTAACCCATAAGAGGATACTGTTGGTGCATAAATGAAATCAAGCTGATGTTTATGGAGGTCCATAAGAGCGGATTTAATGTATAGCTGACTAACTGAGAAGACAGGAAAGATATGATATGATTATGATAATTCATAATACTAATTAATCTGTCATTTAGTGATCTAGACAGAAGGGTGATCTGCACAAAAATGATAGTAAACCGTAGCGTCAAGAATTTGCAGAGTGGTTTCGTGAACATTGTTATTTACTATAGCTATGTATTGTAGCCCTTTTCTGCCCAAGAGTGACTCAGTCGCCGTTTCGAAAACCTTCATGTCGAACAAACGGCAACTCCTCGAGCTCCGACTAACTTTTAAAGAGGTTTGCGGCGGGTTCCAGACTAAACAGAGACGACAAAAGCCACCTGAGCTACTCGTAACGTTAAAGCACTACTAAAGCTCTCATATCCACCCACACTCGAGACGCCACTCGAGACTCCACTCGCACTTACACTCACCTCACACGTCGCTAATGTGACGGTCTCACAGTGAGATCACGTTCCCGCAGTTTATTTTTCTGGGGCGACGGCGGAGGAGACCTTTTGGCCGTTGACCTCCCTCTAAAAAGTGTCCTAAAGCTCTGTGGACGACCAAGTACGTCAAAACAGTGCAAATCCGAGAGGAATAACCTCGAACATTAATTTGTTCGTGTTTATTTGAAGTTGGAAGTACTCTAGTTCTTGGAGTGATAGCAGGCGTACTACCTACCTACGTATCCGTTGTTACACCATTTTATAATCATTTTAAACCAACAATGACGCTGGAAGTAAGTAGCCTAAAACATCACCTTATTCTGGGTCTTGATCATTTTAGTTTTAGTTAGATGAGTTGTGAGGCAGTTATTCAGTTAGGCAAGGCTATACAGCCTCTCCTTTATTCTTGCTTAATTAATTTATTTGATTAATTATAACTTTGTTGATAAATAAATAAATCATTTATTAATAAATAATTAATTTATAACTTTATTAATTTGCATATTGCCTCTACAGGTCTTATAAACTTCAACAACAAAAATATGTGATATCCCCCAAAAAATACTCTTTGTCAAAATCCCCCTTCGCAATTATCATTCTACAGCAGCCGGAAAAAGTGACGATATCTACTTTCCCCTCCCACCCTTTTCCTTCCAACCAAAGAGATGTCCTAGACTGTACCAATTAAAAAAAAAATCTCCTCTTGGCGCCATGGCTTGGTGTTTTTATTACTACACGTCTACGTACATAATACCTTTTTCCGGCTGCTGTAGAATGGTATTTGCGATTTTTACACGGGATGTTTTTTGGGGGTTAAAGTGATTTTCAGAAGCTCTATATCTATTCGCAAATGACTGAATTGATGTTTTGGCAACCAAATAAAAACATCCATTCGCCCTCTTTCCAGGATATTTTATTGCTGGGATGTCCTGACGTTGGTTTCCGATCGATCATGCGATAAAGGTCGACCCCAGTCGAAAACGAAGCGAATCTTTGGAAAACATCGGAAAGGGACAGGGGAGCAGCGCGAGAGGAACTTCCCGTTATCAAATGAAGACCACATAAAAGTGATATTGGATCTGCAATTCATGGAGGAGGGTCACTACTTTGGAAGAGCACGACAGGAGATAATAAACCCCTTCTTCAAGATAGTGGAATATGAATAAATGAATTCTACCGTCGCCATCCTCAGGAGTAACTCATGGAGCTATTTAAAAAAAAAAAAAAAAAAAAAAATAGAAAATGCATTTGAATAATAGCGATGTAGATCTGAACAACGTGTTCCTGACGAAATTAATGGATACCGAATATGAAAATAGAATGTTCCACGGGTGGATATGCCATTTAAGACATGTTTGTTGAAATATAATTAAAAATAAGTTACAATTTTAAAGTGAATTATTGTAACACTTCTGGATTGAAGATTCAACAGCGTAAACTTGTTCTGATGGTTGAACATACTAACAGTATGCGCATTATTAACATGGAAAATGTTTTAGCCTTCACAAAACTGGCAAGAACCGTCCATCAATCCGTTAGGCTAATCTATTTCTACGCTAATCACACTATGAAGCTGTAATTTTGCATGTAGCTTCCTTAGGACTTCAACTTAGGCTAAAACATGTTATTCGCTCTATGAAGCTGAAAATTTGGTATGTAGCCTCCTTAGGACGAAGTCTTACACTTTGAGCAGATTTGGCATATAGCCCCCTTAGGGCTTTAACTTGACGCTGCTCAGGCCCAAGATCAGCTGAGTGGTTAAAACCTATTTCATGCTTATAGAAGTCTAGGGGGGGGGGGCAGTCTAGTTTTATAATCGAATTGTTTCTTGGACTTGGGTTTTGCAATTATCTAATTAACCACATAATGGTTTCACTGCTTTGTCGTTTTTACGGGTTTTTCGCTCGATAGTTCTATGACTTTCTACTCCTAGATATTCTCGATAGCCCTACTCCTTTCTTGTTTTCCTTTCATTTTTTTTTACATGTGCCTTTTAATTACGGATCCTTTAGGTTATGGGCCCAGCACGCCTCCACTGCGTCTGACCCTTTCTCGAGTTCTACATGAATTTCTATCGAAAGATGTGTCACCTCTTGTCATATGTGAAGACAACCAGTGTTCGGTTTCTTCTTGAAGGACTTGGTTAGTGACAAGAAGATTGTTCCAGTAAATCCCGACTGATGAACAGATAGCCAATCCTCTTACGAAGGCACGCTCTCCTGTGAAATTTTTCAAATTGCGTGATTCGCTAGAACTAAGTACCTACCTACTGCCTGAAAATGATGTATTTGTATTTTGCGCCACCAGTTTTGTATTTTGGTTTATTATCTTCGATAATGAACCATTGGAATCGACCAAAGAAACATTTTTTTAACCCCCCTCAAAATTTGTTGGTTTACGTTTCAAGATACCACGTAGTCCGAAAATCGAATTAAAAAAAACTGCAAATTATTGACACAACGGTTTATTATCTTCTTTATGAAGATCACCATTCTGTGTAGATCAGTAAATGAGTATTAGTATGAATGATCATTAATTATTACTAATTTTATCAAGTAGTGAACATTATTATTAATTATTGTCAGTTATTAATAATTTTTATTAATTAATAATGTATAATTTGTTTGCTCATGGTAATAATAATAAATGGGTTTGACCGACCCTCGACATCCCTCAACCTCATTCTTACTGACAGTCAACAAATCACACACACTTATTATTAATAACTAACAATAGGTAATTAATATTAATTTTATTAATAATACCTATCTATTAATAATATTATTATGTCCGGTCTGGTAGTTTCATCTCAAAGTGAATGTAGCAGTGCATGATTTTTCTTCGTTCATCACGATTCGCCACTGAAGGTCCATTCTTGGATGTTATCGAGGCGAAGCTGGAGTTTGGTGGCAAATCGTCAACATGAGGGTGAATCGTGAGGCGGCCTGTAGGTTAAATGTTCATACTCCATTATATTATATATTATATTGTAATATATTCCTGAATCAGAAGTAGCATGGTATTTAGTAGTGCAGAAATATTATATTACTCAAGTCCCTTTCTCAGCCAGACTTCACCATTACCCCAGGACTAAACACGTTTCCTTTACCTGCCTATGACTAAAATCAGACCAAAATCAAGTTTGACTAAAATCTGACTATGCTGTTCAATCAGGCATTAAGGTTGCTCCATTTGGAGGATGGCGAGCGAAACGCAGATCAAAAGCGTCCAACTCAACAAAACAGAGCTCTTTGATTGATAACCAATGCAGTTCATGAGGAATTCAGTCACCCTTCGTGTACTATGTTTCGTGGAATATGTTTCAAACAACAAACATGAACCAAAGTTACCAAATGAAATTATCTTTGTCTGTTTGGAGGGTTGTAGGAGGTGGTAAGAGTGGTTTAATAAGCCATCTTCAGGGGTAGTTTCTAGAAGGAAACTACCCCTGAAGATGGCTTATTAAAGCCGAAAGCTCGGAAAAACTTCTCCTTTTCTTACCACCTCCTACAACCCTCCAAACAGACAAAGGTTTTTCAACCAAAGGAGGTTATGAACAATACAGCAAAATGAAATTATTAAACCTCAGAGTGTCTGGATTTATACCCCACTGCCAATTTATTTCAAATAAATATTTAACATGTTCAACAACTGCTATGTTATCATTTGGAAAGAGAAAACTGTCCGACAGCGGTGTTCGGCCTTGTGAGACCTTTACGAGAACAATGACGCGATTTGTCGTCAATCAGTCGAGACACGCATTTTCACAAAGCGACGAAAAATCTTACTGTCCTCATCCACCTCTTCTCACGCCTCATAAATAATACAATAGGCGGAAAGCCGTTGAAATATTATCACAGTCACAACAGATCTTCCTTATGTGCAAAGACATGAGGACCTCACAAGTCCGCTGTTTGACATGATCTTATTTTTAGATCATTAGACCATAAGATCGATCTTCTATCGGGATTCTTTTCTGAATTTATTGGGCTTTTTTTGTACTCGTACTTTGTCAACTTTACCGCTGTTATCCGTGGAATGGAAGAAACGAGCTAAATATTATTTATAGTCGTTTTAGAAGTGACTTTTACACCTGCAGGCTTTAATATGCTTCAAGGTAGGTTTGATAATGAAATCTGTCGATCATTTGTGAACAGCTCTGACAATTCAAGTTAAAACAATCAGGTAGATGTTGAGTACGGGCCAATAAGCACCACAATGAGCTTTCAAGTCGGTTCAAATCTGTTTCGATGCCGTTTTGAAGAAAACAAACTGCGACTTTGTAAAAACACCTTTTAAATCACACCTTCAGAAATGCCTTGATGTAGGAGTAAACAAGACCGTGAGAATTTACATCGAGACCAGCCCAGAACGTAGAATCAAAAGGCGTTGGATTCATATTGAATAGGGAATATGTAGGAGAAAGACGAATAATGTTTAGATGCACGCCTCCAAATAGGTAAGACCAGCGCCAACCGCTCGACCTGCATGATAAATTCTGTAATGAGCGTGTCGAGTGATGAGGAAGGACAGAGTAGGGGAAGGGGGAGGGGTGAGTATGGTAATTGCTACGACTTTGCCCTAATTACAGGTTGGTAGGTGTGATTGAGAATGGAACCCGTTTGATTGTGGCGTCCCTCCTTGAATTCATATGGGCGCATTATCTTAGGAGACGGCCGTTGTTTGCATAAAGGTCACCCTCCTTATTATTTTCCTCCTCCGAGCCTCTTCTTCCTCGTTTTTTCAAGTTCATACCCACTTTGAACAGTGAAACTGAGGTTGAAAACACGGGGTGGGCAATATTCCCGCCCATCTCCAGGTCTATACGGTGCTGCGTTTATATTATTTCGTATAATCAACAGACATTCGGGTTCTACTTTGATATTTGGCGTTTGATGAAGAGGAATGGAAGGCATATAATGGTGGCAATAACCATCGGGATGGCGACGAGGAGGATCCGAGTGTGAACGGGAGGGCTGATTGTGCCGGGGACGTGAACCTCTGGGAACATGCATAAGAGGGTTATGGCTACAGAGGAGTTCCTCAGGCTGAGCTCATGAACGTGGGCTGCTGAAGTGAGAGCCAGAAGAGCGACTTCTTTGGCCGCTATTAACAGTTTCGCATCTTGGAGAACGACTGCTGACACCAGATTTTCATCCAAGCTTGTGTTACGAGGCACCTGAAAAAGGGAGTCGATGTGAGAATACTGCCAGGTTTATTTCAACAGGTACCTGTACATCATTAGTTGATACTGCGGGTCAAATCCGAAATTGCTACTCATCATGGGACAATGCGTTATGACGAGTATCAAACCATACGAAAACTAGTCGGGATTTAGTACCTACGAGACGTTGGAATCTCTTATTAAATAAGAGATTCCAACGTCTCGTAGGTACTAAATTTTATTAATCTTTTCAATGTGAAATTGTATAGTCACTTTGTAGTGGGGCATCCACGGTCTAGCGCCGGTGTATACTGGCCACAATGATACGTCGTTTACATGGCCGTATTCGGACGAGTAATCCATCCATTGTCTCTTCTTTCTATCCGAGAAACCACGTTAGTTAGGACGAGTTTATTTAGTAAATAGAGTTATCAAGGAATGTAGCTGGTAACGTGTAAAATATGATGTTGAAATATTATCACATTTCTTCCTTATGATTTCGGATTTCAGATCTTCCTTATGATTTCAGATGAGAACATCTGAAGTCCGCTGTTTGACAAGATCTTATTTTTAGATCAATAGACCAAAAGCTTTTCTATCGGGATTCTTTTCTGAATTTATTGGGAACTCGTACTACTCGTTTTTTTTTCACCCAGTAATTAGAGCTCCTCTGCGAGCTCCAGCGTTAGGCTTTGCATTACCCAGGCACAGAAACCGGGACCTGATAGCAGCCACTCTTTCATGGTGCTTTTGGTCCAATGATGACATACTGTAACCCAGTTTTTGGTCAGTGTATCCGCCTCCTCATTCCGTTGCAGCCATGAATGCCCCAGCACCCATACGAAGGTGACATTCCTGTCCAATATGTTGTCCAGGGCATTCTTCCAGTCCATCACAACCCGTGATGTTATTACTGAAGAGGCTAATGCCTTCAATGCGGCTTGGCTGATAAGTGTGTAAGTACAATGTAAGTCGTATGCTGACCAACAGATACGAGGCGTGGAGGCGCACCTTAAGAAATAGTTGATCGCCTATACATCTTTCAGTTCAATCCGACTGCCAGTTCAAGTAGCCGTCAGTTTAACCAGATCTCACCTGCTGTATAAAAGCGTGTCCAGCGTGTGTTGAAGCTCCCAGGAAATCAAAGAGTACATCTGCCGCCTTTTGGGCCCGCCAAAGTCCTGGCTGAGCCTCGCTAGAACTCTGGCCGCCCACTCTGTGATGGCCGTCAGCCTCACGGACAAAGTCCCACGAGGGGGATCCGAGTCCCAGATCATGGAACCGACGTTCAAACCTGCAAGCAGACTAAATAGTCCAGGAGCCATGTACATTCTACCTAGACTCGATTCCAAAGTTAAAGAAAATTTGAGGGATTGTTTGAGGATGTTAGAAGGTATGTTTGGTGAGTGTTCGAACTCGAGGACACTGAGCTCTTTACGGAGGGGCAAGATTACGCAATGGGTAACCAAAGCCTGACTGCGCAGAACTGGAATAAGCAACAGTGACCCCAGTGACAGAGAGACTCAATCACATCTAATCCTCGACTGCCCAAAATATACACAAGATCTAAACTTCATGTTCAACGGCTTACCAGACATCATACTCCAAACTATCCTCCGAGCAAACGACATTGCCTTCAATGAAGCTTTTATACCTTTCTGTGCCATATAGACATTAAATTTTAGGTTACCTACATACCTACCAATGGCTGTATGGAATAAAATTCAAAAAAAACTGAATTCTTTGTCCACTATAACTTTACCTCGAAACCGGTACTGAAATCGCAATTTTATCTGAATGTTACTCTTATAGAAAACGTCAATAGACCAGCTCTCTCCATCGTGGTCGTACAGTCCCGCCTTACCGATCTGTCTAGGGGGTCATTCGTGAGCTGTCCTTCCCTCAGAAGGGAACCCTTGTAGCGGAGGTCAGATCTTTATAAACATCCATCATCCCGAAAAATCCATTAGCCTGAGTAACCTCAATCGCTCTAGATTGGTAATTTCGTCCCACAAATACCCAAAGGATCATTAATTCGTATTTAACCTTTTTCACACTACCTGCACGTAGTTACTACTTAGTCACTTCTAGTTTACATCTTTATTAATAGGTACCTCAAAAAATACCATACAGACCTTGTCCTTGGGTTGAGTTTTTAGGTTTCCGTTTCCAATCCTCCAAGTAACGTTCGGGGCGGGGCTTGCTGATATAAACTTCGACCTGGACAAATCATTATACAACGGAAAGTTTACTAATTCCTCATCACATTCATTTAAAGCGATTCAGCAATTAGTGTTCAAACCTGGTTGACAGCGAGGAAGACGTCAAAAGCAGATAAGAATTTCCTCGTCGTGCTTTGGACCCAGTAGTGGAAATCAATTTCTGCATACGGTAAGAGTCGCCCAACCAGCTCCAAGTCGCCCGTTTTATTAAAGTAATCCTGGAAATCGAATGATGGAGTTTCTTACTGAGTTGGAGGACGAACATCTATTGATACAGACTGTGGAATCATCCTGTTAATCATCCTATTGAAAGCGGCAGTTTGTCAACTACTGGATGATTTGAAGTACTATATATTATTATTTGTAATGGCGCTTCAAGTATGGAGAACGTGTGTTTTCCATTAATCAAGAAATGGAGAGATCTAGAAACATTAGGTGATTTATCCATATTCCATAGTGAAGTTAATGAATGAATCCACAAGAGTAGGTACAGTTGCCTTCAGTCCCCTTCCATACAATGATGATGTCATCTACGGATCCTATACCAATAAAGGAGATAATCTGATTTACATTTTCGGAAAATTTGATTCTCAGGAAAATCCTTGTAGATATCCGCAAGCAATAAGAGATCCCATGGCAAAACCAGTGGAAATAGACGATTTTTCAAATACCTAGGTACTCTTGTTTTTCTTTATGACATGAATTTTCACGATTTCGTCTTGAGTGATGCAGTTCGTGTCCATGTTATGTACATATTACGTATTTGCTTCACTAATTTAGTGTTCGAATTTTCTCGAGTTCATCATCCACGAATTACAATCGAACGAATTTTGTCATTATTAGGCAATTTCGCGTACCCACCTCGAGCATGATGGCCAGAAACGGAGGAGACGATCTTCCCAAGAAGTACACCCTGTTTTCCGGCGGAACGTGTCCGTACTCGTCCACCAGCCCAGCGAGGTTCTCTAGGAGTTCCCTGGCCGATACGACCATCCCGGAGGACACGAGGCCCTGATACAGCCACCAACTTTCCCCGTAGTCTAGTGACTTGGTCGAGCCGTAGAAGGGATGACGAGTTGGGAGCGTAGCGTGAAGACTTCTTGTCATTCTCGCCTCCTCTGTCACGTTATAGTAGCACTGAGTCCACTTTCGGTTGAGGACTTGTAGAAACTCCAACGTGATCGGGTCATTGATACTGGTTTGAAAGGGAAGCTGTAAAAAAAAAAAAAAAAGATAAAATCGATATCGATAATATATTATGACGTCTTCTAACACAATCCCCGGAACCCTGGGCTCATTTGACTTGGAATCACTAGATGTAGCTATTTCATACAAGTCAATCCTACTAAATCAATTCTACTGTAAAATGAATCCAACTTGTCCGTAAAAATACTCTAAAGACGCGGAGACATCCACAGACTATAGACTTCCACAAGTTCAGGCAATTTGTTGCTTTGGACATGGATATGTCTATGGGCTGGGGGTCATGTGTTTTGACATGGATATGTGTAATGGCTGGGGGTCATGTGTTTTGACATGGATATGTCTAATGGCTGGGGGGTCATGTGTTTTTTTTCATTCAACCCAATTGGCAGATCAAAATTTGTAACGCGAGACCAATAAACAAATTTGGTAATTAGACTGCAAGAATGAAAACAGAACGTACGAAATACAGCAACTTTTTCTGTCTCCCACTTGTGGAGAAACAAATCTTCCACTAAATTTTGGTTTCCCAAGGATTAGATTTAAGGGCCACTCAGCTGATCCTGGCCTTATGCTGCTTAACGTGTAAGTCAGAGATTTTTTTTTTTTTTTTTTTAACATTTTTATTGGCGTCGTAATATAATACATTCAGCCTACTGATTATAAATTAAATTAACTGATTGATAAAACAATGAAAAATGTTCAATTTACGTAAATTTAAACAAAAATAATTTCAAACTTTGTGGTTGATGTCCTGGAGGAAACTGTAAAGTGCTCGGTATACTGTCCAGTTCTCTGATGCTACTAGGGAGTCCAAGTTGAACGGGGCTTCGACTTGGGGGGTTATATTTATCATCATGTTCTGTCTTCTGTCATCGTATGTAGGGCATATGAGAAAAATGTGTAAGTCAGAGATCAAAAGGGCTGAACGCACTTGCCTCATTGCCCATTTCCACAGCCTGTGAACCCTGCTTCAGTCCTAAGGAGCTACATAACATACTATTTCAAGTTTCTACTACCACGGGAATCGCCTAGATTTCTATAAATTATTTGGTATTTACTTACCAAATTATAGTTAACAAAATATGAAAACTGTTACGCCCAGCTCGTACAGTCACAGAGTTATGGTAAACAGGAAAATGTTCGGAAAATTGAGAGGTTTGAACGAGTGGTGAACGAGTTTTGTAAGATAAATTTCCGTAGCAAGGGTTTGGTTGTAAGCGGAAATTATTATAAAATCGGAAATAGTTTAGGGTACCTAAGTGAAGAAACATGTTCCGTGTTAAAATGAAACTCCAAAAACTCTGCAAATTCTTGACACAACGGTTCATTATCTTCTTTGTACAGATCACCCTTCTGTCTAGATCACTAGGTCTAAATGTCTACATCCTAAATGTTAGATTAATTATTATTATCAATTATCACTAATTATTAACAATTTTATCAAGTACCTAGTGAAAATTATTATAATTTATTGTTAGGTATTAATAATTCGTATTTACTATTAATAATAATTATTATTAATTATGATTAAGTAATACGATATAATTCTAGGGTTTTTAATACTACGTCGGTAATAATTTTTCTATAAAAGAAGTACCTACCAACAAACATTCGAAATTACCTTCATTTCCGTAGCACGAAACGCACCTCAGAACAACAAACTCGACATCACTTAAGCCATATGATGTTCCAAAGAGCTTGTTAGTATGAAAATGGACCTGTATTTCAACAGTTTGATTCACGATCGGGTTGTGAGGCACAATCTTTGAGCCGTCATTGTGAACGAACGGCTGGTCGTACAAAGCTGCGGATGGTCTTAAAAAATTCTACGGAACAAACTCTATCTAAATATGAAATAAAAAACATACCGTTTGATGGGAATTTTTCGAGATATGGAATTTTCAAAATTTCAAAATTCGTTTTGAACCCCTTCCCCTTGACCTAGGGTTATGAAAAGTTTCGTGGATCATTGTGGGGCTGGTCCAAACCCAGAAACCAAATTTCGTAATTTTAACTCAACGCTAACTGGGCAAAGTGCCTCGGACGGCGGACGGCGGACGGCGTACGGCGGACGGCGTACGGCGGACGGCGTACGGCGGACGGACGGATTTTTTTTTATTCGATTTTCTGAATCTACGTATCTTGAAACGTAAACCAACAAATTTTGAGGGGGGGTTAAAATTTTTTTTTCTTTGGGCGATTCCAATGGTTCATTATCGAAGATAATAAACCAAAATCAAAAGAACAAATAGTCGGCGTACAAGGAAAACCCACTAAGTCCATTTTTGCACAAAATGAGATTTAGCTTTATTTAGGCCTCTATGGATGCTCTCCAGGGTTTAAAATGGTCCCCAACCCCATAAACATTCTCATTTATTTAATAAAACATGGATGCCTAAGAAGAAAAACATCAAACAGTAAACAGTCTTCTTCGTCCAACACTAAACCTTTCGCGCACACAAGCTTTCCACATGGTGCTCTAATTTGAGAAGAGCAACTGTTGGTTTTCTACAATCTTTTGTCGACTTTTAGTTGCCAACTTTCGTGTTTACGCGCCTCATGTGGTATTCCATTGATAATGAAAACTTCCAATAACGAAATCTCACCTTGGCGGACCAATCAGGAGGTGAAGCGTTCTCGGAGCTGGAACGGTTGGCAAAATTTTGTCTTATAAAGTCCTTGAGGACATCTCTCCCGTCCGTCCCGGAGAGTTTCAATTTCGGCCGGATTTCTCTGTACCTTGAAGAAATGATCTGAAGAGAATAGAAGCTGGGCATATCTCAAAATTATATATGTATTAAGTGTATAACAGATATAAGTACAAACAGTGTATAACAGTGTAAATATTCGTCTAAACCTGAACTCGACGATTTGCTTTGATCCACTGTGCTCCACATTGCTTTCCAACCAACCAAGGAAACGGAAGCTTTGAGAACCTTGTCGAATGAATTTCAGTCTGGTGAAGCATCTGAGGCTGAGCCCCAAGTACTTTGGGAGATACAAAGGGAAAGACTTGAGCACTTAGTGCTATAAGTCAATCTCATAACGCGTACCTATATTCATATTTCCCTGGGTGATCTTTATAATTCCAAGTATCCAGTAGCGGTGCGTGGGCTCTGAAAATGGTGGGCCACCAAATTCGGAACACAAATTGAGAGCTTTTTCTACAAAATACCTGTAAATGTTTCCCAACAGGAGTCTTCTTATGAGAAATGGGTGTATTTTAATCAACCGCAGCTCTTAGCAAGTCAGAATGTGAGCTCTGTGTTCACAGCAGTTCTGACCAGTACCTACTCGGGATTACCAGAAGCTATAGCTTCATACGAGGAGGTGGCGGCGGGGCAATTGAAATCAGAAAAATTAGCAATCATTTCCTTCTCTATTGACAACATCGTCAAAGCATTAAGTCTCTCTTGGGTAATAGTTGATCGAATAAACGTTTTTATTCTTTTAAGCGTAGAAAAACAAAGCTCAGCTTTTGCAGAAGTCATTGGAATTGTAATCAATAATGTTAGTAGTTTCTCATTTTCAGAATAAGTATCAACTAAGTTATTGTTGTGCAAAAACAACAGAAATCCCTGTGAAATGAGTAAAATCGGTTCTCTGATAAATTGTCACCAATTCAGTTTTAAGTTTCCGAGATTCTAGGATAGCGTAAGCAGTGACCGTGTTTTCAAAATCTTCAGTTGGAAAACATTTTGAAAAATTCGGAAAACTTGCAGTATCAAGCAGTTTGGAAGCTGCCAAATGCCCCCTGAACGAATAGCTGCCTCTAGCTTGAGCTAGGTATGATAATATCACAAACCTCCACTGCAGTACTTATCTGTGAATGTTGACGTTGATCAATCCACAAGACCACAGACAGGACACAACGCACTTAATTACCACAAAAAAATCCAAATCTGTCACGGGAGCTCGAATTCAAATGGGAACATACAAAATTATAACCTAAGCAGCATGGAAGAAGCGGCTTCTTCCATGCCTAAGCAGAAAACTGAATACTCAACAGAAAGTTTTACTATCGAGATGACAAGATGAATTGAAACGATCGAATCGATTGTGAACACAAACGATTTTTTTATGGAAATGTGGCCCGGGCCGGAACGAGGCGTGGCTTACCGAATTTTTACTCTACTGAGCATGCGCAGGCAGGCCACTTCGTAAAGCGTCGTGTCGGTTTCCATGCCAACACCCGGTCCCCGGCCCCTGGAGCGTAGGTTTCGATTTCGATTGCAAAACATCGATTACTGTCGATATATTCTGATAGAATGATCGAATATCGTTCTTCTTCTTCTTCTTCTTCTTCCCAGTTACTTGTCTTGGCCGCAGCCATGCTGGACATAGGTTGGGACAGAGAGAGAGAGAACTCTTTGACTTCGTGAAAATGCTAGGTGCAGTATACGGAACGATATTCGAATGCCAACTGGGTGGCATATTTTTTTTGTCGAGTTTTTTGTGTTTCTGGATGCCGGGGCAGTGGCCCAAGTGGCCTTATGGACGCAACGCCCCTGCAAGTATCACTATTTGGTCATTATCAGTATTTATGTGAAAGGTGTCCAAAAGTGTTAGCTAATGAACGCTATCTTTCACAACATACACCTCGCCCAAGCAGCCAGGTTTTCTGGTGTTACCACTGCAAGTTTGAAACGAAATTTAAAAATACCCTACAGCGTTCCTAAAAGGAGGATAGTTTAGTAAGGAGTTTTATTACACCGACACCTACTTATCAATGTGTCCGGAGGGTAATAATTGGTACTTAATATAGACTGGTATAAAATATAGAAGTTGCCAACTGTCTCACCTCTGGTGATTTTCGTGCTTGAAGTTCTAAGAAGTCCCGTGGATGTTTGAAAAGCTCGTGTACCTGCAGGTGCAAGATTTCATATCAATAAACTTGGTACTTATCTGACGAGCGGTACCAAGAACGAAAATGTAATTCTTTATTAGACTCATTGTGTCTACTATCCACCTGCGCTCCTTTGAGTCACACTTGCGATCGCGGTGCGGCAAACTGCCGCTGATTTCTAAATTATAATTTTCTATTGGTTTTCTTCAATCCACTAGCACTGTAGTAACGAACTTAGGTCGGTGGACTATCTATTATAGGCTACATACAGTAGCGGTGCGTGGGCTCTGAAAATGGTGGGCCACCAAATTCGGAACACAAATTGAGAGCTTTTTCTACAAAATACCTGTAAATGTTTCCCAACAGGAGTCTTCTTATGAGAAATGGGTGTATTTTAATCAACCGCAGCTCTTAGCAAGTCAGAATGTGAGCTCTGTGTTCACAGCAGTTCTGACCAGTACCTACTCGGGATTACCAGAAGCTATAGCTTCATACGAGGAGGTGGCGGCGGGGCAATTGAAATCAGAAAAATTAGCAATCATTTCCTTCTCTATTGACAACATCGTCAAAGCATTAAGTCTCTCTTGGGTAATAGTTGATCGAATAAACGTTTTTATTCTTTTAAGCGTAGAAAAACAAAGCTCAGCTTTTGCAGAAGTCATTGGAATTGTAATCAATAATGTTAGTAGTTTCTCATTTTCAGAATAAGTATCAACTAAGTTATTGTTGTGCAAAAACAACAGAAATCCCTGTGAAATGAGTAAAATCGGTTCTCTGATAAATTGTCACCAATTCAGTTTTAAGTTTCCGAGATTCTAGGATAGCGTAAGCAGTGACCGTGTTTTCAAAATCTTCAGTTGGAAAACATTTTGAAAAATTCGGAAAACTTGCAGTATCAAGCAGTTTGGAAGCTGCCAAATGCCCCCTGAACGAATAGCTGCCTCTAGCTTGAGCTAGGTATGATAATATCACAAACCTCCACTGCAGTACTTATCTGTGAATGTTGACGTTGATCAATCCACAAGACCACAGACAGGACACAACGCACTTAATTACCACAAAAAAATCCAAATCTGTCACGGGAGCTCGAATTCAAATGGGAACATACAAAATTATAACCTAAGCAGCATGGAAGAAGCGGCTTCTTCCATGCCTAAGCAGAAAACTGAATACTCAACAGAAAGTTTTACTATCGAGATGACAAGATGAATTGAAACGATCGAATCGATTGTGAACACAAACGATTTTTTTATGGAAATGTGGCCCGGGCCGGAACGAGGCGTGGCTTACCGAATTTTTACTCTACTGAGCATGCGCAGGCAGGCCACTTCGTAAAGCGTCGTGTCGGTTTCCATGCCAACACCCGGTCCCCGGCCCCTGGAGCGTAGGTTTCGATTTCGATTGCAAAACATCGATTACTGTCGATATATTCTGATAGAATGATCGAATATCGTTCTTCTTCTTCTTCTTCTTCTTCCCAGTTACTTGTCTTGGCCGCAGCCATGCTGGACATAGGTTGGGACAGAGAGAGAGAGAACTCTTTGACTTCGTGAAAATGCTAGGTGCAGTATACGGAACGATATTCGAATGCCAACTGGGTGGCATATTTTTTTTGTCGAGTTTTTTGTGTTTCTGGATGCCGGGGCAGTGGCCCAAGTGGCCTTATGGACGCAACGCCCCTGGCTACATATAAAACAAAGAGTTTTGTACCACTACGAAAGTAATACGAAAGTACCACTAATCAATGATTTCATTTGCAAGATTTTGGTGATTGAAGCAATAGAACAGTAACTAGCCTGAACGTCGTGGAGAAGACGGCCATAGCAGAATATGGACGTTTCGCAATCATCATTCTTCTCTCCTACTGCCTGCTTGTCGATGATTATAATTGATAATACGAAAAATTTTAACAAGGCCAACATTTTATCAAACATCAGAGTTGGACTTGTATGTTGTTGATACGATGGCAACATGTCACTCCCCACCTGAATTTCAGTGACAATCACTATTGTAGATCATGTGTCTAATTGTAGGTAGAGCTGTTGCAATACTACAAAATGTATCGATGTTACAGGATGGAACGTAAACTGTATGTCGGTGCAGTGGCGGCTTCTGCTCTGAAACTCATGGGGGTGCACATACTCGTGGATCAATGGGGGGCTGGCGCGAAGAGGACGGGAGAGGTGCTTTTCTCAGCCAAATACAAATTTCAGCTATGTGTAAATGGGTTAAATCTTGTAAGCTTTCTCACCTTCAACGCGACATATAGACATGAAAAATGTTCTCCATTGGCCGGCGGGTATTAAATACCCAATTTTGTGGGGTTGTAGGAGGTTTAGTGATATAAAAAATGTGAGAAAAACCTTCGTTCGAGCTTTTGGCTTTATTAGGCCATCTTCAGGGATTATGAGTCCCAGTCTCTGCTTACGGTCCACTTGTTAAATACAAACTAGTCAGGTCTTAAGTCTAAATCTAACAAGTGGACCGTAAGCAGAGACTGGGACGAGGAGAATACTCATAATCCATGAAGAAGGCCTAATAAAGCCGAAAGCTCGAAGGTTTTTCAAATTTTTTGTATCACTAAACCTCCTACAATGGGGACAAATACCCGCTGGCCGCATATATGCCGAGGAGGAATGCACAAAATGTTAACCAGTGAAATAATCATTAAAGGAGTAAACCGAAGAAATGTATGTTATTGTTGAAGCTGAAATGTATATCTGCCCAGCAAGAACCAACGTGGAGGTGAAAGCAACTCTTGCCAGGGAAGGGAAGTAAAGAGGATGGGAAAGGAGAGGTTTATGAGGAAAGGGGTTGGTCATCATTGAGGGAAAAATGGGGAATAGTCGTGGTTTTCTGCTAAATCACTTATGCCATCTTTAACCCAAGCCTCATTTCCATTATTACAAAGGACGCAAAAAAGCAATATAATTTGTTACTCACCTCACATCGGCAAAGCCAATCTACAACTACAGTTACAACACGAATCTGGACGATTTTTCATTTTCAATGTTTGCTGAAGTCCAGGAAGTGATGACAAAGGACATCACGAATCACGAAGTCTTATCTTCCCCTGATAAACGGGAATAGTTGAGTTGGGTGTACTCTACTGAATTATTCATCGCTGGAAAACAGAAAATGGAGGATGACTAGACAAGAAAACAACAGACAAAACCGCAAAAACGAAAGTTACTCAAGTTATTGTTGCTCCTCGTGAGAATTTTAGCGCTCTGATTGGTCAATCCCACAGGCAATCAACGGGACCAGGACGGGACCTGTACATATTTGTGCAGTGGTTGAAGATTGAGTAGGACCTCCAATGCTGCAGTTGGGTTCTCACTCATTGCTCCTGTTATGCTCTGGCATGCCAGCCGATTGAATTTTTTTCTAGGAGCCTCTGAGCCTGCAGCTGCATAGTTTTCGTCCACCATACTACTGACCTACTTTATCAATGGTCTTACGACCTGAATAATATGCATAATATACATATTATGTAGCCAGGTAGTCATCTTCATTGAAAGGTGTATACGATCACAGCCACCAAAAAGACATATGCAGGGTTTTTACAGTGTAGTTTATGTGATGCGTACAACCGAAAGAAAACAGATACTTGTCAATGAAAACAAACTTGGGTCTATTTTGAATTTATTCAAGAAATGAAAAAATTGCAATGAAATTTCTTTACATGAAACTACTTTATAAATTACATAATAATCATAAGGTATAAAAAGGTAGGCAATTAAAAAAATTGAACATCGTGCAAGCGAAACATCAAAGAAAAAAGGGCGATGAATCAGGTAGAATTATGATAAATACAGGAACAAATTTGTTCCTGTATTTATAATTTATCTTATTTATAATTGAATCAAGTTTCACATGAGTAGGTACTTCACGATTTATTCATTTCATCTCGTGACTGCCACGATACAACTTGTATTGCGGGAGGTAGGTATCCGAGGATCCAATTAAATGAACCTGGGAATACGCTATCGTTCGCCAAGAGTATTATTTTGTAATACAAGCCCCTGTGGGTTGGTGAATTGTCATATTTGAATGGGATGTTGACAGGTGGATATCGTTGTAGACGTACGATTTAAAAGAACATCAAAACGATATGTACACGAGTTTGTCAGCTGGAGGTAAGAATATTTGCACACGCTAATTAATATGTAACGATTGGTGAATGTAATATTTGGACAAAAACTATAAAACATGGATATTTACAGAGGAAATGTTACTATTTCTGTTTTTTTAGGTGGCGAGAGTTAGGGTGATTTTACGGCTTTGTCATGAAGCAGCAAATGATGGAGCAGGCAGTGGTGATGGACGGCGTGGACAGCTGCCGGTTTAGAATTTGTCGACGAGCTGAAGGATGTGTTGCTGCTCCATTTCTTTCCAGTCTGAATCTCCGTCGTCGCCGAGGTTACCGGCGTATTCTGAAAAAAATAAGAAATAAAATGTTGAACGGTCTAGTCATCGATTATGGATACGAATCACTTATCACTCCCCGACTACCAAATAGTCTTGTAATAACAGATGGCTGAATCTTGGTAAACCAGTTTCGAGTAGTGGGTAAGCCAAAACAATAAGTGCAGTTTCAAAGGGCGATTACAAAACAAAAACGTAGCTACTTGGAAGTAGGTGGTTTGATTTATTAAATGTCATGCATCGCCCCATTTTAATTACTTAGGAGAGTCCTTATGAAGAGTCCTGGGAGCTAGCACACTCTGTGTCAGGAATTACGGTCTATGAAGTAGCAAAATGGTTTAGAAAAAATTGTCTCGCCATGAACTTTTTGAAAACTAAATACATTACCTTCTCGATAAATAAAACAGGACTTCCTAATGTCTCTAAACTTAATGTGCACAAAGAAAACTGTGATGCAGTAAGAAACGTATGTAGTTGCATGGAAATACAAAGGCTGAATTCGATAATATATCTCGGAGTGCACTTAGATCAACATCTCAAGTGGAAGGATCATTAGCAGCATTGGTTGCATGGACATCCATGCATTACTTTCTAATGCTACGACGTTGGCTAACAAGAGAAAATCTTAAAATGGTATTATGTTACCATTTCCTAAAACATTATGTCAGGAACCCCCTCCCCCCTGAACGACGACGCACTTATGAAGGCGACTTCTGTAGTTTCAGCCTCTCTCTCGCAGCCCACTTGCATCTCTCAGGAGCGGTTAACAAACATTCCCGCCATTGGCGTGACACGAACCAAAGCGAAATTCACGAAAGACCTCTCCACTCTCCAAAAGCTACTATCTGGTTTCAGAATTTTGGACGATTGGGCCGTATTTTTTTCGATGAGGGCGGACGAACTGTAAGCGTCAACTCTCAAGTTTTTAGACGTTCTCTTGCTCATATCGATGGGAATAGCTACTCCAAGTCACTCCTGAGAAAGACTAGGCTGACTGGAAATATTTTCCGCAGTTTCACCATTGAGATTTGCGCTGTGTGGGCCGTAGCCGTTTGTTGGACCAAATCAACCAGATCCTGTTCATCCCAAACTGTTCCAATTCTGGCAGAAAAAAAAGTTTTTAACGAAGAAAGAACGCTGAGAGTAACAGCACTGATTGTTTTGGATCACCCTGTACGTGATTCTGTATAAACTCACCCCTCATAATGTGCCTTATGGTTTTCAGCGAGGCTCCTCTTTGGTTGAGGATGAGAGTGACCCTCTGTTTCACCGAAGGTGGGCCGCTGGCGCAGATCTCAAGCATGATGTAATCAATCAGCTGCAGCGTAAACAAACCTCCTTCCAGCCGTTTGAGGTATATTTCATCTTCGTCCATATCTTGTTCTTTCTGCAACAGTCAATTTTGCAAAAATGTATTGGCTTTTCAGTTGCAAAGAACCAAGAGCCATTTTATCTGCAACAACTGGCTAATCACAACGCACAAAACTTGGTTTCATAGAATGTTATTATTTACAATAGGTACGACAGAATATCGTGTAACAGCTAAATCACACTGATAAAAATTCTCCATTACAAGCTCTAATACAACGTGGCGCAGATGTTACCACATTTGAAGTGGTTGCCATGTGCTTGATACTGGAACTAGGTGAGTGAAATTAAGCGCATTTCTAGCAAAAATTTAGAAGTTTATTGACATTTCATGTCATTACTTTGGCACATGGACTCGAAAAGCGTTGCGAAGTATTAAATACAAAATACAAATTTTGTGTTGATTTCTCGAAGTGATTTCTAACGTGGAAACTAAAGACTATGTCCCAATGTATTGCAGACTCGTATGCAAGCGTTTTAGCATGTTTTTCAAGTACAACCAATCCGTAACTAAGTAATTGTAACTCAGTCTGTGTGCATCCCACGGTAATCGTTCACCGCTCGTTGGAATTGTCAGATGTTATAGAATAGTTTTATGATAACCAGACGCACGTACCTTCAGAAACATATGAGCTGTACAGAATGAAAAAATGGGGGTAAACATTGTAGTCAGCAACACAAGAGTTTCAGATTTGTCTTTATGACAAGAAAGCGAGCTTGAATTCGTTTCCTCCAATCCCGTTAGGAATCCGAGCAGTTCAGACTTCACAGTCAAAAAGTCACTGTGTGGTGTGCTTTGTTTAAAGGTGGGATAACTGGGTCTTATTTTTTTTTTAATGAAACCGGGCAAGTAATAACTGTCAATTCAGAGCGGTATGTGGCAATGCTCAACGATTTTTTCGTTCTCTATTTAGAACACGAATGGGATATTGCGGTTTCAACAGGACGGAACCAAAGCACACACTGCTAAAGTGTTAATGAATTGCGTCCGTCTTGTTATGGGGTAACCTAAAAACCAAAGTTTACGCCGACAAACCATGTTCTCTTGCCAAATCGAAGGAGGCTATCTGCCGAGAAACTGCTCAGATTCCTAACGAGATATTGGAGACTTGATGCGCAATTTCTCTGAGAACCTCGAGGAGGACATTGACAGGACGTTATCCTCAACAACTGAAAAGTTTACATATGTCCAATAAACTTCCACGAGATGCGCTCAATTTCAATCCCCTAGTTAAAATATCAAATACATCAAAAGGCGGTCATAACATCTGCGCCACCATGCAGATGGTCAACCACAAGAACCATAACGATGATTCAGTGATCAATCATCTTTTACATGAATTTCCCTATCATTACACGAACATTTTGACTTAATCCAAAATACGCACTTTTTCAAAATTGTTTTTCCAAAGAATATGGTTCAAAAAGGGCAAAAATTGTCCTCGTGCGAGAAAATTACCTTCTCCTGAATTTATAGAAAATAAACAAAAAAGACAGTTTATAAATTCACGGGTAAATGAGGATTGATGACGATGAAATTATTCGGCAAGGTGAAATTATTCGGGAGGCTGACGCTTTCAGGAGTACCAACGTACCTACTGAACCTTCTTGAGACCAAAATCTAACACTCGCGCGAAGTCAGCGCTCCAAATCTAGTTTACAGGCTGTTTTGCAACTGTCCTGCGTAATCTTAACGAACAAAATATTTCAGACACTCGCTTATTTCACTTTAACCAGAATGAGTTTTGACCTGACAATTGGTCCCCAAGGGGTTTTTAATGGCGCTAAAAACGAATTTGGGGTAAAACATGCGAATTTCCGACCCATGCGCACACCCTAATGTTGACTCTCCCAAGGACATATTTTATATTTCTTACCAAGCTGAGAATTTGTTCGATTTCGTTGTCTATCGCGTCAACTTTTTCTATATATTTGAAATGAAGTTCAAGAAGGCGGTCGACTTTCTCGTGGTCGTTCTCAGTGAATTTGCTCAGCAGTCTCGCCCTCTGAGGCCCGCGACAGTTGCGAAGCATCGAAGCTATGATTGACACGACATGCTCTGGAAAAGATCGAAACAATAATGAGGCAAAACAAGCTATGATCGTACAGTAAATAGGCGAGTTAGGTTTCAAATGAGAAATTATTAGGGAATTAGGCTCCGCATACTTCCAAACTCCCCATTAGGGACTACCTACTTTACATCCACGTTGTAGGTACAACTTCAAGCGGAGGGCATCATTGTCCCTTCTACCTTGTAATGTAATTTTCAAAAATTATGGATGCAGGGATGTTCTTTCTACATGTTGAGATTCGGTTGTTGTCATTTCAATGAGGAACATGAGTACTGGTATCAGGAAGAGACCAGTTAAGTGGAGCTGAATAGGGAAGCCAAAAGCTAGTCGTTATTTTGGGACAGGCAGCAAGTTAGTGTGCAGTCACATACCACCCTCAAATCGTACTGATATCGTATACTTTCAGGCTAGTTCACTGTGGTTGACTCACCTTCGTGCTCTTCAGCCGTTAGCATTTTCTTCCGGTTCCTTTTCGGGGTTTTCATGAACAGAGGAAAAATCGTTCGGAGGCCCAAAATGTCAACGAATTTATTGCAGTTGTCCCGACCGTCTTGGCCAGTGAGTGCGTAGTCGACTACCTTCAGAGAGCCGTTTCTACTCAGTTTCTTCTCCCTGAAAATGTAAATCATTTGTTTGAGACAACTAGATACGTTTCTGCACTGTGCTCAGATGATGACGTGAATTATACTGATTGAACGAAACATCAGTCCCATAGACTATTTGAATTCGTAAGGGAGGGATTGTTGAGTAGGTTCTAAGATTGACCAGTTTTTTTTTTGAAGGGTTCAATATGAACTACTCGTCAACACAACTGGTTGATCTGAAGCCATATCTTGAAAACGATTGAATTTTCGAGGAGTAGAGGGCGAAACAGACCCTCAGGTTCCCATTGAATTACGACCTCCAGCGTCCCGTCTTTCTCTCCAGATATGTGATGACGGCTGCGCACAACAAACCTACTTCAAACCATCATATGAAGTACCTGAGCATGAGATTCATAAGCTGTAAACCTTCGCCTTTCAGGAAAAACTCCTTATTTTCAGCTACCATCAAACTGCAGCAAAGCGAGTCGAAGAGGTTCTCCATTATCTCACACTCTTCATTCGTTGTTGGGTCGTGCCTTTTGAAATGCTGGAAACGAAAAAATCAAATGAAACATCGGCTCCCCTTACGGCAGTACGATACATAAACAGCCACAATGAATAGTTTGTCCTTACTGCAAGCTGCTGTAGAAGTATGTCGATACCATCTAATTGCCCGAGCAGGGTTTTATTATCTGTGTTATTTTGAAGTAGGATAGACAACATTTCTGTGGCGTAGAGTTTGTTTTGCTCGGCAGGAAGTTTAGCTTTGAGTCTCTTCAATAGCCACTGCAACAGGCCCTGTTTCCCAACTTCAGAGACCAGCTCAGGCCTCAGCTCAAGGATGTTCTCGATAATAGCTACAATAACAATCACATATTTACCTAACAAAAAATAAACGAAATGAACGAAAACTGTAGTTATGAAAGCTCTTTAGATACCTAAAGTATTGTGTACTCCATCAGCTTCTTCTTTTACAGTCTCATCGAGCCTTTGCAGGTTGTGCAGTAACAGTGACATCACTTGCTGGCCAACTAAAGCTTCAATCAGGGCATCAGCCCCTTCAGCACTTTCGTTCAAGATATCTACGTCAGTCAACTCCTGTAATCAAAATGTCAACACCACGACCATCACAAATACGACTTCTGTCCACTCGCTCGATGCCAAACTTCATCAACAAGTTAGAGATTGAAATGAATCACAAGTGCAACGAACCTGCAGTAAATCAACCACACCGACAGATACGTCAGTGTTTTCGTGGGAAAGAAGTTCCAGGAGTGACGACACTGCATTCAGCTGCACCATCACAGGGTAGAGATCTGGAACGGTGGCGACCGCGTGAAGTTCCTGAATTGCTTCATGCAGCTCCAATTCCGATTCCATAAACCTAAAATGAATCATTTTCTACAAATTCAATATCCTGTATTATATTATAGTGAACTATAATAGTTCACTAGCCACGATCACGTCCATGGGCACCACGTTAACATACTTCGCTGAGTGGTCAAAATTCATCTAAATGTTAGTAAACTTTTGTCTTTCTTATCTATATCTATAGATTGAACTTATAGTTCCATCAATTTCATTATTATTATTAAACAAAATTACTTGTCTGGGGCGTCGGGGAACTTAATTCTCATTTCTTGATTCTTGAGAGCTCTTTTCTCAAACAACAACAGCATTCGTTTCAATGTATTTTCATCTAGGACGTCGTTCTGGAAAAAATACATTGTTAAGTTGTTCCTTTTTTTTTTTAAACCAAACTAACATTCTGATAGAATATGGATGCGACTATATCCAGTTGGGCTCTGGCATGCAATAATGTACCAAGCGCCGCACGCTGATTCAGAGAAAAAAATCTCTAACCCATTGAATTGAACACTTTTAATAATTATTAGTGATGTTAGGGCTTGTAGTTTCAAGTTACTCTTCTGGTTCTTTCAAGTTACACTTTTAGGATAGAAACCACATAGATGTGGACAGTTCATCCATGATCTGTTAAAACTTGGGCTTTTGCAATACTTTGTACTAGGGTGTGACTCGGGTTACTGCAGCACAACGAGTACACGACTAACCTATGGAGTTAAGCTATTTGACCGTTTTTCAATGATCTTATTGTTATCAGCGTTAATTCCAGGGATATGCTCTTGAAATATAGTTTATGAAAAGACCATAATATGGTCTAAAAAACCCTTACCTCAGTAGGTTCACTGTTTTCAACAAGTTTCATAATCATATCCTGCTTTTCTTCTTTTCTCTTTCTCTCTTCTTCTAATTTTTCTCTCCTCAACTTCTCCGCCCTTTCCAACTCTATGGCTTTTATCTTTGCCGCCAGCTTTTTGTATTTCTTCGGTTTGTCGTAATCGTCCTCGCCGTCGTCTTCCATATCCCCGGGCATTGGCCTTTTTGGCGTACTCACAGGCTGAAAGGAGAAAACAAATCGGTTTCAACAAAGTATACCTATTATAATATATACCTATACCTATGTATATAATATATTATATACCTATTATTATGACACTACGCATGGTTGCGCCAGATTATTCAAAAGTACCAACTCAAGAACCAGATTGAATATTGAACTAGTAGCAATTGAATATTGAAAGTCGAAATGTGGACTGGACAAGAGACTTAAATAAGTTATCAACATGAAAACGTTTTAATCAAATTCATTCGATTTTAACAACATTCTCGGGATTTCATCAAAATTTAATTTAATTACAAGCAAGCAAGCAACTTACTTTGAAAGACAACAGTTCACCAACATCCATTTTGAAGTTTTCCGTAAACTACAAAAGTAAATAGCTGGGCACTATTGAACTAGGAGCAATTACAAATTTAATGAAACTGTGGTGAAAACACAAGAAATACAAATTTTTGATGACAACTTAGAGAATCTATTACAAAAACCTCAAAACCACCACAATACGCAGTTGGTTAGCACTTCGTATTTTCATGTCCTTTTTGATGTCCGCCAACGCTCGACATGTCTTTTCTGTGCTGCACCACACAATTATACATATTATACATATTATATCATTCTTCTCGTCCGTTTCATAACTTTACCAACCCGTTATGGCACTTTAAAATATTTTTCACTTCATTTTCAACGAATACTTTTTTCGAATCTTGGTAATCCACAGAAAAGGTTATTCGTGTTGATTTCCCTGTTATCAGCTGTTATCAGCGTGGTCCCGATCATCTGATTCAAGTTGGATTTGTCTGCCCTTATTTCTGTCTAAAGTGGGGAAAAAATATTGAAATTTCGAGTACTTGAAACCGATTTGGCCTATTAATTTGCATCGGATCATATGAAAACTTGATTTTTCCATTAATTTATTTACTACAGTTAGTAATAACGTTTCGAACTATACAAATTTATCAGCTGGTACTCACCAGTGGCACCTGGAACAAGGCCATACAAGATACAGCCAAGATGATATTTCAGTAGGTCCTCAAATTTATAAGCAATTTCTTTCGTTCGGCATCAAATCCTCACCTTCGCCCAGCAGTCCCAACATGTATACGAGAAAGGTAAGTGATTGACATGATTTGACTGTTACGTTTTAACGAAATTCGGTGTTCGGCGTGACAATCGTGACGTCTCTGTTAGTTTTTATGTTTTCCGTATTGGTTATAAATCAATTCTTTAGCTGATCCTCATTTACTTCCTACAACAGCTAATAATTGGCTCATGAGGAGTAATTTATTAATTCCATTGAAGTTTATAATCGTTTTATACCTTCTTAATTGCTTGTAAGTTTAATCTATACATTGTGGACTCTGCTATGGTTTTCAATATTCACGCATTACAACAACTCATGTAAGAATGCTTCTTTGATTCTTCCAAATTAAGGCTACAAGTTGAGTCGTTAACCGTTGAATTGTTCTGTTGGCTGTTAGATGGCATCCGATTTTAATTGTTTTCCCCTTTTTTTCTCCAGTTTGTTAAAGGTCTTTTGATACCGTCGTTTGGGGTTGGTGTTGTGCACGCTAAAGGTGAACAAGATAAGGAAGACTGTGATGACTCGAAGAAACTAGTACGAGCACGAGAACTCCCTCTTTATGTAGAACCCCCGAAATGTGTTACTTGGTAAGTCAGACCATCCGTTTGGATAATAACGAGGAAGTTGTCCTCAGACCGCCCCCCATTTGCTGAGATGTCAACACCCACTCAAACCCAATAAAAGTAACTAATGTCATGTGTCGACTGTGTTCATCAGGGGAAGTTCTAGGACCCACTGTCACTTCTGAATAGCTGGACCTAACAAAAATCAAGCTGTTTTATTTTATGCCTCCTTCCTCATAATGCCTTTATACCTTCTTCCTACTTTATGGCTAGCTTTTGTGGAGGAATTTATGAATAGGTAGACCCTAGTCTGTATTAATTTGAGCTGATGCAAATTTAATGATTGGGTAACCTAAAGATTTGACCTAAATGTGGGCATGTTATTAATGTTCACAGCAGTAACAAGATGGACGACGAGGATGGTTTCCTCATAACGACCATCCGTTGTGCCCGCCAGGAGTTGCAACAGATCGTTGGGCAAGCGAGAATGATTCAGTCTGAGGTTCAAAACATTGCCGATACAGTTGTGAAGGAAACTGAAGGTAAATACGATACGAACAGATTGTATGAAACATTCAGGCCTCTGTTCCCACTATGATTTCGCGATAAAATGTTTATCAAATGGTTCTGAATTACAGACGCAGTCTCCTACCTGCGCCAAGAGGATAACCTGCTCCCTCGTTTAGGCGCCATCGGTATTGGAGCTTTCGCCGGTTACCTACTGTCTTGTCGGAAGGGGATCATAAAGAAGACTCTGTACTCAACCGCAGGAGCTGGCCTCGTTGCTGCTGTAGCATACCCCAACCACGCCAGGGAGTACACTGAGGAGGTTATGTGCGAAGTGAAGAAATATGCAGTCATTGGATACCATTTCCTTAACGGAGGTGAGACCACGAATCAATCATGAATCCTTCAGGAGACCATGATTCAATCATGAATCCTTCTGTTGCAGTCGAAATCTTCAACAAGCCTTACTGATGGTTGAAATGAACTATCAAATCAGCAATTTCCTCATATTAGCCGTAACTATCATGCACTTGATTACTAAACCCTTTTAGCGAATTTTCGAAGAAAAGGAAGCTATTGGTTCTCGGTCCAAAATTATTAAAACTCGAATTTCCGAAAAGTTATCAGTACATCCTGAATCCACTTCCAAAAGACACAATATCATAAACATATAAATACATTTAATATATATATTTATATGTTTATGTATGTGTCATTCCAGACGATAACTCTCCATAGAATTGAGATAAAAAGTTCAAATTTGCACAAAAAATCCGTCTTGGCAATCGAAAGGCTAAGTTTGTAGATGGGTAGAATCTAAGGGGGGTTGAGGAGAGTTTTAAGATGGGAAAAATTACCCATAAATTCCTATAATGAAAGGCTTTTTACGCTGAACACGATGGTGAAGTCAGAATTGCGGTGCCTGATTTCGTTCTGAAACTGAAGCACTTTGAATGTGAAGAAAATTGGTTGTTACTTGAAATGTTCTTCACGGTTCACCTGCTCGAATCTGATAACGAAATGAGATATCGCAGTTCTGACTTCACCATCGTGTTCAGCGTTAAAAAGTCTTAAAGCTGACGTGTTACTCGCCTATAAAAGGAGAATAAATTTGTTATAAAACCACTAAAAAGGGGACATAAAACCAATAACTGTTATTTCCTAGAAAATTCGCTCTTATAGCCATACTGCATGACGGTTAATCTTCATTTGTAATCCCATTGCTGTAATTCAATATTTACATCTACTGTTAACATTGGTCTCTCACAGTCGTGGACTTGAACCATAACGCATCAAGTGTTAGTTGTCCATATTGTACGTGTTAGGCCCCTAAAGTTTTGGGAAAGCGATTTCATTGTGGTACCATTTGATGTCTGTATGCTTTCTATCTCTAATTTTCAATCACAACAGTTTCCCGCGACCTGACTGGCTACCAACTGCCCACTCTTTCCATCGGCCATCTCAACATCAGCGATAGGGCCCACCCGCCGCCTGATGCCGTCCCTTCGACAGCTCATCTTCTTCCCCCTGTAGTCACACCGACTCACATCCCGCTCCCTGGCGAGGATCCCCACGAGGTAACTTCTATCTGTCCTTCGGGTCCTCCATCTTTTGTGAATGTTTTCGAGCACAATCCTTTGCATGGCTTCCTTCCATTGTCAACTTTTGCACACCGCTCCAGTGTCTCAGAGTCTCCAACAATCCCTTTGTACATACCTTCTGGTTGCTCATCCTCAACCCTCTGGAAACTGTATGTGATGTCTTTCCCAAAAGTAATTCCTTCGTTGCGAGGTTTTCCGTTCACTTTCCACCTTTTCAATGCTTATGATATTTTGAAACTGCGACATCGTTGTCATTAATTGTTATTACTTTGATCCATCCCAACTCCTCCCCCGCACACGAGTGGGATTTCCTTCATGTTTCACCAGTCCAGCGCAAGCCTTAGAGAAATCCCTGAAACCCATGTCAAAACCTTTCCAGGATTTTCTCAACATCGGAGTTGCTGGGCCATACAACGGTTTCTGAGCCATCAGCCAGGATTTCTGTTGAAAAACCAGAATGTCCTCAATGACCTCCTAGTGTACCGTTATTCAGTCTGTGATACAAGACTTCTTTCTATACCAATATGTATTCTGAACCCATCTAACTGTAAGTTATTAGTATCATCCCTTGATTGAATACGAAATTTAATACACTATTATAGTGCATTTGATGCACTATTGTGTATATTACATCACCCACTCCACCATCTTTGGCAAAATCCAGTCTATACTGGTTACGAAGATTCCTGCATGTCTTGTAGTAAGTTGGTTGGAATTGTAGGCTATGTCAATGTAGACAGTGTTGTACTATTTGAAATCCTATCCCACGCTATATCTACATTCATGTATCATTCTGACTTAACACGTTCAATGCGGAGTCTGTTTCCCTTGGTGATTCTCAGGGACTGGTATAATATACATATTATGTTATATTGATTAGGCTTCAGTAATCCAATTTTCGTTATGAAAAATGTCAATGCTAGCCAGTATAATATAATAAGTAGTCACAAGTAAGTACTGATTCAATGTAGAGGGTGTTTGTAGAGGAGCACGTAGCTTGACGCTGAATCATTATTTTGTGGATAATTGACGAGATTGTATCAGTTCAATATTCGAGATTCTTGCGTTTATTTTCTAGCGAATGTCGATTGGGAGAAATTGGAAACGATAAAACCGCCCTGTCTCGCACAAAAAGATCGTGCATCAATTATTCGAGGAGAGAAAGGGAAACCTGAACCTGACCAAACTGACAGAGATGGAGACAAATCTCCTTTAACTGAAAAACCGAAATCAGATTCAGAGAAACCAGACCCGTGTATAGACCAAGTTAAAGCAGCAGCGAAGTCTGGAATAATCGATAAACGGAGTTACACGGAAAGGTGCAGAGAGCGGGGTGTTTGTGGTGCAGTAAAAAAGAAACCTGCTGTGGAAGGGACGGCCACGAATTGCGATCCCGGTTGTACAGGGCCTAAGAGAGGTTCGCGGTTGAAGCAGAGTGACAGCGAGGCAAAATCCAGAACAAAGCTATCTTATCCGAGAAAATGTGAGTCAGGTGAGCACGGCCAATCACAGCAGGCATGTCCAGTTGGGTGCATACCTGAGCCTGTTGGTGATCCTTCTAATACTGGTGGGGCTCCAGAGCAGTGTAAACCACAGGAAAAGACTGTTGACCAATCTCAAGACCAAAGTCAGCCGAAACAGCAGGCTGTTGACCCTTGTAAATCTCAAGAGCGAATTCAGCCAAAACGGCAGACTGCAGACCCACCTGGAATTAAGGCTGGAGTGGTCCCCCAACAAAGTGGTAGTAATGACCAAGGCCAGTATAGTGATAGTTCCATGTCACTCAAAGAATCTTCTCTACCTGCCTCAGTAAACCCATCAGTACCCATTGAGTCAACTTGTCGTCGTAAGAGAAGAGCGAATTGGGATGAACATTCAGGTGAAAGCCAAAGGATCAGAAGGAGAGCTGGGGGTTGCAAGCAAAGTCCGATCACAGGCGGGGTCGCCAATGAAAAACAGGGTCCTAATACTGGCTCAGAGCAATGCGACATGACTCCTTGCAAGCGTGATACCGAACCGGATTCAGGGGTCAAGCAGGAGCCTACAGCTCGTGACCCTTCCGACCCGTGTAAGAGCGCAATTAAGAAGAGTTCAGTGACGATAGCCTACCCCAATCCTCCTGGTAGCGCTGAGTCCCACGTTGTCATGAGCCCAATTGAGAAAACACCCGGTGTCAGGTCTCCAATGCCGCCCAAGGAAGTTACCATGGGAAGTCACCCTCGGAGGGCTACAGTTCTCGGAGACAATTCTCAACCAGATCAATCCGTTCGGCCACGGCTAACATCACGCCGCAGAACCAGACAAAGAAAAGAAACCCCATCCGAAATCGATGATCCTTGAAAAATCGTGTAGCTAAACTACTGAACCAAGCGAACCAGCCAACATATACGGTACTCTATACTCGTAAATATGATTAAGAACGTCTGCCAAGTGCTCCATCACCTGGTGTATTCTAAATCACCATTTAACCTCTACCAGACCTAAAATTTGAGGAGTCGAGGTTCGTTAAACCCTGCTTGATAACCTGACGACCCAAGCCTTTGATCACGACTATGCTCTATCCCTCTCCGCAATTCCCACTACCCATTACAGATCACTTTGGGAAAACAAGATAACACTTCAACTTACGACGTTTGATTTCAAGTCTGATGGACCACTTGGCAGATCCACTGTGATGGGAACCGTTACAACCGTTTGTCCTATATATTCCAAAAACGTACTGCAAGCCCTAGGTATTCTACTTCCTCGTACAAATTCTATTTGCAGTTCTATTTACTACGGTATTTTTTTTCTTTTCAGGCGAAGCACCACAAATAGAGTGCAGTACCGTCAACGGAGGGAATCACACTGGGAAACCTAAACATTAGATGAAATCACGCCTCTCGCTTGTAGCCGTCTCATAAGTTTGGTGCAGTTCAATGGTCATTTGTCATCCCCCTCTCATCCGCCTGGATATCGTATGAATAGTCCGCTCAGCTCAACCCCCCCCCCCCCCCCCGATCCAATCCCATTTCTTCCTCTCCCGATAATATTGTAGTGAAACAGGATGTAAACAAAAAATTACAGTTGAATACACTTGACTTGTCACTAACTGCTGTCATATGTCATTCCATGAACATACCCGCCAAACCAGAGTAGCCAAGTCACGTCAGTGTAAGAACGTGTGCCACCTTCAGTGCAGGCTCACACTATTAAAAGATTTCGTAGACGGATATTGTAGCATGAATTAAAAGGTGAGAGCTGCCTGATCGTTCCATGGCAACATTAGGGACTGACGTCACTTTAGGTTCTATTAATACGTTTAGCGTCACAGAGAAATAAAATTACTCAACTGAGGTGATGGCAGGGATAAAATGAGCAGAAAAACCACTAAGTAGGTTATTGATCGGTTGCAATTTGACTGCAGTTTGGATGCACCAGCCACTCCGCAAAAGCAGCTGGTGAAGTCGACAATGCACACGAATATATGCCAAAAAACTGAGACAAAATGTGTTATAAAATATGGAGACCAGTTGGTTTTTTCTCGAAAATTTGCTCTTATAGCCATGCTGCATTACTGTTTTTTTTTTTAGTTGTTTCATGCAGCAAAATTAGTTGTTTCATGCTGCATTTCGAGATCGCTTGGTTTCCATTCCTTCAAAAGAACAATCCTAGAGAGCGAGACCATTTTTAGGCTACCTACCTATATTATATAGGCTATTATTATTAGAACAACCACATTAATAGGCTACCAGATATTGAAGGCGTTGGAACCTGCTGAATATTACATTTAAATATGGAATACGGGTGTTTCAACCTTTATTTTACGAAAACCATTTGATAGGACCTGTTGGACAAATCCAATCCGTGTCACACGTAGTCTACTAATAAATACACTGCCCAGCTTAGAAGACTAATATCACAATACATAGTTATTCAGTTCGTAGGCTGGGATTTTAGTAAGAGTTTTTGAACGGTTTTGAGATTCTGTTCAACGTTTTTCAAGTCGTTATTGATACTAAGGGCGATGAGGTACTGCTCCTCCGCTTCTTTGTACTTCTTCCAACGGTGGTAGAGAACTCCTGAAATCAAACGAGTTCCAAGTGGTCAGCTGAAGGAAGCATTATTACATATCGTCGGCTATGAACTATTATCGCATAACTCAATCTTTAGCCAAAATGAGTTTTTACGATGGAAACTTCAGTTTCCAGCGGAGAAAACACCGTGAACTAATATTTAATAAGGTTCACGGTGTTTTCTCCGCTGGAGTTATGCGATGATGAACAAATCGCAAATTTTGCAAAGTGTGCAGCAGCATAGCACAACTCAGCCGTTTCAACATGGATTCCCCGCCCAGCTGCAGCTCTGAGGTAAGTTTGCATTGTTTTTGTTACAAATATTCGTAAAATTCATAAAATTTGACGTAATTCCGCCTTGGTGTCTTTTCCTTCAAATCATTTTAAAAACAATTCGCCAACGGCTCGATTATTATCACAAAATCGTTGCTAGAAAACAAGTTTTTTGTAGTGCATTGAATTATTATTTTTTTTTTTCAGTATGTAAATAACTTTATTGTTCTGTTGGGAACATTTCTGTTGTGATAATGGGGGGAATATAGTAGAGGAGTCCTCTAATTGGCGTGTGACGTGATGAGAGGGTGCAGTCCATCAACTGGCCTCTCTGCTGGATGTGGGTTGAGGTGGTGTCGAATCAGAAGAAGTGTTGGCTTTGCTATTTGATCATGTTACGTTGGGTGGTAAGGAATCTTGGGGTCTTTTTCTCTTGAGTCGTCTTCTGAGGCGTGGTTCCGGTGGATTGTTGACCAGGCTGGTAATTAGCTGATTTGTGTGAAGTGTCATAGTGTGGTGAAGGTTGTTATAGTTGTGTTGGATGACTTCCAACATTGAATGTTTGTCCATTGAATTATGCTATGCTAAAATACTCGAGTCTTGAGTTATGCTGTGCTGTTGAATTCTTTATACTTTGATTTCTTTGGAAAACATACGACGAATGCATTGAATTGAGCATAAATATATCGTTTTTATTATAATATATATTTCTAATATTATAAGAAATCGCATTGATTTGTCAGAATATATTTCTTTTCGTAGGGCACGGCTTGTAACTCGGATGAGGACGACTCCCAAAATATTGCCGATTCAGATGAGCTAGAGGACATCTTAATCAAAGAAGGATGTTTCATCAAAAAAAAAAAAAAAAAAAAAATTAGATAAAGAAATTAATATCCCCATTATTGGCACATCGTTGGGCAATCGTGGACGTCACAATGATTTTGGCAGACGCCCAGGAAGTACTCCCATGATTCCGGACAACCCAAGTTGTCGACCCTCCTACAAGAGAACCCTGAAGAACGACCACAACCCACACAGAAAATAGACGTCTACTACCTAGACGGCCAATAGACATCTATTGGTAGACGTAAATACGTCCAGTAGACGTCTATGGTAGATGACCTGCAAATGGCCACTATTGGTCACTATGTAGACATATCTGCAGGCGTAGATGAACTTGCGACGTCTAGACGACGTCTAAAGGGCGTCTAGACGACGTCTATCGATGTCAACGCGACGTCTAGACGGCGTCTATCTTTAAACGCCATCTAGACGCCGTGTGGACATTGATAGACGTCTGGACGACGTCGACGTCTACACGGCGTCTCATCTGGCAGTCATAGTAATTGCCACCGCGTAACCTCCACTCGGCAACAGCCACTACCAGGCCTATTAAAATTTTGCGATCAACGGGCTGACCCTCTGAAGCGCTTCGCCATCGGGGAGAAAAATACAAGAAAAATTATACAAGCACAGCATAACTCATCGCTTTTTCTAGGGGTAGGATGAAACTCCCATTGTAATGCTTCTTCATGCCAGGAGGCTGTCAGTTTCGTAAGTTATGTTGGGAAAAAAAAAAAAAAAAAATTAGTCTTCGGTCCTCCTGAAAATTAAAGAAAATTGAGTAGTGTGATGCTGGTTCTTAGCCGACGATATGGGATTAGAAGTTAGTGGCTGAGGTCAGATATAGTCTGGATGGACTCCACGACATGAATGTTCAAAAAATATACTTTGAAGTTTTGAATATACTTTGAACTTTGAAGTTTTTAAGACGAATTTAAATTGAAAAACATTGTGACGAAGTCTTTGTTTAGAACCCACTGCAATGTGGTTATTCAGAGGAACTACGCTAAAATGATGATATCTGAGGTCGCGATTGAGAATTTCGCGTTATGGTGGCATGTGAACGAAACAGCCGAGCAGTTGACTCACCTAAATTAGTGTGATACAGGGCGGTGTTCGGTTTCAGTCTCGTTGAGACTTTGAAGTGATACTCGGCGTCTTCGTACTGTGAGCGTTTCCCGAGTGTGTTCGCCAAATTGAAATGTAGAGCAGAGTCTTCGGGAAGATGAGTCAGAGCCTCCTTCGCCAGCATCTCGGCCTTGTCCAACTCGCCTACAACAATAAAATTTATTTAATGACATATTCGAACTGGCAGTTGTGAAAACTGTGGAAGAGGTGAAGATGAGGAATGTACCAGAAATTCACCTCTAGGCCCTCACGCCAGGTCATTTTTTCTCATTCCCAAATTAGTTTAAACGTTTCTTTTTGCAATACACTAAGTACACAGAGTCGTCAATTTTTAACGAGACGTATTAAAAAGTTGACGACTTAGTACAACACCACATTTTGACATGTGAATCCATACGATAATCAATAACTAAATTTAACATCTCTTTTAGTGAATTTGCGAAGAAAATAAATTCCAAAAATGAAACAGTCTGACAAGTGAGACCTAATTTTTGAGATTATTTAACGCTGAACACGATGGTGAAGTCAGAATTGCGTTATCTTATCCCGTTCTCAAACTGGAGCACTTGGAATCCAAATTTGGTTTTCAAAAAAAAAAAAAGTTTGGTACTTTTCCAAAAAACGACTGCTACATCAGTATGGACTGTACTGGAAAGGTACTTGGCGTAATTTTAAATTTGGGTACCTACCTATCCAAATTTGAGTTTTTTAAAACATTTTTCATACTTTTGAAAACGACGCCTACATGATGTCCTGAACCGGAAAAGTTCATTTTGGGTTTTCCATTTTGGGTTTTCCAAAATCGGGTTTCCAAATTTGAGGTGTTCAAAAACATTTTGGTACCCACTTTTCAAAAACGACTTCTACACGATCTATTGAACCAAAAAAGTACCCACATTTGGCCTAATTTTGTTTTTTTCCAAAATCGAGTATCCAAATTTGAGTTTTCCAAAAGAAAGTACTCAAAACCTATAAAGTTGACTTCCACTGCTGAACTCCAAAAGTACCCACACTTGCTATATTAAACGTGTTGGTTGGTAAAGGGGCGAGGGTAAACGTCGAGATGAGGGGGAGGGAGTAAGTCATTAGCGGCAGAGGGAGGAGAAGAAGGTGTATTGGTGAGGGGGAGGGAAGAGGAAGTCGTTATGGGTGGTTATAGAACTCAATATGGGTAGAGGGGGTGGTTACAGAACTCATTATGAGTAGAGGGGGGTGGTTACAATACTCATTATGGGTAGAGGGGGGTGGTTACAGAACTCATTATGGGTAGAGGGGGGTGGTTACAATACTCATTATGGGTGGAGGGGGTTGGTTACAGAACTCATTATGGGTAGAGGGGGTGGTTACAGAACCTCATTATGAGTAGAGGGGGGTGGTTCCAGGACTCATTATGGGTGGTTACCATGACTACAGATAAGACTCAGGTTGGGTGAGGGAGGGTAACGGAATTAGGTATCGCACTTCTGACTTCACCATTGTGTTCACCGTTGAAAAATCTATAAACTGAATCGGCAAATATTGGAGACATTTTACATAAAACCAGTTATTTGCACGACTGTGGATTTAAAGAGTAAGTACAACAGTGAATCAATAACTAAGTTTAACACTTCCTTTTGACGTGTTAATCTATAGGCAAATTAATAATTGAGTTTAACACCTCTTTTTGACGTGTGAATCCATAGGTAAATCAATAACTATGAATGAATCAATGCATGAAATTGCTCGCATTGTGGGTTGCGCTTGAACAAAATGGCCAGAGGGTTAACAATATTGAACTAACCTAAAGAGTCCATCATCACGATCATGTTGTTCCACGCGATCGAGTGCTGGGGTTTTTGAGAGGTGGCCATTTTCCATGCATTATACGCCTCGGTGTACATTTGCTGCGCCAAGTACTGTAAAAAAAGAACGAAGGAGGCGCTGTGATTGACGAATAATAATCGTATAAATCGTACCTATATCTCAAAATATTTTCAATAATCGACAATGTATTAGACGGTAATAATGCTGTACACTTGTAGATAGCGAGTTTCGCTAGGACGGTAATGACGACTAGGTACATTGGGCGGGAAACCTCATGGATGAGTATTATTTTCAATGTGTTTTAAATCGGTTACACTCATCCAGCCTCACTAATCGCTCGCGTGCCTTTTTAAGCCCTTCGATAATAATAAGAAAAGGGTAAAAGTCGTATACCTGCCTGTTTTCCATTGGAAACCCCCCCCCCCCCCCCCCGATGCTTAACAGGTAACGGACAACTACGCTCTCCAAAAACATGTTTCATGTCAAAAATTGCTATCGCCCATCAGGAGCGACGGCTGAGAAGATTGAGAAGGGAACCGTACGAACCAGCACAGTAGGGATGGCCATCGATAGTCAATAGTATTGAAATATCCTATTTTATAGAATATTTTTCCCATCGATATATCGATATTTTTATATCAATAGTGCATAGTCCGATAGTATTGGGTACCGATACTTGAGTAACCGATAGTTTCAGACGATACTACTACTACTACTACTCTACGAAATCCCCCCCCCCCCACCCTACTGTTTACGCACTACGAAGGACTGAGGATTCTGTGAGGAGACGGGGGTTGAATTGCAACAAAATAATTCAAGCAACTTTGGATCCATTCTCACTTCGTCAATATAGTTTAGAGGAAATCGTCAAGTAATCTGAGAATGACCCTAGTTTATATCTATAGGGATGAATTACCAGGTTTCCCAGATTGTAGTAGCAGTCGGGGTAAAACCTCCTGTAGTTCAAGGCGGTCATGTAGCAAGATACCGCTTCATCGTGACGTTTCTGGTTAGACAGGACTATCCCGAGGTTCATCCACGCAGCAGCGAAATCAGGACTGAAACATCGACGATTTTCTCAAAATTACGATGAATTCTCCCGCTCCACATCAAAATCACTCGTGATTTTCAACTCACCGTATCATGACTGCTTTTCTAAGAAGCGCTTCCGACTCTTTTATGTCGCCGTTGTCCCGCAAAACATTCGCGAGGTTGTTCATCGCTTGCTCGTATTCTGGATTCAACCTGAGAACGGATACGAATATGTTACAGTGAAACCTGTCTATAGTGGAATCTCAAGGGTCCAGAAAATTTTTCCACATTAAACAGTTTTCCCACATTGCCCAGGTTCCAATGTGAGTAAGTAATCGAATGGGGGAAGGTTGAAAATTCAATGAAAAAGATGAATAATATTCACACATATTATGTACATTATTTACCTACATCATCCTGACATGATGAAAAATGAACTCCTGACGTCTTAACTAAGTCATCCTGGCTTAGGCCAACTAGAGTGACTGTACATTTTCAATAAATGATTGGTATGTTCACCTCAGAGCTTCCCTGTAGTGCTGAATGGCGTTTGAAGCGTTGATGGACGTTTTTGCGAGGTTATAGTGCACTTTAGCGTTCAGGGGGCAGACGACCGCTCCGGACTTGAACAGGGCTGATTCGGTCCGCCAATCCAGAGATCTTTGGTAACAACGAGAGACGTTGGCGACGATCAACATAACGAACCCAGCGTATATGAACTGCAAGAATAAACGGCTAATAGAATCAGAGAAAGCTCAATGGAGAAGAGAAAAAAATCCACAGTCATGCAGCATGGCTATAATAAGAGCAAGTTTTCGAAGAAATAACAGTTACTGCTTTTATGTAAAACGTCTCCATTTTACTGGTTTTATAACAAATTTTGTACCCAATATTTGCCGAATAACACCTCAATTTATAGATTTATCAACGCTGAACACGATGGTGAAGTCATAATTGCGATATCTTATTCCGTCATAAGAATAGAGCAGATGAACCGTGAAGAACATCTCAAGTAACAGCCACGTTTCTTCATCTTCAAAGTGCTCCAGTTTGAGAACTGATGGAGATATCGTAATGTTAACTTCAACATCGTGTTCAGCGTAAAGTCTGGTGTCACTTGTCAGACCATTTCATTTTGGGAATTTAAGGGTTAATTCCCTCCCCCTAAAACCCCCTCTTTGACAGGACCGATCCTGCCCATCCACGAACTTAGCCGTTCGGTTGCAAAGACAGATTTGTTGTGCGAATTTGAACTCTATTATATCGAGAGTTATCGTCTGGAATACGTAGGTATAGGTATACGTAAATATATATAAATACATATGATTTTTTGTGTCTTTTGGCAATGAATTCAGGATGGACTGGAATGGATTTTGGTAGGAAAATATTTGGGGAATTCGAGTTTTAAAACTTTTTTCCTTTTCTTCGACAATTCGCTAAAAACAGCCTTTGTAAGAAGTGCAGCTGGAAGAAATTACAGTAATTGAGAAAATTACAATCTAATTACGGTCCCAGCAGCCTGGTTTTTACCATGATTTCACGACTAATGCCAACACTAATTTGTCATGACTACAATTCCATTAATAATAATAATAAGTAATTATTAAAAAAAAAACCATTTATTGTACAAAGGCCTATTGGCCCATAAGAATGACAAAGAATGGAAAATCACAAAAAATTAAGTAGAACGACTATTCACAGCGCAGGCGGAATTGACTTATCTCACTTATCTTACTTTGCAAAAAGAAGTGAAGAATAAAAATAAGATCGTATTTTACGAACAAAAAGAAAATGGTAATGAAGGGGGGGGGGGGGCTATTCGCTATTGGCATACAATTTAGTAATGCCTAACATTCATTGTGACAACTCTACGTATTTCCCCTTGGCAATGTTAAGATCTAATTAGCTTAATAATTAGTTTAGCAATGTTGTGGAGGAGGGGGTGTTATGTCTGAGACTGCGCCAAATAAGGCTGCTTGGAGAAGGGTGGGCCTAGCAGCTCTCTATATGCCTCCACTAAAAGTAAGTGATGGATTAAGTTACTCCAGAAGATATTTGGAAAGAGGAAGATAAATACAGTCGAAATGGGTATCCGTATTGATAAATCATAAATACCTACCGCTGGGATGCCAACTAGAATGGGAGATCGACATGCATCAATACGATATTGTACAGTATGGGAAGATGTCAACTGTACATGCACTGGATTTCTATTCGGTGGTATAATCAGCCTTAGCGCTGAACCTCCTACGAACATTGATTTACTCAACTATTGAATGACTTAAATTGACATATGAAGTCGCTTACGATTTTTTTCTCGACTTTGTCGTAGAGGTACTCCATACCAATGGCGACCAACATGCAGTAGCCGAGGGATGGAAGGTACAGAACGCGTTCAGCTATTACGAATCCCACTCGGAAAAATATGTTGGAAGCCGGCAAGAAAGGTATGTAGAGGCACGCCAGAGACATTGCTAGATTCCTACGGAAATCAAACCACACGTGTAGATTAGTACATCAGCCACTAAGATGCAAGTGTTTGTTAACGATTTTTGAATAAATAGAGATGGCAGTAGTTCCTAATTGAATTTTTTGCGCTCTTTCGACACGTTTCATCAGTTTTTACCAAAACGCGCTCTCCTTAACCCGAATAAATGGCTTCAAATAATATTGTAAGTCATAATAATATATAAGTCATATTATGACGGTTAGTTGTAAAACTGTTTCTTTACTCCAATAGATGAGACGCACAAGTGCTCCATTACGTACGAACAAGTTCAAACCATTCTTAAAGAAAGGCAAAGTACCCTGCAGCAACGTCCCTGACGAAATAGTTTAGAGAGCATTTGAGCTGCCAAGGAAGAATTGGCGTTCTACAGAAATTTCATTAACGTTAATGATGAGGCTCCTGCCCCTGATGCAGCTGATTAAGAGGAAGCTAAAATCGAGTACGTAGAAGAAACTACTGAATTAAAGATATGAATTTTTCAAATCATTTCTAAATTTTAAATTTGTGAAATGGTTTAACAGCTTTCAGCGAGACTTTTACCATTAAATCTAAAATGTTGTTAACAGTATTTATGTACCAAGTACTTGCGAATTAACAAAACTACAGATCTTTGAACGTTTGTGATACTGTGTCTTATTTTGTTAAATTTAGTCGACATTTCAAGATGGATGTAACTGAAAACTTTTTGATGCTACGTCGTCTACTGTTATTCAAGTCAATTTGAGCCAGCTAACCTCGAAGTTCTATGAGAAGCCACAAAAAATATTGGTTCAAATATCAGTCCCTAAATGCTATTTGTTCACTGAACTTTGAAATGGTAGTTTTTGACAGTTATTTATTGACGGTTTTTTTCTTGTCACAAACTAGTACATTTCTATCCTCTTTGGATTCACCTTAATGGTATAAGTGAGATGAAGAGTGTCAAAAGCGGTTCTTAGAGGAGTAGCAATTGTATATACGTATGTTAAGATCCTACAAGGTCTAACTTCCCAACTTTCCCAACTTCATTTTACCAGCGCTTTTGTGGATATTAAGAAAACTCTGCCAATTCTTGACACAGCGGATTATTATAGATTATACAGTTGTGTCAAGAATTTGCAGAGTTTTTTTTTAATATCCACAAGAGGTATATTGTAATAGCGCTGGTAAAATAAAGTTGGGAAAAGTGAGTTAGACCTTGTGGGATCTTAACAGACGAAATGTTAAACTTTTGCTATGTATTTTCTTGTGGGGCACGTTATTTCTTCCAGCCAATCCAGCTATAAGTGTAGCGAGCCAAAAACAAATGTAATAAGAAATGAAATTAAGACATGATTTGTCTTGGTTGGCTGTAAACGAACGCTTTATTTACTCAGTAGAGCTCATTTCGTAAAGAACCACTTGTGCCTCATATCAACACACCAGTCTTCATAAGAGGAGAGAAGATTACATACTGAAAGACACGCAAAGAAACTAATTGAACGGAAACGTCATATTATGGTGAGAATATAAAGCTTTCCCACCAGCGGCACTAAAACAAGTGTTATTTCACCAGTTTACTACGGCGACTTACTGTGAGAGCGAGAAACTGTACTTGAGGTTGAATATGTTCTTCGCCAATCCGAACGCAATCAGCCAAAACACTATGATGGAGAGTATCCGAGGGTTGTTCTGTATTCTGTCAAGTTTGATGAGAGGAACGCAACCCATTGACCAATCGAAGCAAAGCCACTCCGGGCAGAGGAGGATCCAAGCGTTCAGCGAGTAAATGTAATTGTGGTTGATGAACTGAAAGAACAGACAAAAATCAGAATTTTGAACACGAGCGAATTTGAAGTGAAACATACAAGCGACAGGAGAACCCCAAAAGTCATCTGTCGATATCGCATCAAAATATTTCACGGTTTTTGAACAATGAAACACAATTAGAGAACTTAAATGATTCAAATCATCCTTCATAAATCGTTCATTAATCCGAATAAACTGGATTTGTGATCATTTCTTGGGGTACTATTTGGAAATATTGGGGTAGGTACGTGGAGAAATGATCACAAATCCAGTTTATTCGCATTAATAAACGATTAACGACGGATGATTTGAATCCTCACTTTTGAGATTATGGACATTTTCTTCGGCATTTGTAGGGCCACCAGAAAATGTACCAATTTGGGAAGTCCTAATTATTTGTTAATACTATCATTTTAGCTTAATAATATTTAGCACATATCAACATACCCGACTTAAGACACCATCTGCAAAAGACGCAGGGTTGTCGACTTTTTGGAACGTGGGCGTCTCGAAACCCATCACCCAGCATCTCATGTACATTATGGTGCTTCCCACGAATATTAGTATCAGCTGCCTCCATAGCATGTACCTGTAGCAGTGCCAAGACGATTATAAGGGTTGGAACGTTGAAACGCCACATACTATCGATATTTGTCGTTTTAAGTAATCAAGTACCGGTATTGTTTCCTGATGAAAGCGTGGTAGCCGGCGGCTTTTTTGAACAGGATGATCCCGCTACGATGGATTTTAAAGTCTTTCGAAACTCTTCCCAAAGCCATAAGGATGTCCGACGGAAATATCGTATTGGCCACAATCAGATCGTAGGCACTGCACAATCCCTGAAATTGAATAAAACAAAACAAAAATTAAAATAAATGCTTAGATCCATTCCAATCCATTTTGGTTTATTATCTTCGATAATGAACCATTGGAATCGCCCAAAGAAAAAATTTTTTTAACCCCCCCTCAAAATTTGTTGGTTTACGTTTCAAGATACGTAGATTCAGAAAATCGAATAAAAAAAAATCCGTCCGTCCGCCGTACGCCGTACGCCGTACGCCGTACGCCGTACGCCGTCCGCCGTCCGCGCCACTTTGCCCAGTTAGCGTTGAGTTAAAATTACGAAATTTTTTTTATGGGTTTAGACCAACCCCACAATGGTCCTCGAAACTTTTCATAACCCTAGGTCAAGGGGAAGGGGTTCAAAACGAATTTTGAAAATTTGAAAATCTCATATCTCGAAAAATTCATATTGAACGGTATGTATTTTATTTCATATTTAGATAGAGTTTGTTCCGTAGAATTTTTTAAGACCATCCGCAGCTTTGTACGACCAGCCGTTCGTTCACAATGACGGCTCAAAGATTGTGCCTCACAACCCGATCGTGAATCAAATTGTTGAAATACAGGTCCATTTTCATACTAAAAGCTCTTTTGAACATCATATGGCTTAAGTGATGTCGAGTTTGTTGTTCTGAGGTGCGTTTCGTGCTACGGAAATGAAGGTAATTTCGAATGTTTGTTGGTAGGTACTTCTTTTATAGAAACATTATTACCGACGTAGTATTAAAAACCCCAGAATTATATCGTATTAATTAATCATAATTAATAATTATTATTATTAATAATAAATACAAATTATTAATACCTAACAATAAATTATAATAATTTTCACTAGGTAGGTACTTGATAAAATTGTTAATAATTAGTGATAATTGATAATAATAATTAATCTAACATTTAGGATCTAGACATTTAGACCTAGTGATCTAGACAGAAGGGTGATCTGTACAAAGAAGATAATGAACCGTTGTGTCAAGAATTTCCTATTCAATTGATCAATACTTACGAGAGTGGTAATTCCTTGCTCTTTGGATAGCATCGCGAATCCAGACAAAAAAGAAGCTAAAAAGGTGTAGTGCAGAGACTCAGCACTCTCCATAGTTGTAGCATGAGCGTATATCAGTATTGACAAAATGGAAAACACAGCACACAGTAAATCCGCTCTACCGACAATACCTGCAACCTGAAAGAGATTTTTATGTTAGCGTTGAAGAGGTAGTGTGTAATTCAGAGATCCCAGAATGAGGTAGTGTGTCGAGGGACTGTTATTGAGTAGTGTGTACTTACAGCTTCTGTGTGGACAGGATGCACGGCGAATAAAAGGGAGGCAATGAGGGGTTTCACATCCCAGTTTTTCGTTTTGGCGAACAGAAAACAGAACAAGGGATACGTGAGCCCAGACGCGAGCCCGTGCAGGGCCACGTTCAGGATATGGAACCCTCTTGGGTCCAGTGCTCCTCCGTTCAGCCAGACATTGAACCTGCATTGAAAACCTTCGGTCTAGAGTAATTCATGGACAAACAGACGTAATAATGATTGGGGTAACGTTACAATATGATTCTGATATGGGACAGCCCCGGCTACCCACTGATTTTTGACCATATGGACGTTTAAAAACAGGCATGTGCTCACGACAGATTTTGACTCAAACATGTGTCAACACCCAGCTACCCACCAAATATTGGCTCATTTAGACCAGTTTTTGGTAAAATTATGGGCGTTGGCTTTTGCTGCCACACATACTCGACTTGTCTACAGATTTGTGTTCAGGTTGATTAAATAAGGAGGAAAAACGAGACATAATGATCTAGAAGTTTGTCTTCGGAGCTTGTGAGATGTTATGTCCTTATTTTGTCAAATTAATTCAATTGCTAAATGAGATTTTGGGGTAAGGCTCTAAGACTCTTGCAGCAAAACACTTGACTTGACATGTACAGTCGACTCCATTTAATTGAGTTTTTGGAAGCTAGAAATTGATGAGGCCCTAGGAAACAGGTGCTTGCTTTTGAAAACAGTAAGTCCGAAATAGGTTGTCGAGAAAAACGATTCCAAAAAAATAATAGAGCAATAAATCAATTTGATTCGATAACCTGTTCTGGTCATTTTAACAATTGGCGTTAGAAAGCCAGCACGTACCTACCAAGCATGCTATGCTACCATGTAATGAATGGTGTCTCCCTTGTTCCCGGGGAAGTTAGGCAATCATGCCCACCCAGAGGGTTGTCCGGATTGTATTCACAGGGCCGGCCACCCTCTAAGCGGCGGAATAAAAAACTCGGGAAGGAACACTCAGCAAACCATTACAGCGTATTATGTTATAAATGGCTTTAAAACGTGAAAAATAAGGTGCGAAACCGCTCCATATGCCCCGTTGACATACTCCTTGGGCTTAAAGGGTAGATGCTTCCCTATTGTATCCGTACGATTCAACTCTAAACTAGTGGAAATGTCAAATTTTCAATGCAGATGATTTAAAGTAACAATACCTGAATGAAAGTACAGTTAGGGGACGGTATGACTTGTGACTCGTGTTGCTGACCACTTCAGTTCCCCAGAAATCGTTTCTGAACGTTTTGTAGAGGGGCGTCGTAAGCTGTACATCCTTGTTGTTGACAACGGCTTGGACATCGTCAAAAATGAACGTACCGTCGAGAGAGCTTTGAAAACAAACGACTCCTACCAGCCCGACGATTGAGGAAATTACAAAATCTGAAACAGCCAATGGTTGAGGCGTTATGGGCAGAGGAACTTGATTCTTTCGCAGGAGGTTGATTAGCACTCCTTCGTCCCGAGCTTTCGGCTTTTGAGTCATCTTCAGGGATTATGAGTAGACTGTTTCGCCTCGTTCCAGTCTATTCGTAATCCCTGAAGATGACTTTAGAAAGCCGAAAGCTCGAAAAGATTGATTGATTGAATATCTTTTTATTGATCTGCCCAACATTAGGCCTACTGGCCCACTCTTCCTGCTGGACAGAAGTAACATAGTACATAGGTAGCACAATACATAATTTAGTCAGGTTAAAGCAAAAGTATAAATTAAATGAAAGGATAAATTAATTTCTTTGATAAGCCAAAAGAAGGATTTTTTATTCCAATAAACCTCCTACAAGTAACCCGCCGGCCAGATAGGTAAGTCAAGTAGGAAAGGATAAAACGTTAACGTTACAACGCTAATAGAAAACTCATAAAACTATACAATGCAGAGGCAAGAAACGCATACGAAAGGCAATGAGCTCCTCACATTATGCAGCTTTGCTGCTGGAAGTAAACTAAACATAATAAAGTATGACCATACAGGTAGTTTTACTTTACTGACCCAAAAAGTTAAGGTAAGTACGTTGCCTCATGGTCACCAGTCTCGTATTTCCCGTTGGGTAGATTCACAGCTCCATGATATCCCGCGTTCTGAATTCATCGCTGAGCAGTTCACTTGTGACTAGATCAAATCTGGCGCCTTCCTTGAGCTTTTCGACTTCCATTACTTGGATTGCTTGGAACAAGAGACAGAACAAAGTTATCACATTCAAATTACCACAGGCGTCAGTGACGTGCGATACCAGTACTTATTAACGGTACCGAAAGAAATTATTCTTATTTTCTGAAAAATGTTTTAATTTACGATGTTGTGTTAATAAACGTTTTATGATTGAATTTTCATATTACCTACCTAACGAGCATTTCATTTTGCTAATCCGTTTATAAGCTTGAACAATAAAAAATTTGAACAGTCAAGCACGTACCTAAACTTAAGTACTTACGTTTACGGTAAGAAAACTGAAGATACGAGTTTCTTGCTTAGTAAATTATCCCCAATTTCACATACCTACTTCACAAGTTCACAATACCTACCTACAAGAATGAAATTCGTACGGCGTTTTTTTTTTTTTGGTACCATGGGATGAAAAAACTCAATTTCTGACATCTCCATTCGATCCAGCAAGAAGTTTTTTACTAGGAAAATGTTCAAGTTCAAGATTATTTTAGAAACTAACGCCAATATCGGAGAATTTCAACGCAAAACCTATAAATCGCCAAATTTGGCCGATTTCCCAAAAGTAAGATTTCTGCTCCTATTTTTTCGCTAAGGACGACAGTACAGGTATCGAAAGAAATATTCGTTACCAAAAGTACCTACCTACTCGGTATCAAAAGAAAATATTCGATACCTTCCTACTCGTATCGATAGGTACCGCACATCACCAACAGGCATCATCTTTGATTTGTTATGGCATAGGTATGCACATGGTTCCTTCTCGTAAGTAACTACTGGTGACCATTTCATTGAAAAATAGGTAGCATGAAATGGCTCCAGTTAAATAGTCTTGGAGTAACCTGAATTAGCACCAAAATCGCGTAGGCACGTCGAGATAACCGGTTCCATTGAGCCAACGACAGGCAACGTTACTTACACAGGTCTTGAGAAACGAATAGAACGAAACGTACAACGTTTGAATATCAATGTACAGTTGTAAATAATTAGGTTTGTAGTATGAGATAGTAGGTACCTACGTACAGTTAGAAATCGTTGACCGTTCAGTTCATCTCACGTCAGTAGGTGAATACTTCAAGTTACTGATTGAATTCAATGTACCTTCTCTTCCTTGGGGTGGTTTCCTTCCTCATCCACACGACCTACTTGTTGTACATATTGAATTTAAATTGAAATTGGTTTTTAAACAGTAACATGACCGTGAGTACACAGATGAACTATTACAAACAACCGTCAATAAACTGTTGTTGTTGTTGTTGTTGTACGCCTTGGGAATGATGATTCCGTGCCGACAGCGGTCTGTTTAGGTCGCTCGTTGAAGAAAGTTCGAGACAACGAAATCTCGAGGTTGAAGAAAAGAGACGTAGGTACCGGTAGTATGACAGTAGCAGTGAACATACGAGCATAATAAACTATGTTCAACAGATTTAGTAGAACATGAACAACTATGAACGTCTTCTTCTTCAAACTTCAAGAAGGACTTGGTGGGGCCATTGGTGTTTTACGCCTTCCTTGCGTACCTACTCCTGGGACATTGGAGGAGCAGAGCTTATAATATAAGCTTTATAATATAAACTCTGTAAATTATTGACACAACGGTTTATTATCACCTTTGCGCAGATAACATTTCGGTCTAGATCGCTAAATTTTCGATTAATAATTATTACGAACTATCATTAATTACCTATTAATAATTTTATCAAGTAGGTAGTGAAAATCATTAATAATAATTAATAACAATTTTCACTATACTGACAATTTTCACTGATAATAATTATCAATAATAACAATAATAATTATTATTATTGTTAGGTAATAATAATTTGTATTACCTACTAATAATTATAATAAATAATTAATAATAATTAATTATTATTAATAATTATTAACTCGATATCTGAAAACCATGTGATATTCGAATTAGCTGCGCCTGTATGAATATTGAACTGACAGGCTGCCACACGATTCACTCTCATGTTGACGATTTTCGATCTGCTCTAACTTTGAGTCCTCATTGTGAACGAACGGCTGGTCGTACAGAGCCCCAGATGGCCTTGAAAAATCTAAAAATTAAACTCTGTTTAAATGTGAAATAAAAACTATAAAAAGGTTCCGTTTGAATTTTTCGAGATAGGTACCTATGAATTTTTCAAAATTGGTTTTGAACCTCTTCCCATTGACCTATGTGTCAAGATTATCAATCCGTCCTCTCTCGTGATACATACTCCGTGGATACCGATGGCCGTGGACCTAGTTCCTAAAACCACCGCAACCGTCGTTGGCGCTATGTACGCTGCCACCTCCGGCTCAACTTGACTTCTGCTCTGCCATCGACTGCGATCAGTTTCCCTAAAGTTCACTTCTGCTACTTAAGTTCATTACGATTATATTTCAATTAACTTCAGTGTATTCTGATACTATCAAGAACCCGGAGGTATGTAGAATAAATCTCATACATGTATATTTCGATATCCGTTTATTTCTTTGTCCTGAAATGTTAACATAGGTGGGCCGGCGAACGGGTGAGCCGTCCCATGCAGAGAAATAGTGCTCGTGATTTTTCTCGAGAATCCGGTGCGAATCAGGAAATAACAACTGGAAGCTCGTTGTTATAGTTTTTATGGAATAGTTAGAGAAGTATACTAGTTTTCTTCTCTGTAATCCGGACGGGAAGCACAACGGAGAAAATGCAGGTGAGAGCTTCATAAATCAGGAGGAAAATGGCGGCGGACATTTTGCTTCAAAAAAGGATGATGCAATATTTAACTGAGTGTGCTTCCCGAGTCAAGTCGATGGTCCGTAAGTCTAGCAGGATATAACGATGAAAAACTCAGTTTTATCGATGAAAATCGCTCTTAAATTTCGGAGAGTGCGGGTGATAACTATTCCATCTCGAGAAAAATTAGTAAGGAGGCGCATAAAAAGAAATGCGTTAGAGCGTCGGTAGAAAGAGAAGATCGATGTATGTAAATCGATATTAAGGTAGGTTACAGTTATCGAAGTGGGGAATACGGATAAAACGGCTCATGATAAAACCCGGATTCGAATATTCAACGAAGAATCGATTAATCGATCGAAATTATAGTATCAAAGTAACATTCTATCAGCATTATCGATTGTTGTTCGTTATCACAACAAATTGATTTTCCACTGATAGCTAGAATTATTATTGAACCTTTTCTTTGCAATAAGGTGGAACTACTGACTTTTCCTTTTAATATGTGGTGTATTTCGTGCATGTAAGAAAATTATACCGGTAGTAACAAGGATGTCATGAAGACAAAACAGATGATCACGGTTGATTCCTGTTCAAAATAGTGAGTTCGGTGAATGTTTTGTTTACATTGTTGGCTGAATACGGCGGGAGTGTTACCTTGATACATTTAAATTAACTAAGGTGCTAAGTTACGGTATTTATAAGTTGAAAAAAAGAAAACCCACTCGATAAATATCTAGCTTGGTATTAACCCGGAGTGCTGACATTAGTTCGGAATTAATGCGGTGTGCCTCTTTCTACTGGTAAACCGGTCGCAAACACGAGACACTATTCTGCATGAAAGCCTAGGGACCTAACGAGGTCGGAATTTGCTCACGTCCCCAGTGTGGTGTGTGAATTTAGAGAAGTAAAGTATTTAAATTAATAACAGTATGATGTTGCAGAATCAGGAAAGTTAAAGTATCGCAGATGGCAAGCAGAAGTAACCCGGCTGAATGCAGAAGCTAATAAATAATGAGATTTAAGAAACTAAAATCCGATTTATTTAAATTTAACAAACCCGGAGTTTTCGAATAAAGTTTGAAATAAGATATAGGTTGGAATTAGTCTCTGAGATGAAACATGTAATGAATCGTGCATTCTTCACATTGGGTTTTACCAGCGGGATAGTCATAGCATAATTTATTTATGTGTGTGCGTGTCGCTGAGGTGTAAGCTAGTTGTTCAGGCCCTGTTACCGACGCACAGCGCGTCTATGTCTGGTAAGGTATCTCTATGAGAACGGATACAGACATGGATAGCGGGGCGGATCGAACATCCCCGTAACTGCAACCTCACTCAGTGTTTTATACACTAAAAACCCGAAAAATCACGATTCGGGACGCAAGGTGAGCGAATTCCAGACCTGGGGACAAAAATAGTATTTCGGAGAGAATAAGGCGTGCGCGGTGCTTAAGTAAGAATGTAATTTAACGATATGTCAACGAGTATTAAACTCACGGAGTCATTTTAGTTCGGTGTCTTTTAAGATTCGTTTATTACGGATTAAGGTAGAACTACATTTAACAAGGAGCAAAATATAGACTTAATCTGGTGCTGTAACATTATCTGTTTCAGAGAAAAATGAACTCTGACGAAATAAGGAGAATCGTGGAGGAGGAGATCCAAAAGAGGAGTGAAGTGGTTAGGCGGGAGGTTGAAAAGGAATACGCAAGCAAATTTGATAAAATCAAGGATCAAATACGGCAGGTTTCTGAGGAGTCCATTTTAAGGATTAACGCTTTGGCGTCCACGCTAACCAACCCGGTGTGTCGTACTCACGGCGATGAAATAATGGTCACTGACGAGGTCTCAAATACGGAATCCGGTGTTAATCCTAATCAGACCGAAGGTGTGCCATCTATTTCAAGAACGGATACGAACAGGGACAGTGTGAACGTGCAAAAACCCAGACGAAGGTACGCTCAAGATGATTATAGACCACCAATGCTGAATCTGAAACCCGGTCATAATCCCCTTAATGAAGGCTCTGTAGTAGTGTGGAAGCGAAGAGTTATGCTAGACCTTGAAAGTAACGACTGTTCTTTCCTGCTCGATCCTCAAGCGGAAGTTCCGGATTGCTACACGAAAAGGGAACTGCACCAGATGAAAAGCTTGATTTTGGCTTACATCATGTCCAATGTCAATGAGGGACTACAGGCACTGATCAACGATGAAACCGAACCCTTAGCAGCCATGAGGATAATTGAAAATACGGTAGATCCTCCATCACAAGCCAAGGAGCATGCCCTGCAAATTGAACTAATGAATATTAGATTCAACCCGGAGACGGAAACGGCATTAGAGTTCCAGAACAGATTCGAGCGACTCGTCACGGATATCAGGAGATGTCCTGAAGCTGAATTGACCGAGAAGACAATCCGGAGAAACTTAGTGAATGCTATTTCTGAGACGTGCCCACGAATTGCTGAAGATGCTCTGTTAGATGGCTCGCTATTAAAAACCCGTGACATATTCGACAGAATACATAGAAAATTCGACATGATCATGGAGAATAATAGAAGAGAAAGGGCTGGCAATCAAGGTAGTGCTATGATCGGAACCAGTTCAAGAAAGCAAACTTTCAAGAGAAAAGCAAATTGGAAATCCGGTGAACCTTCCAAAAACAAAAACTGGAAACCTATTGACCTTACCTGTTACACCTGTGGTATTAAGGGTCACACTAGTAAAACTTGCAGGAATACGGAGAAGATGTGCTATAACTGCGGAAACTTTGGACATCTGTCTGCGAGTTGCACTGAACCCTTAACCAGTCGCACTAAAGATATCCGGAGACACAAGGCTGGTTCTAACGTGTATACTCCCCCTCACAAAAGACACGTTCAGATTAAACAGAAAAAAAAACTTGACCAAATCCTCGGAAACTGACCGCCTAACCTCTAAAGCTCGCTCTAGGACTCCAGCACAGAACAGATTGAGGAGTGTTGTTTCAAAAACCCGGAGTAAAACAACCTCAGACGGAGCTCATTATGCAGCACAAGAATCCGATGATGATAATGACGATGACGAAAATACGATGGCTGCCATTGCTGTACCCAGGCCTAATTCCGAGGAAACGCCCTCAGCAATGCATTCTTGGGGCTCGGAGATGTCATTGTTGGATGGTAAATTACCTCAATTAAGGTTTATAGCTGATAGTGGTGCTACTGAACACATAGTTAAGGATAAGAAGGTATTTTCTAATTTAGTAAATTTGCATAATGAAATCAGGATATCGTGTGCAAATAGTAGTAAGGAATCGGACTTAATCATTAGACAATCAGGTGATATAATATATTATAACGATGAACTAAAGAAATTTGGGATTTTAAGAGGTGTGCTGTATGCACCTGAACTAGTAGAAAATCTATTTTCTATTAGGAAACAAATGCAAAAAGGATTAAGTGCGAAATTTGATAAAAATAAATTAGAAATTATAGATCCGAGTTCAGGGGACATTCTAAAAACCGGTAGTTTTGATGGACGTTTTTGGTGGTTGTCCTTTTCGCTTCCTATGATAAATGCAAATCAGGATGAAAAATTAAGGATACTCAGTCTGGTGCAAGGAAATTCGTTGATGACCAAGTCAGAAAGCGATGAAAATCCGGCGAAAACAAATACGGTAGATAAAATCACTAAAGATGTAAACAAAACCGGAATTAAAAGAAAAATTCAGAAACCGGGGCTCAGTTTAGAGGGGAGTTCTGACCCAAAGAAGTTTAAAAAGGATGAAACTTTGCAATTTAGAAACGATGTAGGTCTAGGATGGCATTACAGACTAAATCATGCTTCTCTAAAATATTTAAAGATAGCGGGTAAACAAATTCCGGAGTTGGAAGGAGTCAAATTTGATACTAATATCTTAGACTGTCCTGATTGCAAAATGGCTAAAGCCAAACGCAAGCCATTCACTAGTAAAAGACATAGATCAGATATTGTATTTCATCGTTTGCATAGCGATCTTTTGGGACCATTAAAACCGGTGGCATATAGGTCTCAAGCTAAATATATTGTTACATTTACGGATGATGCCTCTAGGTATGTATTTGCTTACGAAATAGGCAACAAAACTAGAGTAAACTTAGCTTTGCTTTCTTGTCTAGAAGAAATCAGGAGATTAAAAGGCCCCCAAACTAAGGTTTCAGAAATTAGAACGGATGGGGGTTTAGAATATAAAACTAGTGAAATGAATGCTTTGCTTAAACGAGAAAATATAAAATTAACTGCTTGCGAGCCTTACACCCCTCAATTAAACGGCGTGTCTGAAAGGCAAAATTTAGAATTGGAAGAGAAAATCCGGGTCAATCTCATCTCTTCAGGTATTCCGACTCACTACTGGCCTTATGCCATGAGACATGTAATCTATATTCATAATAGAACTCCAAATGGGTCGATAAACTTTAAAACCCCCTATGAGCTTGTATTAAATCATGCCCCTACGGTAAAATATATCAGACGATTTGGATGTGAAGCTTATATCTTGGATACTCAATCCACTTCTAAATTTGCACCCAAAGCAAACTTAGGATTCTTGTTAGAATGTGGTGAAACCGGATACCATCTATTGCACTACAAAAATAAAACGGTGGTTAGGTCAAAACATGTAGATTTTATAGAAAACCGAACCTATGGTGATTATACTAAAAATGAAAATAAGGCTCTTGAACCCGGTAGTCAAACGGAATTTACAGTAGAGGTTAATAGTGATGTTGGTGCCAGTAACAAGGATTCTGAGCTAACTACCAATATTAATCAGGAGGATAATTCCATTTCAATTCAAATACCAACTAGGATAGAAGATTCCATACAGGGCATCGAAAACAAACAAAATCCGGTGCTTATTCATGAAAATGATGAATGTGAATTCTTTGAAGACTTAGGCGATATAGGAGATAAAACATTTTTCCTTCAAGATTCTGGTGAAGAACCTTTAACCTATGCTCAAGCATTAAGAGCACCTGATGCTGATCTTTGGTTAGATGCAATTAATACAGAATTTCAGGCCCTGGAAAAGTGCAACACCTGGAAAATCATTTCTAGAAAGGATGTGCCCAAAGGAATGAAAGTAATGAAAACCCGGTGGGTACATAAGAGGAAATCTGAAGCTGACGGATCGGTAAGGTATCGTAGTAGACTGGTAGTCAAAGGATTTGCTGATAATAATAACTATGAGTTATCAGAAATTTATGCTCCTGTTGCAAGGTTACCAGATGTAAAATTCCTATTAATTTTAGCAGCGAAATATGACCTGGATTTGGTTCAATATGACGTAAAAACTGCCTTTTTAAATGGTTCGCTTGATAAATTGGTATATATGGAAATTCCGGATGGTTATGACAATTATTTACAACTGGATGAAAAATTTAAGACTAAACATGTGTGTGAAGTACACAGAGCGCTGTATGGTCTAAAGGTATCACCAAGAAGGTGGTATATCAGGTTTCAAGAAGCTGTGAACGAGATGGACTTCCAACCATACCCATTTCAACCATGTTTGTTTATGTGGAAATCAGGAGACAAAATAGCTATTCTTTTACTCTATGTTGATGATATACTGCTGGCTACTAATAGTAATCAAAAACTTAAACAGGTTAAATGCGTTTTAGAAAAGGAATTTTCTATAGTTGATCTCGGGGAACCTAGAAAATACCTGGGTTTAGAAATTATTAGAAACCGGAGTGAAGGAACGATAGGGATACTTCAGAAATCTCATATTGACAACATGTTGATGAAATTTGATCCTGATAGTGATAAAATTGTCTCTACTCCTATGATATTCGATAAATCGATTGAAAAGGAGGAGAAAAATCAAATTTGTGATCTTAGTTCCATTCCGTTTAGACAAGCAATAGGCTCTCTACTTTACTTGCAAGGTGGTGCTAGACCGGATATCTCATATGCCACGAATATGTTAAGTAGACGTCAGTCAAATTTCACTTTGAAGGATTGGAAAGCTGTAATCCGGATCATGCGTTATCTTAGAGGAACTAGAAATTATGGACTCTTGTTTTCTGATAAAGGGAATAATAACATTGAATGTTATGTAGATGCTTCTCTTGGATTATCTGCGGAAAGAGGCTTTTCCACAACGGGATATATTATCTACTTATTTGGTAATCCGGTAGTATGGCGCACAAAACGTCAAAATCATGTTGCTCTTTCTTCAGCTGAAAGTGAGTTTGTAGCTATGAGTACTGCGTGTCGAGACTTAGCTTCAATCAGGACCATGTGTTCAACAATGATTGGATTAAATTTAATTCCAATTATCTATGAAGACTCTAAACCGGCGATTAGACTAGCAGAAGTAGATGACTCTTCTACATTAAAACATATGGTTAGACTGTCGTATTTATATGTGCGTCAAGAACATAGAGATGGAAATATTCAAATTAAATGGATTTCAACGGATGATCAAATAGCTGATACTCTAACTAAGCCATTAAATCATGCTAAGTTTGTCAAATTCAGAGATTTAATGCTGTATAAACACTGATCAGATTCTATTTTGATATTAACAGCTAGAATCGACTAAGTCGGAAGATTTGGTCGATTCCATCACCACCATGCTCAACCCGTAGACTGATATGTAGAACCAGGAGAATGCTGCGACCAATACGGAGAACGCTATGCTGAATACGGAGTGTCATGAATGGAAGCTTGTTGCCTTGCTCGGGATACTGGACATCGAGATGACGACTTGGAGGGGAGTGTCAAGATTATCAATCCGTCCTCTCTCGTGATACATACTCCGTGGATACCGATGGCCGTGGACCTAGTTCCTAAAACCACCGCAACCGTCGTTGGCGCTATGTACGCTGCCACCTCCGGCTCAACTTGACTTCTGCTCTGCCATCGACTGCGATCAGTTTCCCTAAAGTTCACTTCTGCTACTTAAGTTCATTACGATTATATTTCAATTAACTTCAGTGTATTCTGATACTATCAAGAACCCGGAGGTATGTAGAATAAATCTCATACATGTATATTTCGATATCCGTTTATTTCTTTGTCCTGAAACTATGGTTATGGAATGTTAGGTAGATCATTGTTTTATTAGATTTTCGGAATTTTTTACGTGCCTTGAAACGTCTGGAAGTCTAAATTTACAGTCCTTAGGACTTTAATTTGACGCTGCTCAGGCCCAGAATCACCTGAGTCGGCTGAGTTCAAACATGGACGTCAAACATCGCTCCAAAACATTGAATGGGCCGTGTACAAGTACGCGGGAGGGGGGGGGGGGCTGGCGGTTTTACAAGTTTACTTCGAGTGGTTGGCGCCTTTACATCCGCAGTTTTAGCAGGAGATCTGAGGGGGTGGCACTTTTACAAATTTACTTCTAGGTGTTGGCGCTTTCACATTGGCTATTGTAGGAGGAGATCTGAGGGGGTGGCACTTTTACACGTTTACTTCTAGGGGTTGGCGCTTTTACATCGGCTATTTTAGGAGGAGATCTTAGTGGGTGGCACTTTTACAAGTTTACTTCGAGTTACTGGCGCTTTTACATCGGCAGTTTGAGGAGGAGATCTGAGGGGGTGGCACTTTAACAAGTTTACTTCGAGTGGTTGGCGCCTTTACATCCGCAGTTTTAGGAGGAGATCTGAGGGGGCGGCACTTCTACAAATTTACTTCTAGGTGTTGGCGCTTTTACATCGGCAGTTTTAGGAGGAGATCTGAGGGGGCGGCACTTTTACAAATTAATTCGAGTTATTGGCGCTTTCACATCGGAAGAATCTGAGGGGGTGGCAGGAAAATCATGTCAGTTCTAGACACAATAAATAGTTGATAGTTGGTAGCTGTTTTTGTCGTAGTTACCCGTAGTAAATTTACTACGGGTAACTATTTATTATTATAAAACTAAGTAGGCCTAAACAAGTAGGTATACTTTGGTACTTTTGTTCGCTTAAAAGATACACATTTTTAACAAGTTTTGTTTTAGGAAAAGTATTGAAAAATATTTAAATCAAAATCATTTATAAATACAAAATTTAATGGTAAAAAAAATATATTTACCGAGAATAAGACTTAAAAAATCAATTTTTTATTCTTAAAATTACTAATAAAACTTAAAACATCAATACTGATTTATGGTCAAAAGGTAGAAAGATCCTTCTCATCTCTACTAGCTGAGGAATACAACTCCACTATTCAGCTCCAATCAACAGTGACGATGTAATCAATGAAATGGTCAGAAGTGGAAATTGTAGGAGAGTAGTGCTGTAACTTGTTAGGTATTTTGACCCCGGCATCTTGTTAATTATGCATCTATGTTAAATGTAAAATTTACATTTTACATATTTAATATTTAATTTGGTTCATCATAAAAGCCTTCATTTACTAACTTGTTTTTCAACAATTTCCCCAGGATCGGGGGGGGGGGGGGGGGAGAGACCACCGGATCGAAATTCCTGGCTACGCCACTGATTTGGCTCAACAGGTTAATGATTTGGGTAATTTTGACAATAGCTTTTGGTCATTTTATGAATGTGAACGGAGTCACACCGTCAGCCAACTTTCAATATTCACAACATTCCAATGCAAATGCCTGTTCACATGATCGAAACTTCGATAAACCTACATTCTCTTTTTTCCATCGCAAACGTACTGGGGAAACTGTACTGGATAAACTTCTCTTCTCTGTTGTTGGGTTGACTCTAAGACGACTAACGGCTGTAATAATTTGAACGGGGCGTCATCACCCTAATGAATAAATACGATCTCTGGGCGACATCGCTCATGTTGGCCTTGGGTTGCCTTGATATCCTGATTTATCAGTCTTTATGAATCTGAAGAGACGAAGCGGGAGACTCGACCAGCTGGCCACCGTTTCGCCTTGACGGGATCTCCTTGACTCATCTCCTTTCTGCCTTCATTCATACCACCGGGCTCATCCCATTCATGAATGTTCGGAGGTAGGAAACTGAAGAGGTTACTCCGCTCGGTCAACCTTACGTTCCTACTACGTCGGCGGGGTCCGTTCCCTTCAACAAAGCTCCGGAGGTTGACCTCGGCAGTATATGGGCTGGGCGGCGGAGTTGGATAGACGGGGCGTTAGAAAGGAAAAGAGGTCCGTGGAATACGCAACTCTTCGAGCTGGGAAACAGGTTGAACTGTCCTTGAGATCACAACTGTGGAATAAATAAAAGTTTCAACCAGTCAACTACGTTCACTAATTACTTTCTAGTGTGACGGTGAGTGAGCAAATGTCGGTCCGTTGAAGTCGAGTATAAAAAATCATTAATCTCTTGAGCCTTCGATATATCATAATGGATTTATCCCACCTAGCATGGCGGTTGTAAGGCACTCCCGTGAATATAAATTATTACCATCAAAAATTACTTTTCCTTATCAACTAATAAACACAGTGTAAATTAATCGTATTAATTAAATCATTTAATTAAATCAATTAACGTAAATTAATGAAATTATCATATTATCTAAAGTGTTAATTAAGTATAAAAACTCTGCAAATTCTTGACACAACGGTTCATTATCTTCTTTGTTCAGATCACCCTTCTGTCTAGATCACTAGGTCTAAATGTCTAGATCCTAAATGTTAGATTAATTATTATTATCAATTATCACTAATTATTAACAATTTTATCAAGTACCTACTGAAAATTATTATAATTTATTGTTAGGTATTAATAATTCGTATTTATTAATAATAATAATTATTATTAATTATGATTAATTAATACGATATAATTCTGGGGTTTTTAATACTACGTCGGTAATAATTTTTCTATAACAGAAGTACCTACCAACAAACATTCGAAATTACCTTCATTTCCGTAGCACGAAACGCACCTCAGAACAACAAACTCGACATCACTTAAGCCATATGATGTTCCAAAGAGCTTGTTAGTATGAAAATGGACCTGTATTTCAACAGTTTGATACACGATCGTGTTGTGAGGCACAATCTTTGAGCCCTCATTGTGAACGAACGGCTGGTCGTACGAAGCTGCGGATGGTCTTAAAAAATTCTACGGAACAAACTCTATCTAAATATGAAATAAAAAACATACCGTTCTATATGAATTTTTCGAGATATGAAATTTTCCAAATTTCAAAATTCGTTTTGAACCCCTTCCCCTTGACCTAGGGTTATGAAAAGTTTCGAGGACCATTGTGGGGTTGGTCGAAACCCATAAAAAAAATTTCGTAATTTTAACTCAACGCTAACTGGGCAAAGTGGCGCGGACGGCGGACGGCGGACGGCGGACGGCGTACGGCGGACGGCGGACGGCGTACGGCGGACGGACGGATTTTTTTTTATTCGATTTTCTGAATCTACGTATCTTGAAACGTAAACCAACAAATTTTGAGGGGGGGTTAAAATTTTTTTTTCTTTGGGCGATTCCAATGGTTCATTATCGAAGATAATAAACCAAAATATCAAAAGCTTTGTAATTGACCAATACACTCGTACTGTATTTAACGAATATTTGTCAAATACCGAGCATTCGGCATTCGCCGAGTCCCATTGAATTCGCCACCTGTCCAAACATTGGGATTAGCCAAATATCGAGCATGCAAATAATTGGAGCAGCTGGAGGTTATTTCATAAGTAATTTTTTTCGTAGAATCTGAATCCAAGCTCAGAATTGTCCTATCACGCCTGAATTTGGAGATATTTGAGGTCATGTACACGAAAAAGGGGTAATTTGGCTATTTTTGAGGTTAGATACAGGCTGCATCAAATTTTTCTAATTTGTTCTACACGTTTTTACACATCATCTAGTGCTACTCTTTTCCTTTAAAACGAGACTTCGAATGATACTGTAAGACACTTCTTTCGAAAATTATGGCGATTTTTAGGTGAGGGATGACATGAAAAACTTCTACTGGGCTAAACAAACCCTTATTTGTCATACGAAATTTAAACGGGGTTTCCGAAGATGCTAATTACGAATCTGAGGTCAGATTACAAAAATGTAAGATGGCGGCTACAATATGGTGCGAAAGTATTTTTGAAAAATCATCGTTCGAATAGGTGCGTTTTTCAGAAGCCTGTTTTCTGATAAGAGGTTTTATTTCTAGACTAAAGGAATTTTCGGCATGGGTTTAGTGTTTAAATGCTTTTTGAGGAATAGATAAAGCGAAATAACACATTGAGATTATGTTCTAACATGAACCGATATATTTTAACTTAAAACACGCCAATAAAATTAATCCTTATAATCGCCATAACTTCTGAAAGAAACATCCTACAGTATCATTCAAAGTCTCATTTTAAAGGAAAGAGTAGTAATAGGTATGTAGTATAGTAATGATGCAGGTAATAATAATATTATGTAGAAATTTTTTTATGCAGCCTGTATCTAACCTCAGCCAAAACAGCCATTTTTCGTGTACATAACCTCAAATATCTCCAAATTCAGACGTGATAGGACAATTCTGAGCTTGGATTCAGATTCTACGCAGAAAATTACGTCGGAAATGACCTCCAGCTGTTCAACAACAAATCCTTGCAGATCTGTGGTATTTGTCGAGCATTCTTGTTCGGTGGTATCAAGAAGTTGTGAAAAAATTCCAAAAATTAAACTCTATTTAAATGAGAACTAAACACTATACCGTTTCATTTCAATTTTTTGAGATATGAATTTTTCAAAATGTCAACATTTGTTTTGAACCCCTTCCCCTTGATTATGGAATGTTAGGAGGATCATTGTGGGGTTGGTTCAAACTGGTCAAAGTCCGCTGACGGCGGACTGATTCGATTTTAATTCGATTTTTGGAATCTACGTATCATGAAACGTAAACAAGCAAATATTGAGGAGGGTAATTTTTTTTCTTGGACGATTCCAAAGGTTCATTATCGAAGATAAAACTATCTGGCATTTCATTGGTCTTATGACCGGAAGATCACGTCATAAAGTATCGATCGGAACCGTCGCCTCAAAAAGTTCTTTAACTGAGAGCTCTTATCCAAGGAGCCCACTCAAATGGACTAGGTACGAGACTATTTGTATTGAGGTATTGAGAATATGAGGTATTGAAAATAATATTTTAGTGCGTTCTCAATTTGGTACCTAGTCTCGTACCTAGTCGATTTGAGAGGGCTCCTTGGATAACCGGTTCCAATCGATAATTTATCATATTATGATGAAGTTGGAAGGATTTGAAATAGGAACTGGTACGATTCCCGAAATATAACTGTAGAAATTAAGCTGAATTTGTATTTGAGCGGTTCAATAACATGCAGTTTGACAGTCACTTATTTAAGAGATTCGGGGGAAAGAACCCACGTCTGCTCAACCAGATCCCCCACTCATGAAGTTTCTAGATCCGCTACCGAATATACATCACATATCTCAGATAGTCGTCTGAAAAATATTAAGCATAAAACCTCCATTCGTTTGATGATAGTAATCCTAGAAAACCCAACCCAGATTGGTCCTACTCAACAAGGTCGTCTACTTTTCAACTTGATCAATTTACTGCAATTTTCTCAATTAAGGTGTGAATAAAAACCTCTCACTGCCTGAAGTAACTTACTCATATCCAGTCACACGAAACTTCATCAATAACATACGAGCAAACAAACTAATCAATCAATGTCGAGATTGAAATATAAATTGTTCAGTTACTGTCATTGTACGTTAAATTCCGTTTACAAGGCGATTTTGCCTACTGCCATAAACCAAAATGAATGCTGTCAATATTCTTACCTATGTGTTACTGATTTCTTTATTCTTCTTCCTGCCCATTGACATGACTGTTTCTCAGTGTGCTGAATTGAACCCATAGACATGTTTTTTAAAAATTTTCATGTCTGACACACAAACGCGAAAAGCGACACCAAAACGCGTGATTCTGATGATTTCTGATGGTTTCTGATGATTTTGGCTTATAACCAATGCGTTGTACGGAATTTTATGTTCTCAAAAACTTATTTACCACTTTTTGGGAAACTCCAGGGATGTATGGAGGGGGAAATTAACACATTGCTGTTAATACGCTAAAATCCTAATGTATCATGTTAAGTAAACATTTGAGACTGTTTGATCTTAAGAAGACCTTTTGGTCTGGTTCATTCTCGAGATAACGTGTTGATATCAACACGTTGATATCAACACGTTGATATCAATGTAACATTGGTATCAATGTAACAATTTTGCAGTATCAAGGGAATTGAAGCAGGCACCTATACAGGTAATTAACTTTAACATCATTTCAGACAAAGGGTGTTCGTGAAAATCATTTGAAATCATCTCGTCTGCTTGCTTACAATTCCGCAACACAGTGAGACATTTTCATGTCGTATCACAAGCAGTATCTTGTCAACACTAGGGAAATGTAACTCCAGGGATGTACGGAGGAGGAAATTAACAGCAAAATTTGTTAACACTGAAATCCAAAACATCCATAGTCATGCAGCATGGCTATAAGAGTGAATTTTTGAAGAAATAACAGGTTTTATGTAAAATGGAACTTCTCATTCAAAAGTGGACAATCTTAAACGTGTTGGTTAATTATAGGTATTTAAGTATGAAGCTATTCGGTTCCTTCCACCATGCCTGTGATGAATGTGGAAGAATGATTATAAATGCGAGTTAATTGATAATACTAATAATAAATAATTAGGAGGGGAATCAAAAATGTTTTGTATACTTACCAAAAAAGTATTGGATACGTAACAAATTATTTATCCGTTTTTTTGCCCTGTAACATCTCAGTTTATAGCTTTTTCAACTCTGAACACAATGGTGAAGTCAGAATTGGGTATCTCATTCTGATGTGTCGAAATTCTGCCTTGACCATCGTGTTCAGCTTGAAAAAACCTTTGAAATGAGGTGCCATTTGTCAGAATGTTTCATTTACGGAGTTTATGGGTAGTTTTCCCCCTAAAACTCCCCTAAATCCCCCTTAGAGTGCCCGATCCTGCCCATCTACGAACATAGCGTTTCGATTGCCAGGACGGATTTTTTGCGCAAATTTGAACTTTTTATTTGAAAACGGATTTTGGTATAAAAAATGTTCGGAAATTCAAGTTTTAAAGAGGGATCTGAAGAGGATCCAGGTCCAGTTCTTAGGATTCCAGTATGTGGTAGGTACAGGATGTTATAACCCTACCTTGATGTTATAACCAGCGACCAACTAACTTCCTTTTCGTTCAAATGTCACCATTAACATGGATATTTACTACTGAAACGAGAAATTCGCCTCGTCGTCTGATTCTTGAATCCAAAGGATCTAAAACTCACACTCGAAAAGTTAGGACTTTTTTTTTAGTTCTTAAAGTAGGTAAGTTAGTTTTCATACAATATGAATTATATATCACGATTACTACAAAAGTTTGACCTCAAAACTAAGTGACCAGCTTGGAAACTGAGGGCGCACGCGCGATATCAATCAAGTTGTGGATTGCGCACCACAAACTCCCCGTGGGAGAGTTACATAAGTGAACCAGAATGTTTAACTTTCCACTTGACTGTCGAAAAACCGCATCTCAGACCCACACTGATTTTTCAGACGTTCTCTCGCCGAAAACTGTCGGTCAAGTTTCCTACTTCGAAGGCGAAGGGGCACGCAGGATCTGCGAGGCATAATTATTTGCTCCAGATCCCTGTTGTTTGCTCAGTTTCATAATTATCTAACTGAATTCGGGAACTGTCTGATCTCTTGCCACGTTTCGCAAACAGCCACTCTGTCACAGTCATGCTGTCACTACGATTCGGCCTGCTCATCATGCTTCTTTAGCGAATTTGCGAAGAAAAGGGAGCTATTGTTCTCGGTCCAAAATGTATAAAACTTGGATTTCCGGGGAAAATTTCATAACAAAATCCGTTCCAGACCATCCTGGATTCACTGCCAAAAGACACCAAAAGAGCTTTGTATATATTTATGTGTGTGTCATTCCAGACAATAACTCTCGGTAGAATTGAGATAAAAAGTTCAAATTTGTACAAAAAATCTGTTTCGGTAATCGAAAGGCTAAGTTAGTAGATGGGCAGAACCAGGCCTCTCTAAAAGGGGGTTTTGAACTAAAATGGAGGTTGTTTTAAGGATAACGAAATGACATACCTACCTGAGGTGTTACTCGGCAATATAGGCGACAACATTTGTTTAAAAAATTAGTAAAATCGAGACATTTTAGAAAAAACCAGCAAATTCCTCGAGAATTTGCTCTTATAGCCATGCTGCATGACTGTGGATTTTTTCGTTTTCGTTCCATTTATTACTTATAGTTTCATTTATTTCGACATGAAGTTAAAGTGTATCTGGGACAAAATATCTGGGTCTATTCTCAAAGAAAATTGTTAGAGTCGTAGTTCTCCCCCCATTTCTATCAAGCTAAACCTCATATTCAAAGCCACAGAAATATATTCGGGTGGACAGTGGACGTTGGTGCCAATTGTCTTTGAATTGCATTTAAATGAAGTGTCTTCTGAACATTTGACTGAATTGTTGTTTCCCACCAGTGAACTACAAGGCTGTCTTTGAAATTTCATCTGCTGAAGAGTTAGATGTGGTGGATATTATTCAGCTCTTTTAGTAACCTTCTGGTCGAAAATTTTCTGGGGGCTGAAATGTTCATCGTGCCGAATCTGTAGTTTGTATTGATGATTAGAATCGAAAATGGATTCATATGAAGTAACAAGGGATAACCTCAATCAATGATGACCAAACAAAACATTTCTTATTACCAATCTCGAGAAAAGAGATTGAAAAGGGGAAGATGACTACCACCATGGGTACAACAGTTTTCGGCAGATTGACCTTGGAAAAATTAATGATTTCGTGTTTTTTGTTGAACAAGCAACATTGACCGCAGTCGTAGCAGTTAATGGACGGTGCTACCGTGGAAATCCCTCTGAACGCGCGTTCTTCTATTTCTGTCTGTAGTCACATTGTGCTCATTATCGAATGAAATTCGACAGCTTTACGCCTCGTTAGCGGTGCAGCAACCGCAATATTCCCAACTGCCTTTTTATGAGCACAGAGTGTCTATACGCGAGAGAGACATTTACACAGGTATGGAGAACCGTTTGATGAGAATTCGCAGCTGTGATTGGGGTCTGTACTACTGCAATATACTCACAAAATGACGGTTCCTCCCCTCTCACGCCATTTTTTTTAATTTTTTTTTTTTTTTGGTTTTGTTTTCGCGACCACTAAACCGCGAAGGAATAAATCCCACTCGGTAGCCGATTTCCATTGTTCCAAGTAACCCTATCAATGTGTGGACCCGATCTTGAGCGTTGCGCAACCCGGACACGAACGACCCCCTTTCGCTCGCCGCCCGAGAACTTTACGTGCCGGTCAGCCCTCATTATAACTCGGGCGACCGTATCTCGTAAAGGGGAATCGCAACTAGACGCCATGATCATTGCCCAAAATAAAGGAAGTCTAGTCGTGAAAACGGCCGCTTTGGTATTTGACGGCCGTCCGTCAGCCTTTCGTTTTTAAACGATCGGCAATATCTGCTTTTAAGTCGGTTTCAAACTCGTCGGGTTAGCAGTAGGATTGAATTGGATTGTGTGTAATAGTAGTAGTGATAAAACGAAGGCTTGTCTTCTGAAGTGGACACTAGCTTTTGACTAGTGGCAAAACATTCACAACTATCAGAGGCGGATCCAGACTGTTATCTGAACAGCGACAGCAGCGACAGCCAACCTGAGCCGACTAATGGCAAACATTGGTGGCCATAGACACAAGAAAAGGAACATACTCATGAGAACTGCCGAAGCAATCATGCTGTATGGAGTGGAGGTGTATGCTGGAGCCCTCCAAATTATAAAGTACCGATATCTGCCTTGGGAATAGCATGTGCTTATAATAGTGCTTAGCACATGCTATTCCCAAGGCAGATAATTGGAGGGCTCCAGCATACACCTCCACTCCATACAGCAGGATTGCTTCGGCAGTTCTCATGAGTATGTTCCTTATGAGCAGTTCTCATGAGCATGTATACATACATAAATGTGGGGGCAGAATTGTATACTTTTCTCGGTTGAAGTAACCTAGATGTGATTGTGTATATATAAATCTAGGTTGTTTTGACCGAGCATTAAATTCAAGGGTTAAGGCACTTAAACATCTCGGTTGAAATAACCTTGAAACATTTGAAACAACCGTGACAATAATGTTGATTTAACAGAGACTCAAATTCCGTCCTTTATTTTCTAGGTAACATTTTTAAAGTCACGGTTGACTTCTTTCAATTACTCGGTTAAATCTGTTGATGCAACCGTGACTGTAATTAGCGTGAATTATATGGAAGGTAAAATCATTTGGGTATCGGTTAACCACATTTAAAATTCGCGGTTAAATCTCCACGGTTAGCAACTTTAATTTTCTAGGTCAAAACATTCAGTCTCGGTTAAGAGCATCTGGAGAATTTTTGGGTCTCGGTTATTTTAATTTTGCTCTCGGTCAAAATAATTGTTTTCTCGGCTGTATCAACCGAGAATCTTTTTTTTTTTTTTTCACGGTTAAATCAATCGATTCACGGTTGTTTCACATTTTTTCTCTCGGTCAAATCTGTTTTTACCGAGACCGAAAATAAAACTTTTTTCTTAGTGCATGTACAGTTATAGCCACGTTGTTCTAGACAAAAAGTAATAAACCGTTGTGGAAACATTTTCAGCGTTGTTTGATACTAATTAAGTACCTTGAAACGTTTACGATCACATTGTATAGGGCAGTTCATTATTGAAAATAATACAGGTGCCGGTTAGTGCGAGAGAATGAGCAAGAATATTGATGCCCTCAACCTGTTTCGACCAGCTATCAATTCATTAGCCGTTGCCATTAAAATACCTCAAATTCCTCCTTTCTAAACTTCGATTGTGTGAGTTATGCCTCGTTTGAACAACTCGTATAAGGGCTGTCTGGCATCGCTTTCCGCAGTCTAACCGGGCTACCCAGAGCTCAGGGTTTATATAATCACGCAATGGAAACAATTAGTCAGTTTCTGAATTTCTCTCGCCTCCACACGCAAGAAACTGGGCCTGTTCCCAGAGAAACGGTTCCCTATGTAACATACCAGCTTCTTTGTCAATCGCCATGAGAGACATCTACTTCATTCATAATATTTTAAAAAACCCCTTGAAAATTACCACACGACGGTTTATCGGGTTATTTAGCGTCTCTGGAGCCTCGCACGCTGTCGCATTTGTGAGCTGAAAAATTATGTGTTTGTCGGTGGATCAATAAATTTTACTTACAAATTATAATACACCAAACTTAATAATTGACGAAATTATAAGTAATAATTATATGGTGAAGAATTGAGACCTCGTATCTCACATTTTGAATACTTTACAACAGAGCGACAAAATGTTCTTATTTCTTTATTTTTCCGTCAATTCAAATTCCTTTCACCACTGTGTTTTTGAGTAGTGAGTTTTGAATTAGTCAGTTTCATTTTTTCTCTTTTATTTCTTTTTTTATCTCTTCAAAAATTCGCATAGGTATATAGCCATGCTGCATGACTGTGGATATTTAAGTAGTTTGGCTGACTTTTCCATAATGTGGCCAATTGGCAATTGGCTGATATTTTGCAAATCTTGAATCGATCAACACGGTTGCTGTAAATCTTCAGCAATCGCTAATAGCAAATATATATATTTGCTATTAGCGATTGCTGAAGATTTACAGGAACACTTATAAGGAACAGTTTTGGTCCTGTGATGGTGGCTTGGGAATCGGAAATTAAGAATATCTGGGCTCTCTCTGTTGATTTTTTGACCTTCTCAATTCTATTTGAGATAAATCCATGTCCACACACGCTGCCCACCCATTTAGTAAACGTTTCCATTCAATAACTCCCGTGTTTGACAAGCTGTAGGATATGACCCAGACACCCTCCAAGTCCGTCATGGTTGTTACGAAAGTTACTCAACTAAACGGTCAAAAAAGGTTTCTCGTATTGGGCGGGCACCCAGAAGTGCATTATGGCGAGGGAAAAAACACGTTTTTGCCGAGTCTCTCTCGCGCCTCCTCCCATTCTTTCGCCCGGAACGTCTCGAAGCGGGAAACTCGATAAAATTGGGTTTTCTGCGCTTTCCAGGTTGTCCTGTCGGACAGCTCAATGCCATCAATTCTATTGAGCCGGGATAGTTTTCTTCCATATCAACGTCGCAGCGGAACCTATTAGAGAGCAGTTGGGTTTCTTGGAAGCTGCTTCGATTCACGTGGAACATGAACCTTTTAATTTGGTGTCCATTCACATGTCAATGGGTGCTGGAAAGCATCAAACTTCCCTATCTTTCCCCCGACATTCCACCGGTCGGTTGCTGCATTTTTCTCACGGATCAATCCTGTCACTACGTTAACCTTTCTACGAGAGTTACCAATCACACTAACATTTCCCCGATCAAATAATATTTAGTAATATAGTAATAATAAAATAATAATAAATAATAAAATAATCATATCCAAGTGAAATAATAAACAAATAATAAAATAACAAATGTCAATGGGTGCAGGGAAGCATCAAACTTCCTAATCTTCCACCGGTTGGTACCATTTTCTCACGGATTAATCCTATCACTACGTTAACCTTTCTACGAGAGTTACCAATGTCCGCTCCCACACTAACATTTCCCCAATCAAATGTATTTTATTGTTTTTTGCCTTCCTCTTTTCAATGATTTATACCACTGGCTTAGAAGTATTATACCGTAAACGTCACTCACTATTGATTTAACTCATCAATTTCACCCAAAACCATCTGTACTTTGTAATGCTACTTTAGATCAAAATTTTTATTTGACAACCTTCACTCGGAGAACTCATTTAGGAGGTGAAGTTCAAAAGGCCTATTTGGTTCACATTTTACTAGAAATGAATTGAGGGCAGTATCTGGACCTTCGTCCTCAGCTGGATCGATTAGTGAAGTCGTTATTGAACAAAATGGTTCGGTTCCTTCTGTATTTTGCATCCGACAATAGCCAAACCCTTCAGAATGTTGCAGTTCCATCTTGTTAGAAGTCGCAAAATTTGCTATTTAATAGCACAGCTTCCAACAGCGCGTGATACAACGGTTCATAAGTTATATGATTTCGAAAAAGAAAGTATTTCTTTTCCAGCATTCCCGAAATTGGTCTGAGGGTGGGTACAATGAAAAAAATGCAGTCATGCAGCATGGCTATGAAAGCGAATTTTTAAAGAAATAACTGAAAAAAAAGAGATACAAATAGCTTATAATAAATGGTCTAATTTAATGCTGACCCGTTCATAATTTGAATCGAATGAATGAATAAAACCACAAATGAAAACTCGTGTTGAACGCCCTCTACACCTTCAGCTTGTTCCTGAAGTCAGTGAAGAAATCGATTACATTTTACAGATCCGAACCGTCCAATCCTCCTCCGTCACCGTCAGTGGTTAAATCGATTTGCTTCTTTATTTCCTTTTCGGAGGTGGGCGCTTTAGAGTTGGGCCTTAGAAGGTGAGGGCTTCGGTAAAGCCATGGCCACTGGTTCCTTTCTGGTTATTTCTATCCATGACCAAAGGATATCCACCGGATTACTTTTTCTCTCAGCTTTGGGTAGCCACCTGCCAAAACAGAACAATTTCATCTCGAAGCATAACATCTGAAGGCAATTCTACCTAACGAGAATAATAAAACGGAATAGGTCATAATTGATTTTTCTGAGACAAGATTTCGCTAGCACCAGTAAATGTGGTAATATAAACACTTACCGTTTAAACACCGGCTAAAACGTTGTTCCCAAATTTAGAAACATCTCATTTGTTCAAAACTCACCAGAGAATTTGAAATTGGCAATATGTCCGTTGCGCGCTCGTCTTCTTTTTGGTACAATAAGAATTCTGAAGGGGATTTACACCACTTTCTTTCCCTCTTCATATTGGAATGTGCCAGTCTAGTGTTGGATGAGAGGGGGAATAGAATTTGGTTCTTAAGAACATGAAACTACACGAAACTCGTATAATATACAGATCAAGAACTCACCTCTCAACTGACACTGCCAAGTTCCTCCTTCAAAGTGTGAGCAGTAGTAAAACTACAAAAAGCAGGAATGACCATTAAATTTAGATACGTACTACTAACTACCACACAGAAATATGGGGCTGCGAGTTTGTATTTCCCTACGTATCGCAGGAGAAACAGCGTCGGTTGAAGACGACTTGCTCGCGTGTTTCTACATCTTCAGGAGGCGGCATCCAGGGCTGGGCCTCTTCATATGTAGGTACTTCCATGTGAGGCAGTGCCCAGTTCTGACCGTGAAATAGTTTCATAATTTTCCTTTCTCGTATACGTCGGCCTCCCTTTGCGTATCGTTCCGAAGGCATTCCCTCCATCTGACCCAACGACCTGCTCCTGCCCCATCTAATAACTTCAACTACATCTGATTCATTCTAAAGGCATCTCGGTTCCGAATTCCTACTAATCCTCCACGTTCATTTTTCACCAACTGGCCAGAAAGTTTTGAGTACCTATCATTTTTCTTTCTCAGCATTTGACAGTCTTTGTATCCCAGAGGATGTTGGTTGGAGTCCCCTATCAAAAGTACACGAATAGGTATTTTTAAATTGCTGTAAAAACTCATAGAATATGAAAATTCTACGAAAAAACCAAAATGAACCCAAATCACAAAAATGGCAACAACAAAAAAAAAGGCAAAATGGCAAGTTCAGGCAACAAAAAATTGACAATACGGAAAAAACAGTGAAACAGTAGTGCAACTTAATTGTTAAGGTATCTTCTCTTGCAGTATGAATTAATACACTAATTAAGGGAGTAACAAAATTGTCAACGTTGTGAATGCCGTAAGGGACTTACAAAGATACGGTATTCTATAACAGTGATTTACGCAGAAAATACTGAACCGTTGGAGGAAGAGTTTGAAGCATTTTTTTGTCTCAGTTTAATTTTTCCGGGAATGAAGGATGATAATAACACGTATTACGTAGATAATATATTCGGAACTTGCAACGATCAAGGATTTTCTATACGGGTTTACGCGGTTGACATTTCGATATAAAGATTTGCATGTCAAGGTTGCCTAGATACACCCACCTGCATTATTTCCTAGAGTGCACTAGTCTCGCAAACATCCAGATTTACCAGTTTACCCGTAGATGGAGGGGTTGCTTCATAGTCTTGGTTTCGTTTTTATTAGAGGAGGAAAGAAATCGAGTGGTTAGTCTGATATCGAAATGAAGGGTGTGAGTCAAAGTCAGAAGGTTTATTTGATCTTAATATGACATTTTAAGCGAGGTAACGTACTTGAATTACCTCCAATCTGCTACTTTTTATGGCTATTTTTCCGCTTTTTTCAACTTCCTTATTTTTGTCGGTTCTACCAACACAATGTGGTAGGTATTTCAATTTTGATAAATGTTTGTTGTTGAAAAAAAAAAACTCAACTTTTCGCTCATGTCTCCTCTCTCAAGCTTGCAGTATTTCCGATGCTTCATTCAAATTAGGGATGGGCATCGGTAGCCAACATATCGATATTTCGATATTCGATAGTATCGGAGGTAAGGTATCGATGACGATATTTATCGAAAAGCACAGCATCAATACTTTTGGCAACCGGTAATATCGATCAAAAATATCGATATTTACTAAAATATTGGTTGAAAATACATTCAATTAAAAATCCATGTAAATAGGTACCTAAGCCCAACTGGAATGTCAATTCTCTGGCAATGAGTTTTCGATTATAGATTTCATATTTAAACATAAGTACAGGAGGGTAGGTACTAATGGTTGTAGGAGGGGAGGTATTAATGGTTGTTGGGGAACAAATACATTGTACAACGGCACTGTTTGCAAAAATTATAACTTTTATAGCATTTTGCCCTCCAGCCGGTTTCTTTCCTCGGTTTGCTCGGCAGTCAAAAGAACTAAATTACGACACAGACACCTGCACGCACCCTTAACAAAATCAACACACAAAGGGTTCCCCCTTTCGTCTTTCCTTTTGCACTCATGAAGGTTAAAACTAGTAGAAATCTCGACTAGTTCACCCACGACTCTAAAACTGAAATTTTTTCATTTGACGCAAGAATTTTGGAAATTTTTGATATATCGTATACCAAAAAACAAAATATCGTCAGAAACTATCGGTTACTAGTATCAATACCCGACACTATCGATATATCGATGTAAAATATCGATATTTTGATACCATCGGCTATCGATGGCCATTCCTAATTCAAATCGAGATATTATCATAATATCCAGGTAGTAGCTCCGCTGGTCAAGATGATTTCAGCTCATTTGTTAACCAGTAGGTCTCGGCCAATGATTAGCTACCAGTAGGTCTTGACCATTTCATAGAAATTCCGGTTATTCCATTATCCAGATTTGTCAGGGCTTATTTAAATCTGTCCTTGTATTTACGCATACGAATTTCACATTATTCAAAGGCAGTAATTGCCACTGAGTGCCACACCTTGTCAGATTTTTTTTTTATTTTCCGCTCGCACTCAGCTAGGCCTACAAAACAACATACTCGTTCGTAGGCCTATATAATCCCCGCATGTCGCAGACTTGCGTTACATACTCACTGACGACTGTAGTTACGGGGAGTACGTGAGATCCATGCAGACCAACAAACTTCGTCTGAGCACAAGACATGGTCACGTAGCCCGATCAAGAGGAATAGAGGAAGTTCACAACCACCTCGGTCTATGGTCTTATGTGTTTCTCGTGTTGTAATTGGACATCACCTCCCGCAGTTGTGAAGCCTCTCCCAGAAACTGGCGTCAGAGACGGACTCTTAAAAAGCTCCTTGATGAGATTTTTCCTGCTGTGCGCGGTTTTGGTTTATTTCACTGACACGTATCTTTTTCTCAGCGCGGTGAAGGTTTCATTTTCAATCTCGGATGAGATAGACCGGGCGGTCGCGAACTGACGGAAACTGTGGTGAATGGGAAAATGCAAATGTAAGCGAACTTTTTGTGTGTGCTGAAGCTTTTAGCGTGCAAGAACGTTGCAAAATTCTCGAAACCCGGTTTTGCAATAACTGAATGACATCAACGGTTGGGATGAAGAGGTATGAACTTTGAGCAGGTTCAAACAGGATGGTACCAGAACTTACATTTTTACCCTAAGTACTAACATACAAGTAGCACAAAGTCATTCTCTTGAGGGATAGTCGAACAACTCAAAGTACCTACCGTTGTTACATACTTCATGCCACGTTATTCGATGTAAAAGAAAAAATTCAGTGGAATGTAACACACCACAATTGTTTTACTCGCTCGATACTGACACTAACACGTGATTGAGCTTGTAAAATAATTCTAAACATGTAACGCATTGCTTTTATTTACAACACATAAATATGTTATTATACAATATAAAATAATTATACAATATATAAATTTATGAACCAAGTTGGCAATCGTTAAGTACAGCATTTCGCTCCTGTCCATCCATAGTTTTTGGATTCTACAACAAATTTAAGGTCAATTAGTTTCCGTCTACCATAGGAAATGCGTAATTTGGGAATTTACTACCTCCTCAGGATTTTCAAAGTGCTCCGACTTTCCGTATGTTGAAGATGGAATATCAATCTTCACCATAACCATCTCATTTTATTGAGCAATTGTAGTGATTATTACATCACTAGCTGTTATTAACATCTAAACTGCCTGAAATTCTTTGGGCATAATGACTCGGTTGTGCCTCTAAAATTGGTAACATAGTTGATTAAGTACATTGAATCCTTTTAGAAAACAGAATAAAATACGTAAAATAGTACTTGAACTATTCGAAATACCAGTCTAACCTGGTGCAAAATCGGAATTTTCAGAAGAGTGTCGAGGCGCTGCTTAGTTGTTATGGACATCACTAGGAACCACCAGAACGCATAATCGCGTTGAAAATATAAATACAATCACGTAATCGGTCCTATCTTATATTATGATGTGTGGTTCGAAGATTCCCCACGCGTTGAACACTCCGAGCTCCTCCCTTTAGAAGATTTCTAGAGCTCTCGTAACATGCAATAGGTACGTCTTCTATTGCTGCTTTGCCAACATACACTCGGTAAAACGATTCAAACTAGTAATTCGCTAGCGTTAGGGAAAGTGAAGTACGATTGATGTTTCATAATTAGCTTCTACAAGGTACTCCTTGCCTCTGGCATCGCATTCGTTTTGTTACTTCCTCTGAGGTCTTTCCTGGGTCGATTTGCATGCTGCAAGTCTCCCTGTAATCTAGGGTTTCGATTTGGACTAGAGTAAAATCCTAGACCCTGTTGCGTCACGCCGTGAACTCCAATAGAAATTCTAATTGTTCTCGATCAATGGATCGTAGTGTGCTGCTCATCAACCGCAAAAGGCGCTTTCTGAAGACTGAACGGAATTTATTGTGGATATTATTGAAGAAGAAGAAGAAGAAATTTCTTCTTCTATTTATATATTGTTAACATGTTCAAGATAATATCATGAACTTTGAAATTCTTCATAGACAAACCCGTTTGAACTAAAGATGATTGCAGGCACTCAATCATTGGGGAGGGTGAAAAAAAGAATTTGAAATTATTAATAGCGGCTTTCTTTTAAAAGTTATAATGAAATGAAAAGAACGAAAAAAAAATTGACGCTCATTAGTTAACATTCTCAAATTGGTGCTAATCCTCCTAATCCTCCTGTAATAGGTGGAAGACAAGCTGCATTCACTCTGTTCTTCAAATAACTCATGAAGATTTACCTATTAGAATTAGATTTAGATTTGGTAAAATTCAAAAAATTGTGATTCATTTGCCACAATGCCCACCATTTTTTAGCTGCCGTTAGACTAAAAGTCAGGTCGAGAAATGGATAGCACCACGTCAATCAACGTAGTAAAATAATGAAATTTCATGTGCCACACTTGGGGTTAAGTACACAAATTTGAATTTTGGCCCAATCTTGGCGGGCTCACAGCGTGGGTTTTGTGCGACAGAAAAAATCGGTTGTGGGGTCAAATTTTCATGAAATTTTACGTAGAATCCAAATCTAAAATAAAAAAATTTTGAGGGGGGGTTAAAAAATTTTTTTCTTTGGGCGATTCCAATGGTTCATTATCGAAGATAATAAACCAAAAGGGGGTTCTCATTTGAAATAACGAAGTTGGTGTGCATTGGGCCAATTTGGTTCAGTCGGACAAAATTGAAATTGCGCAGTTGAATTCAGGATAAAACAGCCGAGGGGCGCGGGAAGTATTTTTTCGCATCTGTTGAATCTACTTGAATGGACAAGCGGACACTAGTTCGCGTAATGCCTAATGTCCAGAGCCTAGTGACTATCGCCTAGTGCCGAGTGCCAGTGCCTAGTGCCGTCATCGCCGCGTCCCGTCAGCTCTAGGCGGGACGAGGCGGTGACGGTATGGGGCAGGCACTAGACGGGCGGCGGTGCCAGGCACGAGACGTCCCCCTCCTCTTTCCAATGTTTCCTTTGTTCTCTCATATCACTCCTCATCTCAGTTTGTCTTCTCGTATCAGTTCACATCACCGATGACATTTACTGAAGAATCCCTCATTTTAGAAGTAGAAACTCTGTAAATTCTTGACACAACGGTGTATCTTCTTTATACAGATCATCCTTCTGTCTAGATCGCTCCTGACGATTTTCGATCTGCTCCAACTTTGAGGGGGTTGTATCAACTGCACCAGCGATCAACTGCACAACTCGTCCACTTGATTCAACTAATGTCATGGGTTTCTTCCAAAGATGTTGTGAGGGGTGGGATTAGCCTCTTACGTCGTCTATACAAACACTGTCGGATATTATCACTGAAATTGTATACTATTGTATGCATCTTGAATGCGGTCAACTGCTGGTGCCTGGCGTTGTTCAATTTTCTTTTGCTGTTGTTTTTAGTTTCTTTTATTTTTGTAATTTTAGTTCCATTTTACATGAAGACTATGTGGATGAAACCGTATGACTTACAAGTTGAAAGTTCATTCTAACACTTTGAGAGGTGTATTGTAATACACCTCTCAAAGTGTTAGAATGAATTTATAGACATTATTGAACATTTACTATACAGAAAGAATAAAGCATTTTGATTTTAAAGTATCACTTTAAAATAAAACATTTTTATTTTAAGGCATCACTTTGATCGATAAAAGTGAATTGGAGTTGTCTTAAGACTTCAAACTTCCAATTCAATCTCCTGCAAAGTTAGCTCGAGCCATTTAAGCGGTTTTCCTCAGCTAGTGATGCAACATCGGAACCAAATAATCGATTGTAACATCAAATGATTAATCCTAAGCTAATAATCGATGTGACCCATTAATCGGTATTGAATAATCGATGTTCGATTAATCGAAAGCAAATAACCGATCTTTTATGTAGATACTTATTTTAAACGCATAATTATTTGCTTTCCAATGGTTTTCTTCGTCTATAGGTGATGACGTATTGTTAAATTACCAGACTTATGAAGATTAAGGAATGCCAAAACGAATAAAAGGCTGTGGCGATTAGTCTTCAACCATGTCTTTGTCATTTTTCTTCTACTTTCATACTTGATACTTTTATCCATTCTATTTATACCTACCTTCAATTTATAATCAAATTTCTCCCTTACTGGGAAAAACCTCTGATCATGGATATGTCTCTTAGCTTTAAGGGCCCTTAAGCGGATCCTGGGCCTGTAATTCCTAAGGAGGCTACATACCAAATGACAGCTTCATAGAGTGAATAGCATAGAAATTAGGTTTAGGAGCCACTCAGCTGATTCGGGCCCTATGCTGCTTAAAGTGTAAATCCTAAGGCGGCTACATGCTAATTTTCAAGTCTGTGCCACTACAGGAATTGCGCCAAAAAAAAGTCACATTCTTCTTGTCACGCAAATTTGATTGCACCAATTTGTTATAAGTTATACCCATGTCAAAACTATTGTGGTCAATTTTATTCGTTTTGAAAGTCACTTATCTTCATTAGCCTTAAAATTTAACAATAGATCGTTACCTACAGTAACTGACGAACAAAATCATCGTATATTTAGATGGTGAGAAAACAACGCACTTTTAATTAGGTTTAGGAGCCACCCAAAACCGTAACGAAATATTTACCTCTCGTTGAAATTTACGTTCTCGTAATTCTCGCGAACGTTCAGTGGATGTCTTTGGTCCAGTGTTGCCAGACAACTTGCCTCGAAATTCCCTACGGACCGTTTCCAAAATCCCTACTTTTCCCTACAAATTCCCTACCGTGTTAAAAAATTCCCTACGCGTAAAATTTCGATTGCTGAAAATGTAAAAGAACAAAAGAAGATCACTTCCCTCCTAGTCATCTACAAAACGACAAGATCACTGCATTCACTGCTGCTGGTTTGGTTTGAGGATTGAAATAACCATTGAACCACTGAGTTGCACAATGTAATTTTTATTGCTGTCTCAATAATAGTTAGATTAGGTCCAGCCATTTTTTTTTCAGGACAAGAATTGTTAGGTACTTGAGAAATATCACTGAGATAAATATAAATATAATAAGGCTTATTACTAAGGCTCAAGAATGGTAGCATTGGTTACATTAGCCTTGGAATACCTATTTAAAAAAATCTTAATGTCGACGACCAGGAATGACTACAAGGAGAAAATATAATTAAAATGGTAAAACAGTAATAGTAAAACAAGTAACAGAAAAATTTGGGATTGAAAATAGAAAGAAGAGCAGTAAAATCTTAGGTTAAACTCAAGAGGTTATCAAAAATAAATCAAAAACTATTCATCAAAGAGACCATCAAAAACCAATCAAATCGTCTTCGTCACTATCGAGGGATTGCTCGCTTTTATTAGAAGCGTATAAGCTCTATGACGCAAGCAACTTCATCATATTTGGTGTGATGGGGTGGTTGTAACAATTGGTACCTTCATATCCTTCATACCACTTAGTGGTTTTCCGATCACGAATAAATGTACTAAAATCGTATATTTATTCAATTTATCAGAATTTTGCCAGTGTTTGAATCACGTAACCTAGCTTGACCGAAAATCCCTACGTTCAGCGTAGGGATTCCCTACCACCCAGCGTAGGGGATTCACCCCCAAAATTCCCTACGTGTAGGGAAAAATCCCTACATCTGGCAACACTGCTTTGGTCTCTTTTTCCCTACCATTTTACTTATTTACTACAAAAGCTGAAAACAAAAGCACTATTCATTCACAAATTCGTACACATGTGGTTGCTACAACAGAAGGTACCTAGTAACCGTGTAGTAACCAATAAACGTGAAGATGTAAATGCATGCAAAATGAAGGCGCGGAATTCCAGAGGCTTATTAAAACCCGATCACCTAGCCAGCCAGCCCTCTGACGTCATAGTCTCTTAAGGCATAGGCTGTGACGTACTAGTTGGCCTTCTGCCAGCCGTCTGACGTCATACGCTCGTGCGTCATAGGTGCGTCTGACGTCGTGGCCCGCCTGTCGCTTGTGTTCTGACGTGATCTGAGGGAAAGGGTGAATCAAGGAAACAAATTTTTCCCGTTTCAGTTTATGTGCCAAAGCAAAGACATAAAAATGTCAAAAGAATGTCAACTCCATCCTGTTGTTGATACAGTCGAGAATTAAATGCTTGCATACGAGTCTGCAACACATTGGGACATTTTATGTCTTTAACGAAGTGATTCAAGAACCTTCGAACAATGCTACATCACCCACCCCAGTAGCGTAGTTGTTATACTTAATTGTAGGGTTCATCATAAATTATGAAGCTTGCATTCGTATAGACAATATAAATGATTGAGAATGATCACCTGTGTGTAAACAATTATTTAAACAATCACGCTCATACCGCAGCTTGTCGGCCACGCACTCCGCAGTGGTTAACGTAATATGGTTAGGTAAATCGAGAGCTATCCAACGAGTGGTGAACGATTTTTGTACGATGATAACTGGCGAAGATAAAGTTCCGTAGCAACGAATCGGTTGTAAGCGAAAATCATCAGAAATTTTCGTGACGATTTCGTGTAACGCTTTTGTGTAACGTTTTTCGGGTTATGTGCCACAGTAAAGACAAAAAACGTCAAAACTTCTTATGATTTTCACGTACAACCAAGCCGTTGGTAGGGAAATGGAACTTCCATAGTGTTCATGGCACAAAAATCTTTCACCAATTTTTGGAATCGTCTGCTTTTTTAGAAAACTTTCATGGTACTCGCTACCCTCTCCAACCACCGGAAGTGTCCCAAAAACCGTTACAATGTTTTTTTTGCTTTTTTTTTTAAATTTTGTTTCGATGACGGAAATGTTTGACTGACCCCCAGACAATAGACATATCCATGTCAAAAAGGAAACTCGTGTTTGGCGTTTTTTCAAGATTAAAATTCATATCCAATTGTTAAGGACCACCCAGTACCTATAAAATATGATATAAATGATTGTTGGTGTCTTTTGGCAGTGGATTCAGGATGGTCTAAAACGGAATTTGGTATAACATTTTCGGAAATTTGAGTTTTAAACATTTAGGACCGAGAATAAGGGCTTCCTTTTTTTCGAAAATTCGCTCAAACATCTGCTTTAGTGTACTTGACGTATGAATTGAATAGGTCGACTTGGTTCTCTGCCAAGATGCAGTTATGTGTCGATAGGTAATATCTTGATGAAGATCGATGATGCAGGAAGTACCCATCTTCCTGTTCTTGATTTCCTAGAAAAGCCTACTTCTAGTTATGGACTTAACAAGGATGTTGCGTACAGAACAGTGATCTATAGAAAGAATGATGAACTGTTGTATAAGAATTATCTACGTTTTTCTATAATTTGTTTCACGTCCAAAGTATGTTATTCTCCTAACACCTGTTCCAACAAATCCAACACAAGCCTAATCGTTGTAATTTTGTAACTATGTCAGGAAACATTCCGCTCACTCGCTTAATAGACTTTGTTGGCCTCACTCCTGATTTGAACTTACCTGGAGAACAAGCCGTTTTCGACAGCATCAGAAGCCGTTCGTCGACACGTACACGAATCACGTGTGGGGGCCTCCGCTTGAAAGGCAACCACGTACTTCCTCCGTTATGCCCATTCCCGCTCATTTGCCACGCTGGATCTGAGGATATTCAATGTTTTAAATACCCTTCCACCCTCCAGACGACCTGAGAACCCTTTTATGTGCGGCTCAGGAACAATACTGATCCACCAAAAAGCACATTCTTTTACCCGAGGCGGTGCAGTCTACGGTGAGGTGCAAAAGTGAAAACTTTTCCTTTTGTTGGCCGTCATCCAGCTCTAATAAGAATGGGATCCGTGCCGTTTTTCTTGGGATTCTCGTGAGATAATTGAAACTATAAAGTGTATGGGAACCTTTCTGATTTACTTTCTCATTTTTCGTGCTGTTAGATCGTAAAGGAAGTGGAAAAATTGATACCTTTTACATCCGTCACTCAGGGAACAGACAGAAGGAGGTAGAGAGAAGTGATATTTGAAGCTGTACCTTCACAGGAAAAGGAAGTAACGCTGCAAAATTGTCGGTTCGTTCACAACGTTGTTCATCAAGTATTAAGGTATGACTGGTAAGACTAATACTTGCATAAAAAGTTTGTATTTGTAGTATTTTTATTACTTTCACTACAAACCTGATCCTCCTTCCCCTAACCACCACCACCAAGTATCAGTTTCTTGTGGAAGTAATAAAAACGTTTCGCAATAGCGCCAAGGGGAGATTTCGAAAGGGGTACGGTGCTTGTGAAGTGGTTAAGCTTTTCATTATACTTAGCTCCTTAATGAGGAAAAGAGCGGGCGGGGAAAGTGGATATCATAACTTTTTCCGGCCTCTGTAGAAGATATTTGCGAGATATTTGATATTTTTACACGGAGTGTTTTTTGGGGGGATATCATTTTACAGCAGACGGAGAAAGTGGATGTCACAACTTTTTCCGGCTGCTGTAGAATGGTATTTGCGAGGCGAGGATTTTGGAACGGCGTGTTTTTTGGGGGTAGTATTAATTCAATTTGAGATAATATCAACAACTGCAGTATGACCGCGCATGTCATTTTAGTTTATTTGACAATTTCACGGATTACTTGTACCACATCGTCTTGTGGCACCCCTACTACATCACAAGTACAAGTCAGTTGAGCGTATCCCACATTCCCCACCGATTTACTCCTCGATTAAACTGACCTAGCAGTAGGAACTTTAGTAGCGCTCTTCGTGTCTCCTTCGCAGAGACCCACCTTTTTTTCTCTATTCCTTGTTTAGCTTGTTCCTTTCGAATTCACCCAGCCCACGGACAAGGTTGAAACAGAAATCTGAATCACCCCTCTCGATCCATTAACCTTCGTTCCGCGAAAAAGGTGCCCGCTCCGTCATTTTCCTGTCTTTTACGCCTGTAAACTACGTACCTTCTTTCACCCTGCAGAATTTTCAATTCTCAAGCAATCTTTTTTTTTTCCCCCCGAATGAAAAAGGATCACAACTGGAAGGGAGAAAGTGAGTGAGTAAAAACGCCTAACAAAGAAGCCAAGGATCAAAGAGAACGGTACCTTAGATAAATATACAGCTTCCAACTCCTATAACCGAAAAAAATTAGCAAGGTCGCGTTCGTCTACCCTTTTGGCGGAAATTGAGATAATCTCAAAGTATTATCAACCGTCTCTTAACTCCCTCGACGCTAAACATACGATTACAGCCATAAAGAGCAACCTAGAAGGGAGAATTCTAAAGGAATATTGATTTTGCTTCCGAGTCTATCAAGGTCGGAACCCTCGAGATTTTTTGAAGGTTACGCATTTTTGGATCCGAAACCATAATTTCCACTCGCGTTTGGTGTTCAGATCCCATCTATTTTCTGCTAGTATTCCTACAATTTTGATGAAATTTAGAACGGGTCATGCGCGCTGAAGTCCCTAGGTGGTCCCTTGATGAACAATGAAAAATGAAATGCAATTAAGTTTATTCAACTTTTTTTCGTTTTCACGAAGTATTTGAGTCCAATAGTCGACACCTCGAGTCGATATGAAGTCAACTTTTTTTCGTTTTCACGAAGTATTTGAGTCGACAATTGCTCTTCTTGAAGGTCCATTCGAACTTAAATGAACACCTCGAGTCGATATGAAGTCAACTTTTTTTCGTTTTCACGAAGTATTTGAGTCGACAATTGCTCTTCTTGAAGGTCCATTCGAACTCAAATATACACCTCGAGTCGATATGAAGTCAACTTTTTTTCGTTTTCTCGAAGTATTTGAGTCGACCATTGCTCTTCTTGAACGTCCATTACAACTCAAATAAACACCTCGAGTCGATATGCAGTCAACTTTTTTTTCGTTTTCACGAAGTCAACTTTTTTTCGTTTTCTCGAAGTATTTGAGTCGACTATTGCTCTTCTTGAAGGTCCATTCGAACTCAAATACTTCATGAAGAGCAATTGTCGACTCAAATACTTCGTGAAAACGAAAAAAAGTTGACTTCATACCGACTCGAGGTTTTTATCTGAGTTCGAATGGACCTTCAAGAAGAGCAATTGTCGACTCAAATACTTCGTGAAAACGAAAAAAACTTGACTTCATATCGACTCGAGGTGTTTATTTGAGTTCGAATGGACCTTCAAGAAGAGCAATTGTCGACTCAAATACTTCGTGAAAACGAAAAAAAGTTGACTTCGTATCGACTCGAGGTGTTTATTTGAGTTCGAATGGACCTTCAAGAAGAGCAATTGTCGACTCAAATACTTCGTGAAAACGAAAAAAAATTGACTTCATATCGACTCGAGGTGTTTATTTGAGTTCGAATGGACCTTCAAGAAGAGCAATTGTCGACTCAAATACTCCGTGAAAACGAAAAAAAGTTGACTTCGTATCGACTCGAGGCGTTTATTTGAGTTCGAATGGACCTTCAAGAAGAGCAATTGTCGACTCAAATACTTCGTGAAAACGAAAAAAAGTTGACTTCATATCGACTCGAGGTGTTTATTTGAGTTCGAATGGACCTTCAAGAAGAGCAATTGTCGACTCAAATACTTCGTGAAAACGAAGAAAAGTTGACTTCATATCGACTCGACGTGTTTATTTGAGTCGAATGGACCTTCAAAAAGAACAATTGTCGACTAAATACTTCGTAAAAACGAAAAAAGGTTGACTTCATATCGACTCGAGGTGTTTCTTTGAGTTCGAATGGACCTTCAAGAAGAGCAATTGTCGACTCAAATACTTCGTGAAAACGAAAAAAAGTTGACTTCATACCGACTCGAGGTTTTTATCTGAGTTCGAATGGACCTTCAAGAAGAGCAATTGTCGACTCAAATACTTCGTGAAAACGAAAAAAAGTTGACTTCATATCGACTCGAGGTGTTTATTTGAGTTCGAATGGACCTTCATGAAGAGCAATTGTCGACTCAAATACTTCGTGAGAACGAAAAAAAGTTGACTTCATACCGACTCGAGGTGTTTATTTGAGTTCGAATGGACCTTCAAGAAGAGCAATTGTCGACTCAAATACTTCGTGAAAACGAAGAAAAGTTGACTTCATATCGACTCGACGTGTTTATTTGAGTCGAATGGACCTTCAAAAAGAGCAATTGTCGACTCAAATACTTCGTGAAAACGAAAAAAAGTTGACTTCATATCGACTCGAGGTGTTTATTTGAGTTCGAATGGACCTTCAAGAAGAGCAATTGTCGACTCAAATACTTCGTGAAAACGAAAAAAAGTTGACTTCATATCGACTCGAGGTGTTTATTTGAGTTCGAATGGACCTTCAAAAAGAGCAATTGTCGACTCAAATACTTCGTGAAAACGAAAAAAAGTTGACTTCATACCGACTCGAGGTGTTTATTTGAGTTCGAATGGACCTTCAAGAAGAGCAATTGTCGACTCAAATACTTAGTGAAAACGAAGAAAAGTTGACTTCATATCGACTCGACGTGTTTATTTGAGTCGAATGGACCTTCAAAAAGAACAATTGTCGACTAAATACTTCGTAAAAACGAAAAAAGGTTGACTTCATATCGACTCGAGGTGTTTATTTGACTTCGAATGGACCTTCAAGAAGAGCAATTGTCGACTCAAATACGAGTACTTCGTGAAAACGAAAAAAAGTTGACTTCATATCGACTCGAGGTGTTTATTTGAGTTCGAATGGACCTTCATGAAGAGCAATTGTCGACTCAAATACTTCGTGAGAACGAAAAAAAGTTGACTTCATACCGACTCGAGGTGTTTATTTGAGTTCGAATGGACCTTCAAGAAGAGCAATTGTCGACTCAAATTCTTCGTGAAAACGAAGAAAAGTTGACTTCATATCGACTCGACGTGTTTATTTGAGTCGAATGGACCTTCAAAAAGAGCAATTGTCGACTCAAATACTTCGTGAAAACGAAAAAAAGTTGACTTCATATCGACTCGAGGTGTTTATTTGACTTCGAATGGACCTTCAAGAAGAGCAATTGTCGACTCAAATACTTCGTGAAAACGAAAAAAAGTTGACTTCATACCGACTCGAGGTTTTTATCTGAGTTCGAATGGACCTTCAAGAAGAGCAATTGTCGACTCAAATACTTCGTGAAAACGAAAAAAACTTGACTTCATATCGACTCGAGGTGTTTATTTGAGTTCGAATGGACCTTCAAGAAGAGCAATTGTCGACTCAAATACTTCGTGAAAACGAAAAAAAGTTGACTTCGTATCGACTCGAGGTGTTTATTTGAGTTCGAATGGACCTTCAAGAAGAGCAATTGTCGACTCAAATACTTCGTGAAAACGAAAAAAAGTTGACTTCATATCGACTCGAGGTGTTTATTTGAGTTCGAATGGACTCCAAGAAGAGCAATTGTCGACTCAAATACTCCGTGAAAACGAAAAAAAGTTGACTTCGTATCGACTCGAGGCGTTTATTTGAGTTCGAATGGACCTTCAAGAAGAGCAATTGTCGACTCAAATACTTCGTGAAAACGAAAAAAAGTTGACTTCATATCGACTCGAGGTGTTTATTTGAGTTCGAATGGACCTTCATGAAGACCGATTGTCGTCTCAAATACTTCGTGAGAACGAAAAAAAGTTGACTTCATACCGACTCGAGGTGTTTATTTGAGTTCGAATGGACCTTCAAGAAGAGCAATTGTCGACTCAAATACTTCGTGAAAACGAAGAAAAGTTGACTTCATATCGACTCGACGTGTTTATTTGAGTCGAATGGACCTTCAAAAAGAACAATTGTCGACTAAATACTTCGTAAAAACGAAAAAAGGTTGACTTCATATCGACTCGAGGTGTTTCTTTGAGTTCGAATGGACCTTCAAGAAGAGCAATTGTCGACTCAAATACTTCGTGAAAACGAAAAAAAGTTGACTTCATATCGACTCGAGGTGTTTATTTGACTTCGAATGGACCTTCAAGAAGAGCAATTGTCGACTCAAATACTTCGTGAAAACGAAAAAAAGTTGACTTCATACCGACTCGAGGTTTTTATCTGAGTTCGAATAGACCTTCAAGAAGAGCAATTGTCGACTCAAATACTTCGTGAAAACGAAAAAAACTTGACTTCATATCGACTCGAGGTGTTTATTTGAGTTCGAATGGACCTTCAAGAAGAGCAATTGTCGACTCAAATACTTCGTGAAAACGAAAAAAAGTTGACTTCTTATCGACTCGAGGTGTTTATTTGAGTTCGAATGGACCTTCAAGAAGAGCAATTGTCGACTCAAATACTTCGTGAAAACGAAAAAAAGTTGACTTCATATCGACTCGAGGTGTTTATTTGAGTTCGAATGGACCTTCAAGAAGAGCAATTGTCGACTCAAATACTTCGTGAAAACGAAAAAAAGTTGACTTCTTATCGACTCGAGGTGTTTATTTGAGTTCGAATGGACCTTCAAGAAGAGCAATTGTCGACTCAAATACTTCGTGAAAACGAAAAAAACTTGACTTCATATCGACTCGAGGTGTTTATTTGAGTTCGAATGGACCTTCAAGAAGAGCAATTGTCGACTCAAATACTTCGTGAAAACGAAGAAAAGTTGTCTTCATATCGACTCGAGGTGTTTATTTGAGTTCGAATGGACCTTCAAGGAGAGCAATTGTCGACTCAAATACTTCGTGAAAACGAAAAAAAGTTGACTTCATATCGACTTGAGGTGTTTATTTGAGTTCGAATGGACCTTCAAGAAGAGCAATTGTCGACTCAAATACTTCGTGAAAACGAAAAAAAGTTGACTTCGTATCGACTCGTGGCGTTTATTTGAGTTCGATTGGACCTTCAAGGAGAGCAATTGTCGACTCAAATACTTAGTGAAAACGAAGAAAAGTTGACTTCATATCGACTCGACGTGTTTATTTGAGTCGAATGGACCTTCAAAAAGAACAATTGTCGACTAAATACTTCGTAAAAACGAAAAAAGGTTGACTTCATATCGACTCGATGTGTTTATTTGAGTTCGAATGGACCTTCAAGAAGAGCAATTGTCGACTCAAATACTCCGTGAAAACGAAAAAAAGTTGACTTCGTATCGACTCGAGGCGTTTATTTGAGTTCGAATGGACCTTCAAGAAGAGCAATTGTCGACTCAAATACTTCGTGAAAACGAAAAAAAGTTGACTTCATACCGACTCGAGGTTTTTATCTGAGTTCGAATGGACCTTCAAGAAGAGCAATTGTCGACTCAAATACTTCGTGAAAACGAAAAAAAGTTGACTTCGTATCGACTCGTGGCGTTTATTTGAGTTCGACTGGACCTTCAAGGAGAGCAATTGTCGACTCAAATACTTCGTGAAAACGAAAAAAAGTTGACTTCATATCGACTTGAGGTGTTTATTTGAGTTCGAATGGACCTTCAAGAAGAGCAATTGTCGACTCAAATACTTCGTGAAAACGAAAAAAAGTTGACTTCATATCGACTCGAGGTGTATATTTGAGTTCGAATGGACCTTCAAGAAGAGCAATTGTCGACTCAAATACTTCGTGAAAACGAAAAAAAGTTGACTTCATATCGACTCGAGGTGTTTATTTGAGTTCGAATGGACCTTCAAGGAGAGCAATTGTCGACTCAAATACTTCGTGAAAACGAAAAAAACTTGACTTCATATCGACTCGAGGTGTTTATTTGAGTTCGAATGGACCTTCAAGGAGAGCAATTGTCGACTTAAATACTTCGTGAAAACGAAAAAAAGTTGACTTCATATCGACTCGAGGTGTTTATTTGAGTTCGAATGGACCTTCAAGGAGAGCAATTGTCGACTCAAATACTTCGTGAAAACGAAAAAAAGTTGACTTCATATCGACTTGAGGTGTTTATTTGAGTTCGAATGGACCTTCAAGAAGAGCAATTGTCGACTCAAATACTTCGTGAAAACGAAAAAAAGTTGACTTCATATCGACTCGAGGTTTTTATCTGAGTTCGAATGGACCTTCAAGAAGAGCAATTGTCGACTCAAATACTTCGTGAAAACGAAAAAAAGTTGACTTCATATCGACTTGAGGTGTTTATTTGAGTTCGAATGGACCTTCAAGAAGAGCAATTGTCGACTCAAATACTCCGTGAAAACGAAAAAAAGTTGACTTCGTATCGACTCGTGGCGTTTATTTGAGTTCGAATGGACCTTCAAGAAGAGCAATTGTCGACTCAAATACTTCGTGAAAACGAAAAAAAGTTGACTTCATACCGACTCGAGGTTTTTATCTGAGTTCGAATGGACCTTCAAGAAGAGCAATTGTCGACTCAAATACTTCGTGAAAACGAAAAAAAGTTGACTTCGTATCGACTCGTGGCGTTTATTTGAGTTCGACTGGACCTTCAAGGAGAGCAATTGTCGACTCAAATACTTCGTGAAAACGAAAAAAACTTGACTTCATATCGACTCGAGGTGTTTATTTGAGTTCGAATGGACCTTCAAGGAGAGCAATTGTCGACTTAAATACTTCGTGAAAACGAAAAAAAGTTGACTTCATATCGACTCGAGGTGTTTATTTGAGTTCGAATGGACCTTCAAGGAGAGCAATTGTCGACTCAAATACTTCGTGAAAACGAAAAAAAGTTGACTTCATATCGACTTGAGGTGTTTATTTGAGTTCGAATGGACCTTCAAGAAGAGCAATTGTCGACTCAAATACTTCGTGAAAACGAAAAAAAGTTGACTTCATATCGACTCGAGGTTTTTATCTGAGTTCGAATGGACCTTCAAGGAGAGCAATTGTCGACTCAAATACTTCGTGAAAACGAAAAAAAGTTGACTTCATACCGACTCGAGGTTTTTATCTGAGTTCGAATGGACCTTCAAGAAGAGCAATTGTCGACTCAAATACTTCGTGAAAACGAAAAAAAGTTGACTTCGTATCGACTCGTGGCGTTTATTTGAGTTCGACTGGACCTTCAAGGAGAGCAATTGTCGACTCAAATACTTCGTGAAAACGAAAAAAAGTTGACTTCATATCGACTTGAGGTGTTTATTTGAGTTCGAATGGACCTTCAAGAAGAGCAATTGTCGACTCAAATACTTCGTGAAAACGAAAAAAAGTTGACTTCATATCGACTCGAGGTGTATATTTGAGTTCGAATGGACCTTCAAGAAGAGCAATTGTCGACTCAAATACTTCGTGAAAACGAAAAAAAGTTGACTTCATATCGACTCGAGGTGTTTATTTGAGTTCGAATGGACCTTCAAGGAGAGCAATTGTCGACTCAAATACTTCGTGAAAACGAAAAAAACTTGACTTCATATCGACTCGAGGTGTTTATTTGAGTTCGAATGGACCTTCAAGGAGAGCAATTGTCGACTTAAATACTTCGTGAAAACGAAAAAAAGTTGACTTCATATCGACTCGAGGTGTTTATTTGAGTTCGAATGGACCTTCAAGGAGAGCAATTGTCGACTCAAATACTTCGTGAAAACGAAAAAAAGTTGACTTGTATAAAACGTTAACCACCATCAAGTATTAGTTGCTTGTGGAAGTAATAAAAACGTCTCACAATAGCGCCAAGGGGAGATTTCGAAAGGGGTACGATGCTTGTGAAGTGGTCAAGCTTTTCATTATACTTAGCTCCTTAATGAGGAAATGGGCGGGCGGGGAAAGTGGATATCATAACTTTTTCCGGCCTCTGAAGAATGATATTTGCGAAGGTGTCTGAAATCAGAGGCGGGTTGATTTTTACACGGAGTGTTTTTTGGGGAGATACATATGACGGCAGGTGCTCTTCAAGCGAAAATGAGGGATGTGGACATTCTGAGTGGGCTTTTGAAAAACGTATTGATTGCCAGGACGGACATAGTTAAAATAATAGTCCGAATTTGATGTAAAGCTGGTTGATGGAAAACACCGGAATAACTGAGTGTAATTCATCACGGAAAGGCGGACAGACTTGAACGCAATAATCTGCAGTATAGCAATCGAGGGGGTCTAGAATGGACGGAACTAGCCTCCCCAAGTCAAAATCCCAAAATAAATAATATTCTGTACTAATGATTTGTATAGTATTATCAAAAATCTTGGCTCTACAACCTTGCGCAAACTACAAAAAATAGAATGAAACTTCAATAGGCGTTCAATTAAATAGAAGACGTGGTCCTCCCTCCGCAGACGATCATCAATAGTAACGGCCAGGAGGCGCGCAGATGACACTCTCTCCAACAAGGAACAGGTACAAGCATTTTGCATTAACGGCGGGCACGTGTGTATCCTTACGTCATGCTGTACTACGCTTAAAGACCTGGAAAACACGAGGTACTTAGTCTTAGTAGTAATTAGACTGAGAGTATTGGCAGTTATCTATCCTTACAACGATCTCAGGTCTTGACTAGCAGTAGAGAAAACGTCATCCCAAGTGTCTCCCGTACACAGAAGTGCAGTGTCGTCCAAAGGTGTATCTCCCATTCTATTGATAAAAATCAAGAACAAAAGGGGGCAAGATTCCACATCCACAGTAGACCTGTCAACGCCATCAATCGTAACGAATAGCTTTTTATGTTCAAGGAAACTCTGGAACCATCTTTTTTGGGTCTGGTTTACCAGGAGCTGCTCTCTATGGACGGAATCAAATGCCTTGGCCAGGTCCAATAGTACTAGAATTCCCTTCTTGCCCTCCTCCATCAGCAGATTCAATTCCTTAATGGTAGAAATTAGAGCTTCGTAAACCCCGATGCCCCTGCGGAAACCATATTGACGATCGAAGAAAATGCCATTTGATTCAAGATAGTCGATCAGTTGCTGCTTCACCCCTCATTCAAGGAGCTTCGACAATGCACTGAGTGTAGTAAATTCACACATTTACCGAAATGTATTAATACGTCAGATTTCAATATATATCAGAAAATGGAATTTTATGGATATCAAATGTTTGCTTCGCTTTAGGTTCTACGGCCTTTCTTGGACATAAAGTCCTTTACTGTACGGACTAAAGAGTCCCTTTCCTGGACGTGAACGTCCCTTTTCTGGGTCTTCACTCCCACAAGACTACAGACAGACTGTCTTTTGATGGACGTAAACGTCGTTTTCTGGGTCTATAGTCACACAAGACTACATTCTTCTTTTTGTGACCAACCGATCCCAATAAGTACTGGAGATAATTAAATTATGTAGGTTGCTTAATAATTATAATCAAATTTATTATAATCAAATTTTGTAGGTTGCTACTTTTCAATGCTCCTGTAACTTACTAACCCAGGCAACGGTTTTCGTGTCACTCAGTATTTTCACCCTTTTTTGCCATTTGGCAACCCTAAGCATAATATACGCAGTATATTATACTCGTAGATAGGGCGATAATTCCCCAACTCTGCTGCATCACCACTCTTGAAAGGCGTCGTCCGCAAATATGTACGTGGAGTACACTGAACCTCAGCTCTACTCAACCGATTTTGGTGACATCTCGAAGGCCATGGTGCTCGGCCTCTAAATGATCCCATAACGCTCCGGTGTAACCGTTCATTTGCATTCGCACCTGGGAGTCGCGAAACGATCGGGGATATGTGTTACGCCGGGGTGACGAAACACGTTGGAAGATTTAATATTCATGGATGCAGATAAAGTAGGCTCTTGATGATATCTTATAAGTATAATATTAAAAAAGCAGTTGAGATTGTCAACAACCTAATTTATGGCACCTATAACCCTAACAAGCGTTGAGGTTAGTAAACAGGTTTGTTACAGGCTATATCAAGGGCTTGGGGCGACGAATTATATTTTTGTTCTGACTGATTTGTTAATTTGCACGATTTCGTTGCTCCATTATGATGGAATTCTATTCCAAAGGAAAAAAATAAGGTTGAAGTCTAGGGATGCCCACTTGGATTTGAGCGTCAACAACATGTGAAGCAATGTTCAATTCAGTTGATTGCCCAGATGTTCTAAGTTTTCTTGCACAATTTATGATATTTTAAGATCAGAGCTTCAGCGAGCGGTACTTGGGGGTTAAAAATCGGTTTGGCCGTGATATCCGGAGATACTGACAGACGGATGTACCCTACTTGCAGACTCACGCGTTGATAATCAAAGCACATGCTATTCTCTCGTCTGGGATGATTGATTCTCACATTCCATCTTGATTAAGACGATTTCGCTCTGAATGAGCAGCGTTAGATGTTGGATTGCAGTACCTATAACAGGCAAGAAAAACTGTCGACAATCAGGTAGGTGCTCGAAGCTGATTTAGGAAGGGACGGGGACGATAATGGAGGTGTTCGCTCCGCCGCCTCCGGTAGGTATTCAGCAGTTATTTAATTTGTGCCAGAGAAGGGGATTATGAAACGTGAAAGTATACCGTTCCTGAAGTATCAACTTCACTACCCGAGTAATCGCGAGTGATTCAATGGCTCAGAATCCCATCAAGCCGATGCTTTCTCGACGATTCGAAAAATAGATGGGAAAAAAAACATTACGTCTGCTCAGTAAGACTGGCGCATAGCTTCATAACGTGATTGCATTGAATATGTAATAGATCATCGTGTACCTACATGCGTACCTGTACCTACGTCTCAAGGAACCACCTTGCAACATACGTATTCACCTGAATGACCTACGGGATGCAGAGGATGTGGGTTATATGGGTTTTTGGTACGTTTTAGTACAAAAAGAGGTATGGTTCACCCCTGCAAATCAGTTTTCTAGATTCTCACAATTTTCAGGTACATAATATCTATCTTTATATTATAAAGATAGATAATAATTATCTAATTCAATAATTATCTAATCTAAAATTATTTTTGTTGTATTGTCGGTATTCACCTGAAGTTATTTTCCAAGAAATAACGGTTTTTTTGTAAAATGTCTCCGTTTTACTGGTTTTATAACGAATCGTGTACCTTTTTTTTGCCGAGTAACGCCTCAGTTTATACATTTTTCAACGCTTAACACGATGGTGAAGTCAGAATTGCGTTATATTATACCGTTATCAGATTAGAGCAGATGAACTGTGAAGAACATCTCCAAGTAATAACCACATTTCTCCACCTTCAAAACTACTGTTCATTTTTGGAATTTATGGGTAGTTCTTTTCCCCTTAAAAATCCCCTAAGCCCCCCTTAGAGTGGCCCGATTCTGCCCATCTACGAACTTATCCCTTCGAGTGCCAATATCGATTTTTTGTGCAAATTTGAAATGTTTATCTCGATTCTAGTTATCGTCTGGAATGACACACACACAACATAATATGTTATATGATATACATTTGGTGACTCTTGGCAGTGAATAGGTCTGAATCAGATTTTGTTATAAAAACTCTTCGGAAATTCGAGTTTTGAAAATTTTGGACCGAGAACAATAGCTTCCTTTTCTTTAAAATTTCGCTATTATAGAATCGGTTACCAGACTAATGGAGCATATCAAACATCGATTAAAAATACACCAATTATTTTGGGAACTAATCGATTATTGTGATTTATTGATTAATCGATACTATCCCTACTGGAAGCAAAATCAGAATAATCCTTTTCCTAACAGGACAGGATTAGAAGCCTAGAATAGGGTGGAGTTTGGGAAAAGAACATACACCAATTCATCAGCTGAGTGCCGACACAGCACTCCTCTCCAACGAACAGTGATAACCTCACGAACTCTTTCGTATAGAACATCTATCAGGGCATCTGAGAGGTAGTTTCCTTTTACTGCAAATGCTGTATAAGGGCTGATAGGGACCTGACCCTCGAGGTTGACATTACGACTGCCTCAATGATTAACTCCCACCATCACGTCACGCCTGAGGCCTTTCCGTTCACAGTTCCCATCCTCGTCCTCCTGTTCTATGGGCATCATAGAAATGTACATGTGCTGTAGACTATCGCGTTGCACACTCGTTTCCTCTCCAACGTCGACCTCGAGGATCTCAGACCTCTCAAACAACGCAGTCGAACACAAAGTCACTTTCAATGACCTTGACAGTGACTAGTCATTTACCGCAGTTGCCGCCCCTCACGGATACATTCTTGAAGTATTTCTTTCAATTCTGACTAGTCGTTATTTACCTTCTTTGAAAACAACTGATGAGCGGAAACAACTCATTTCAAACTGTCACACTTCTATAAAAATAAAACTCTCCAAATTCTTGACACAACGGTTTACTTATTATCTTCTTTGTACAGATCATCCTTCTGCCTAGATCACTAAATGATGGATTAATAATTATTATGAATTATGAACTCACAAGAAACCGAGTGAATATTGCATTGTCACCCATCTTTGACCATGTTTTAAATATCAACTCTCTAGCTCAACGACCAAATTGAATTTGTTCGATCACATTGTTAAACAATTTTACAGACCAGAAACCGAGTGAATATTGCATGCTCATCCATTCTCGACCCATTCTTAAAATTTCAAGACTATAGAACTCATCGGGAAGTTGAAAAAACCACTTTGTTCAAACTTGAACTGAAATTTCAAAATTCGTTTTGGACCCCTTCCCCATGACTGAGGGTTACGAACATTTTTGAGGATCATTTTGGGGTTGTAAGGACGGCGTACGAACGGATTTTTTGTTATTCCGATTTTCTGAATCTGCGTATCTTTAAATGTGAACCCTCAAATTTTGAGGGGTAATTTTTTTCTTGGGCGATTCCGAAGGTTTATTATTGAAGATAACAAATTAAAATAATTAAACAACCAAGTCTCTATTTCCCAATCCTCACGCACTTTTCAATGAAACAGTGATTGTAAGTGGAAATCAGTGATGGCAAGTGGTTTGTATTCAGTTGTTTCGTTGGATACATCGATTCGTACTCAATGGTGCTAAACTCACTGGTCCCAAACGGTAGTGACACTGACTAATGACAGAAGGCACACCTTAGTAGCTCAACATCAATTAGGCTTCAAACTTCTCACCTTTCTCACTCATGTTAACTGCTTATCACGGTTACCGCCCTCGCAACCCCTGGGGCCCCGATTTGGACGGTAACGTTCACGAAACGGATGCGACCTTGCACCTCACCTCCACCCTGTATCCTCGAGCTTCCACCGTCTGGTGGGTGTTTTTCTAAACACAATATAATGCTCAAGACCTTGACTAGAAGTTTGCGCCCCTAAACAGTAAAACGCTATTCTCGTTTGAATGCCAACGAGCTACGGTCATCTGATGAATTGCCCCTCACTCCTCAATGGACGTAAATAAGTCACGAGTTGCGAAAATCCCCTCCGCCCTGATGAAATTGTATGGGCTAGGTCATTTCTTAAACTCCTTTTTTCCATCCATTATGCCGTAAATGGAGAAACATTGTTGAAAATCACGGGAAGGGTATTAGACATTGATTTGTTTCCATTTACTTCGTATTTATTGTTTGCAGCCTCGAACCGCCATCCTCAACAACTGTCTGTGAGCCAACGTAACTGATCCAAGGCCCATTGAATATAATGGTCATGAAAAGGAAACACGCGTAGCTTATAAATGGGCTGATGGTTTTGATTTCACAGGTTGGTTGTCGCAAAATACTCAATTCGCCACCAATTATCAAACGACGTTTAATATAGGTAATTAATTATTACCTACCTGCAGGTTGGTAAAAAGCAAAAAGATAAGAGTAATTCTGGTATTGTTTTGTAACTAACCATATCGTCAAAAGCACAAATTTGAGCCCACCCTTGCCCCAAAAACTAACAATTGAGCGATTTTGAAAAAAAGAATCCGCCTGGCGGGGTAACGTTTGCCGATTAATCGTTGTATCGATTAATCGATTTCATTGACGTCGATTAATCAGTGTATCGATTAATTAGTCGCATTATTAATGGATTGCCAGTAATCGATCGATGTTTTGTAGTTCGATGTCCATCCCTAGTTTCCAGAGAGCTGTAACGACAGATGCGTTGGCAATTTGAAATCCACGCGTTACGTCATGTAAGTGGGGAGTTTTCATATTGGATAATATCCAATATGAAAACACCCCACTTACATGACGTATGTACAACGTATAATGATGTATGTACGTATAACTGCTGGATGTACCAATTGGATACTATCCAATTTTTACATCCAGCAGTTGATCGAATATATGCATTTTTCAATTTCTCTGGACGTCCCTCGTATTTGTGAAAATAATATTTTCTGTAGTTGTGCAGTTTGTTGTTTGCATTGTCACCCTTGCATGTGATTGCGATCGGTGGCGTTTGCACGTTTGCAAATTTGAAATTCTATTTGGACTCCAACTTTGAGTGAAATCCCTCGACTGATTTCACCCAAGTCGTAGTCCTATAACATAACATTGACCATCTCATTAATTTAACGAGAAAGACCTCTTACCCTCGTCAGACTTCATACCCTGAATATAATATTATGTGTCGACATATTTATATTTAAAGGTAGTGTGATTATACTCCATGATTTCCTCTCAAACGGTACCTAACAATATTCGTATCATTGGTCGGGTTATTATGGACATTTAAGTTGGAAGCGGTTGTGAGAGGTGGGTTGTAATAGTTAGGGAGTGGCTCACGGAGGACCTTGGGGGATGCGGAACACTCGTCAGCCTTTACGTCCACTGTAACCACCGATTGGACGGTCGTGTCATCGTAAGTCATAAGATGCGAATGGAATTGTCGGCGATTCCTCGTCTGGGGCTTCGCTGGGCATCGTTCGATTAGATATATCGTAATCATTAGTATTATAATTTAATACATTTTCAATTCATTTGAACCAATTTCTATGAATTTCCGGCTTATTTCTACGTAAAACCTCTGTTCTAAGCCTATTTTTTAGTTCCCATTTTAAGTAGAACTTTTTTCTCTTGGTTGCTTCCTAATGGTGTATTATAGTAAATAATAAACCGAAAATGAAATTTTTCTTCAAACCCTAGGAACAGCATTAAAATTTTTCTTCGTACTCAGATTTTTGCTGTGTTTAATACTTTTTCTGGTCACTACCCCTCCATTGATTGAGTGTACCCTGTTATCACTGTTACTGGATATCCACCTCTTTGAGTAGTGAAAATAGTGCGTATGTAGTTTAATACGTGCCGATAAAAATGTTCGTTGGCGAACTCGTATTTCCTATCAGCTTTCTGACCTTAACCACTTCCTCTAGAGTGTCAACTAAATGTTCAATTTTTTTTTTTCCTTTCAAACATGTACATACCTAGCGTCCTTTGGAAATCGGACTACTTTATTACAGTAGTTCATTTACCAGTTTGCTTTCAAGATTGCTAATTCTCGTTGGCCTAGAGAACCGGTTGAGAGTACCGTCGATATTCAAACGTTCTTGTTAGGTAGGAACCCAACGGGACAAGACGTTAGACGGATAGGTAGGTTGAGCTAAAAGCGCTCGTCCTTGTTACTATTGACTTGAAATTGTCCTCGACAAACTTGGTTTCAAAGTAGTTTTTTTTCTACACGGATAAACCATGCGGGTAGAATAGAAACTAAAAACCACAACAAAAATGGGGCAGTTTGCATTACATCATTACACCATTCAAAGATTTGCCTCATTTGAACTCATCACTCTTAATAATTTTGAACGTAAATTTACCATGCTTACTTTCTGGCACAAATGAGGGAACTCGATAAATAGCCTGCCTGCAAGATCAAAACTGAAGCTATGATTTATTTCATTCAAGTGAAGTGCAAAAGCTGATTCACCCTTGCTATCCCTAAAATCTTTTTCGTGTTCCTTAATCCTTTCCCTAAACTTCCTGCCAGTTTGGCCACGATACTCGAGTCCCCACGAACATTTTAATTTATATACCCCACTTTTATCCTGCATATCAATTTTATCCTCAACTGAATATAATAGCTTGAACTTTTCTATAACAGCTTGAGTCCCTCCCACCACTTCACTTCTAACAGCCAATCAGAAGCTATTTCCTTTAACTTGGTGGCACCAGTCCAATCACTAGTCCTTTCACTATGTAGCCCCTCCCCATCACCTCCTTTCACTTTGATCAACCATTCCTATTCGACCTTACACTTTTTGGGATCCATATGTACGTTCATCTCTCTGTTGTTTTGTTACTGACGATGGTTTAATCACCGAAACCGGTCTAACAGTGTACTCATATTTCAGTGGAAATCCAAGATTTTTTCAAATAGTTACTCTTGTTTTCGTTAACTGCGGTTTCCACGATTTCGTCGCGAGTGATTTATTTCGTAAGCTTACGAGTTCTCTCTCTGAATTTGCTTCCTTACTTTCTAACGAGCTAACATTTTCAGGAAATTTTAGGGATAGTTCAGAGATGTTACAATACAAATTGAACTGCATACATGTGGGGGGAAAAATCAAAAACATACGAATTTTACTAAAACGTTTGTGCAAATCTATGAAAGAGCCCTTGACTCTCTCAAACTTGAACTGAAATTTCAAAATTCGTTTTGGACCCCTTCCCCATGACTGAGGGTTACGAACATTTTTGAGGATCATTTTGGGGTTGTAAGGACGGCGTACGAACGGATTTTTTGTTATTCCGATTTTCTGAATCTGCGTATCTTTAAATGTGAACCCTCAAATTTTGAGGGGTAATTTTTTTCTTGGGCGATTCCGAAGGTTTATTATTGAAGATAACAAATTAAAATAATTAAACAACCAAGTCTCTATTTCCCAATCCTCACGCACTTTTCAATGAAACAGTGATTGTAAGTGGAAATCAGTGATGGCAAGTGGTTTGTATTCAGTTGTTTCGTTGGATACATCGATTCGTACTCAATGGTGCTAAACTCACTGGTCCCAAACGGTAGTGACACTGACTAATGACAGAAGGCACACCTTAGTAGCTCAACATCAATTAGGCTTCAAACTTCTCACCTTTCTCACTCATGTTAACTGCTTATCACGGTTACCGCCCTCGCAACCCCTGGGGCCCCGATTTGGACGGTAACGTTCACGAAACGGATGCGACCTTGCACCTCACCTCCACCCTGTATCCTCGAGCTTCCACCGTCTGGTGGGTGTTTTTCTAAACACAATATAATGCTCAAGACCTTGACTAGAAGTTTGCGCCCCTAAACAGTAAAACGCTATTCTCGTTTGAATGCCAACGAGCTACGGTCATCTGATGAATTGCCCCTCACTCCTCAATGGACGTAAATAAGTCACGAGTTGCGAAAATCCCCTCCGCCCTGATGAAATTGTATGGGCTAGGTCATTTCTTAAACTCCTTTTTTCCATCCATTATGCCGTAAATGGAGAAACATTGTTGAAAATCACGGGAAGGGTATTAGACATTGATTTGTTTCCATTTACTTCGTATTTATTGTTTGCAGCCTCGAACCGCCATCCTCAACAACTGTCTGTGAGCCAACGTAACTGATCCAAGGCCCATTGAATATAATGGTCATGAAAAGGAAACACGCGTAGCTTATAAATGGGCTGATGGTTTTGATTTCACAGGTTGGTTGTCGCAAAATACTCAATTCGCCACCAATTATCAAACGACGTTTAATATAGGTAATTAATTATTACCTACCTGCAGGTTGGTAAAAAGCAAAAAGATAAGAGTAATTCTGGTATTGTTTTGTAACTAACCATATCGTCAAAAGCACAAATTTGAGCCCACCCTTGCCCCAAAAACTAACAATTGAGCGATTTTGAAAAAAAGAATCCGCCTGGCGGGGTAACGTTTGCCGATTAATCGTTGTATCGATTAATCGATTTCATTGACGTCGATTAATCAGTGTATCGATTAATTAGTCGCATTATTAATGGATTGCCAGTAATCGATCGATGTTTTGTAGTTCGATGTCCATCCCTAGTTTCCAGAGAGCTGTAACGACAGATGCGTTGGCAATTTGAAATCCACGCGTTACGTCATGTAAGTGGGGAGTTTTCATATTGGATAATATCCAATATGAAAACACCCCACTTACATGACGTATGTACAACGTATAATGATGTATGTACGTATAACTGCTGGATGTACCAATTGGATACTATCCAATTTTTACATCCAGCAGTTGATCGAATATATGCATTTTTCAATTTCTCTGGACGTCCCTCGTATTTGTGAAAATAATATTTTCTGTAGTTGTGCAGTTTGTTGTTTGCATTGTCACCCTTGCATGTGATTGCGATCGGTGGCGTTTGCACGTTTGCAAATTTGAAATTCTATTTGGACTCCAACTTTGAGTGAAATCCCTCGACTGATTTCACCCAAGTCGTAGTCCTATAACATAACATTGACCATCTCATTAATTTAACGAGAAAGACCTCTTACCCTCGTCAGACTTCATACCCTGAATATAATATTATGTGTCGACATATTTATATTTAAAGGTAGTGTGATTATACTCCATGATTTCCTCTCAAACGGTACCTAACAATATTCGTATCATTGGTCGGGTTATTATGGACATTTAAGTTGGAAGCGGTTGTGAGAGGTGGGTTGTAATAGTTAGGGAGTGGCTCACGGAGGACCTTGGGGGATGCGGAACACTCGTCAGCCTTTACGTCCACTGTAACCACCGATTGGACGGTCGTGTCATCGTAAGTCATAAGATGCGAATGGAATTGTCGGCGATTCCTCGTCTGGGGCTTCGCTGGGCATCGTTCGATTAGATATATCGTAATCATTAGTATTATAATTTAATACATTTTCAATTCATTTGAACCAATTTCTATGAATTTCCGGCTTATTTCTACGTAAAACCTCTGTTCTAAGCCTATTTTTTAGTTCCCATTTTAAGTAGAACTTTTTTCTCTTGGTTGCTTCCTAATGGTGTATTATAGTAAATAATAAACCGAAAATGAAATTTTTCTTCAAACCCTAGGAACAGCATTAAAATTTTTCTTCGTACTCAGATTTTTGCTGTGTTTAATACTTTTTCTGGTCACTACCCCTCCATTGATTGAGTGTACCCTGTTATCACTGTTACTGGATATCCACCTCTTTGAGTAGTGAAAATAGTGCGTATGTAGTTTAATACGTGCCGATAAAAATGTTCGTTGGCGAACTCGTATTTCCTATCAGCTTTCTGACCTTAACCACTTCCTCTAGAGTGTCAACTAAATGTTCAATTTTTTTTTTTCCTTTCAAACATGTACATACCTAGCGTCCTTTGGAAATCGGACTACTTTATTACAGTAGTTCATTTACCAGTTTGCTTTCAAGATTGCTAATTCTCGTTGGCCTAGAGAACCGGTTGAGAGTACCGTCGATATTCAAACGTTCTTGTTAGGTAGGAACCCAACGGGACAAGACGTTAGACGGATAGGTAGGTTGAGCTAAAAGCGCTCGTCCTTGTTACTATTGACTTGAAATTGTCCTCGACAAACTTGGTTTCAAAGTAGTTTTTTTTCTACACGGATAAACCATGCGGGTAGAATAGAAACTAAAAACCACAACAAAAATGGGGCAGTTTGCATTACATCATTACACCATTCAAAGATTTGCCTCATTTGAACTCATCACTCTTAATAATTTTGAACGTAAATTTACCATGCTTACTTTCTGGCACAAATGAGGGAACTCGATAAATAGCCTGCCTGCAAGATCAAAACTGAAGCTATGATTTATTTCATTCAAGTGAAGTGCAAAAGCTGATTCACCCTTGCTATCCCTAAAATCTTTTTCGTGTTCCTTAATCCTTTCCCTAAACTTCCTGCCAGTTTGGCCACGATACTCGAGTCCCCACGAACATTTTAATTTATATACCCCACTTTTATCCTGCATATCAATTTTATCCTCAACTGAATATAATAGCTTGAACTTTTCTATAACAGCTTGAGTCCCTCCCACCACTTCACTTCTAACAGCCAATCAGAAGCTATTTCCTTTAACTTGGTGGCACCAGTCCAATCACTAGTCCTTTCACTATGTAGCCCCTCCCCATCACCTCCTTTCACTTTGATCAACCATTCCTATTCGACCTTACACTTTTTGGGATCCATATGTACGTTCATCTCTCTGTTGTTTTGTTACTGACGATGGTTTAATCACCGAAACCGGTCTAACAGTGTACTCATATTTCAGTGGAAATCCAAGATTTTTTCAAATAGTTACTCTTGTTTTCGTTAACTGCGGTTTCCACGATTTCGTCGCGAGTGATTTATTTCGTAAGCTTACGAGTTCTCTCTCTGAATTTGCTTCCTTACTTTCTAACGAGCTAACATTTTCAGGAAATTTTAGGGATAGTTCAGAGATGTTACAATACAAATTGAACTGCATACATGTGGGGGGAAAAATCAAAAACATACGAATTTTACTAAAACGTTTGTGCAAATCTATGAAAGAGCCCTTGACTCTCAAATGACTGTAAATATTAATTTTGAATAAACTTACGGAGTTCGTGTTTCAGTTTAACCATTCGGGTCCTCCACGTTTCAGTTCCCCAACGAATGGAGCTCGGAATTAATAATCTAAGACATCAACGACAAAATATACGTTACCGTTGCTCAGGGTTAAGATTCATCTTAACTCATCGTACTCGATTGGTCGAACCCGAAAATACCTGTCCGCCCACCGGATCTTTTGGCGAAGGGATGCGTGAACGGGGCATTCCAGTGGGAAAAGGTGATAATTGAGTTATACAAGCGAAGATATGCGAAATAAAGATATCGCGTGATGAAAAGGCGCAGGATCCGTTACGTCACGCCTGGTGTATGACGTATTTACGTGCGTAAAAGTGGAATCTCTTACGAGGCTTGTCCAGAAAGTAGGTGTACTCAATTTTTGTAGGCTTCAAACAAGTTAATTAACAAATATTTGTTATTTGTTTATACATTTTTTTAAGCCTACAAAAATTGAATCTGCTGTCTCATAACCTGCAATCAAAGAGATGGCGACTATATAGTGACTATATATTCTCATAGCTGTCCAAAAACTCTCTGGAGGTTTGCACTCGATTCAACATGTATTGTTCAGTAAGCTGTTTTGAGACCAATCTTTTGCACAGTTTATGAAATCCAAGTGTTGCTGAAACATCGCAGAAAGTTCATTCACGACTTTTTTCGCAATGTCGTCAGTCAAAATCGACGGTCTCTCACTCCTCAGATCGTCATGTACATTCTTACGGCCGTTTTTAAACTCCCTACACCATTTGTACGCACTGGTACGATTCATATCACCATAAACGGTTCGTACCTCATTAAAAATCGCATGTGGAGATTTTTCCTTTGCAACGAGGTAACGCATAACGGCGCGGATTTCGTACTTGGCGGCAGACTCGATCGACATGTTAACAAGAAAAATTCATGCGACCACAGTTTTCAACGTACTGAACTCGTTCTGGTCTTGTTTTAAAGGTCACGAGTAAAGCTATACGGCAGTGTAGCCAACATAGTAAAAACATACTCCCTACGGCCGTGAGAGCCTCAGTACACTTACTTAAAACATTTCTCGACAGGCCTCGTATCACATCAGATCTTCACAGCAGTAAACCACATTTTTTAACTCCTCATTTCTTTTCGCCCGACGTTCCTCTATCTCAAGCTGCGTAATTTGCTTTTTTTGTGAAAAATGACCCAATTCCAGGTCAACCTAAAATTTACCTACTTTTTTAGTTTCTTTTAATGAGGCAATATTACCATTTGGTCATACTTGGTGATTGGTTCAAGTGCTGATAGCAGCCGACCAATTATGGTGCTAATTTAGAAAGAGTGAAGGAGTAAGTAAAAGTGATTATTCAACTCATTGCTCTCGACTGGATCGTTTTAATGTCACAATACTTCATTCGCGTCGATCGAGGTGTAAGTCAAGTAATTTCGGTTTGCCTTCTAGGCGTTACGGAATGTTCTGAAACTAATCTGGTGCTACACTGCCCCAATGATTTTCCTTCCTTTTACCAACTCGTATATCCCATACCCGACATGTTATGCCAGTTGTAACATTAACTTAGACAGCGATGGATCCGAAAGGGATTTGGAAAATCTGTCGGAAGTTTTTCAATGTCCACAACGAAGTAATTGATTTCGATTACCCTGACTTTGAGATGTGAAAGTCAGATGAGTATTCATTAGGGTCTCCCCGACAACGCGCTCCCTTTCATTTTTACGTATTTCTCAATGTCCGTCGATTAAAGCGGAATTCGTTCAAATCGACCCCGTTTGGCCCACAACTGCTCCCACTAGACGAAAGCGTGGGGTGCGTGGCCAGTTTGGGATTTTTTGTCCCCTCTACCAAATAATAATTCTTAACAGACAGTAATGTGGCACAACAAGTTGCACGTTATATAACCGATTTTCGAACGGCTGATTGGGAGTGTAGTAACTGTCCACTTCACTTTATATGGCTGCAACAACAACCTCGTGTCCCAAAACAGGTGGCCACTGCAGAACTGCGTTGCAATTATAACGTTCGTTGGTCATCGTATGCATTATTGAGCGTGGAGATAACCACGTTCACCCGAACTAAAATTCAGGTGAAACATGGGCGTTAGTTGTATGTTTGTTGGGCGGTGGATACTACACCTAGTTGTAGAACTGGATCGAATATGAAAGGCACCCACGAAGCGGTAATTAAGCGGTTAGCTGAAGTCAAAAAAAGATGAATTAATATTAATATGTCTAGAGCTAACTGCAGCGACACATGTCGACCTCCACTCAAGAAACGTGAAGCCTTGCCTCGCCCCTTAATCAACTCCATACCCCTAATGTGTAGTCGTCTTTAGGCGAAATAATGAAATACTTTTAATGCAGATTTCAACAGTCACAATTTAAGCCACTTCTCAATGTCAGTTGCGTCACTACTCGTTACTCTTTATTTATTCGTTTTATATTCTCGAATTTTCGAAGAACGGGAAGGTCGGTCCAAAATTTTAAAAACTCAAATTTCGGAAAAATTTTGACTTTATCAATTCTGACTTCACCATCTTGTTCAACGTTGAAAAATATATTAAACTGAGGTGTTGCACGGCAAAAAATCGTGACAATATTTACTATAAAACCAGTAAAGTGGTGACATTTTACATAAAACCAGTTGTTTCTTCGAAAATTCTCTCTTATAGCCTTGCTGCAGGACTTTGGATTTTTTCGCATTTACAATTATTATACTGCTAGATGAAAATCTGTCAATTATTCAGTTGCAATTAATGAATCACAAGAAAAAATAAATTACTTTCATGAAGGATCATCAAAAAGGTGAAAAAAGGGTGGGGTCAGTCTGATATAGCAGCTCGTGATTGAAAAGTTACCGTGCGAAAAGGGGGAACGTGCACATGTACTATGGAAGAAGGCGGAAGGTACACAGAAATTTCAAATTTAAGTAATTTTAAACCAAATCAATAGTGTTAATCATGATGGTATAACTTTTGTTCTAATCAAATTAATAATCATGTTGCTATAACTGCAGGATCAAAAATAATGAAATTTATTGATCGTGTGTTACTGGGGCGAGGCCCGTAACAGGCGATCTTTTACATCTGTGGCAGTTTTGTTCAAAAGTGGCAGCCAGAAAATATTTCACGAAGCTTCGTCATAATATCGTAAATAGAAAAAGAAAATAATTGAAGAAATAACGCAAAATAATTAACTGAACCAGCTACTTTTTGACCTTTTTTCAGAAATTTCATGTTTATTTCCATAATGAATGAGTTTCTACAGCAACTGTTCGGTGTCCATTACCTTTTCTTTTTTTAAGTAACAGGTGATAAATAATGTTAATGTAGAGAAATAATTACCTAATTACCTCAGCTAAACAAATAATGATTCCCCTGCTTGGAAGTTTCGAATTCAATTTATTCAAAATGCATAAAAAGTGACATTCCCCCATTTTTCCCCTGTGGTCTTCAAAAATTCCACTTGGGTAATTTTTGTTACAATATAAATATATATAATATAATATAATTGGGTAATTTTTGTTATAAATATTATTTCATTTTTTCTTCTTTTTGTAATTTATCAACTTGCACTTTCTTTGTTACAATATAATATATTGTAACAAAGAAAATACATTTAATATTATTAACCACCATATTATGGTGGTTAATAATATTAAATTTAAAAAAATAAGCCTGGCAAAAGTGAACCCCGCGGCTGTCTCCCCTCTGGCCCTCCAGCTGATCAGGTTTTTGACATGTCGATGGCAACTGATATCAAGTTGAATTTTACCCTCGACCCTAATGCTCAGATTCGATTGAAATCAGTCCAACCGCTGAATCATTCATGGGATCGCTAGGGGGCTCGATTGCGCTCTCAGCGTGGCCGACGTCGGCCGAACCGCACTCAAATTACCATTTTAAAATCAATGCATCGGCCCAATCGTCATCTTGATTGACGCCCTCCATTTCGGCGATAGAAGCCATCAATAGACACCATGAACCTGTAGAACTGTACGAAGACATCAAACTTTCCTTCCTTCACGTTATGGGTTATGGCTAGACTGGTAGACGAGTATATGGCGTACACCAAATTGTATAAACATTGCAAGTGCAATCAGATTTTGCCGAATAGAATTGAAGATTTGGGCAACGTGAAGGTTTAATTTTTGCGCAAACTCTCACGCTACTATCATTTCGATCGCAAAGGAATTCAAAAGTGATTTTGTCAAAAAAAAAATGTTGTCGGTTCCCACGAATACAGAGCTTTTCTACCGTATTGAAGTGAAGAAACAAGAACATTCCAAAGAAAAACAATATTCCGAACCCTCCCAATTAACGCAATTTCTTAAACAATAGCCCAAGAAATGATGCAAACTCTATGTTGGTCACGCCATCTGACCCTAACCTATGCTAACCCAATAGCTCCTGCAACACACCAGGTACAGCTTCATAATATGAATAATAGATAATAGATATTATCTCCCTTTCTAATAATGTTAATTGCGTTATTGTTTGCAGAAATAATAATATTATAATAGCGTTGATATTATCTCAACGCTAAAATATGATACCCTCTATCACATTGTACACTCTGAACTACCATAAATTAGATACTTATAAAGATGTCTCCTTCATATTTTAGATGAATGAACCAAACAGTGTGAGGGTGTTGAATCTCAAACAAGGGAGTCCCGTAAAATCATACAAGATTATGTAATTTTATATACCTACTCTCCATAAAATTATTAAATTGTGTGTACATTCGGTTCATTTTAGAAGTTCTGACATCGCCCTGCGCCATTTTATTAGAGTAGGTCAATGAGTAGTGGTACCTCCCTAGTAAACTTGTTTACCAGATAAAACGGTGGTTTTTATGGAAGAGTGAAAACTCTTTCGGACTGACACGTGAGGAATAGGATATTTTACGCCCGTTCCCCGGCGTAGCTCAAGGTTTTACGATCGTCGACGAGTGAGTGAAGTCGGTGTACTATTATATAACATTTTTTTCCCCTTTTACAGCACTATGAGAGGAGGAGGCTCATTAAGAGCGGCTCGAAGGACGTTTATCCGTCCTAATCAGGCCACAATTCATGAAACCGTAAAAATCAGTGCGAATCATTAACATTTTTCCGCGGTAACTACGTTGCTGTTGAATTAAACAGATACACTTTCTTTTCCAAGACTGGTGGTCAGCCTATTGAACAAGGTGAAGGAAAAATATATATATAAATCCAAAGTTTCACATTAAGTACTTCAAAATTTACTGAATATAATATATTATGTGTTAACACTGGCTTGTTCAATTTCAAGTAAACTAGTAGTAAAACACTAGTTTTTACCGAACTTTCGAAAAAAGGGAGCTATGGTTCTCGGTCCATAATGTTTAAAACTTGAATTTCCAAAAAAATTCTAATTTGTTGTTTTGTTCATGTCCTCTTTGGTTGAATAACCTTCGTCTATTTGGAGGGTTGTAGGAGGTTGTAAAGAAAACGGGGGAGAAGTCTTTCCGAGCTTTCGCCTTTAATAAGCCATCTTTAGGGGGTAGGTACGAGTATTGTGGAAATTGTACCAAAATCCATTCCAGACTATCCTGAATTCACTGCCAAAGACACCAAAAATCATAATTTGATTATGCATTCATGAACTTTTCATCTCAATTCTATCGAGAGTTATTTTCTGCGATGACACATACATAAATATAAAATATACATATTATGAATATTTTATATTTATGTATGTGTCATTCCAGACTCTCGATAGAATTTAGATAAAAAGTTCAAGTTTGCACACAAAAAATCTGTCCTGGCAATCGAAAGGCTAAGTTCGTAGATGGATAGAATCGGGCTACACTCGGGGGGGTTTAAGGGGAGCAAATCACCCTTAAGTTCCAAAAATGAAACATTCTGGCAAGTGAACCCTCATTTGAAAGGTTGAAGAAACTCGGTTGTTACCTACTTGAGATGTTCTCCCCTGTTCATCTGCTCTAAAAACTGAGTTTTTTTTTTATAAAAAGGTATAAAAATGATTTGAGAGGTTATAAGAGTTTATAATTGATGCAAAGGACATTGAGGGATGACAAGTCACAAGTAAGAAGACTATTGTAAGTACCGCTAACAGCAAGACTTTAATTTTGATAATACTAATAATTAAGAAATAGAAGAAAAAAAGAAACGGCATGCATTTAAGTAGGAATATAGTTACTTTGGAACGATAATTATTTGTAAAATGTAGAGTTGTCTGATGTTAATGGAAGCCACTAACTTACAAGTAGAGGAAACATAACAAATAACAACTATAAGGCGTAACTAAATTGTATGCCAATAGCGAATAATGCCCCCTCCCCCACGTTCATTATAAGATCTTAACTTCCTTCAATTTAATTGTAAATTTTGTATTCATCCTTTCTTTTTGCATAATTTTATGTAATTTATGTAATTTTATATTTCATGTAATTCATGTGTACCAAATGGGCCAATCGGCCTTTGTAAAAAAAATGGTTTTATTATTATTATAAATTAAGCATAAAAGTAAAGTTGTATGAAATGAGTATGTGCGCGGCTTACTCCTCCTAACAGCTGTATAGCCATTGGGTACAGTGTATTGAAACAAAATCTGCATTATAATAATGTATCGTGAAGCCATAACGCCAAAACGTTTATTGATGTGTGAACATATCTATTTTGTAAATAAATGCACTTTATCTATCTATCTATTGTAAGTACCTACCTACCGATATTTAGTCAGAGAGCACCACCTGATGCATACCGAATTACCCAATACGTTTAAGATTGCCCATATTTGAATGAGCTGTTCCAAACATCACACTGTTCATAAAACCGCTAGTTTCTTCGGAAATTTGCTCTTATTGCCATGCTGCAAACTGGATTTATTTTTAAAAGAATTAGTTATTTGTTTTTAAAGAATTATGTTTTTAAAGAAATGGCGACAAGAGGTACCTACCTAGAGAAATTGAGATATTGGATATTGCTCAACCTAGGAACTTACCTGACGTTATGAGAACACTCGTTTGAAGAAGCCCAAATTACCCTCTTTACTAGATCATAAAACTTGATTCCAGTTCGTAACGACTATTTTTCACTGAAAAAGTATCCAGTCGTTTCTAAAAAAAGAAAATAACAAGTCATACAGTTGACTTGGGATTTTTGTACAATTCAATTTCAAGGAGATTTATGTAGTGGTTCTATGGTTGCGTCAGTTATTTATAGAAATCAAGATACAGAAGGCCCCGAATTTAGTTGGAAAACGTATGGAATATTAAATATTACTGAGTAAATTTAACTGAGTTGTTTCCCGACTATTCTTTGCATTTAGACGCCAGTTGGATTTTGACATGGATATGTCTATGGGCTGGGGGTCATGTGTTTTAGCGAACTTTCTAAGAAAAGAAAGCTATTGTTCTCAGCCAAAATGTTTACCTTCGAGTATAACGCGAATTTTTGAAATGTTTCTATCCCGTTTTAACTTGTTTCAGACCATTCTGACTCCACTGCCAAAAGAGTCAAAAAATTATAACATTGATAATTATAACATTATAAAATTGACAACTCTCCATAGAATTGAGATAAAAAGTTCAAATTTGCACCAAAAATCCGTCCTGGCAAGGCTAAGTTTGGAGATGGACAGAATCGGGCCACTGTAAGTGGGGGTTATGGGGAGTTATAGGTGGGGAAAACTACCCATGAATTCCCAAAATGAGACAAGTGACAACTCATTGTACATGGTTTTTTACCTTGAACACGACGATGAAATCATAATTGCGATATCTTATTCCGTTCTCAAGCTGGAGCACTTTGAAGGTGAAGAAACGTAGTTGATACTTGGGATGTTCGTCAGGGTTAGTCTGCTCTAATCTGATAACGGAGTGAGATATCAAAATTCTGACTTCACCATCGTGCACAGCGTTGAAAAATCTATAAACTACATAAAACCAGCTATTTCATCGAAAATTTGCTCTTATAGCCGTGCTGCATGACTGTGGTTTTTAGCATGGAACATGCTTTAGCCTTGGACTAACTAGCCGAAAAATGTCACGCGGAATGTGTCACGAAAACTCAAATTCTTGACACAACGGTTCATTATCTTCTTTGTACAGATCACCCTTCTGTCTAGATCACTAGGTCTAAATGTCTAGATCCTAAATGTTAGATTAATTATTATTCTCAATTATCACTAATTATTAACAATTTTATCGAGTACCTAGTGAAAATTATTATAATTTATTGTTAGGTATTAATAATTCGTATTTATTATTAATAATAATAATTATTAATTATGATTAATTAATACGATATAATTCTGGGGTTTTTAATACTACGTCGGTAATAATTTTTCTATAAAAGAAGTACCTACCAACAAACATTCGAAATTACCTTCATTTCCGTAGCACGAAACGCACCTCAGAACAACAAACTCGACATCACTTAAGCCATATGATGTTCCAAAGAGCTTGTTAGTATGAAAATGGACCTGTATTTCAACAGTTTGATACACGATCGTGTTGTGAGGCACAATCTTTGAGCCGTCATTGTGAACGAACGGCTGGTCGTACAAAGCTGCGGATGGTCTTAAAAAATTCTACGGAACAAACTCTATCTAAATATGTAATAAAAAACATACCACTCTATATGCATTTTTCGAGTTTTGGAATTTTCAAAATTTCAAAATTCGTTTTGAACCCCTTCCCCTTGACCTAGGGTTATGAAAAGTTTCGTGGATCATTGTGGGGCTGGTCCAAACCCAGAAACCAAATTTCGTAATTTTAACTCAACGCTAACTGGGCAAAGTGCCTCGGACGGCGGACGGCGGACGGCGTACGGCGTACGGACGGATTTTTCTTGAAACGTAAACCAACAAATTTTGAGGGAGGGTTAAAATTTTTTTTCTTTGGGGATTCCAACGGTTCATTATCGAAGATAATAAACCAAAATGGGTGACGAAATTTTTTAATGATTTTCACATACAACCGAGTCGTTTCTAGGGAAATGAAACTTCTTTAGTTTTCATCGGACAAAAATCGTTCTCCATTCGTTGGAAAGCTCTCGATTTTTCACGCATTTATGTCGCAGTTTTATATTTATCTACGAGATATTAATCCAACAATGCGATGTTATAAATGGTTAGTAAACAATCTTATGTGCGAGGGTCGAAGCTTCATTACCAGGGAAACAAACAGAGAAAGAAGACATAGCTAAAGCATGTTCCATGTTTCTCGATTTTTAGCCGCAGGCTCCAAACGGTAAGCATCCGGGGGGTCCAGGGGGGCTTGCCCCCCTGGCGAGGCGCGAAGCGCCGAGTTTTCAATTCAACCCAATTTTCAGAGCAAAAATTGTAACGCGAGACCGATAAGTATCTATAATCTATGATCTATTGTTTTTCCCATCAACGAAATAAGATGAAGGTTAATAGTAGAAATGAACGCAGGAAGGTGTAGATTAATATGGAATTTTGTCTCGGTGTTTGGATTGTCAATTACAAACCCGGGTGAAAACAATAATCATCTGATGTAGCTATTTCTAGGTATGTCATTGAATTTCACGAAAAACTCTCACATATGAGCATTTGGTATTTGGTAGAATTTTGATGGAATTATCACTTAACGGACCATAATATTATCCGCCTTCTCTCAATATTTCACCTCATTATGTGCCCATTCATTCGTATAGTTGTGGGCGTATCAAAAACCTACGTACCCTTTCAGTGATCTAAATAGGTTAGCTGTACAAAAAAAGATAATCCTTTGTGGGTGTTCGATGGTCCTTCACATGATCCCTTAACACTCAGATATTGCCTGTCGTTATTGGCACGCGCCACGACGTCTTGCGCCGTTAACCTGTTTACTTACTTCACGTCTGTATAAGCCGATTGGTTTCAGTTCTCTTGTTTCGGTTTTGCCGTGACATCGCCAGTTTTCCCGCTCCGCATGACGATATGTCATTATGAATCGGTGATCATTTCGTAAGTCATGGGCAAATACGTTTTTCCACAAATCAAAACACGATACCGGAGAGTTCGATGAACGTGAGGTTTCACGGTTATGTCCTTCCAGTTCGTCTAGTGAATATAACGGCTCGAACTCGTCGTTCAGCTGAAACGAAATCGAACCTTCATAATACGTTCAACTTGAACCTTACAAAAATATCACCGTGTCCTAATCAATTTTAGGATATTTTCCAGCTCAAATTGACAATTCTTACCGTAGGTATGTGAAGAAAACATTCATCAAACCATCATTGAAATCTTATAAATCTTGAGTGAACACTAACTTCCATCTGACATTTGTAATAGTACAGTAACTATACTATTCGTATAGTAATCATACTAACTTTATGCGAATTATAACATTTTCGATGATTCTTTATGTGTGATATTATTAATAAATAATTATATGACAATTATTGTCTGTCATTGATGAGCTGACCATCACTACATAAATGTTAATCGTGGGTGGTAATCAGACGTGGTGGGGAAAGAGGAGAGTGGAGAAGGATGAGGGGAGGGGGAGTGGGCAGTTTGCGGTGAGGGATGAGGTGGAGTGAGGGGGTGGTGCGGCTCCGGCATTTAATGGGGGAGGGAGGAGGTTGTGCGGCTTCGGCATTTAATGGGGAGGGAGGAGGTTGTGCGGCTTCGGCATTTAATGGGGGAGGGAGGAGGTTGTGCGGCTCCGGAATTTAATGGTGGAGGGAGGAGGCGGTGTGGCTCCCGACAGACAATAAATACAATAATATGATACGTCACTACTGCCCCCTTCCGACCTTTAATTGGCCACCAGACTATTTCACCAATATTCACTGCTCTGGAGGCGCATGTGCGAGTTCCTGACGTGCAAATAGCGGACTTGACCCATAATAGTAAAGACCCATAATGTTCAGCCAAATACGATCGCTAGCGATTCAAAATCTGACTGCCCCGTACTGGACCAAGAAACCATTCCCTCTACTATGCGATAGCTTCTGTGACGATCTCACCTGAATTGTATGTAAAATGGTTTCATTACAATTCCAGCTCCCTTATGACATTTTTAAATACCGCGTGCTCATAGTCCACATCCCACAATCTATCTGGCAGCCCTTCTTCATGGATGTCCTGAGGGTAGGTTTATTCATCTTCACAGACGGATCAGTGCAGAAAGCTGGCGTTGGCTGTGCTCATTACAATGAATATTAATAATATTAATAATATGACGAGTTCTCACTGTCCAACTATATTTAAGTGGTCTGTAGTTTGGGGGATGTTTTTTTTTTTTTTTTTTAATTTATTCATTTAGGTATTATGTTCTCGAAGGGGAAAAGGCGCAGACTGATACGAAGTTGGCACAATACTACAATCCACGGTCCAAGAGGTAGTCAAACATGGGTCGTTTGCGCAAAAGATTTCGATCCAAACCGATTTCACTCAAACAGTTTGCACAACCATCAAACCGTCCCATCGTCGATCAAATTATTTGCACAAACACCAAATTTGCGCAAATGGTTTGACGGTGGGGGCTTTTACGCTCTCTCTTTCCACCTCTTCGCCCCTCGCCAAAAGTAGTTAAATTTAAATTGTGAGTGAACGTAAATGTGGAGGTGGGCGAGAAAGAGCAGAGCGGGCACATGTGGTTGAAGGAGGGAGGAGGAGAGGTTGTCTGTATTCGTTACCCGCCCCTCACACTCGTACGTAAAATTTAAATTGTGGGTTGATTTGGGTTAGAAAGGGAAAGCGAGCAGATGGTGAAGGTTGATGGGGGGGTTTTGACATTTTATGTCTTTACTCTGGCACATAACTCGAAAAACGTCACACGAAAAGCGTCACACGAAATCGTCACGAAAATTTCTGATGATTTTCGCTTACAACCGATTCGTTGCTACGGAACTTTATCTTCGCCAGTTATCATCGTACAAAAATCGTTCACCACTCGTTGGATAGCTCTCGATTTACCTAACCATATTACGTTAACCACTGCGGAGTGCGTGGCCGAAAAGCTGCGGTATGAGCGTGATTGTTTAAATAATTGTTTACACACAGGTGTGAGGTATGGAAGAGGTAGGGTAGGGGGGCGGTAAGACATAAAATGTCCTACAGGGTTGCAGACTCGTATGCAAGATGTTTCACAACGTTTCTTAGTTTTAATGAGATTTTATTAAAATCTTTCTTTGTGCATAATTGACGCTTAAATTCTTCTCTCTTCACTTCAAAAGATTCCTCCTTTACGGTTTACATAGTTTTTGACATTTTCATGTCTTTGCTTTGGCACATAAACTGAAACGGGAAAAATTTGTTCCCTTGATTCACCCTTTCCCTCAGATCACGTCAGAACACAAGCGACCGGCGGGCCACTACGCCAGAGCCTATGACGCACGAGCGTATGACGTCAGACGGCTGGCAGGAGGCGAACTAGTACGTCAGAGCCTATGACGCACGAGCGTATGACGTCAGACTGCTGGCAGAAGGCCAACTAGTACGTCACAGCCTATGCCGTAAGAGCCTATGACGTCAGAGGGCTGGCAGAAGGCCAACTAGTACGTCAAAGATGGTGATGACGTCAGAGGGGCCAGATATCTGAAACCCCCATTTTTTCCTCACTACTTTCGTGATCACCGTGGAATTTCCTAAAGGATCTCCGAGTTTCAGATTTTTTTATTTTTACTGTTCGTACAACTAATGTTCAAACTACGGTATGCTGAGAACATACAAAGTTTGTTATTCAACAGAAGTCATTTTGCTCCCCCTCTTTCCCACCCACCCGTACGTAAAATTTAAATTGTGGGTGGATGTGGGTAAGAAAGAGGAATGTGAGCAGATGGTGAAGGTTGACAGGGGTTGTTTGCTCCCCCTCCTTCCCACCCGCCCGTACGTAACATTTAAATTGTGGTTGGATGTGGGTTAGAAAGAGGAATGCGAGCAAATGGTGAAGGTTGATGGGGGTCGATGCTCCGGGTTTGTTTAACCCAGAAGAAGCTTTTCGTGTCATCTCCTCACCTTAAAGTCGCCATAACTACTGAAAGAAACATCCCACAGTATCATTCAAAGTCTCATTTTAAAAAGGTAAGAGTACATAGTACTTGATTATGTAATAGGTAGACAAAAAAATAAAATTTTATGCAGCCTGTATCTAACCTCAAAAGTAGCCAAAACAGTCAATTTTCGTGTACATAATCTCAAATATCTCAACCTCAATATCTTCTGAGCTCGGATTCAGATTCTACGGAGAAAATTACATCGGAAATGACCTCCAGCTGTTAAACAATAAATCCTTGCAGATCTCTGTAATGCATCTGTCATAAATCACTAAATTTAGTGATCCAGACAGGAGGGTGATCTGTGCAAAGAAGATAATTATCTTCTTATTAATAAACCGTTGTGTCAAGAATTTAGTCGCATTGACTCCGAATATTATTTTTAATCGCTTTGGACAGGATTGTACGAGTGTTGGATGGTGAGGATCTGAACGGATTGTGTAAGTACCTAAAAAGTGCTCTCCCATACCGTAATTATCTCGTCTCTCAATTCAACTATTAGTTAAATGCAAGATTGTAGGTGTGTATTAAACATGCTTCCCTTAGACATGTACTTGGATACCTGGCCACCCTTGTGTGGTCACTTTCATCTTCCTTCGGTTATAATAATTATTAGTCTTCTGTTGTTGATCAAGCTGTTGTTGTGTTCTGAAGAAATGTATTTGTTCTCATCTAAAAGAAATTTTTTTGAATCTATTAGAATATTGGTTTGGGTTTGCTGAGGGCTTGGTCTGGATTTATTGAATAATAAAATTGTTCGGTGAACTCGGATTGGGTTTCTGGTGGATTCAGGTTATGTATGGTAGTATAATACTGTACTATATTGTTATTGTGGATTATATTATTGTATTCAATTGTATATACAAATTGTATTGTTGTGTTCAGTTGTGTAATGTTCGGTTTTATATGGTGCTCAATTGTATTCAAATTATATTGTGAATATTATTCAATATTGCATAATATCATATTATGCACGTAGCTTGATTGTGGTGTCTTCCGGCTGGCGGTTGCTACAACCATAGCTGTATGGGCGGATGAATTGTTTAAAAAAATAAAGAAATAAATAAAAACGCTTTTTCTATCCATCTATCTTATTTTTAATCGACCCAGCTTTCGTTGATCTCGCTCAACAGTATATTTGAGCTTCGAGCAGTAGGTTGGCCGAATATGAAGGCTCAAGGGCTAGAGGTCTAGAGATCACGGGTCTGATGAAAGAAAAAAAAATAGAAAACAACATCTACAAACCGAGAATTGACCGAGGAACCGAGAGAACTCACCAATCAACAGCCGTTTTCAACCCCAAACGATTCAAGGAGACGACCGCCACTACCTTGTTCTGTTCACCCGACCCTCGGACGCTCTTGTTCCCGCGTTCATTTCGAAAGTCGGTATCTGATAGAGAAACTTTCGGGTCCTTGAAATAATTAATTGGCATCTCCCCTCCCCCCTCCACCCCCTGCTCCAGTCACCATACGAGCCTTAGTACATTAATTACAAACTAATATAATATGTAACATGCGTGATTGTTGGTCAAGTCGATTCTGAGAGATTGGCTACACAATTTTACTCTTGTAGAGTATTGAAAAGGCAGTGGTCAACTCATTGTATCGTACAATCTGTATTACTACACCATTAACTACTTGGAGGTGTGAGTTGCAAAGGATCGTATTCGTTAACATTTTCAAGGAAAATTCCGAATCTGTATTTTTGTTTCTTCCTTATTGGCGTCGCATAAACAACATTCAGCCGCTAAAATTTTGAACTTTTTTTTTTATTGTGGCCTCGTACAAATACATTTAGCCATAAAATTTAGATAATACAACACTCACTAGGTACCACATACATAGGTGCAACTTACTAATTAATAACAATTGGACCGTGTTATGCAAATACCTGGTACCTATTCTTTTCAAAGTCCCTACTCTTTTCGATGTGACAACCTTCAGTGAATCGACAAACTGGCGCTTACCTTGTTATCGATGTTCTATTTCCTGTTCAATTTGATTTCGCAATTACCAGTTGAGCGACAAATTGGTAATTCCCAGGTTTTTGATCTGGGAGAATTTTTCAAAAACCAGGTAAGCATAACAATGGTACTTGGAGTAATTTTTTTGAAATTTTGACCAAACAGTTGGAAAGAGCACGCCGAAAAAACCCCCCAGAGACGAAGTTTAGCCCCTTAATTTCCATAGTAACTACCAAAACTATGTGTACGTTCTTGAAAACTTTGGACGCATTTTTCTCAAAATTGACTTTTGTCGCTTACCAGGTACATATTTGCATAAAGAGGTCCAAGTCTTTTCAGATAAACTATGAAATAAAAATCCGACGAAGACCACTTCTGTACGTGTTGTTCACCAGCGATTCGCCAGAACGAGAATACAATTATTGTAACAACCTTTGCAGAATTGCGATATCTTATTCCGTTATCAGATTAGAGCAGGTGAACTGTGAAGAGCATCTCAAGTAACAACCACGTTTCTTCATCTTCAAAGTGCTCCAGTTTGAGAAAGGAATTAGATATCCTAATTCTGACTTCACCATCGTGTTCAGCATAAAAAACCTTTAAAATGAGGGTTCACTTGTCAGACTGTTTCTGTTTTGGAAGTTATGGGTAATCCCCCCCCCCCTTAAAACTCCCCAAAACCCCCTCAGATTGGCCCGATTTTGCCCATCTACAAACTTAGCCATTCGATTGCCAAGACAGATTTTTTGTGCAAATTTGAACTTTTTATCTCAATTCTATCGAATCGAATTCAGGATGGTCAGGAACGGATTTTGGTATGTACAAAATATTTTCGAAAATTCTATTTTTTTAATTTTTGACCGAGAACAATAGTATCTTTTATTTCGAAAATTCACTTAAACGTAACTGTCAAGTAGCGGCAAAACTATAAATTCAGTCACCAGGGATGTGACGGCTTGAACTTGGTGTGACACAGGGCGCAAAGCAGATTGCCTCCAACTGTTGTGCTGTTTGAAAGAGCGGTATTCACTTGCAAATACGAATCTTTTAGCGAAAACATATTTCGACTGAAATGTATGAGGTGTTCTTAATTCGCGGAGCCCCAAAATGCAAAGACCGTCTGTTTTCGGTGCCGTAGTCAATTCGAACTAATGAAGTGGAGATCCTCGACTACATGTGACCAAAATTAACTGCAATACACTCATTACGTCAGGAACAAATAAAAAGTACAACCTATTCGTAAACCGTCCGTGGAGACTCATTCGTCAATGTATTCGGTAAACACTATTAGCATGAAACTCTTGTCATTCACAGCTGACATTTCCACGAATGCTCGTCTAACTTCACACCAAAATGCGGTAACTATTTTCAAATCCGCGTAAACAATTTAGTGTAATGTATGTAAAAATCAACGGTTTTAGAGTCTCAATTTGCACGGGAGGCATTTGTATTCCGTTTGAGCTGACTGAGCCAATTTGATTTTCGGGTGTTCTCAGGTGCCAAAAACAGATTTTTAGTACCTACCTAATGAACATGGAACCTCATCAATTATATCAGATGTCTGAAGTAAACAGATTTGTGGCTGGTTTCATGATTTATTAATTCGTTATTGTTTTGTCCATATATGGAAAAAGAGAGAGAATGGTTTCCAAGCTTTTAATGGCTTATTAAAAATATATCCTCCTTATATCCTTATATCCTCCCATGGAGGATATATTAAGGATATATCCTCCTTGGCTTGTTGACCGTTATTTATTTAGAGGGTTGGAGGAGGTTTGGTGCAAAAAGAGAGAGAATGGTTTCCAAGCTTTCGGCTTTAATAAGCCATTAAAAGCTTGTAAACCATTCTCTCTCTTTTTACACCAAACCTCCTACAACCCTCTAACTAAATTGCCTATTTATTAAGTCAATGATATGTAGGTATGATAATAATAGGTATGATTTATTAAGTCAATAATAATTATTTATTATTGACTTATTTATTGCTATTATTGACTTCATTAGATCAATAATTTGATCATCCACAGAGCAAAATTTGAAATAAATTACTCCAGTTATCGATACTGCCCTGTTGAATGTATACTTTGCTTCAGGTTCACGTTGATGTTTTATGGCTTCATCCAATCGTACAAGGAACGTACAAGAATGTGTTTCGGAGCTACGAATTTCTCAACATTTCAACCCAGTCCAGACCGGGTTACAGAAGCTTTCTAAGTTCACCCTCGTCGGAACTAACAAGGTTCCCGCAGGAATATAAAAGTTCCAAGTCGGTTTCAAAGGGGGAAAACCTCGTACAAGCCGTGCACTTGCTAATTTCCCCAACCTCACCCTGATTCGAAATATCAGACCGCAGCCTTTATTCCTACTGAGTATAGGTCACTAGCTAGACTCTGGCTAGACGTAATTGACAATAGAAAAGACACTGTACTATGCAAAACAATGAGTGAGGCCATATCAACAAGGTAGTACCTACTCCATATTTCAACGTTTTTCCAGTACGTGGAGGGAATTATTGTAAATACTAATCAGCCAACTGAAATATTATGTCATTAAATTCAATTACATTATTTAAAAATCCCTAGTCGTGCAGCATGACTATAAAAGCGAATTTTCAAGAAATAATTGGTTTTATGTAAAACGTCGTCATTGAAGAATTGACCTTCAAGAAGAGCAACTGTCAACTCAAATACATCGAAATAAACGGGAAAAGTAGACTTCATATCGAATCGAGGTGTTGATTTGAATTCGAATGAACCTTCAAGAAGAGCAATTGTTAACTCAAATACATCGAAACAAACGAGAAAAGTAGACTTCATATCGAATCGAGGTGTTAATTTGAATTCGAATGGAATACACATATATACTGGATATTTGTTAAAAATGTGAACTTTTAATCTCAATTCTACCGAGAGTTATCGTCTGGAATGACAGATACATAAATATATAAATACATTTGATTTTTGGTGTTTTTTGGAAGTGATTTCAGGATGTTCTGGAACGGATTTTGGTATGAACATTTTTCGGAAATTCGAATGTTAAAAACCCGAAAACAATTGCTTCCTTTTCTTCGATAACTCGCTAAAATTATGCATTATAGTACGAGTACTTACCTACACAACACAGATGATTAGTTTGGGTAGAATAACTCATAACAGACATAGAAGGTTTAGTAAGTAGGTACCTTCTTTCAAGGCAAACCCACCTTTGTTAATTATGTTTTAATTCACTGTTGATTCATTCGATATAAATATAAATTGGAAATAATCAATATAAATAGGAAATTTCTCGAATTTTTTAATGCTACGTGTCTGTAGTTTGTCGAAAAACCCGTTCTTAACCACCATGAGCTCAAAATGATTAGTGTTTTTCGAATTTTTTTTTTTTCAATTTTTACTAGCTTTTGACTGTTCCCTCAACGACTGGGTAGGGATTTGCGTTATTAGGCATATGTAGGTAAAACCGTTATTAGGCGGTTCAATGAATCCGCGGTTTCATCAATATGTGTTCACCTTTTTCAATCAATAGGTAGGCAGTAGGTTAATGGATAGGTCCTAGATTGGAAATTGAGATTAGAAAGTTGAAGTGGTATTATGGTGGAGGTTGTATCCGATACGTACTCGTAGATAAGGAACCTATAATTCTCATAACTCCGTAGGCCAATTGGGTGTTACCTGCGTAAACACACCGTGGTCTTATCAACGGAACATCTCAGCGATACAAAAAGTAACAGAATAAAATAAATAATAGAAATGTTGAAGGTATTGGTTTATTATGTTCGACAGTGAATTTTTTTAACACCCCTCAAAATTTGTTGGTTTACGTTTCAAGATCCAGAAAATCGAATAAAGAAGAACTTTGCAAATTCAAGACACCTTATCTTCTTCGTACAGACCACCCTTCTGTCTGGATCACTAAATGATAGATTAATTATTATTATGAAGTAGTGTACATTATCATTGTTAGTTATTGATAATTTTTATTAATTATTATTAATCAACTAGATAATATCTAGATATTAACTAGATATTATCATACCGACCGCCGGCTCACGATTCACCATCATGTTGCATGTTAGAGCATATCAAAAGCCGTCAACATGAGGGTGAATCATGCGGCAGACTGTCGGGTCAATGTTCACACTGGCTCAGCTGATTCGAACAGCACAACGTTTTCAGATATCGAAATTAAGGTTTTTTGAACCACCCCCTCCCATAACCACCCCCTAACGCTGGGGGGTGTCTAGATTTTGAAATTATAATCTACGGGGTCAAATGAAACCTGTTGACGAGGAAATGTGAAAAATGCAGGTTTTTTTAACCCTAACTACCCTCCAACCCAGGGTTAGGGTAGAAGGGGGTACATAGGTTACTTTACGACGTATTCTCATACCCACCTAATATACATAAAAATTTGTCCATTTACATTCGCGAAAATTGTACCGTTCACCTGCACCCTGACTGCGTCAAGGGGTATCACGCCCCTTATGTATTATGTATTTCTTAGACAATTTATTTTTGAAACCTTGTATTTCTGATATCTATAGTTGATAATTAAACAGGAAATGTCAAGAAATCGTTGATAATTTAGTTTTTTCAATCCTTGGCCGGAAATGGGTTAAATAATCAATTAACCATTAAGTGATCTAGACAGATGGGTAATCCGCATAAAAGAATATATTAAACCGTTGTGTCGAGAATTGGCAAATTTTTATTAATTTAAAAAAATTTTTTTGGTACACAACCAATATGTGCGAGTATATCGAGGGTCTCACGGCAACTTCCCACATCGTAATTTGGGCGAATTTTCAGCAGAGCCAAAACCATATGCCTTTGATTATGTTGATTATGTTTACTGAGTAATTCCGTTAAATAAATCGTGAGATTTAGTGTTACCTAAATTAGGTATCTAACTTACACTTAGTTAGATCGATCCGCCGGGGGAAGACGCTTCGAATGGTATGCATAACTCATTTAGGCCAAAAGTGACGATGTGGGGTGTTGCCGTGAGACCCTCGATATGTGGGTGAGGACTGGTACCAACGTGTTGGTTAGTATACGTAATAAACCTAAAGGAATTCCGTCCGACCCGATAGATTTTGATTTAATGGTCATCAAACTGCTTTTCACTATTCATTCCGATAAGGAGGGAGCAGGAGGAGGAGGAAAGGGTGGAGGAGGAAGGAGTAGGGAGGCAATGAGGAGGGATGGGGAGGAAAGGGAGGAGGGAGCAGGGCGGAGGGAGGAGGGAGCAGGGCGGAGTGAGGAGGGCGGAGGGAGGAGGGAGGAGGGAGGAGAGCGCAGGGAGGAGGAAGGAGGATGAGGAGGAAGAAGGAGGAGGGAAGATGAGGAGTGGCTGACGGGGAGGTGGCGCTAATTCTATTCCCAAGAGTCTCAAAACTACTCAGCTTCGTTCACGAACGACAGTGCTCACAAAAAACTGCAAATTCTTGACACACCGGTGTATTATCTTCTTTGTACAGATCTCCTTCTGCCTAGATCACTAAATGATTGAATAATTATTATTATGAATTATCAATGATTAATAATAAAATTATTATTAATCATTGATAATTTACCCTGATGATAATAATTTTATTATCATCAGGGTAAATTATTATTATTAGGTATTTACAATCAATGATTAACAGTTATTGATAGTTCATAATAATCATTAATAAAGATTATTAATTATTAATAATAATTATTATTAATTTACTCGATATCTGGAAACCATGTGCTGTTCGAATCAGCTGAGCCAGTGTGAACATTGACCCGACAGGCTGCCTCATGATTCACCTCATGTTGACGACTTTTGATCTGCTCCAACTTTGAGCCCTCACTGTGAACGAACGGCTGGTCGTACAAACCTCCGGTTAGTCTTGAAAAATTCTACACACTTCTTAAATTTTAATCAAAAACTATACCGTTCAATTTTCAAAATTCGTTTTGAACCCCTTAGCATTGAACTAGGGTTATGAACAGTTTTAAGGATCATTGTTCTTAGCACAATAATTTTAGCACAACGCTAACTGGGCAAAGTGCTGCGTACGGCGGACGGATTTTTTGAAATTCGATTTTCGGAATCTACGTATCTTGAAACGTAAACCATCAAAATTTAATTTTGAGGGGTTAATTTTTTCTTTCATGGGCGATTCCAAAGGTTCTTTGGGATGTGTGTCGCGATGGTGTCAATTCGAAATAAGTGTTTGCAGCGCTACGTGGTGATGTTACGCTGGTGGTGATAAGGAATCTTGGGGTCTCAGTCTCTTGAGTCGTCTTCTAAGGTTCCAGTGGGTTGTTGACTAGGCGAGTTATTAGCTCGTTTGTGCGATGTGTCATAGTGTGGTGAAGGTTGGTATAATTGGGTTGGATCACTTCAGCTACATAGGGAATGTTTAGGTCAGTATGCAGGGCAGTGCCTGGCACATATGGCGCTGACGTATGGCACATATGATGCAGTACCTTATTGATGTGTGTTGTCGCAGCTGCCCCTCCCCCCTCCCCCTGAAGGGTATACCCTTCAGGGGGAGGGGGGGAGGGGCAGCTGCGAGAACAAATCAACCTTCAAGACTTCATGGAAAGGGTAGAAACCTGGAGACAACATTGGAGATTGATCATTAACGCCAACAAATCTGCATTAATCCACTTTACATTACGAACATCAGAACACACACCAAATCTACACCTCAACGGACACATCCTACCATCCTGCAACACTGTTCGGTACCTCGGGCTACACCTGGACCAACTTGTGACGGGCAGTCCTTTTGCAATACCTGGTAGGTAAAGTACGTCACAGGACCTCCAGAAACACCAGAACCCTCAGAACCAGATCCACTTTACCTTTCTCATACTAACGACAGATTTATAAATGAGAAAGGTAAAGTGGATCTGGTTCTGAGGGTTCTGGTGTTTCTGGAGGTCCTGTGACGTACTTTACCTACCAGGTATTGTAAAAGGACTGCCCAAGTCACAAGTTGGTCCAGGTGTAGCCCGAGGTACCGAACAGTGTTGCAGGATGGTAGGATGTGTCCGTTGAGGTGTAGATTTGGTGTGTGTTCTGATGTTCGTAATGTAAAGTGGATTAATGCAGATTTGTTGGTGTTAATGTTCAATCTCCAATGTTGTCTCCAGGTTTCTACCCTTTCCATGAAGTCTTGAAGGTTGATTTGTTCTCCTTATGTTCTTCTGGCGACTGTTCGGATACATCTTCAGCGAACTGCGTAGAGACTACTTCTTCTGAAGTGGGGAAGTTGGACGTGTATACCAGGTGTATAAAGTGGCCCACCACACTTCCCTGGGGGATTGGCTTTGAAGTTGAGTTGCAGTAGTAAGACTTAGTAGTAGGTGTCTTGAAGGTGACGTTTTAGTTTGAAGAGTAGGCCGTCATGCAATAGTTTATCAAAAGCCTGATCTGTGTCCAGGTACGCTCCAAGACAAACGCTCCAGACTTTTTTTTTTTTTTTTCAAGCGTCCAAAATTGTGTCAATTATTCGTTGTTGCTGCTGAGGGCATGAGTGTTGTGTCCAAAAGGTAATATTAAAACGCTGGCAACGCCCTGTGGATAGTGTGTAATTTTATCTGACTGTCCAGCAGAAGTATTTTGTTCTTATGTGGTACTTCAAGCGCCATTCAAGTCATTCAAGAAGGTATTTAATAGGTCACAATATTGTCCTTCGTGTTGCGTTGATTGATGCCCTGGAATTCAATTGGCGAACCTCTGTAAATCACACTTAATTGAAGGTGTAGGTATACGATTAATTGGACCTACAGCAGCTGCAACTACAAACAAAACGAATTGTTTCACAATAGCAAATTATTCTCTGCACCTATTCTCTGTACTGGTGTGTATTCAATATCCTTGAAATGCCGGTGACTCCACGAAAGCATCATCGTAATGTTGTTTTAAAAAATTGTATTCGTCAGGCGACCAAGTAATCCTTCCCAGATGGAGGGTGGTTGGTAACTGTCTCGGTGATGGTCCCGCTATTCCAACTAAATGCTGGGTCGACCTACTATTAATTACTTACGATACACCAGATGTTTTTCTTGGTACTGAACTCCAGGAACCTTCATCGATGGTCTTAACTAATTGGTTCATAAATTTGCCAACTATTTCCAGGACATTCAGTTGCAGTTGGCTGGAAAGGTTTCCTCGGTACTCAAAGCAAAATTCCTACCAACATCTTCTGTATATATTAATAGGCGAATTCCTACCAAAAAATATCCTAAACGGCCTTCTTTCGGGGGATGAGAAAAAACGATTTTACACAACCACGGTGGATTCTATTAGGTGTTCCCTCCTCTTTAATTAACAAGTATTGAGTTGAAGTTGTGCCGTTCCATTCACGCCGTGTTGATGATGTTTTACCATTGTGAGCGAAGACTGGCCGAAAAAACCTTCTATAACGGATATTGAAATCTATTATGTACTAGTTACACTCGATTACCGCGTGCTCACACAAGTCTTCTATTCAACGGACATCGAATTTCAACGTAAAACGGTCCAGCTGGGCTTTCATGGCAGGCGACGGATCGTTGTAGCAAAAACCCAATACAGGCTTGTCGGTTGGACCAAGGTAGTTACATTTGAGCTCTACATCTTCTACGACAGGATTTATTGCCTTTACTTGCAGGCTTTGTGTCTTTCGCGTTGTAGTAGAATCGTGGTTTAGGGAGGGCCAAACAGGGATCTGTTATGTACTAGTTACTAGGGATGCAACATCGGAACCATATAATCGATTATAACATCAAATGATTAATCGTGAGCTGATAATTATAAGTATTCAATTAATCGATGTGACCGATTAATCAGTATTGAATAATCGATGTTTGATTAAGTAATCGTAAGCAAATAATCAATCAAATAATTCAAACGCTAATTATTTGCTTTCCGATGGTTTTCTTCGTCTATAGGTGACGACCTATTGTTAAATTACAAGGCTAATGAAGATGAAGAAATGCCAAAGCGAATAAAATTGCATAGAATAGTTTTTTTAATTACAAATTGAGGGTACCATAATTTGAACCGATAAAAAGTGTGTATTAAAAAAAAGTGTTTTGGGACATCTTGTGAAAAATATCACCCTTCAGCCTCATTCGCGCTTTTGAGAATAATCTCTCAGCAGGATCGGACGAAGAAAGATAGTTTGTCCTAATTTGTAATCTATTATTATTACTGATTTACGCATTTATTTACTGAGAATGCATCAAATCCTGGTGTATTTGAAAACCGATTAATCAGTAATATTTAAAAATAATAGGTTAAGATTTAAAAAAATAATAGGCAGCTAAACATAGATTAAAATTGATTAATCGGGTTCAAATAATCGATTATCCGAATAATCGATTATTTATTTGCATCCCTACTAGTTACACTCGATTACCACGTGCTGACACCAATCGCCTATGCAACGTACATAGAATTTCAACGTAAAACGATCCAGCTGAACTTTTATGGCAGGCGGTGTAGCTAAAACCCATTACAGGCTTATCGGTTGGACCAAGGTAGTTACATTTGAGCGCCACGTCTTGTACGACAGGACTTATTGCCTTTACTTGCAGGATAAGTGTCTTTCGTGTTGTAGTAAAATCGTGGTTTAGGGATCTGTTATGTACTTGTTCCACTCGTATTCGACATCGAATTTCAACTTAAAACGGTCCAGCAGGGCTTTCATGGCAGGCGAAAGATGTTTTCGTTGTAGCAAAAACCCAAAACCTAATACAGGCTTATCGGTTGGACCAAGGTAGTTACATTTGAGCTCTACGTCTTGTACGACAGGATTTATTGCCTTTACTGTTTAGTGTCTTAGTGGTTTATGGTGCTTTTTTGGGAAGGTCAAAACCAGAATACTACAGGTTTTACTGTTCGAAAATCGGGTTTTCAAGAAGGAGAATTTTTATACTTGTTCTGTGTTCATTTTATCCGCGTAATTTTCAACTCTAAGCACGCACATTTAATCTAATTTTCACACGAATACGGATGTCGTCCTGTGCCCTGCCTGAATGCTGGTAATTGAATCGCGTAACCAACTTGCATACTTTCCATTAGCCAAAAACCGGCGCGGTTCGCACAAAAAAATGACGCGTCCTTGGAACGAGTGCGATAGTTTCCCCACCCAAACCTTCTCCCCTAAACTCCTTGAGAAGTCTTGGACGGACAGCCCTCACCCTTCACCATCCATCGCCCGGTAAAATCGCGGTTGTGGGGGGGAAGCCTGGTTGCAGGTCCCTGAGCCGGAGACGTGAAAGTGTTACAGTCCATGGTCGGCGCTGGTGGAGCTCAGTGCCAAGTGTAGGTAACTTGAACTTCGTCTCGTATTTTGAAAGTGGTTTAACAAGAACAGAACAAACAAACGAAACACAATGCGCTTTATTTTCGTTTTGGTCGTATCGACGGCCGTCGTCGCCGCGACGCAAGTACCAACTTCGCCGAGGGTCAAGAAACGAACAGGTGAGTCCAGATACGAGATTTTTAGTGGTTTTAATCGAACTCGTCTGAATTTTTGGTTCATCACTTTCAATACCGCCTTTTTTAACCGACCAAATGCTAAATTTTTGTTAATTCTGTAATTGACACAAGAATTCCAAAATTCTCCACACGTTCAATTCAAAACTACTCCTAAACCTCATTCGACAGGAGCGAATTCTGAAAACTTTTCCACATCTCCAAACCTTTCATTTGAGGGGTTGGTATTGTTTCTTGAATGAACCTCCCACGATTTTAATCTCCTGAGTCGGTTGGTGTTTGTCTGGACGCTATAGAATCACTCATCAACTCATTGAAAGTCCTTCAGTTCGACCCTAAAACGGAACATCATTATTAGGTACACAGCTAAAAACAGAAACTAAGTACAACAGCAGATACGAGTACAAATCAATCGTTTTTTCGTGAAATTGAATTTCTCACTCACGATAGTAATTTCGTGTGTAGTTGTTACTAGCTGTTAAATATCTGCATGCTGAATGAGAGTCCAGAGATCCCCCTGAAGAAAGAAGCATGTTCATATTTATTGGTTTATACCCATTTAGTGGACAGAGGTTCACCAATCGACGTTGTCAAAGAACTGACACCGTCCTTTGCTGATCTCATCATCATCTCGTTTGTCCACTTTTTCTTACATTCCCAATTAGAGAGGAAAGTCTTGAGCTCGTATTCGACTTGATTGAAAGGATGTATGTCCTGAATATCCTGTGTCAACAGCAGTTTCGGTTATTTGTATCCATTCGATTGAACGATTCCATGTCATTCATTCATTCATTCTTATTGTGTCCATAACATGAACATGAAGTCTCAAACATGTGTCCTTGAAACATTTATAATTGTGTTAATCGAATATTATAACAGGCGTATGTAGAATCATTAAGGCCTAAACCTCAAGTGTTGGTTTGTCTCTGTCAGTGGCAACGTGAAAATGTCACCATCTACTTTCCACTCTTTTTTATTGACACCATGTCACTCTTGGCTTATCATCACGTTTAGTTGAACTGGTTAATTATTTGGCTGTTGACAACATATCTAAATTTCCTGTGTTCATTTGATTTATTTGCTAAACATCAATACTAAGATCCTGGTGGTTGAAGGTACTCACGCTTAGTTGCTTCTCATTATGTCTATACTTCTTGTAACTGATGCAAGTCTAGTAAACATATCTGGTCCGTTGTAGTATTCATAGATTGATGCCCTGAGTGGTTTGCTGTGGCTAATATCCATCACATACGAACGGAATACTAGTCGTATTTATCTAGCAACTTGAGGGTTGATTAGAGGTTGGTCCTGACAATCAGATCGAAATCCAACCGTTGCTTGGCTCTATGCATACAGACATTCGAAGCTTTTACGCTATAATATATTATATTTAAACAATTTTTGGGACTCGTATGAGGTGGCACTCACCTCCCAACAGGCATTCTTCCTTCACGCTCACATAGTTCGTTGGCCAGTATCAGACGATTTTCAGGCGGCAAATTATCCTCGAGGCCTCATTTCGCTAATAGTCGTTACCTCCCAATACCGAACCCTTATCGCTCCCAACAGAATGCATTAATACCCTTTTCGACTAATCGATCTTCCACTTCTTAATTGCTCGATTTACCGCTTTGCTTAACTCGCGCCTTTTTTTGGTGAACACGCCCTGATGGGCTTACAAATGTCTGCTGTAACGTGCATGAATCCTTCAAATCCTAAACTCATGAAAATAAGATAACCAGCCTTTCACCACGTCTAATATTATTTAAGAACTAATTACTGTTCCTACTAATATAATTATTCCTTAAGATAAGAAATCTGTTCCATGTCAAAAAATGAGGTACCTACTTAAAATGAATTATGTGGGTTATACGTAGCCACTGATTGCCATGTACTCGTAATTAGCTAGCCTGTGGTTTTGTGTGAAATAGTGTCAACTTTTCTTGTTTCCTAAAAATTGATCATTAAATGATCAAAAAGAAGGAAATTTTCTTCCTTCTCTGCTACTTGATACTTTTGTAAATTAGAACACGATGTCCAAATTGGACTAGTCCACTCACGATGTCCTCCCGTCGATACTCAATCAGGTTTTTTTTCATCATTTTTATGGTACTCGTTACATATATTTTGTTAGTATGTCATCCAATACTAACAAACTATGTAGAGGTTTCCTAATTGCCAATAACACCAACAGTCGAGTATATTTCTTTTTAAGAAAAAAGTTCGATGAATGCCCTTGCCCACCCTCTGAACCATAATAATTATTATTGTACATTCGTTATCGAATACAGCCCTTTTCCGTTTCTTGAATGATTGACGAGGAAAAAAAGGCAACGCAAGGTCGGTTCGCTGTTGGTCAGCCTCGCGAGGGTACCTACCTAATTAAGATCCGTTCCAATTGCACAAACCAAAAATTACGAATCTACTGGCCCTTGACTCTTGTCCTTGCGAATTATCCATTCCAATTTTGAAATGGTCTTTTCACGACATTCTTACCACCGGTTCCCGATTCAGATCTCAATCGGAACTAGTGATTGAGTTCAAGAACTCCACTCTTTGCAAATATTGTATCACGCAAATGAGAGGGTCATTAACAAGGTCTTTTGAATAGTGCACGGCATAGAAGTCGGTTTCGGTCGTTTTATAAAAACATCAACTATAGTAAGTATACTTACTGAATTAATGAATATGAATAAAGTGCATAGGTATTTCATTCCATGGAACAACAATAAAATAAAATGAATATCTCTCATACACAAACAGGTTATGGGACGTGTCCGTTTTGCTGGAGTTCAGTTCCCAAAAATTCCATATTCCAAAAATTAATTACAAAATTACTATTAATTACATAATTAAAAAACCAATTACAAATTTCTTCTCAAAATGTGATTTACTTCACAATATCTTCAATAATTATTATTTAACATTTCGTTCGTTATTTACCAGTGTTTATTATTCAAGTATTCAAGGTATTCATTATTATTTATTAATCCTCATTATTTCCAATTTCAATGAAACATTTATGTACCTACAGTACTTATCAATTTGAGTTATTAGTTTGGGTGGTTAGAATTAGAATTCTGGTCAGTAATTAAACTCTTCCACATCTATACATCATCTTTCAATACCTATTTGCCTCATTAAAGTAGAGATAAAATGCCCTACAATTCCAACCATTAAGAAACGACAGGAACACTGCCATGTTCATCTCCCTTGTCCCAAGCCACTTCAGCCTAAACTCGAATCATTACATAGTGAACAGATTTGCCAATTCGCCTCCTGCATTAAGATTCATCAGTTCCCATCGAACCTTAAGCATTGTCCTTATGAGGCGAGGTTTACTGTCGTCAGTAATATAAAGATTTCCGAGGTTTTCCTGTTCAAATTACTTACTGAGAGTTTGGTTGAGTCGAATGATTAAGAACAACCCATTTCAAGTAGTGGTAATAGATGGATATTGTCGGTGGATTCTGTGTACACGATACTCTCTCCCAATATGGCCCATGTATGGTAGTAAGGTTGAATAGCTCGAAGCTATCAGGAATATTTTGTATGAAATTAGTTGAATATTCTACTTAGTAGAATTCATCAATTACCGTCTAATCCTATGTTATCCGCTACATCTTCGTTTTCTGATTGTTTATATTCAATTTATCCATCGGTGGGTCCAGGAAGGTCTCTCGTTTAGCGGGCTCGAGCACTGCCTTTCGCCTGCTTCGCGTTTATGTGGGAGTGTAACCCTCTTGGAGCTGCAAGGTTACCGTTATGTGTTGGGCGTTTCGGAAATCGTTCGCACGGGACTTCAAATGAGCAAAAGACGTAGGCAGGGCTTCAAAAAAAAAAAAAAAAGGAAAACTGCATTAGGCACTTATCGAACGTATCTAAATAGGTGCAGTAACCAGGACATACACAGTCTAATTGTACAATCTCCATTTACGGAGTTGGGTCGATATAGTTTACCTTGACTCAATGTATGATGTGATATTGACAACTGAGAGTGGTAACAACAAAGTCAGGCTCGATTGATGACTGAAGACCAGATGCTCAACTGAAATGCTAAAGTTGGTCCTGATCATTGACTTAAGAATCCTCTAAATCGTTAAAGTCTCCCAAACGTTCTCCGATTTCGTTTCTTATTTTTAGTAAATTTATGTATTCTCGGTCATTTTGTAGTTATACAAAAAATACTACGTCATTTCAACGCCTCTCTAGAGCCAACTCTTGCGGTGCGCCTTTGACTGGAATACCCAAAATTGATGGATCGTTCTGTAGAACGAAATTTCAATTCAATCCTCGAAATGAAAAATTGAAACAAATACGACGTAAAGTCGTTGTAAATTCCATGTGTTGCCGGAGGATTTCATCAGGAATTGATGGAGGGAAACACCTAACAGAACTAGGAGAACCTGACGATGTTCAGCATTTTTCCTTCTTGAACACAACTGAGCCTAACGTAACTGTTTTATTCTCGTCTAGTTAACAAGTGATATGTCTTTTGTAAATGATCCCTTGCATCTCGTGTGACTTCCAAGGTCAAGAAACTGTTCATATACCTTCCTCTAACAAGCGGGATCAGCTTGTTACTCGATTATAACACCAGGGTTGCCCCTCTTTTCCATTGTTCATCACGCCATTGTTATCAACATGAACGAACTCGGCTAATAGAAATTAATTATTTAAAAAAAAGAAGCCTGTTAGCTACAAGTACCAGTCTCTGAATACCTCCAAAGGCTTTCCGCCCGCGGGGGTCACTTTACAGAGGCTCAGAACTAGTTCTGCTTAACAATGACCTGGTTACATCACTTGCATCGAAGTAGCCTATGCACATGAAGCAACCGCTACAGACTCCGTCCACCCTTTTTTTTAACCCCCGTTTAATCACGACTCACGGGGTCTTGGTACCCTTTAGGTACATTTATCTTCTCCTTTCTAAGTGTGTGGGACAGATAGTCATTTGACCTATGGTGAGCATGGTCTGGGTTTTGTCCCTTGTGTCTTTACCCGCTCAGATTTATACTCGTACCTTTGCATATTCCGGCTGTTCAGATTTTGGTTTATTATCTTCGATAATGACCCATTGGAATCGACCAAAGAAAAAAAGACCCAGCTCTGACTTCGGTCACTCTGACTTCTACCAACGAATTTCTCAGTTCCGAAGTCCCTTCATTTTCCGAATTCAAGTTCAAATTGAAGCCTTCAAACAAACCGGAAAAAATTCCTAGCTACCGCCTTAATTTATTTACAGTCGGATGTCTCGTTTTGAATTAGGAGTGTAATTGTACATACTTGAGTACAAACCGGTCGTTTCAAACACCATTACAACGTCCTTCACCAGGTGGATGTCCAAAAAAACAAACCTGACTCAAAAATATATCAGCTGAAATGACACGTTAACTAGCTGGCGATTCCTGCAATTTACCAATTTTTATCGCATCTGGGGTAGGAGAACTCTGAGGGAGAGATCGAAGAGAGTTGTAGGTTACTGTAATTACCGTTGGGCAACCACGCATTTCCCATGGTAGATACTCGGTTTCAAAGAGTGAGGTCGATTAGACCAAGCGGACCTCAATAATAAAATGAGAGACTGCGGACTGCGGATGGTTGGCTTTCCGAAGCGGTAAATTTTTTGAGATTCTTTTCCTCAAGTTGGGCTCAAATACGATCTCGCAGGTCGAATGTGACACTAGTACTAGTTTTGATGTATCCAATTAATTTGAATCAATATTGTCCAATTCAAATGCCATCTTAAGGCCCTAAAGTGTGTTACGCTTCTTTTAAACATTGAAAAGGGTATGAGCTGAAATTGGTACTTGACTAGGAGCAGGTTCACAAACAGTCCAATCTGAACTCCATCAGAATGTCGTTTTGACTCACCAGATCCTTACGCAGAACATGGTGTACTTTAACCTCGAACTGGTAACATTTTTCTTAACTCGTTACTGAGCTGGTACGTAGGTACTAATTGGATGTAGGAACGTCTGTAGCCGGAATAGTGTCAATGCCTCTAAAACCTTGACGACAAAAAAATAATTTTGTGTATATCAGCGAATTTTTGAAGGAAATGAAACTATTGTTCTCGGTCCAAAATGTTTAAATATCGAATTTCCGAAAAATCTTCATACCAAAATTGAAACAGTCTGACAAGTGGCCCCTCATGGCGGAAACCAGAATTGCGATATCTTATTCCGTTCTCAAAGTGGAGCACTTTGAAGATGAAGAAACGTGGTTGATACTTGAGATGTTCTTCATGGACATCATCTTCTTCTATGGAGATATTTTACATAAAACCAGTTATTTATTCGAAAATTCGCTCTTATAGTCATGCTGCATGACTGTTTCATGTTATTTTCTTAGTATTTTTGCACGATCTTTGCGTAGCACTTTCAAGGTATTAGATACTTTTTTCTTCAAAATAAAACGAATCTACAACCCTGAATTTTACGCAGGTGTATATTCCTGTAGAGTTCCTCGTAAAATTGATAGAGTTGGCTCAAACTACGAAATCGTAGGGTTGGGGGTTTTTATTGCTAATCATCAGCTGGATGATGTACCAGGGGGTAGTCGTAGGGACGGTGGGCTGCAAAATTGGATTTATGTCACTTGGCTTGTTAAGGTTGAAGGTTTCTGAGGCTGCCATTGAACTGGTCCGGCTGGAGAAGTTCAAACCGGGTATGGGCTCGCAACGGGTCCAGAACGACGGACCCAGTTTTGTATGTGAAACCTGTATCCGTACGCACCGCTTCAACACCAAGTTCGATGCGTCCGGTATTAAAAAAAAAAAAAAATATCCTTTCGTTCTGGTGTATCGAGTACGCAACGGCCGCACTTCACGCTACTCGTCCAGAACAGGCTGAAGACGGTACAGATATTGTGGAGAAAAAAAAGAAGATGCTAATCAAGTTGAATTCCGTGTTTGTCCGTACGAATGTGTGGGGTATAATTTGGTCACGGTTGAGCAGATCCGACTTTCGTTTTCCTCGTCGAACGGGCCTCAGGAGACGAGTTGGGTTGCGGATGGGACGGATGGACAAGGTGAAAGGAGAGGGGAAAACCGCTTTCCTTATCCACATCGTATTCAGAACTCAACAGACACAGCCGGCATCACGTCTGAGAAGATGGTGAATGCTGAGTCATGTAATAATATCCATTTCGTATGGTGAAATTCATTTAATCCGTCAAAAGTAAAAATGATTTTCCACCTTGGCGTGAGAAAACCAAAATCCGAGACGAGATACTCGCGAATTCCACTGCCAAGGCCTCGTGAAGATTTGCGTAAGTAGCTGCTACAAGATCCGTTTGACGAAGAACAAGTGTTTGAAGAACGCGTTACATTTCACCGCCTAAAGTGCCTCAAATTGACTAGCTCGATGACAAGTTTATTACGAACTCGTTAACTCATTAATGGGTAGGGTTTGTCAATTATTGCGTCGTTATAACCCAACCGGTTTCCACATATCCGTTTGAAACGAACCTCGTCAATTTGAATTAATTTAATTAAAGACTCCAATCCAATTCCCATGACGAGTTATGAAAGAAAAATCGGTCACCTAACGTTTCAAGTCCGCTCGTAACTTGCGCAACACGTAATTTGAAACTTTTGGGACACCCCGCCCGAAAATCCCACAAAACGGGGATTATTATATAATGGGCCTTGTTAAATCGATTGTCAAACGATCTCGGATTAGATTTACGATACAAAACAGTGTGGAGGGCTCCCGGAAATCATCAGAAAACCTGAATATTCGACTGATTTTGCTGCATTATTGGACTCGTGGGAAGATATGCGGTCTTCGTAACCTAAGGGAAAAGGGGTACCCGAAAAGGCTGTTCCTAATCGATTGAACCGTATCAATGTTTGGACAAAGAAGGTCTACACATGAAAGTATCGGAGTTTTCCACATCGAGAACCTGTCAACAATCACATTGTTGGCTACCAATAAAAAGCAATCGACCATCAATCTTGAATACCAGCAATATGAAGCACTGTTTGAAATCTTTTGTATTATTATAACTATACACGTTATCGTTTCTAAAGTGTACACGTCAGATTTCATGTATTGCTACGATTTTGGTATTTCTGGCGCCGGTCACGTTTGAAAATTTTGATTGTGCAAAAATCTGTTTTGCAACATCTCTGCAAGTTTCGTGCATTTTCAAAGCCTCCCGAACGAATTTGGTTCCGAGTTATGGTCAATCTGGGGTCCCCCGAAGGATCCCACCGTAATCGAAACGGTAGTAGCGACTGTCCATGCGCAAACCAATTATCCTCCGGAGATTCGGGTGTTAGACCGCCGATCTTGGATGGACCAACTACTCGTGTAACAGTCGTATTCAGGTGGAGTTATACGAATGATTGATCCATCAAATAATCGCACACGTCCGTTTTAGCGAATTTTTAAAGAAAAAGAAGCTATTGTTCTCGGTCCAAAATGTTTAAAACTCGAATTTCCGAAAACTTTGTACACCAAAATCCTCTTCAGACCAGCCAAAATTCACTGCCAAAAATCTTTCTTGGCAATAGAAGAGTAAGGCGGAAGAAATTATCCATAAATTCCATAAATGAAACAGTCTGACAAGTGACACCTCGTTTTAAAGAGTTTATTTTCTCTGAACACGATGGTGAAGTTAGAATTGCGAAACCTTATTCCGCTGGAGCACTTTGAAGATGAAGAAACGTGGTTGTTACTTGAGATGTTCTTCAATCAGTTATTTTTTCGAAAATATGATCAGAACTAATACGAGGCCTCGAAGGCGGCTTTTCCACAAGTTATACTTTATTTAGTATCATGAATGCATCATGTTTTGTGATTATTTTGCTGAACACAACCGGTATGCTCTATGTACATGTGGCGACTCCACGCCTGTCTAATTATTTTCTCTGATCAAGGAGCCCTAGTGAACTGATGGAGTTATACTGGAGTCAGTCTCCCCTTGCATCGAAATCGCAGACGTTAGGGACAAAAGGAATCTTGTAAAAGGCATCACAAAAACTGGTTATTTTTTCTCTCTCTGTGGATTGCATATTGAATATTAACGGGGTTTGAACGTTTGTAGGCAAGTATTAAGTACGCTGTCACTGGCGCAACGCCGGTAGTAATTGATGGCGTGAAAAGTCATCAAAGCTCGAGACGAAAATAATGGCCGATATTGGCAAACGGTGGCAATATTGCGCAAGGCGAGACTCTGTGGAGTTCATAACGCAATGTGTCACAAGTTCAAGATCTTTTCGGAAATGGATGTGAAAGTACGGTCCACTCAACACGCTTAACATGACCTTGGCTCAGTTTTTTCGATATCCGTGCGATGGTTGGTATGGGTTCCGCAGGACGTGATCATTCTTGTCTTTATCGCTATTAATTTTGGTTAAATATTTTAAATAACGAACCTTCGGAATTGACCTAGAAAAGGTTGTCGCTCCACATTCGACATTCCTTGGCTAATGTATCAAGATATTTAAGAGTTCTAAAATCGAATAAACACGACTAGATGTTTCCGTAATGCCTCTAGTCTCGAATCTATATATAGATTCTATATATACTGTAACTAAATTTAAAGACAATTTTCGTGTTCCTTGGGTATTTTCGAGAAATTTCACTACAGGGTTCACTCCCGGATCCGATGCATTGGGGTGGGGGTTTATAGGGAAGCCGAAATCCTAAATCCTAAATTCCTTTTGATCCTTTTCCTAAATCCTATTCCTTTTGATACGCTGAAGGTTTATTAACAAATATATCGAAGGTCTCACGGCAACTTCCCACATCTTCATTTGGGCGACTTTTCCGCAGAGCCAAAAAACCATCTGCCAATGACTATGTTTACTGAGTAATTCAGTTAAATCAATCGTGAGATTTAGTGTTACCTAACTTAGGAACCTAACTTATTCTTAGTTAGATCGATCCGCCGGGGGAAGACGCTTCGAATGGTATGCAACACTCATTTTGGCCAAAAGTGACGATGTGGGGTGTTGCCGTGAGACCATTGATATATCGAATATATATAATATATATACTCTCTTAGATACTGGTAAAAGATAGCTCTTTTATTCTCGTCCGGGACAAGTAACAGAGGTAGATGGACACACCCCTAGTTCTGCCCGTTAGCTACGGGCCTGACAGCTAGTTAATAATTAATTATTCGACACTAGAGGCATTTCGGAAACATCTAGTCGTGTTTATTCGATTTTAGAACTCTTGAGAACCTCGATGGTGGTAAATGTACGAGTATTTCCACGTTTAAAGAAGAGATACGAGGATCCACCTGTTCACCGTCGTTATATTAAATGACTTTCCGCTACATGCAGGCCGAGTCGTTCCATCAACAAGACTAAATTTTCTCTTTCACAACCGCTAATAGCCAACTGGACGCGCAATTTAAGGCAGGACCCAGATTTTCCTTAAGGGATTAGTCGCTATTTGTCTGTGTAACCGTTTTATTACTCCTAAGTACTATCCAGAGCGTTACGCTCTTTCGAACTATCGCCACTGAGCGTCAACAGGAATTCCTTCAGACAAGTGGCGGCCGACGGATTAGTAGTTGAGACAGAAGGTTGAAGCAATTGTCCCCCATAATTTCCTTACAAGGGGGAAACGGGTCCTCTGTTGGTTCACCTCAATCGCGGCCAACCGATCATATCAAACGACCAGCGGGTTTTCCAAAGTCACTCTCGAGAATATCGATCGATCGGCAAGCCGAACAAAATCAATGGGATTATCATGTCCTTATGAACATTCCGCTCTCTGAGCCACATTTACCGCACGAGCCCGCCAAACATGTTTCTGACTCGTTGCCACATCTTCTCTCTTAACCGCTAGTGACATATTCCCTACCTGAACGACCCCCGTGCAGGGTAGATTTTTTTGTATTAATAGCGACATCTCCTTGGGTGGCTTGTTGCGGAGCAGTTTAAGTGTACAGTCATAACAGGCTCACATTCCCTCTGAAATGGGATCGAGAAAGGGTAATCAACAGCCCTTGGGAACTTACGTTATTCGCACATTTGAACGCTCATTAGTACACGCTTGATGCAATACAAAAGAGTCCTAAAGTAACTTGGAACAATCCAGAGAAATCGTTGAGAATAATTCGAGCTCGTGAAAGTGAATGAATTACACGCTAGTCCTTGGCGAAAACACAGTCCATCACTGAAGATTCGCAGTTGTTTGAGAGACGTTTTCTCTCATGTTGGTAATCTGATTGAATTGGTGGGAACTTAACTAACTGCTCATTACAGTGCAGGAAGAAAACAAAATTCGCACCTCGCATAATTGGATAATTGGTTATTCGCCCAGTTTTTATTTCAGTTGTTTGAATGATGAATTGGGAACTTTCCCAAAAGTTGCCATATGATGGGTTTTTTTAACAAGTGGCTTGTTGATCGAGATCATTTAGATTCGTTTAGAATTTATCCAATCCAAGATATGCTGCATAAATATCCCGAATATGCAGTATATGTACCTAGCAATATATAAGGATGAGAATTTACGTATAGGGTATACGTAAATGTTGTACGTGGAAATGTTGTACGATTACAGTATACATACTGTAATCGTACAACATTTCCACGAATCGTTCCGAGTTGCTTCCAATTAACAATTCTTTGTGTCTAGGTATCTTTTATCGAGAATCCTCTGCAAATACTGATCCTCCTTTTGGCCTGTTCATTTTATCCCATTCACCAAAAATCGCCGAAATGCATGTAGGTATAGTTAGGTCGATTATTGATTTAAGAAATCACGAAATTTTTCTCCCGAATATGCAGAAATATGCAGCACAGAATTTGAAGTCAACTGAAGTCAACTCATATAATGATATAATTTCTGTACGCCTCAGATGAATATGCAATTCCACAAAAATCCGATCTCTAGTCATGACCTAATCGAGGTTAATTTTGTATACATCAACTCGATTGGTGCAATCCGTTCAAATCAAATGATCAAGCGAACCGAAGAAAATGTTGAAACTCATTATGTGCTCAAAAATGCTACACGTGCAAGTAGCAAAAAACACGGACAATCGCTGTGTTATGAAACGTATACCATCAAACGGATCCCTGCCGAGTTTGGAGCGATTTGCGTGATTTGGTTATTACGACGGATAGCGTGCGCCAATTCCAAACTCTTAACTGAACATGCAGCTTCCCCCCCGAAACTGGGTTTCATGATCCTTATCTTGTCACTTTGGAATGTGCAATAGGTACCTATTACTGCGATCCTCATGATTGTGTAAAGTGCCGCTCTGAAATTTGTGTAGTTAAGTGTGAGAATGCTTATCGTGAGATGGAAAAACGGTTTTTCGTTCGATAAACGCCTTGAATCGGGCGTTGGTGTGTTATTGCAATGAAACGGAACTTGGAGCTCGTAGGATGGTAGGAGAAATGTGGAAGTCGTCTTTTGCAACTTCAATTGAACGGCCTCGCCTTGGGAAGGAGTCCCTTGTGGTAAAACCTCCTTCAATGCAGCTGTCAAAAGCGCTTTTGAAATCGTTGGGGAAAAAATATGAACGGCGATCGAAATAATTGGTAGCGTGTTTCCCAGTGAGAATGAAGTGTTTGTGTGTGAAGTAATCGTGTGTTCAAATACTTGAGACTTTTTGCAACATCGTTATCAAATTTTGAAACTGAGAAGAAAAAAAAAATCACGATCTACAAGTGCCAAAATTCTTGCTACCACCATAATGAAAGGCCACAATAATAAAACAATTTAAATATGGGATTTATCGGTATTTGTCTCACAGTCTGTCTCGTGGTGGTTAATGGAAAGCGTGGGGTTGAAGATTTAGGCGTCATTCCCATCACGCAGGTGGATTCCTATTTGTCAACTAAGAGTTTCATTGCAATTTCAGCAGTCTACAATCTCTGCACATGCTTAACGCGTTGTCGCGAAGTTTGATTTCAGTTCATGAATATATCCGCAAGCTGCTTTAAAACGGAGAGCAACGACTAAGCAGAAATATGATCTACGAAACCATTCGGAAAGCACGAGTAAAATTTACTCGTGATTTCCGAATAGTTTCGTAGATCATATTTCTGCTTAGTCGTTGCTCTCCTCTCGTATTACAGTTCAGATACGGAAACTGGTGATTATATCACTGAACTGACTTTTGGACTTCAGCTCGAAGCCAACTCTAGAGATTTAATGGTCCATAGCTTTCCCCATTCCGAAAGGGTCCTGAAAGCGTTGACCCACATTTTCGGGGTAGATCCAAACGGGGCAGAAGTTATTAGTGGTGGTCGTTTAGGGCCGAACTCCAAAGCAATCGTTCAAACGAAATTGATATATACTCGTAGAAATTACTACTATTTTTCTAATACAAACATTTTCATCAGCCGCAATCCATAAAATTCTTAGCTCGTTTCGGAATGAAGTTGAAAATGTTATGAGATCGTTCTCTGAGCCAGTTCAGGTCTGTAGGGCGTTTCAACAACTAAGTTTATGAATGCAAACAAATTTTGCTGTCGGAATATGATGAAATTCCTGCTGGCCTGGTGTCTATAAGATACCTTATCCCCAAATTTCAGTTCATTACGGCCGTTTCTCCTTATAAATATGGACGTTTCAAGGAGAACCCGTAGCGTTTGCGACGACATGAGTTATAGTCGAATTCCGATTAACACCCCCGAATTTGAGCTCACTGCGACCATTCTCTTTTACGGATACGTGGTTTTCAAGGAAAACACGTTGTCGAATGAACAGACGAAGGTTACTGGCGGATTTTGCTGAAATTCGTGTGAAAACGTCATTGAGCCAGTACCACGTATAATCCACATACCATTACCAAATGTGGAGATACCTTGAGGGATGAAGTATGGTGTTTCAATATTGACAAGGTGATGTATTTCAATATTGATATTGGCTGATCTAGAATATCTTTAAGAATGATAGAATGAGGTGGATCGATTCATACGAAGTTTATGATTGCACACTGCTTGCGCACGTGTTGAAACTATATTGGGTTGGACGAAAGACCTTGAGACGTTTGCGTTTCGTCGTATAACGCAGATGGACGATTTATAGTCTGTGAGGACATTATTATTTGACAGTAGGACCGAAAGAAAGGAAAAAAAGAGACACGTGAGAATCGTGCTGGGAGTGGGAACTTGAGCGTAATGGGTTTTTTTCAAGGTCCGCAGTTACTGTAAAGAGTGAAAATGTTGGGTAACGCCATTACTGATAGATGCTGGGAACAGATGAAAAGTCCTTTGCTACCGCCCGGTGCGACTGACAGTTTCACAGGGTGGGGCAAAACGTAATATGCAGTGTGAAAGGCTGACTGGAAAAGTGTTTATAGGGCTATTAGTCCTTATGGATTAGTACGGGGAATTGAGGCAATTTTTTGAAAGGTGTATAGTATTCAAGAAATTTCAGGTTATTCGGACAAGGCTTTCATTGAGACGTGGTAGTTACAAGGTGAGCGGTGCAGTAGAGCGACTGGTACCTAATCCTCCTTGATGTCTATAATTCAAAATGAGAGTGGACATTCGCTTCTGGGCATATTGGGTTTTTTTCCTGTTTCCAGGTGAATACAGAGCTTTGCTAACTAGTTATTGGGGAAGTAAAAATTGTCAATTAGCAGATCTGTATATGGTGGTGTTATGTCAGCGCCATAATGGTCAATTCGAGTGAGGAGATAGTGTTGGTTGCCACCTTCCATCTCTGGAACTCCTCAGGTAGCACTCACGACGTGAAATACTGGTATTACGGTATGGAAAGCTACGATTTCCTCCTTCGGAACTTGAGATCATGAGATCATAACCACTTGACGCTCTCCAGAGGCTTTTTAGTCCTGTGGTCTATAGTTACGCCGTTGTCTCTCCTCCCGAAGTCAGAAGTAGGCCTGGGGTCGTGACGCGGACGGAATTACGTCCTTGGGAGGGCCCAAGGGCACTACTGCTACACGACACGGAGTTTTACTTTCACATTGACTTGTAGGAACCTCCCACTTTACCGCCAGATTCTGATTTCTGCTCACTAACCTTCATGATTGACGTGAAGGGCTCGTGGAAGTTAAACTAATATCGGTAGATATCACCAGAGTCCCCGAGTGACCGCTATTAATTCTGTAGCATAGAGTGCTACAGCAGGTAATGAGTTCCAGCAATGTCTGCAATCCTTTGCACGATTTGAACAGGTGTCCTCAACTCTTAAAATGCCAAACTTCCGTTTGAGCGGAGATTTTGTGGAGCACTCAGCCAGGTGGCAATAAAACCACTGAAAGGTCCATTTGCGCACTCTGCAATGTGCGAGTTTTGGAGGACGCCTTCCACTTCCTAGCGAAACACTCAGTACTCCGGAGAGTTCAGGGTCGCATATGTGAAGGCACGCACTTAGGCGTCGAGCTAAACTGTTTAACCAAACTGCCGCATGACTGGAACTTTTTATTTTCGACTTTATTTAATGTCCTTGCTCAATTGACCTATGAAGGATTTTTTCGCATTCAGTCTTCAAACTGGTGTTCTCACTCTGTGAGATCCCAGTGCTGCTATACTATAGAAGGGGCTTCGGATACTCGTCCAGAGAAAAAAAGTTAGCGTTTACCAGAAATTCTACTACCGTTCTCTCTTCACCCGGTACTTGTATCGGTCTGTCGTAATATTGGAAGCCAGCCGGCCGGACAACTTTCTCTGAGACGCTCATCTCGGATTCTCTCAATCGTATTGTCGATTTTACAGCACAAACGTTTCGCTTGACAGAGTGCGGTCAAAGTCAGAAGAGTAGATTTATGCCGGGGTTCTTGAACGCCGTTCGTACCTCTATAACGATCATGATGACGTATTGAATAGGGATAGAGTGAGTTCTCCCTTTAAGTGCCACTTCAGAAGATGAGGCACCTTCTGGAATGGGTGCCCGATTGTTTGAAATTGTCAGTTTCAATGATTATACAACCAACAACTGAGTGGGAGAGAAAACAATCACCAGTAACCGATTCTGACCACTCTAAATAAAATACGTGAAATAAGTTGCAAAAACTTGATAAAAATTGTATGTTTTGTGTTACGTGAACCAAATTTGGTACCGGTAGGAAATTAATCATCATGTAACATATTAATTATATAATTTATTTGCAATACAGTTGTTTTCAGTAGAGGAACATTCCACTGTCTACTTTTGAGTGAAAAGTTATAGTCATAAGGAATCACAAGACTGAATCTCCAGTTATGCTCTCTATCAGCATGAATGGAATCACAAATAGTATGAAAGGTACTGCTATCACTAGTAAAGTTAATTTCACAAACTGACACATGTCCGAACACATGAATCGGAAGTTATCCGCTTCGTAGGATAGTTCGTTGAATGAATAGTGATGGACTTCTCCGTCAACATTGATTGAGGTGGATCCTTCATGTTCGGGTTCAGCGTACTTCATCTTCTTGATTTGAAAAAAAATAATAATAAATATTATTATCCTCTGATCTATCCATACAATTTTGATTAGATTTGTATTGGTTATTCAGTTTGTACAGAAATAGTCCCTCTTGATTAGGTGAGTTGGGGAAGGATGGTCTATCCATACAATTTTGATTAGATTTGTACTGATCATTGAGTTTGTACGGAAATAGTCCCTCTTGATCAGATGAGTTAGGGAAGGATGGTCTATCCATACAATTTTGATCAGATTTGTATTGGTCATTGAGTTTGTACAGAAATAGTCCCTCTTGATTTGGTGAGTTGGGGAAGGATGGTCTCTCTGGAAATATGGATTTAGTTGGACGTAATAGTAATCCTTTTCATCAACCTAGTTATGAGTGGAAAAGCTACACTGCCCACATCATATTGTATAGGTAACATATTCACCTGCACAAGAGGGATTTAAGCGTTAACAACGTTTTTAAGGCCTGAGAGGTGTAATTCAAAAATATTAACTAAGCAAATTATACTCACAATTTTTACCGCATAGGAAGAGTTTTTATCGACCAGAGCTCTTCAGTGGAGACAGCACTATACACTGACGAAATCAACAAGTACAAGTTATTCCGATTAGGAAAGCGACGGATTTACTCGGTTAGTTTGTGTTTGGGTGAATGGGGATTCAGAGAGTATATCGATGACCACATTTGACTTATCAGTAGATAACCGGCTACTCCAGGATTTCACGGGCGGGGGTTTCGATGCAGTGGATCGTAGATTTAAAATATTTTTTCTGAGAAACGGAATCGAGTTCAAAAGAGTGGATCTTGAAATGGTTTCTACTTAAGTTCTACTCATAGCCGTTGTAAGGGCGTGCAAAGTGCTCTCGATTTCTTCACCGTGTTTTTTCGCCGGCCTCAAATTTGACAGGTTTCACATAACAACCTGAGCTTTCAATCATTCCTATCCTTAGCCCAACTTCGCTTAGGGCTCTCTTAACAAAATTACCCGAATTGCAGGCTTTCGGCGTCAACTCCATCTGCGTGGTTTTATTCCGGCCAATTACTCGATTTCTGGACACTTAGTCGTTTTCCCAATGCCTTGCCTGATGTGGTCTGTAATTTAAAGGGGGGCGGTGGAAATTACGGTTGACGAAACAACGAACGCTGCAGGGGACCCACTGCAGACGTCAATGAGTCCTCGAGAAGTTCCAAATCTATGCCGCGTGAATTCGCAAATATTACAGCATTCCCTACAAACGCTATGATTGAGAGTTGTGCACAAGTGGCACATGACGGCACAGTGATTTGGGATAGACATATACGAATCCCAATCTGTCGATCAAAGAATTTTGCCAACATCTGAAACAAATTTCACTTTTGTATTGAGCGAGAATGAAGGCAGTCAAAAGAATATACAGCACTGAGGTATCAAAGTGAGATCTTTGGGGGAAATCATGAATACTTCCTAGAACTCTTCTCACCAACGGAAGATCTCCAAGGAATAAATCAGACTCACCAGTTGGCTAATGAATAAGCTGTTTCAGCGTCCCTTGGTCTTGGATAAACTCCATTTCAGCGATCTTTTGAAGAAAAAGAAATCTATTTTTCTCAGTCCAAAATTTTTAAAAATCGAATTACAAAAACCTTTTTAATACCAAAATCCGTTTCAGACCATCCTAAATTCGCTCTTATAGTCATGCTGCATGACTGTGGATTTTCGGGGTGAGTTAATTTTGAATCAAAGTCGAATATTGCAGTACAGTAAATTTAATATTGAACCATTTCAACGACTAATGATAGTTGTAGCGACCACATGGCTACTACCTTGATTTACTGCGGAGCTAAATATAATTACATAGTTATTAGTTCTTATTTTGGCTGACAGCTCGCCACGGAAAATAGAAATACCATCACTACAAGACCCACTTTCGGTCCAATCTTGTTTGTGATTTTTAACAACAGCCCTCGTGAAAAATTGATTTTCTTGTACGATTGGGACACGAGACCTTGTTCTCGGTTTGACACCGTTGACAATTCTTTCTCCTCCGCTCGGTTTTTGGTTTCGGATATAGCTATAGAGTATCTGTCAACTGAATCGGTTTGCTCACTTTCACACCAGTATAAAAACCACTGCTCCGGTCTGTAAGACATTGTCTGTTGAGTTTGTCTCGTATCTCTGGGCTGGAATTTTGCGTGATATCGTGAACATTCTTCTTCGTTAGTACTTCGTTGAGTTATCAAAGACACTCGGGACTCCGCTGTGTTTTGTCAAGGGTAGTGCAGCTTCCTGTCATTATCGCCAGTACGATCCACTGTTGAGTTGGATTTCATCCCTCTGCAATACCTAATTATAACCCCATTTCGACTTGAAAAGGAATTCGTCAAAAGCAACGAGGAAGACCTCAGAAAAGGAAAATAATGTTACACCGGCGCTCTCCAACCCTCGAAACGAAATCCAGGTTATACGGTATGTCAGAAATCCAGTCTTGAAGTGTTTTACCGGACATTAACGAGTCTTGAAAATTGGGCATTACGAAATGCTGGAGTCCCAATACCAATCACATTCGCCTGAGTCACCCAATTGCCTCCATTGCCGAACTCAAGCAGAGTCGGTCAATTATATATTTCTGTTATGCAACTATAGTCAAAAGAAAGCATAATATGCTTTATATTATGCTAAATATTATTTGCACACATCAATTCAACGTCGACAATGGCAGCCAGCGACTGTACAGAGGATGGATGAGTTTTCAAATTTCTTTCACAAATTTAAATAATGAAGACTATGAAGACAATAAAGGGAGAGATAAAGAACCAATTCTACCTGTGTATATATGGATAGTAGACCACACTCACAGATTGATTGATTGATTAATATTTTTATTTAACCACCAGGGGTAGGATAGGGCCAAGTGGCCCTCTCTTACTCCTCCCCTGGCTACATTATTTACAATTCCTCGTAATACAATCGAGACAGAGAGTGAAACTTGACAAGGGATGATACTCGTAGTTCAACCAGAATTTCACGCATGCTCAAGCGTTAAGAACGCTCCTATCGAGAATTCGAACGGGTGAACCGAACCCAAGTCAGCTTTACAAGGACGTTAATTAAAAATTGTTACATTTTTGCATTTGTTGCAGGAATATGGCTTGCCTGCCTTCAGTGGTGAGGAAGAAAAATAGTTTAGAAGTGACCCTCGTGTTTTTGTCAATTCGAGGCCAAGTAACAGGGGTGTTCTCGCTTCCAACCTTCATTATTCCACCTCTTATTATCATTAGTCCTTCTCCGTTATATCCTTCTTCTAGTCATCGAAAAGAATGTTAACGTGAACTATTTCCGAGAAATGAGCATGAATCACGTCTATGAGTGTGCATTGACAACAAATGGGGAAATAATTGAGTTCAACCGTTCAATTTTGTGGTAGGTACCTACATCTCAACCTCTGGCATTCTTAAAACACCTTCTAACAGAATTAAGATTAGGTACTGGGTATTAAGGAACACATTCGTCTGATGGAGTTGAATCCAAGAACGATTAATGGAGGAAAAAAATTAATTTTGCCCTCCATCACAACAACTTCAGAAATGGATGTGTGCCTTCTTCTTTTGATTACAAACTGATAATCGAATGAAAATTTATTCATGCAAGTAGACCGTCTAGGCGTAGCAAACCGTATGAAATGTGTCTTAAGAAGACATGACAAATTGCATGTTAGCGGACGAATGAATAATTAAAGTCAGAACGATGGGATTGATTGCAGCATCGATCCGATGGAGCAGTCAATTTGGCGGTCTTATCGTCATGGTTACTATCCTTTCCTCGTCAATCCCAGAGAGAAGGAATAGAAAGCGGAGATCTCGATCCAGTGCGTGTCCGAGGCTTCAGCGGTTAAATAACGAGGCGTTCGCGTTGCATCTAAACGGGATGAGAGATTTACAGACACATCTAATATGACTTACCTCCTCAATCCCGTTTGAGCCGTTTTCGTGAAATTACGGAGCGTTGTAGGTATTTGAAGAGCGGCGTAGGTTTAATTAATGATGACTCGACGGTTGGGGTGTTGTGTTCACTGAGTCTGCTGTACCATAACGTTGACTTTTCCTTGAGTAAAGACGCGAGAAGGTATGACCAGGAAAGGGACGAGCGACCCGAGAACCGAGAAAAGGATTTTCTGTGAATCCATTACTGAGCTTTAAGGATATAATTACAGATGTGGTTATAGATCCACTTCGTGTGTAGATAGTGGTGTGAGCGCTCTCTGTGTCTTGTGTTAGAGATGGAACAAACTAGGGATGTCCTACATATATCGTATCGATACATCTGAAAAGTACCAAAACGTATCGATACGATACTTTCAAAAAGTATCGATATATCGACGTATCGATACTTTTCCAAAAATGGGTGGAAATGTCACGTTTTAACTTAATCTACATTGGTGTAAGATGAATAGCATCACCAGCCTATTGAAGAATTATTTCAGGATTATATAAAATGAACGAAGCAATAAATTATACATTTTTATTTATTTTATATTAAATATAACTTTTGAAAAAAAGCGCTTGTTTTTCAAAATTATTGACAAGACAAGGCAGCATAATGTCCCTACTTTTAGATTGAAACAAAAATTGTACTTTACGATATTAAAGTTTACGAGAAACTTTCAATGGGGACAAAGGGAAAATTGCAATAAGTGATTGTGCACAGAAGGATGAGGTCGAGGATGACATTTCGTTATTTTGCTTCGGCACAATCACATCAAAAATCAGGAAAGAACAAACACAACACAATGAAAATCCAATCAAAAAACCATACCAATAACAGCAAACAACTTACTCCAACTGTTAGGTTGGTAGATTGGGTTAACATTTTGATGGTCTTTCCTTGATGGAGGACAGGCTGTCCTGGACAGCTGATTCTAACAGCGAGCTGGAGGTGGTCAGCTTTCTTTATTTTTTTTTTAAGTGGTTGGTCTCCCAGCAATCAAGCTAGAGGTAGAGGTACTATCAATATTACCTACACCTACACGTCTTAGGTGTTGAAACTGATAAAATGAGGGATAAAACAAAAGTATCGGCTCCGATACTGGGAAGAAAGTATTGATACAACCATATCGTCGGTGTTCCGGTAAAAGAGCGTATGTCGCATTTCTCAGAAATGCGACATACGCCCTTTTACCGGAACACCGACGATATGTATCAGCAAAAAAAAGTATCGATATTTTCCCCAAGAAGTATCGATACATTTGCGACATCCCTAGAACCAAACAACTCATACGATCTGAAAGACTTGATCATTCATTCTTGATTCATCTTTTCAATTTTCCCCAGATTTGTAATTGAATGGGTGAATTTAAAAAGGTTAAGATTTAAAGGAGCCATTATTAAGATATTGCCAAGCTCGGTTCATGAGCGAAATAAGGGTAACAAACCTCCTGCTGTAAACGTCGTTGAGGAGCAGTTGGATTGCAACCCTTGTTTCACTCACGCATTTTTGGAATCTTAACCTTTTCAAACTCACCCATTCAATTCATCACAGTGCATCTGAGTGCACAGGCGAACGAAATCAAAGGAACACTGACGGGTACTCCGAGCAACCGTCACCAAAATAATTGGGTCTCCTTGACGCTAGTGAAGCTCAACCGCTTGATCTGCCGCAGAAAAAGAACGATCTTTCCGTCTTCTGTCCCCAGGATTAGCTGTCACTGAGCCCACGAGCCTCTAAAGGAGATTACGAAACGAATCACTCGAGCTTTTTTGTGAAGTTCTCATTTCTCAACAAAAAAAAAATCTCCTGACGAGAACTCGACTGCTCGACTGTTGAGGGAGGTTGATGGTCATTTACTCGTCGAAGGACAATGGGCGCGGTTCAAGGGCGTAGTAATAAAACGGCACCGAGAACTCGACTCATAGATCCTGCTCTCTTCCGTTGCAAATAACCTCCCTCCTGCACCAGTTTATTTTACATCTGCGAGCCAAATACGGGTTGTTGTCTTCACGGTTTGATAGCCAATCCTGCATCCGACTCGACTATCTTACGGTGGAAACAAGTTATTTTATAGTAGATTTCGTTTCTTCTTGCTAAAAAAAATGAGGTCTTCATGCTTCAAAGTATCATCGATTTTACGGATATGTAGGGATGTAGATACATTCATAGTATTGCCCTCTGGAAATGTCATTATGATCACTTGAAGAGATCTGGACTTTGACGTGTGGTAAGGATTTGCTAACACGTTGATGAAATTCTTTTTTACTTCTGCCCTGCTACCACCTTCTTCCGCAGCGTTTTCATTATCGCAGAGCTGATATTGTTGAGGTACGAGGTGCCATCTAATCGCTGACCACAAAAATTCAAATATTCTGCCGAGTAACACCTCAGTTCATAGATTTTACAACGATGAACACGATCACAATAATTGTAATTATTACGATATCTCATTCCGTTATCAGATTAGAGCAGATGAATCGTGAAGAACATCTCAATTAACAACCACTTTTCTCCATCTTCTAAGAGCTCCATTTTGCGAAGGGAATAAGATATCGCAATTATGATTACCATTGTCTTCAGCGTAAAAAAAAACCCTTCAAAATGAGGTGTCACTTGTCAGACTGTTTCATTTTGGGAATTGATGCGTAATTTTACCCCCTTAAAATCCCCCCTATGCAGTCGCCCGATTCTGCCCATCTACGAACTTAGCATTTCGATTGCCAGGACGGATCTTCTGTTCAAATTTGAACTGTCTGTCGTCTGGAATGCAGCACTGCGTGCATACATATGATTTTAAGTGTCTTTTGGCAGTAAAGTCAGGATGTTCTGGAACGGATTTAGGTATGAACATTTTTCGGAAAGTCGAGTTTTAAAAATTTTGGACCGAGAAGAAAAAAGAAATTTTTCGAAAATTCGCTAAAATTGAAAACAATAGGACGCCTCACCAAGAAACACAGAGCGCTGAACAGGAGGTCTAAAAAAACAAGAACTCTAAAACCGTGGGCCTTTCTAATGAGCCAAGGCGATCCCATTTGCTTCTGACCTTCAATGTGGTGATGGCGGTTTCCGAAATGAGCCAAGATCGGTTTCGCAGGCACCAGGTCATCAACATGAAGAAAGTTCGTGAGAATCATTAAGAAATGTCAACGGATACGTTTTCTACGCTACTGACGTATGGCTTATCGATGAACCGTGCGTTCCACAGTATTGGTTCAGGTTTTATTGGCATCATGAAAATCCAAAGGCCTTAGCATTCAAATTGACAACTCTCTGCTCTCAGAACGTTTCTTTCGGAATTTACCACTCGTACCTACTGGTATTGTGCTTCAAGTATCCAATTTCCACCCACAAAGTGGTATTCGTGATTGATTCTTTAAACCTGCGGTTTGGAATCTTTACATTTGGAAACAGCTTCTACTCGTACCTTCCCCCAACCTATTCAATGCATAATGAAGCTTATGTCACGGCTACTGGGAATTTCGGGTCGTTCTCTTCTGCTAATGACATTGACTTTGAATAGGTATTCACGTGATCTAACTATCGATGTTGACCTCCTTGAAGAATAAAACTAATTAGAATCATTGACATACTATGTGGTAAATGGTAGTGTCTACATGCCTCGTTTTTTCGCATTCATTCGGCTCAAGCCAAGATCGAGGTTGAGTTTCAGGGATGATCAATGCGTTACGTTGTCCCGATCGATCACGCTCCTGATACTGATCCTTGGCTTGAAAAGGGGCCTGGCCAAAGGTGATGACCAGGCACAATTGTTCCATTACCTTCGTGTGGTTAATCGATTGTTGGCAAGCGTACTTTCACCTGGGGCCTTAAACCATAGATTGGCAAGGTTCTTTCTCCATTAGATTATATCAGAAGAGTGACAACCTGTATAGTGATTTTGCAATAATTTAGTTACTGGTACGTCCTAGGGTTGGGCAATACTGCCTCGATATTTTGAAGTATCGATACTTTTGATTCAATACATCGAATATTTAGTATCGATACTGCTCAAAAGCAATATTAGGGAGTATCGATACTTTTTTAGAAAAATATCGAGTATTGAACACGGGATACTTCTATAATTACTGTGTTGTGTACGATTGAACAAAACACGAATAATTTCTTCCTTAACTCCTGCGTACCGCTCAGAACGCCTCACAACCTCCAACCTCCAACTGCCACCGTTGGCTAGCCTGCACAAACTCAGAGCATCTGTTAAAACTAGTCTGTGGGAAAAAAATTCATTTTAGATTATATTTATTTGACTTTGAATAAATGACTTGTAATAATATATGTGTCGCTGCCGTCCGAACTGTTAAAACTAGTCTATGGGGAAAAATCATTTTAGATTTTATTTATTTGACTTATATCATACACATAATATATTATTACATGTGAAATGTATGTATGATAAAATATACATATTAATAAATACATTTTGAATTTAACCCGCGGTTTTTCCATTTTACCTTGTCAGTAAGGGCACCTTTGGGTTACCCGGGAATTCTTCGATTCAATACTTTCAATATTGTTCAGTATCGATATTTTTTAACCAATATATCGATACCTGGTATTGAAACAAAAAACAAGTATCGATACCGTTAGTATCGATACTAGAGTTTGCGGTTCCCATCCCTAGTACGTCCTACGATCTCGACAATGCCAATAACAATTAAGATAGCAAATGTTTTGGCATATGTTGTAGAATCTAGGAACGCGGTAGCATTTCGTCCCGCCCAGCAAACAAGTTGAGAAAAACGAACGGTAACTAGTGTTTGTTTACCGGTCGTCAGGAAACGCGTTTTCAGGTATCCACAGCTCTGCTCCTATTTGACCGATCAACTTGAAATTTGGTGTGGATCTTTGTGGAGTAAATAATAGAAAGCCCTGAAAGTTTTAAGTTGCTAGGTCTAAAGGGAGCCAAGTTATCTAACTTCAAAACCCCCTTGTCATGTTTTTCTTCTTGTTCAGTAAGTCATGGCTACAGCCTGTCCACCTCCACCGATTGACTTGAAATTTTGCACAGAGCTTCGTTTCAACTTTAGCCAATGCTTTTCAAAAGATTCAAGTCGCTAGTCTGAAGGTAGCCGAGTTATACAATTTCAAAAACCCGGTACTTCACCCTTACCATAATATGGATAATATAAAGATAAAGATAAAGGATAATATAAAGAATATTATTCTTTATAATATAAATATATAAATAAATATATTATAAATATATTATACAAAATACAGTCCGTGTAAAAATGGCAACTATCATTCTACAACAGCCGGAAAAGGTTTTACTGTTTTATTAGTGGAAATACAGTGAATATATAATATTCAATTTCCTGATTTTTGATTTCCTGATATTAAATTACCTACATAATTTTGGAAATATGAGCCGATTGGAAAGAACACCTTTTACATCTTTACTGTAACATCTTTTCATTTTTACATTGATCCACTGGGCTGTTGACGTTCTTGGAGGATTCTTGGTTAACCGGTGAAAACCACAAAAATGTCGTAATGTTTATTTGAAATTTGAGTTTTTTTTCAATTACGACAGAAGGGTATTATATCACTATCCCCAAATTATAATACGTGAAGGGTGAAATACAGCGTTTCTAAATAACTCATTTCACATACATCTTTCATGGTAGCAAGTGGCATTGTTACCACGAAAGCTGCATTCTCTGGCACCGTCAGTAGGTCCTGCAGGATTTCCTTGAAAAGAGGATGAAGTGTGATAAGTTTCTGATACGGGTAGAAAACGAGCTTAGCGCGTGATATCATTCAAAACGTCGTCTCCTTGGGTCCCCTTCGGTCTCACGTAGGTTCCTCTCCTTCTCCCATGACAGGCCTACGTGGTTATAAACCAGTAACGGGAAACATCGACGAAAAATGTTCGAAATTATTTTTGACGGAAAACTTTCTTGGTGCATTAGTGTAGGAATAACGAAAAAATAGCCGCTCAAACGAAAAATTACTTCTGGATCGACGGGAGGCAGTTTTGTTAGGTAAGGTTTTTTCGGCTTGAAAGCTACAAGATGATTGCCGCTTTGTTTTAGTTTAACTTCCTATTGACAAATGACGCAATCTCGAATAACTGGGGGATCAAGAACTTCCAAGCGTAGGAAAGAAAATTGCATACAGAAAAGAAAATGCTGTCTTGCTCAGTTTACCACCATTTCATGGTTCAGCTCTTCTTACTCCATAAACTTAGATAATGATACCCAAACAGGCACCTAAATGGAGTGGGGTCAATTTCTTGAATTCCTTTGATGCATTCAATTATCCTGATTTAAACCTCCAAATCTCAATCCTGAATTAATATGACAGTATGTACTGTGTTGGTAACTGATATGAGATTCCTCCACCATCTTGTGACAGTTTTAGTGGTAAACTAACCAACCGTACAATTCATTTCATGCCGCGGATTGGCATGGACAGGTTGGTCAGCCTGCTGAACCCTAGAGAGAACGGGATGGGATTGGCGCACTTTGGGTTCCTTGCGTGCAGGTACCGTTGAGTTCTGGTGGCTGAATTCAATTGGTAGGAGGTTGGTGTTCTGTACACCCATAACGTTTTACAGTTTCCAAAAAAATAAAATAAAAATAAAAAATAAAAATAAAAATAAATAGAAGACTCTTCACCCCGCAGAAGGACGACAAGTCCATGTCGCAATCATATTCTTTCTTTCTGCTAGACTGCTTTTTGTTGTTCTTAAATTAAATTTACAACTATTTTTGTAATACTATATATTGCACTAGAAATACCATGTTTTCTTCTTCTTCAATTCATTTAACCGCCTACCCGCACGAATGTAGAAAGGAATGTGACTGTAGACCCCTAAAGGTCCCCATTCCATAGAGGAGCCCAGCTTTGAAGTGGTTCTATCAAAATCTCGGGAACCGTCACACTCCGCCCCTTAATAACGTGGAAAGTAGTGTGAAGTTGTAGCTTAGGGAATAATCATCGGAACAACTTCAAGGCGACGAGCCTTCATCGTAATGGCACTACTAGAAAGTATTTACTGCTGGAGAACAAGGCTGAAGATGAAGAAAAAATGTTGTTAGAGGTGTTCTGAGAGTTCTTCAGAACTACCTTCACCGTTTAGCCGGAACAACACGGGACTTGATTTATTGAACAATTAAAATGTGGCACTGTTCGCCATTTATATTAGCTCAATTCGCGAGAGCATGGGAAAAAGGAAAATTGAGCCATTACAAGGTTTTACTTGATAATCGGCCAATTGTGCTTATAAGTCAGCGGGTTAAATATAGGTTTAACATTTGACCAAACTCCATTCATTTTTGAGGGCTTTCCAGAAGAGATATATTATATCTCTTCTGGAAAGCCCTCAAAAATGAATGGAGTTTGGTCAAATGTTTAGCACATTTTACCTAACGCTGATCTGCTCCGATGTAACAGCACCTCGGATTACGATATCTAAAAGCCCTTGGAGCACTCGGCGAATCTCTTCATAGATGAGACCCGAGATATGCTTCACACCGCCACAGCGATTGAAACGGCTGATAGCGGGCTTAGTTATTCCTTGGATATCATCATGAAGAACTTTCCTGTGATCGCCCTTCCCAAGACATTTCCCTCCATAGCCAGTCATGATTGATGTTGATGGTTGTTTGCGTTCGAATTGGAGTAGGCCAATCATTGAACTGAGTCCAGAACTTGGACAGTCGTCATTGAACTACGAAAGCTGCTATTGCTCGGTCACGTAGGTTCTCCTATTACTACCAAGTGGAGATCAAAAATAGCGACTGTTTTCGTGAAATTGGCGCATCTGTAGACCAGTCTTAAACAAGGTGTCTACCGAACTAATTAGATTCAAATCAAATGAGATGTCTCGAAATTTAAGCGTAAACATATTTTGGTACCACCTGGGGACAAATCATCAATGGCTATCCCATCAAAACCACATTCAATGAGCAATACTTATCCAGTGCGCCACACATTATGGAATACTATGATGTGATAATGGTTAATTATCACAGAATGCAAACAGTGATAACATTCCTGGATGGTTATTGGTGGTCTGTTATCAAATTGAGTTTATAAATTCTTCTTATTTTTGTTTCAGGTATGTCACTATTTCTGGATGACTGATTACAGTTCTTCTTCGACTGGTGGAGTAATAGTAAGTCAATGTATTCCACAATAGATTCTGCTAGCACTGAGGACAATTTCGACCAATCATAGCTGTTTGATAAAAATGAAAGCCAAGTTGTGATAATAATTTTAACAATGTTATTTATAATAGGGATATTAGTGTTTCAATTGATATGGTGCTGAAGGTGTGATATTGAAGTACTTACTATTAAAGAAGGAGATTCAATGGGAAAAATAGTTGTTCCACCATTGAACCTTCATCTTGTAATAATGGTATCAAAGAGTATGCTAACCGGAGGTGCGAATTGGGCCAGTCATAACATCATAACGCCATACCTACCATAACGTCAATAATTTTTCGCGTTTTTCTGATCCTTGTTTGGTGATGTAATGAACATCCATGTTGTCCATATACATAAATATGTAGGTACTTATGTGGGTTAGAACAGCCGATGGAGGATTGATTAGGCTGCCCTTGTAACACTTACACCATCTAAGGCGTTTTAGGAGGAGAATCGGATCGAATACCGACAGCCATCACGGAGTTTCCCCTGTTCGTATTTTTACAAACAATTGTGCCCCGGACTTTAATTGGAATTGCAAACCACCAAGCATTTCTGTTACAACACGTTTTCAAAAATGGCCTCAACATAAAAGGGGAGACTGCCTCCGAGAGACGCTCACTCCCTCTCTTAGGACGAACAAAGGTGATAAATAGGGGCGAAATCGATAAAAGTTTATTGACGAGCGAGGTTAACACGAGAAGGAATCAGCTTTCAACTAAAACAGAGTAGCCCTGAAAAATATTCGGACAAAGGGTGTCGACTCATAAAAACCTTGGATAAGAACGCTGTTGAGTCGTACAATAGAAGCTCTCTCAAGGGATATTATAAGGTGGGTTTCGATTCTTTGCGTTGTAAGAATCAGGGTAGACCGCACTTGAAGACTCTACAGGTACAGTGTTATACAGGGTACAATGTTATACAAACTCAAGGAATCAATTCTACAGCTAATTTGCAACAAAAAGTGCCTCCTAGAGTTTTTTCGTTACTCAACGAAAAACCCGATATTGGGGAATCATTTCCGCCGCACATTCTATGATGTAGGTATGTATCTATATCCTTTCTTTTGGAAATAAATTTAATTTTAAAAAAAACTTGATTTTCACCTAAAAACCCACGTTTTTCAGAACTCAAACGTCATTTTCTCCACTAATGTCACTGTGAAAAACTTTTTTTTTTAATCCATTCAAAAGCTGAGACTCTGGGCAAGTTTTTTCCGTGAAATGCACACCGGAAAAACCCCGTACTGATAGCGCAAAATACAACAGAAAATACAGTGATTTTTAGGAATTCTTAAAATTTTGGACTTTAGCCATTTTTTCATCAATTAGTACTGTCTTAAAAACTAGCATGTGATATCAGGAAGATAGCAATAAATAACGCTGTTTCTAAAGGTATCGTCAACTTTTATTTTATATATTAATTTAAGAGAGTTAGAGCAGTTTCACTGAGACAAGATCGAAGTAACGAAAACAAGCCCCCCTGGACCCCCCGGATCTTTTCTCTTCTATATTTTGTATAGAACGAGGTATTTGCTATGCAAAACATGAATAATGTTTTTGCGTCCGAATGTTGTTTACAGTTTTATTTACTCAGGGCTGTATCTCAGCTTCTTCGATATTTACAGCGGTTTTGGCAGTATATAATTTATGCATAAATTAAAGGCTTTCCAACGAATGGAGAACGATTTTTGTCCGTTGAAAACTAAAGAAGTTTCATTTCCCTAGAAACGGCTCGGTTGTACGTGAAAATCATTAAAAATCTTCGTGACATAATTTCGTGACTTAAACTTCGTTACGCTTTTCAACTCTGGTAGGCCACCGCAAAAACATTATTCATGTTAAAACTCTACGAGGCACTTTTTGTTGCAAATTAGCTGTAAAATGGATTCCTTGAGTTTGCGCCATAATTTCTGTAGACACCCTGTATACACCAATTTGAAGCAATGGCATTAGTAGTGAACTCATGCTCTAAATGAGGGATTCTACGAGCACTTGGTGGATCATCTTAATTTTTGAGGCAGTTCTCTGAAGTGAGAGGCCGTTAATAGTTCGGTATAATGCCATAATTGTAGCAACCCTTAGTCGAAAGTTATGCGTAGATAAACGACTGGCTGTGAATAGGGAGCTATTATACTGGGGGTCAGGATCTTAGTTGTCTGCCACTTGAAACACTCCCATTGTCAAGGATAAGTCTCGCCAAATATGAGAGGTGTGAGGACTCTTAATTACTACAAGCTGACTGAGGTTGTTGACTCAGAATGAAAACATAGCTTGTAATGTGCGATGGCTTTCTCCAGCAGAATTTATTTTTTTGATTTTTTTTTTTTCGTTTCCGTGTGTGGCTTTGGTTTTGAGTTACATGGCGTCAGTCTGCAAGGCCCGATTGTGCAATTTAAGCTTGTTTCCCGTTTTTGAAAAAACTGTAGTTACGGTTCGAGCGATAAAGATTGAGACGTCTCTGTCGCACCATAAGAAGCAGTTAGTGGGAAACGCCTAGAATGATAATTACACCCAATCAACTCATTCTTGCCCGTCAGTCCCGCTGGTGCTCCAATTCGAATTTCTGCAGGGTCGCAGTAGTGAGGGAAAGAAGTTTCATTAGACCCCCAGCTGATTGGACCTGCACCCTAATTTCTCAATCTTATCTGATTCAGCAAAAACATCATTAGCGAAGCCCAGTACCTGTTAGTCAGAGAACAAATTCCAAAAACCGTATTGTTGTTGTGTCCTTGGCACTAAATTCTTTTCATTGCAATGTGAAGTGGAACGTTGTGCCCATGACAGGACTTGTCTTTCGGATCCACAGAACGTTTGATGAGGCTTGAGATGAAAATCTTTACCCGGGAGATCGAGCCGTTCAGGCGTCCTGATATATGACTTAAAAGTTACGAATCAATACATTTTAGTATTTTTTTCTGTGAAGCTGGGCGCCAGTTGGAAATCTGCGTACCCAAAAATAACGCTTACTAAAAAAATACTTGGTCCAAAGAAATATTTGACACTTGACTCACATCGATCGCTATCGAACGTCCCTACTCCCTGTGGATGTGCCACATCCGAACGTAAACGCAGCATAATTTTTTATTGATTCAGGTCATATGACGGAGAGGTGCAATACTTTCCATTTAACCTGCCTAGAAAGTTCCCTTATACAGGCGTTCACGACGACATGGTTTATGACGGTTATAACTTCATTCGCTATTAGTTCAGGTAAATACTAAAGATTGAAGGCAATTCAGGAGCTCAAGTCAGCTGTGGGGTCTGCTATGGGAGTTGATAGGGGAAGAAGTTGTTCAACTGTCTCATGAATCAAGTCTGATTATTGCAAAAACAGGTTTCAGTACATTAACATATTGATATATTGAGCGGAACGCTAATATTGGGGTTATGGACGAAAACTGAAATGAGGAACTGCTCCTGATGGTGAGAGGAGTGGATGTTAATTACATCCTGTAATTTGTGGTTATTTGTATCATTATTAGTTTTCATATGGGGAGACGGGACTATTTTATATAATCGGATCATTGTAACTTGTTGGAATATACATATAAATAGTGATAAAACGTCAGTTAGTAGAAATACCCTTCTACAGGTTTATATGGGAGATCCGTAGAAGGGAAAAATGATTTGTTATGGTTTCCTGGTTCAACTCAATCACGAGCGGAATGCAGTGAAACCGAATTTCTTAAGACACTGGCACTCATACCCCAAGAAGCCCCACCTCTATTGCTTCTCACACGCCCTAGCGAATAACTGCATAATAGATCACCGCCTGGTCTACATACTGATAGATCCTGATCCACATTTCGAAACACACCTCCCTCCCAACTAGACTCGAATCCGGTACGTACCTATTGAATAAACGGTGCTTAGAGCAAGGTCTTGCGGCTGGAGGAGTCACCTACCTACTTAGAAAATCGCAGAAAGACTTTTGCCACCTCATAGTTCACGGAACGAGGTTTGGCGCTACCTACTTCATGTATATTCTGACTTCGACTCAACTTTCCATTCATTCCGTTTAACTAAACTTAAACCCTCTCACTGTAATAGCGAACTGAAAATTCGGTGGGACTAAACGCGATGTCCTTATAGGAAATTTTGAGCCGATTACGAATATACCACACTCCAAAACATCTGGACTGCTCCCTTGTCCTAATCGGTCTCTCACCCTCATCATAATAAATCGAGCTATCAACCCTACAACCTCCGCATTTATTCGTAACCCTGAGTGTTTATTCGCTCAAGGCGCCGGTCTGGAATTATTCTTGACACTGAAAGTAAGGTGAGACCTTCTGATGAGACTTGGAGCTGGCCTAATGATGATAACTCTATCGCCATCTCAGGTGTGGGTGGTACCTGGCTGTCGGCATTTCTCGGTTCTACGGCCTTCTTCGTTGTGAGATACCGTATTATAGTCAGCTAATCCATCCGTCGAAGTCAAGCAGTACAATTTTGAGTGCTATCTTTGAATCTCTCCTTGAGAAATTATTCGTCTGAACATGGAAACATTGTTTCTTCCCTAAATCACTCGTACAACAAAACAAAACATTGTTCGACCTGACGAATTATGTTATTACTCGAAGGCGACCAAAGTGAACAAGGTTACGAGCAAAGGAGGGACGTAAACCTGAGCAACTCCAATCAATCTAAACTGTGACGTCACGCGTTTCGACTATCCCATTACCTACCGCTGTTTCTCTGTTACTGTTCGCCCGATTGAGCTCATTCTTTTTACATTAGTCTTGAAAAATTGAGCACTTTCACGTTTTTTTGCATTATTCACGGACTGAGCCTTCTAACGTGATGCCGACTGCAACGACGTGCGTCTTGTCGGAAACCTTGGTGATATTGATGAACATTGTTCCGCTCCACAAGTGGTTTTTCTTTTGTTTACAAATAATGTGTATTAAATGGAAAGACCTAATCGTTTATGGGGCATCAAGGCAGATCTTTATATCATTTGCCTCAAGAGTTAAGGGTAAAGTTGGTACCTACAATCACTTTCATTCTTCTTACTGGCTCATAAGTACTTTATTTCTTGCATAGGTATTACATAAATGGTGAAATATCTTAAGAATTTAAACCTGAGGAAAAGTGATATGCCTACTATTTTCAACGTATTAAAGCTCTTAAGGATCATGCTGTGAAACACCTCTGGTATTCTTACTGTACCTTACGGAAGTCGTTTGTTGTCAACAAAATCAATTCTATGTGTCATCGAGCTAGTAGTGGGCAGCACAATAGGTCTCAGCCTAATAACAAGTTGGCGTTCATCAGAATGAAGCAGACGTTGCGGTCTACAGATGGATATAATGAGATGGTCGGTCGAGTTGAGGAAATACCGGTGAGTTTACCGATGAGAAGTGAGAGATCCCGTTGCGTCAGGCTTACCCTAATGAGGCCGTTAACCAACAAATCGTTCGTGCACGTTATTAATGTATACGAGCGATATTTATTAGTTGGACGTAACATTATAATCAGTGCGTTTTCTCAGGTTGCGTTGCGTAATCTTCATATTGGTATCGGTACTCACTGGTATCCCAATTTCGCGATGAGCCCACACGAGCGTGACCCGCGAAAAAATTCTGGGTACAAAACCGTTCCTTCGGCTGTTGGATATATCGGTCATCTTCATTGACGTGGTTGGTGATTTCCTGCGGCCGGTCAAACAAAAAGATCCGTCGTCATGAGCATATCATTATAATTGATTGATTCTCTGAGCGTAGCGTGGATATGATTAAACTATTCTACTGCCCTGTGTAATCCTCCATATTTCATGTGTAGGTGCCTAAGGATGTTTTTCGAAAAAGCCGTTCTTCACGCTCTTGTAGGTTCATTTCTCATTATACACATACACAATGTATTATGAGGAAAATAGGTTGTATAAACCGATCTGGTCTAGATACTGAATATATTTCTGAAGAGCTGGGAACTAGGAACTGAGCTGCTCCGCGTGACTTGTTTTCCAGGATTAACTGGGAGACCTGTTGGGTTGTTAGAAATAGAATGAGCTTCAACGAGGCCAAATCGTGTATGAGCTAATACTGAGTCAAAGGCGTTTGTTTCCCTCCTTCGGCGATTCTGAATGTTTTACGATATTTTCCGAGCAAGTGATACGGAGTTCTCAGGAGTGCAGCTGGTTTGCTACGTGAATGTATATAAATATTCGATGTGAATGTCGAACGATTCCAAGGGGATTTAGCGAGGGGATTTCTGGAGTTTTCTGAGGCTCGCCCGAGGAAGAGTTTTTCGTGCGGCTTAGCGGGAGGAAGACTTTCACTCTTCTTACCTCTTCCGACCAACAAAATAATGGAGTGTGATTTACTTTGGTAGAAAAAGAAAGAAGAAAGTGAGACCTTGGCGTTGTTCGTTTTGTTAGTCGATATTCCGTTGGATCGACGTTACCAGGATGCATTTCTTCTTTGCACTATTGAAAATGCATTTGCATCACTCATTCAAATCTGCCCTGTTGAGGTAAAACGCCTCAACTCAAAATTCAAAACATTGCAGATATTCGCCTCAAAGTTTTTCACTGAAACCTTTGATGTAAGTTGACTCATTTAAAAAAAAAAAAAAAACTATTTTGTGGGGAGATTTCGATATGACTCATAAATTAATCGATTAATTGCAGTTAAGGCGATTTTGAAACTTCCAGCTTCCGTTTTGAGATTGTTTGTTTAGGTAAAATGCCTCTACATGCTCGTGAGGTAAAATGCCTCTACCTTAAGGTGAACAACTCAAATCAAACGGATGTTTTGTTAGGAAAAGGCCCAAATGTAAATTTTTGTAGGTAAAACGCCTCATCTCAATATTTTAGTGAGTTGAGGCGTTTTATCTTAAGTCTAGCGTGAAAATAAATAGGTTTTGAGGCATTTTCATCCCACAGTTGAGGTGTTTTACCGAAACAGGGCAGATTTGGCAGATTTTAAACAGCGTGTCGTTGAGGCGTTTTCGTATGTTTATGGTCAGAATTTCCCCTACTTCCGGTTGAAATTTGGAGGTCCAGGTCCAAAAGGGGGAGGGGGGTTCCGTAAAAACCCCATTTTCGTAAAGATTTTCTACAGAATCTTTTCAATCCAGAAATCAACTTGACGTTCACTGCTAGTAATCAACAGCACTCGATGTACCTTCTTTACGATTGAGGCGTTGCGAATCATCTAATAGTGATTTCGATAAAAACGCATTTGATTTTTTTTTGTTATATCACCTTTGCTGAGTTCTCCCTTCATCCTCAATCGTTAAAAAATACAAGTAGGTAGTGTTATTTATTCTTAATCATTGTAATTACTTAAATCAGCTGGACATGTATGAACATTGACCCGACAGGCTGCCGCATAATTCACCCTCATGTTGACGACTTTCGATCTGCTCCTTATTTGAGCCATTATTGTGATCGAAAAGGATGGTCGGATGGTCCTGGAAAATTCTAAAAATTAAATCTATTTAAATGTGAACTTTGAATTTTTCGAGATATGGATTTTTCAAAGTTTCAAAACTCATTTTGAACCCCTTCGCTTAGACCTTGTGTGGTTTGTTCGAACCCGTGAACCAAATTTCGTAATTTTAGCACAACGCTAACTGGGCCAAGTGACGCGTACGGCTGACGGCGGACGGACGGATTTCTTTTTATTCGACTTTCTGAATCTACGTAGCTTGAAACGTAAACCTCAAATTTTAATGGAAGAGGGCCTTAATTTTTTCTTTTTCTTGGGCGATTCCAATGACTCATTATTGAAGATAATGAACCAAAATGGCCAAATGTTGAGTTCGCCCTTCCTATTCGCAACGTCTCAATTTATTCTTTGCCTAAAGCTCTTGAGGCCTAGCGAATGCCGAAGACATTCTAAGCAGCATTTTGTTTAAATTGTATCGAGTCTACTTCGGATATTGTCGATAGGAAAGGACTCTATTGTATATACCGTCGATGACGTCAGTAGGTTGAGTTCAGTGGCGTGAAAGAATTTTGATTATGTGACACAAGATCTGAGACCTTGTGACCTGCATAACGTCGGATCATGGAGGTCAGGCACGAAGGGAAATTGAAAAGAGGGAAGTCAAGTGAAGGAGCCAACTTCGTCCAACGTCTCGATCAGAGGATCATCCCGAATTGACACGTCGAAGCGGTTAAAATACGCCGAGGGATCGAAACGATGGACGGGCGTAGCCGCGAAGGGCCACTTGTGCAACAATATCTCGGGCCTTAGGAGTAATGAGGTCGTGTCTTGATCACGATCGTATACAAAGACGTGAGGGAACAAGTGCGGGGAGGGACGTCGGCCGATGGGTTGCCTTGCCACACCTCTTCTCACTTTCAAATTTTATTATGTTATAAACATTTCTATCTGATACGCTACTTACGAGCGTGACTGATAAATCCGAAGGTGAGCGGGAACAATCAGAATTGAGTCATTGCTCCTAAGATCCGTTACATAATACACTAAACGTCAAAGTTGAGATTCGCTAATAGCGAATTTTCGACGAAAAGAACGCTATGTTTCTCGGTCCAAAATTATTTAAAGAAGAAAAAAAACGAATTTCCAAAAAGTTTGTATGCCAAAATACGTTTCACACCATCCTGAACTCACTGGTATGTATCATTCCGCACGATAATTCTCGTAAAATTGAGATAAAAAGTTTTTTTAAAAGAATTTTAAGGAGGGGGGGGGGGGATTACCCATAAATTCTAAAAATTAAATAGTCTGACCAGGGACACCTCTTTTCAAAGGGTTTTGTAGCGCTGAACACGAGGGTGAAGTCAAAATTGTGATATATTGAATCAGCAATTTGAAGTTGAATCAGCTGTTTTCTCAGTGAAGGAAAACGACCAGAAGTTTTACTGTCTGAAGAGATTTTTGGTTTATCATTGGTTTATGTTTTTGGTTATCTTCGATGGTGAACCATTGGAATTCATCAAGGAAACAAAATGTTAGCCCTCTCAAAATTTGCTGGTCTTAGTGAATTTTCGAAGAAAAGGAAGCTGTTGTTCTCGGTCCAAAATGTTTCCCGAAAGATTTCCATACCATAATCCGTTTCAGACCATCCTGAATTCTACAATCAATTTACAATCCACAATCTGGTTCGTTGATGGGCAGAATCGGTCCACTCTAAGGGGGATTTAGGGGAATTTTAACTCCCTTAACGTACATGAAGATTCACATCTGATTCCTAGCCTGTGACCGTCACAAAATGAAACACCCTGTATATTCGAACTGTGCTCATTTTCACCTTGTCGATTTGTATCCAAAATGAACGCCGTATTCGGTTTTTATGCACCGAAATTAGTTGTGGATTGTCAAAATATATATATCTATTGTAATCTGGGCACTTGGGGTTCAATGGTGAACCGATGCATCAGTTATAGCAACGGCTTATTGGTAGCTTGACTGTGCCCGTCGTATAACAAACCTGCTATGGTGCCTGTTAAGGAAGTAGAATCGAATACGAAATTTCTGAGAGTGCTGATTTACTTTTGTCTCCATTCTCTCCCTCGCAATTCCTCACACATTCACCCCAAGGCTGTCCGTTTGATACGAATCTGGCGATTCTTTGATTGGTGGTTTTCGGTGTAACAGGGAATGAGGAAGTCGCCCCCGACAAACGCTCGCCGCCGTATCTCGACAACCTTCGATTCAATCGCGAATGGTTAGTTGTCTGACTTGGAATATTATTCCATTAGATCGCGCCAAACCCTCGTACGGTGGGGGCTTTGAGATCTGGAGGAAGTGAACTGCTACACGTAGCGACCGCCTCGTCCTGCTCGTGCCCTTGCGGACCTTGCGAGCTTGCCTTGACCCTAACTCGCCCTCTTTCACTCGTATGTACCACTTTCAATTCTTGGAGTATCGCCAATTCAAGTGCCGGTTCACGTCGACTTTAAGTCCTCAATAGAATTCCACGTTGAGTGATTGATTTGTTCGAGCGTTTCAATTGAAAACACCTCATTCAACGCTCCTTGATTTCGAGAAAAAAATGTGTTTGGTGTGAGCACTCGTTATAAACTCCCTTCTAAATACTTGAAAAATTCCATTTGGCCTTGGCACTGGAATGAATACATTAGTCAAATAGGTCAACTCTTGTAGATCGAAAAAAAAATTTTTCAATCAAGTTACCCATGAAACGTGATCTAAGCGTGCATTTTTCACTCGGTTTTCAAGCAACAATTATTCTCTCTTATAGCCATGCTGCATGTTTCATTTTTTAGTCTCACATATTCGGAATATATACGTATTTAAGCACATATTGTCGCTTAAGAAGCAACACAGCATAACTAATTTTTCCGAACTTTTCAGGAGAGGCTAAAAACCTTTGTTCCTAAGCCATCAGTAAATTCACACTAGGAATAGGTACTACTTTGAGGTAGTATCCACAGAAGTACTCTACCGAGGTTCAAGATGAATAAATGCTTCGATCAAAACCTCGTGAGGGTTAGGTGGGGAATAGACAAACTCTGTGCTGTCATGTACAAACTCCGTGCCGCAGCCAAACTCAGTATGTACAAACGCCGTGCCTCAACCAAGCTGAGTACGTACAAACTCCGTGCCTCAGCCAAACTGAGTACGTACAAACTCCGTGCCGCTGCCAAACTAAATATGTACAAACTCCGTGCCGCAGCCACACTGAGTACGTACAAACTCCGTGCCGCAGCCAAACTAAGTTTGTTCATACGCCGTGCCTCAACCAAAATGACTGTGTACAAACTCCGTGCCGCTGCCAAACTGAGTATGTAAAAACTCCGTGCCTCTATCTATATGCAGTCCGTTTAGCGCTAACCACGAGGAGGCGAACTGATTCACACCCCAAACACCTCGCGGAAAATCGCGAATTGTCATAATGTTTTCGCGGCTTCGGTGCTTAACAAAGATTGGAGTAGTTCGCAATAAGTAAGTACGCGTACTAAAAGCAATTAGGTAAACTTGTTTTAATCAGAAAGGACCATAGGAAAAATCACAAATCGGAAAGTGTTACAATCGGGAGTTCAATGGTGGAAAGTTCAATGGCGGAAAGTTCAATGGCGGAAAGTTCAATGGCGGAAAGAAGCGCATAGCGTCTTGTTTCCATGGCAACATAGGGACTGTTACATCACTTCCCCCTAGTGACACCGTCGCAGAATCTGACACGGGGACGAATGAGTCTACCAGAGCGAGAACGTCTCTCTGAGTCCGCAGGTGGCTGACCAGGTCGCTGAAGTTCTGATGGAGCAGAGGTGTCACTATTAGACTTGGTGGTCTGATTGGTAGGAGGAGCCAGAGGAACATCACAACTGATCAAGGTAGACAATTTGAGTCCTCACTTTTCAAAAATCTCTTCCTTTCAAGAGCTCTCTTCCCCACTCCCATTTCTCGCGCTTCCCGAGTCTCTCAGGTTGTCAAACTCAAAACCAAGTTTAGGTTCATCGGCAAGTTCATGGCTAAAGCCGTAATGGATTCCAGAATGCTGGATCTCCCTCTGAGCAGAACCTTCTACCGTTGGCTTTTAGGCGAAGAGAGCTCACTGGGCCTGGCAGACCTTGCCCACGTCAAACCTTCAGTTCACAAAACCCTAGTGAGGCTAGTTAGCGTTGTCGCTCAGTATAAAGAGCTACTTGCAATGGCTATGCACGAAGACGACAGAAAAACAAAGATTGGAGTAGTTCGCAATAAGTAAGTACGCGTACTAAAAGCAATTAGGTAAACTTGTTTTAATCAGAAAGGACTATAGGAAAAATCACAAATCGGAAAGTGTTACAATCGGGAGTTCAATGGTGGAAAGTTCAATGGCGGAAAGTTCAATGGCGGAAAGAAGCGCATAGCGTCTTGTTTCCATGGCAACATAGGGACTGTTACAATGTTATTAAAACTAAGCGGAAATTTGAAGGACACAGCTCTCACGAAGTCGATGCGAGAAATCTTCCCCCTAAGAGTATGCAAGGATCTGCAGCCTCAGAAATTTCCTCTTTTTTTCCTGATTTCGGCTGATTTGTCGTGATTGGACTGCTTTATGACTTTTACGTAAGTCATGGCTTGGATATCCATGAGTGCTTCAATAAATTTGAAGCTGTGCGGATGACTTTTGTGACACATTTGATTGAGTTTAGAGTGAAAAGTCTCACAGCTATTCGTCTTCCTAGCCGTGGAACAGGAAAATTCGCTCCAGAGAGTGAGTGGAAATGAATCGCATGCAACGTGAACAGTTGGTAGAAAAGTGTAGGAACACTTTTGAATTTACCATCGACAAGTAAAAAATGTACCGTGAGAAATTGGTTATGCTGTGTTGCTTCTTAAGCGACGATATGTGCTTAAATACGTATATATTCAGAATAATATTCTGAATAATATTATGTGACTAGAAAATGAAACATGCAGCGTGGGGACACCCCTTGGATTACCCTGTAGAAGTTTCATCAATCAGTGTACTTACCTATACCAGATTCAACAGTCGAATTCGTTTCCAGGTTGTCCTCAAGTGGGAGAATCGGTGGTTCATGGGAAATTGACATAGTTATTATCAAAAAGACCGTACCTATTAATACTACTCTCGCTTTTGGAGGGTCAGGAGATGATTTGACAAATTATGATCTTGATTACATCGGTACCCGCTACCCTTACTAATGCGAGCTGTGACTGTTGAAACAATGAAGCTATTCATTACATAAACAACTTTACACTAAGGAAACCTCCTCAGCTAACCGTAACCTTTCAAGATCAGCCCACACGCCCGGCACGCAAACTCGGGTTTGTGATCTCACTTTTTCAGGCATATCTGACTTGGCATATTTTAACATTGTGATGAACATTTACATTCGCGGCGGTCGAAAATGACGTAATACTCAGTACGCTAGTGTTGGCGTGCTCGCTCAACGTGCGTTATCTTCACGCATGTGAGCTACCTACGTGCACAAATAGCGTTCAGCGTAGGAGGTGTTCACTAACGCACAAACGCACGCATTTATTAATGATAGGTAGGTATTTACTTATTCAAGCAGGTTTTGCATTTTTCGGTTTATTTATTTATTTATTCGTCCCAGTGTATGCAGAATTGAGGCATCAAATCGTTTTGGTCATCAAAGCGTTGCGTTGCACAACCCAACTATATCGCTGTTATTGAGTTTTGAAATAGGGATGCAAACCGTTTACCGATCAATCGGATAATAGATTATTTTACTCCGATTAATCGATGTATAGCTACCGATTATTTTGTGTTAGTCTATTATTGTTACTGATTAGTCGGTTTTCGAATTCATCCGGATTTTGAAAGAGCGTAAGAGGTAGTTGCAATAACAACGACGGTTTGTCTTCAACCATGTCTTTGTCATTTGTCTTCTACCATGTCTTTCATACTTGATACTTTTATCAGTTCTATATACCTATACCTTCAATTTATAATAAAATTTCTCCCTTACTGGGAAAAAACATCTGATCAAGGATATGTCTGTCAGCTTTAGGAGCCCCTCAGCTGTATCTGGGCCTATTCTTCTTCAAGTGTCCTGAGGAGGCTACATACCAAGTTACAGCTTCACAGAGAGAATAGCAGAGAAATTTTAGGAGCCACTTAACTGATCCTGGGCAGCGTCAATTCAAATTCCTAAGGAGACTACAATGTATTGAGTATGTCATACTACAATGTAATTGAGTATGTCATACTCAATTATAGCTTCATAGAGTGAATAACATAGAAATTAGCTTTAGGAGAATTCAGCTGATCCAGGGCCTGGGCAGGGTCAAGTTAAACTCCTAATTTTTGGTGAAAGTGGGCCTACGGAGGCTACATGCCAAATTTCAAGTCCCCACCACCAAAAACGTCACATTAAAAACGTCACATTCCGAAATTTCGGAATGAACCCCAGCCATGAGACATATCTACGTCAAAACTATTTCATGCAATTTTATTCGTTTTGGAATTAAAGGGAATTCCCTCATCTTATTAAGCCTTAAGGCTTATTAAGTTTTAATTAAAACTTAACAATAGGTCGTCACCTACAGACGATGAAAACCATCGGATTTTTAGATAGTGAGAAAGCAAAATTTAATATTTATGCGTTTCAAACGTAGTTTCAAACGTATCTAATAAAATAAAAAAATCTAATATTTGATTTCGATTAATCGAACATCGATTATTCAATACCGATTAATTGGTCACATCTATTATTAGCTTACGATTGATCATTTGATGTTATAATCGATTATTTGGTTGCGAAGTTGCATCCCTATTTTGAAAGTCGGAGATACCTTAAACAAGTAACCAAAATTTGGTTACTTTAATGCTCGTTGTACAAAAATGAGCCTATTTCAATGGCTTATAATGTGGCGAACTAATAGTTATGGCCTGCAATATGACCGTTCATTTATTCCAGTGGCTGACATAACTTGAATTTTGATTTTCCCCCACTCACATATAATTTTGATTAGAGACTCATGCGTAATACTGAAATTATAAACGGATGAGAAAAATTTGCCAATATTTCGATAATAAATTGACCAGCCCGCTCTTCTTCAGTTTTGAATCCATTCAAAATCACAGCCTGATTCCGTTCTGTGAGCATTCAACAAAACTACACATCGGTACACCTACCTATAATGTGAGAAGCGAGCGAAGCGAACGGAAGCGTAATTCAAGGTTTTACGTTTTCCAGACGGCTTTTCTTACGCGTACCGAATCCTTTCCAATTTTATCGGTGCTCCGTGTGAAGCTTTGATCGTTTAATCATGGAATCCGCCCATTGTGAAGAGATAAGAGGCCGTGAAAGAGTGAATTATGTCGTCCGAGGTCCCCTTTCTAAAAAACCTTTTTTTTCTTATTCGTCCCGTGATAGACGCTCGGTTTCCTGCAGACACCTTCGGAATAATTTTATGGAACTGTAACAATTTCGGGAAACAAGGAAGGAGCGTAAAGAGGTCAGGGGAATCGCGATCTCGTCTCGAATTTTTCTCGTCTTTCACGTCGGGCGAGTTGAAGGATTTTCAAGTTCTGACGCTTTAAACGCGTAATACATTATGAAAGCCTCGTGACGTAATGAGTCGACTTGATAAGAACTCAATTCAACAATCTAATATTTGACGGTTTGGAGTTAGTTCGGGGTTTTCTCAAATTTAGATCGGGGCGAAACGAGGTATCTCGCAAGGCGGCACGCCGCAGCCCTTTCACGCCAAATTCGCAATTCCGTGAAGCGGAATGTAGATTATCCGTGCGTTACACTGGAAATTATTTGTCGGTTGGTTGTATCGGTGACCTACGAGTGAACTTACGCCCAATGTATATCGATAAAACCGTTCTTCAGTTGGTCTGTCCAGACAGAAGTGATTTTGAACAATACGTTCAACCAAGTACACCGATTACCAATGAAGGAATAATATGTTTCATTCTTGAAATATCTATACAATAGAAATAATACGTTAGAGACTGGTTCAACATCATAAAACACATTCTTAATGGCGAAATCCAGCGACATTTTGCATCGATTCGGATCGCACCTTGAATCGATACATCGAAAACCTATCAAGGGAGGTACAAGTTTATACACCATATCCTATATTCTACCCCTCTAGTTAAGGAACTCAATAAAAGATAAACAATACAGACATATGAAAATTATAGAGGGGGGGGGGGGTAGATCAGCGGGTGGGGGGGGGGGGGCCTGGGAGGGTGGGCATATTGTTTGGACTATATCCGATATGCCTATATGCAAAAATTACCATCTCAGGCAGGCACTAAGTTGTTTAAAGTCCATCTTTTGAGCCAATTCAATTTCTTGGTTTCTCGATTAGAATCACTAGTAACACTAGACTATCACACAGAGTAACACTAGACTAACGACGTGTTGCTCTGTGATTGTAATAGAGCGTACATATCAAGAAATTCAATTGACTGAGAGGCCTGATGATGGCTTTCTAGTCGAAAGCGCTCATTAATAATAATAAAAAGCATTAAATGTTTTTATGGATTGACAACAACCTTGCTTCCATTGATTATGGGCATCCACCATCATTCGCTGCTATCCAACACCAATTCGAAAAATTCGCATCATGAACGATTGCTCAATGTCGTTAGGGCGTAACTAACCTCATTGAAAAGTTGAATTGAAATCAAAGTTGTAATTTTTGCTATATTAAAAAAGATACATAGAGAAAATCCGATGCGCGAGGGATTTCTCTGTTTTTGAATGAAATTTTCTAGGTTCTACTGAATTTCCATCCATTGCATTTTATACGCAGTGTTAACAAGGACCTTTCTAACCTAATTGACAAGTTTAATTGAAATCAAGACTTTTTGAAAAAATTAAAAAGAAAGAATGGTCGAAAAATCTGAGGAAAATGAAATTTGAGGTTATGACGTCACAGCCAAGACGCCTCGTACAAAGTGGCGTTAAGCTGTTTTGGCGGAATATTTGAACCACAAAAATATTAATAACAAATAATTAGATCATTAAAATTTTTGTAGTGCAAGTTCCTTATTCGTTGTATACGACCGACATTTTTCAAGCCCCGCAATTCGAAAGTAGTCGGTACCTACGAATAAAGAAGATATTTCAACATACTAATTCTGGAACTCATTTTATACTTATTAAAGTTAAACAATACAGAACTTATTTTAATGTATCATTCTGTATCTTGAGGACGACTGGACAAACAGGAGTTTTCAGTCTGATCATTGCTCAGATGAGCTCCAAAAAGGATAGCTGGAGCGTCTTGAGTATGACATGCATTGTGCATGGTATTGGCGGGTATCAACAGCATCTTGCTCTCTAAATACCTCGTCACCCAATTGCCAACCGTTGAAATATTGACTGGAAATATTAACCCTGAGACGTTCCGGGATCAGTGCCGTAACCTGTCCTGTAGGCCGGACATCCTCCATGTTATGAGCTCTTCGACAAGTCGATATGATGTATTACATTCATTGGTATAAGTATCGATCGTCGGTCACGTATCAATCACTGGTCACCAGATTGAGGAAGACTTAATTAAGTTGAATGGTAACAGGAGGGCTATCATGCGACGAGAGCTAAGCACTCTAATTTATATGCTTAACGAATGAGTCGTCAAAACTGACGGATCCTGTTACTCACTTTCGTTAGCCGAAAATGAATGGGCGGAAGGAACTTCCAAACCTGAAAATTGGTCTCTGGAAAATTAATTACGTCATTCGGTCCGTAACAGTTTCCAACCTGTCACATTTGTACACGGTTATTCAAGAGATTTGAATAACCGTTGTGAAATATAATGTCGGGATGATGAATAGCTTGTTAAAATATCCTTATGCTTAATATAATTTGAAGCGTGAAAAAGTTGTGATGGGATATTAGAAATCGCGGTGATTCTTTATTTTCAGTTGTGGGCAGGTGAAAGTACATCACGTGGCAGGCCGGTTGCGAGGTGATGACAGCAGGAAGAGCGCGAAAATTAACATTAACGTTTATTTAGTAATGGCCCAATATTATGAACGATAATGAGCGGTTCATAAAAGGAGTGTTAGAAGGCATTTGGAAGGAGCAATTCTGCAACAACGAACAAATCCCGTCTTTTTGAAGTAATTATTGCAGGCATTTTTGGATTGTGCAGAACGTATCTTCATGAAATAGGACGTACAAGTGACGGTGGTTGGGGATATTGTGTTTCCCACCTTTTAAGTTGTAATTTCACCTCTGTTGAGTGAGGAGGAGGCCAAGAAAACCGTAAGTTATCGGGTGAAAACTGTACAGTTGTCCAGTTGACCACCGGCGATGATGAAATACCGTCCAGCTATAAATATATGCGGGCGAAGACGTACCACCCGGACAGAAAGTTGGTGTAGACGTATCTCCGATAACCGATTACGTCTCACTCAAGTCACAATCGATGATGAATGAACCGTTTGCCTTCTGATGAAGACGTCTTCTTTAGAAGGCTACTGGAAGCAGAACATTACGATTTCCATACTGATGACCAATGGATCTTTTGTTGGTTTCACGGTTTAAAAGTTACCTTACCCGTTCCCAACGCCCCGAGACGCCTTCATCACCTGGTTGTGCAATCTGGAATCCGATTTTGATCTTTGAAACGAATCCATCCGTCGGCAGTTCCGCGACTGGAGGCACGTCGATGGGAACAGGAAAACGGGGTTTGAGGATCGCATTGTTTCGTTTGTCTGAAAGAAAATCGTTTGCTTGAAGGAAATGATGAACGCTCCAAGAAGAACTGCGAACTATCTCCGCTACACTTCACTAAATATCCCTGTGCAGTATTAAATTGGTTATTCCCACATTTGACTGCACTGCAGAACGTACTTAACGTAACTCTGGTACATCATTTTGGTTTAGCGCCCTCAAAGTAGTTCTGTGGTCACTGTCACATGGTCATGCAGTCTTATTCTTGAGGAGTTAGCTTCCAATATCTCATCCAAATAGATAGTTTTTTAATCTTCTTTTATCGAATTTTTGAAGAAAAGGGAGCTATTCTTCTCGGTATAAATATATATACCTATATATTTACGAGTATGTATGTATGTGTCATTCCAGACGATAACTCTTGAAAGGCAAAACATTTTTGATTCCTCCCTTCCACCCCGTAAAACTACTCCTGAATTAGTATTCTTACGAATGTTGCTCCGAAAATTCGCTCACACGATCATGCTGCGTGGCTGGAACTTTTATTTCGTTCTCTTCAGTTGAAAGTTGCGTGGGAAAAAAGTGCAAATTCAGGGCACGAAAAAGTTTGAAAGTATCAAAAATTCTCCCATCAGTGACAATAGAGGCATCACTTCTTTATCGTTGCGAATTGGAAAGCAGTCGTTTGACAGAGTGATGAAGATGAAGCTTCGGTAATGGATCGGTTTTTGCTCTCCTCTTGCTCACACCAACACACCAAACAATGATTAATAGCCGCCAACTGCAGATAACCTGAAAGTTATACGGATTAATTACACCGTCAAGGGTTGTTAGGGATCTTGCACATTATTTGTATTGTGAGGCTGCGTCTGTCTAGCTCACATGAATGGTTTTGTATGTAGTTGGTGATTTTATATCATTTTATTTTATCAAAGTCGAAGGAGAGAGGATTTCGAAGAGGATCCCCAGTCGTTTGTAACGTCGAGGTCGGTTCCCTACCGTCGAATTATTACGTACGAGCCGTGCGTTACAAAAAGGACGTTATCCCCTATTTGTTATTCGCCGACTCCGAACGGCCCGTGGGACAGTAGGCGGCTCCTCGTTTTCGTTCCTTTGGATCAAAGCGAACCGTCCAATCACAGCCGCGCATAACAGCTCATTAGCCAGTCCAAATGTGACCAACACCTCGAGATGAATCTGAAATCAACGTCCGCCTCCTGAAATCGGTATCCCGTGCTTTCTTCGGCGTCGCATCTTGATCGCATGTTTTTCGTTGATGTCCGATTCGTCGGTGATACGACCTCGTTAATAATTCGGAGCGAGTAATTCCGACGAGAGATGATTCATGTGACGATAAAACGTCACATAAAATTTATCGAGGGTTGTAATCGGATCGTGAAGTGTTGCCACAAAAGGGCATGCGACGAATCCGTTGTATTAGAGGAAGAGTGCAACAGAAAGAAATGCTACGAGAATACAATTAATTAATTATCGACTTGGAATCAATTTATGTGGATATATAAGGGACTCACAAAGCCATTTACGTAGGTACCTCACGTAGGTATTTGGAATGTCATAATAACTTCCTACTTGTACGTTCTAAGAAAGTAGACAGTTTACCTGTGTATCGCAGTAGGTACTTATTACATCACTTACTGGGTGTCCTTAAACTGCCCCTCCCCGTCTGTTTTCTTCGTTACAACTCGAATTTCCGAAAACATTTTATACTTACCAAAATCCGTTCCACAACATTCTGAATTCTCCCCCAAAAGACACCAAAACTGAGTAGTTAGTGCCATTCCGGACGATAACTCTCTATAGAATTGTGATAGAAAGTTGAAATTTGCACACAAAAATCCGTCCTAGCTGAAAAGTCTAAGTTCGTAGATGGGCACGATGGTGAAGCCAGAATTACGATATCTTATTCCGCTCTCACACAGGAGCAGATGAAGAAACGTGGTTGTTACTTGAGATGTTCTTCACAGTTCATCTGTTCTAATCTGATAACGGAATGAGAGATCGCAATTCTGACTTTACTATCGTGTCGTTTACATAAAACCCGTTATTTATTCGAAAATTTGCTCTTACAGCCATGACTGTGGATTTTGTCAAAATTTAACACTTTATCGAAGCCACGGTTTTGATCCCGAATTTCCCAAACTTGACAGATTATTTTCATTTTTCCCATGAAAATCGCACGAAATAGCAGCTCAAAATGGTCTAAATTTCATAATGTTCAAATTCCAACTTGAATTACTTGTTATATAATTTTAAACTATGCCCAACTGTGACAATGTAAATTCAAGTAGGTCTGCTCCTGGTTCGCCCTGTGTCCCTTACACACCCTCACCAGATTTGAATGTGTACTGAGGTGGTACATTGCATTTTTGTATTGAGGAGTTTGATGAAGAGTTTAATTCTTGTTTGTTCTTGTTCCAGGTATGTTGTTACGACTTCAGCACGGATGAGTTTGGTATAATTCTTCATCGACGTGAGGTATAACTGTGAGTTTTGTAGGTACCTTTAATATCTTCTAAAATCGTCCTGGTCCCGAGTTACGCCTTCAGTGGTGATGTAATGGGGGAGTCATCTGCAAAATGATGCTCGTTACTACATCTTAAAAACAAGACATAAGTAAATGGAGCTCACTTTAACTACTCAGTTTTTCTAACGTCTCCTACGAATACCATCTTAATCGGAGCTGTACTGCCGACGTCATATCGCTACCACCACACCAAAAGCGCTAATTTACTTTTTGGTCATATTCGTTTTAGAGCATCTACAGATACGCGAAAAAATTCTTATGTTGCAAAACATCCACTGGAAATTACGGATATAAGCTATGGCAACTCCCGACTCGGTAATACCCATCTCAGGGTAGGTATTCAAAAGTGCTCTAAAACAAAAATGACAGAAAAAGCAGATTGACGCTTTTGGCGTGGTGGTAACGGTACATCAAAGTAGACTTGCATTCCGCCATTTTGAGGTTTTCATGCGGTTAAATTCATATTTTTAATATCTGGGAAAATTTTATTTAGAAAAAAAATCTAAGTACGATGTTTGTAATTTTCCAGTGGTTTTCAACTGGTGATTTTTTTTTTTTTTTTTTCAAACAGAGAATAATGGTAGGCCCCAGATTTTTGAGTAGATGACATTCTGTGTTTTTGACGGAATTACAACAGCTCAGACAAGCAGTGCTTTTTACTGCATTGGAGAAATCTCCAAGTCGTTTAGATTCATTAAGCCGTACCCTCTTTTTAGATTTCTCCAACAGAAATTATTGGAGGGGACTCGACAATTACAATAGGAAAATACCGTAGCAATTTTTTTCCGACGCCAAAAAGCAGTAGTAGTAGACTGTCTGGTGTGTTATGATGCAGTGTCAGCTCTACAACGGAGAAAAACAGTTACTTAAATAAAATTACGTATATTCATCAAAACTTCGTATGGTGAAAGAAATTCATTTAACAGCTTGGAAACTTTGTGTTTTTCTCACCACTTGTTTTTCTTGTCCTACGTCTTTTCTACTTTGGACAGCTATTTGAACTCTAATAGGCGTGGATACACTAATTTAATTGAATACATGTATCGATTTGTTGAAGTCCTATCTGTCTGGATGTTTCGTTTCGGATCGTCACAATATTGTGATAAATCAATAATTGATTATTAACAGTTAACTATAAACAGTTAATTATTAATTATTGATTATTAACCGTATAACATTATATCCTCCAACATGTTTGACTTCATACAGCTGATCAGACTAGTTTCGACAGGGCTTTATAAGCAATTCTTTTTTTGCCTTCTAACGATAGGCATTCTTTACCTACCATTAGAAGGTTGTGTTAAGTAGGTGCGTTATTATTTCAGTCATGAAAAACTAAATGTCGCTCTCAACCCCTTGGTTCGTAACCCGCTGTTGCGCCCACAGGTAGGTAATGTAAATAATTATTTGCTCAGCCGTTTCGTTATAGTTCTCTGAAGAGAATTGCTACCTTAACACTTTTTGCGCTTGACTGCTTATGCTAAGAAATCAAGAGCGGAGATAATTGCTTTTATAAAGACTACGAAACGGCGAATATTTCGAGGAACTGCAGCAGTCGGCTGCCAGTACACTTTGTGGTAGAATGTTGTAAAAGTGAGCGCGGATCCAGGCGGGGTCGAAGTGTCTCGCCCAAACTTGGCATGCCCGAGCACTTACGACACTCCCTTTGACTGAATCACATGGAGAAGTTATCATAACCGACTGCATAACCCCGCGCACTTTCGCGTTTCCGGGATATTGCAAATTATGCCCTTAACATTTGTTTAATCGGGGAAATCGATTGAAACGGAACTGCTAATTGTCACTGCCGTAGAATGACCCTGAGCCTTCGGGAAGGTTTAGATGTTTCGGATTGTCAAGTTGGATTGCGTGAACGCGAGACGGGTGCCCCAACTTGAGAGCAGAACGACGGTATTTGGTAATTTCCTCCAATGAGGACATCGACGCTCTTTTGTGGTACCTCTTGTCTTCAACGGGGAAAACGATTCCGATTAACGATTGGCTCCGCCGCATCATTCTTTACTCAACTCGACACTAACCAAAAATATCTATTAATATTATGGTTAATGTCTGAAGATCCGTTCGAATCTTAATGTTCTAATGAGAAAGGCGTGGTTCATGTTCACTCTCAAAGGCCAAACACATAAAAATTGATGATTTTAGCGAATTTTCGAAGATAAGAAAGCTATTATTGTTCTCGGTCCAAAATGTTTAAAACTCGAATTTTCCAAAACATACTAAAATCCGTTCCAGGCCATCATGAATTCACTGCCAAAAGCATCAAAAATCATATGTATGTATATATCTGTAGAAAGATTGGAATGTGTGATATGTCACATTTTCAAAATTTTTCAGGAAACCAATTTCAAAGTTCTACCAGCCCTCAAAAATCGATAAATGCTTCAATATTATTTTTTCTTCGCTAATTAAGTTCAGTTACTACCTGCGGTTGACATATGTGTAGAGTTTCAATTTTAGCTCATAAATTGGAACGAATTTTCTCAATTTTCCAGGCAGATTCCTGACATATGTGATTTTGCCATCTTCCAATTACTCCGTTTACTATTTTTGCTGATTACGTCAATCACTCATTGCTGCAATTTGTAATTTTTTGGATGCGTAGTAGGTAAAGACCAATACTAAAAATATTGTTTGTCAAAATTGTCACTTAAGTTCTCATACGGCCCAATCCACATTTTTGCTAAAATGAGTTTATCACATTTTCTGGTTCGAATTGAAACGCGAGAGTGAATGAATTCAGTTCAATTTAGGATTTAATATTAGCTAAAACTCAGCGAAATCCTGAAACTAACCTGTGTTGGAAGGTACTAGTCAAAGTTTTGGAAATTTACAGTTTTTCGTGTCACCTGAAAAATGAGGACATGTGGATTAGGCCGTACCAGAACTTGAGTGACGAAATATTTGTTCATTTGCCTTAGGGAGGGAAAAAAATTATCTATAAACTATAACTATTTAGGAACACTATTGTAAGTACCTACCTATCTTTAGTCAGAGGATGCATACCGAATTAATCGTATAGCTTCATACTTAAATACCTAACTTACCCAATAAGTTTAAAATGGCCCATATTTTAATGACCAAACATCGTATTTTACATAAAACCAGTTATTTCTTCAAACATTCGCTGTTATACCCATGCTGCATGACTGGGGATTTTTAAATAATATGTTTATTACAGATTCTATATATACAATACATGACATGTATTCATCCCTTGCTCATACCCTCTCAAACCGCAATCCATTATAAATGAGTTTTCAAATACAGTCTGCAATAAACATATAATTAAAAAATCCACAGGAAAAGAGGGCTTTCCATTATGTTGGGAATATCCCTGAGGGAGCATGAGGTGACGAGATGCACGGAGTTGTAACGTTTAAAAACGTTTTCATTAAAAATCCATACCAAAGTGCTTTCTACTCTCAAGGGAACCGATAACGATTCGTGTGATTCAAGCGATCATGATGAAATGTTTGGGAGGTCACAAGTGGGTTTGGGTCCGTAGGTTCCCCTATAATTTTCATCGCGAACGGTGCATCTATAAATGCCCAAACATGAAACCCTCGTTACGCCTCATCTTTGGTTTTATTATACACATTTTGGTAGCATTTCCAATTGGTTTCGCTATTTGGGTCTTGGATATCCCCTGGATGACAATGCGATTGGGCCACAATAGTGGCGTCCGCGATTGCGAAAACTTTCGTACCTTTTGAAACGATTTTTTTCTGAATACCTCACAGTTCGATAGGTGGTAGGGGTTGGACCATTATTGTATGATTCTGTAATTAATATTGGATAATTGTTCAGAAGATTAGTTAAGATTTGTTAAGTCGCGAATTAGAGGCTTTACGAAAAACGTTGGGAGTAACCTTGACTTTTTTTAATCATTTGTTCACTTGTGTTTGCACAGTTCACACTGTCAGGACCTTCAAGTTGGCAACCTTGTAAACCTTTAAAAACGAAAGGTAGCCAAAATCGATTAACAATGAAGTGCAAAAAAAATTCGTAGTTCAAAACCCAAAAGCAAAAGGTCGTTCTTTCTGTAAAATCGATAATCGATTCTCGATTATCATCCCTAATATTAAGGAGTGATGTCAGCGATGGGTGAAACCCGCGACACCGCTGCTCCTCGAAGAGATTATGGATTCTCTTTCGCAACGTCGAGACTTTGTACCACGTACAGATTGCAACTTGCTCTCCCTCATGGGGCGGATTCACTTAAAAAGCGGAGAATTTCCTCAAGGAACGACCAGCATCGTTTCATGGTTTTCACCCGAACTGGATGATGGGGGTTTAGGGAAGCGAGGGCTTCCGCGTAGAGAATCGTCAATGCCGCGTAATGTATTCAAGAAAGAGTGAAAGAGAAACGGGCCGCGGCAACCTCAATTAGGTCTGAGATGGAACATATTCCGAAGGAGCGACAGCCCTTTCACTGAAAAAGCTTTTCAGCCGGTTTCAGATCAGTGTGTTGGTCGGGGTTCACTGATTTATAACAGGTTACTAATGGTTGGAATGAATCCTCTTATGTTTGTTGAAAGAGGGAGCCTGGACCTAACTCGCTCTATTTAGGAGTACATATACCGGAAGTATCCTTCAGACTGGGATGAACAACGGGAAGGAGGATGATAGGGTAACGGGACCAGTAGTTGCCACCCTTAAGAGCGCGGTTTTGGGCTTTCTATCGTTTCTCCGTTATTTTTGGGTTTTTCTTTTCAATTCGGTTCCCATTATATACACTACATCAGCCCGAATCGAGTGAACTAATCAAAACCTCGACTGCATCAAATACTTTTTCTAAAAGTTAAAAAAAGCGAACCCGGATTTTCCACCAGTAGGTGACACCCAAATTCCAGTAGTTGACACAGGAAGGAACCAGTAGTTGACACTCAACAGTTTCATCCAAAACATTGTTTAATTACTGAAATGTCATCGAATCCGTGAAAGTTTAAAAGGTAGCTTCAGTAACTTTGAGGAGATTTTTTTTTTTTTCTTTTTTAAGCTAGGTAGTATCTCCGAGTATATACCTTGTGTAGGTATCTAAAAATGTAGTTGCAATCTTTTTGTAGAAGATAGTTTACAACCGAGATAGATATATCGGAGGTATATAGGGCAATAATAGTTCTTATCTCTTAGTCACTCTTAAATTTAAATATCCACTGTTCTAGGGAAACGAATATTTGTTGACTCATTGCAGGGTACAGGAAGCTTTTTGTAGATTTTCTCAGTTCCAACAGACATACTTTCAGTTATCTACCTACTTGATATTCAGAAGTACTTTTAATTGATAGCTAACCAGGTCAGGGTCTCCAGGATGGCTGGTTTTTTTCTCGAGCTCCTTTCGATTTTGTCATTTTTTTTTCAAAGTTCGCTAAAAACCGGGTAACTTTGCCTCTTTTCTCTCTATTAACATAATTATACGTTTTGGATTCACTCCCATCTCTGGAGAAATGCTAATGTAACGCTTTGCATTGTTCCGAGCGTTGCCCTGAGCCCACACTTGCCAATCAACGAAAATTTTGATTTTGAATAATAAAGACCGCCAGCAACTAATCTTGCATTCCACGAACCTAACAATGCATCAATAAATCGTGCCAGTTCCAATAACCGCATCAAATTGCAAATAATTATTTTTCGTGGGAATTTCTTGTTCCCGTACTGAGGAAGCAATAGAAGCCAGTTGAGATGTCGCTAACAACCACGCCAAAAGTGTCAATCTGCTTTTTGCGAATTTTCGAAGAAGAGAAAGCTATTGTTCTCGTCAAAAATTTTTAAAACTCGAAAATATTTATACCAAAATCCGTTCCTGAACATTCTGAATTCGCCCCCCAAAAGACACCAAAACTGGTTAGTTAAAGTATCATTCCGGACAATAATTCTCTATAGAATTGAGATACAAAGTTCAAATTTGCACAAAAAATCTGTCTTGGCAATCGAAAGGCTAAGTTCGAAGATGGGCAGAACCAGGCAATATCAAGGGGGGATTTTGGGGAGTTGTAGGGTGGAAAAACGTATCCATAAATTTCCCAACACAAAAAAGGTATTCATTATAAAGGTGTTTCTACGCTGAACACGATGGTGAAATCAAAATTGCGATATCTTAATCCGTTCTCAAACGCGAGCACTTAGAAGGGGAAGAAAATTAGTTGTTGCTGCTGCTCTAAATTTGTTGAGATGCTCTAATCTGATAACGGAATGAGATATCGCAAATTTGACTTCACCAACGTGTTTAGCGTTGAAAAATAAAAAAACTGAGGTGATACTCTTTAAACCAGTAAAATGGAGACATTTTACATAAAACCAGTTGTTTCTTCTAAAATTCGCGCTTGTAGCCATGCTACATGACTATGGATTTTTGTGTGGTCATTTCCGTTTTCGTGCACTTTTGGGTACGCTGAGTTAGGTACTACTGGGTCGTGCACACCATGCCAGAGCCGATGTACTTAATTAAGAAAAATAAGAAATTCGTTTCGTGTGTTTGTAGATTAACACGAAACTGACTAAAGCAACTGATTGGCACTGTTGTCGTGGTGGTTACGGTATATTACTTAATTCCACATAGAGGCCAAAAAAACGATTCTACCAATTGACCCTTACATAATTAGCGTTAATCTTGTAGAGGATATATTTGTATAACATCAGCGTGTTGATCTCTCCAACATTTCTAGTTTCCTTAACCATGGTCACCCAAGACCTCACTGGAATTCCCTGCATATTTTCTTGCCTCTTATAATCGTTTACATCTTGATTCAAAAATGCGGTGAAGAAACGAGAGGTGTTGACAACTAGTATACTAACTACTTATACAAGGAAAGTGATGACGCCCCCTAGATTTATCTATCAGAATCTAATATTGTTCATCGTTTCGGACGAGTCCGGGATGTCCTGAGGGGTGAAAGCTTATTCAGCGGTATTCTGATGTCATCCTCTGATAATCTACTCCCATTCAGTGACTGTATACGTATTTTAACGAGGGCAAAATATTATTGTGGTCAACTTCAACCTTCCAGAATTGCCCGTTCTCGAGGTCGATATGGAAGGCGAGGAATTTTGACGTCCACCTTGGTTTCTCGTTGGATTTTCATAGCTTTCATATATAAGAAGTTACAATCAGATTTGGTTTCGTAATCATTCCATTGAAATAAATCCTCAATATTAACTCATTATATCGTAGTGCTCCATAGGAGAGCATATATGGCGGAGTTATACTCATAATATGCCCCTGCATTATTTTTGAAAAAAAAAAAAAACTAAATCGAAGTCGAAAAGGTCTTCTTTCAAGATCATAGGTAAGTCTTTTATTTTCTTACTGAAATAATAACTAAATGTATAACCCTATTGGCACCCTCTCGAGATAATTCAACATCTGGAATCCCTCACAAACACTACCTCGAGGCCTTCTCTTCACAGCTACAAAGTACCTATCGAGTAACTAATTGAAAACATAACGGATAAGGTTTGGAGGTTTGTTAACCTGCCCTGTGAACGTTAGTGAAAGATTCTACAAAGTCTTATACGCATTTCTATGCAAAATAAATAGAAACCTGTGAAGGAAAACATTAATTTTGATTCAGACAAAATGATCGTATATTTTAATTTTATTATGTAACTGTACATATTTTATTATTCAAAAGGTTTTGGCTGTATGAATAATTTCCATGCCAATAAAAAAATATTAAAAAAAGGTTTGGAGCACTGGAAAATGTTCTTGAAAATTCTGTCTACTCAGGGTAAGTTACCCTAATTCATTCGGAAGACTATTGAACATTTTCATACCCTTATAGGAGAAGAAATTTTGCCCTTTCGCAGTTAGAGGAAATGGAAGGTTCAGTTTAACAACATTTGCCAATCTGAAACTTCCAAAACATCTTTCGTAATTTGCCAAGTTTTTAGCGATATGAACGAGAAGAATTTTTTTTATAGGCATGCGAAACATTCAGAACATTGAACAATTTGAAATTTGATTAAATGTCCTGCGAACGTCATTATTATTTATTCAACTTTCACGCAGTTGTTTACATCACACTTCTCGTCTCTTTGCATTTCGGACTTCTTCCTGAACATGTCAACTCACCACCCACCGCGATTTGATAGGCGGAAAAATTCTTGAAAGCTGCCGTCACAAACCCGTTTGTACGTTTTTTTCAACGTTCCGCATTCATCGTTAGAATTAATTACATATTAGAGTCCAGAACTCACAATATAAATGAGGTGAAGTGGCTACTCAGGGAACATAACATAACTGTCGGAGTTACGTCACACAAAGAGTCGATATAAACATAAGGAACTTTGGTATTTTCATAAGTGCTCCCAGTCCATACTAGCGGTTGTTGGTGATTATTAATTTGATTTTTTTTTTTTTTTTTAATATATAGTCATTTCCCACCATATTGAAGCTTTTCGAACCTATTTTCACGGACTCCGTTTTTTTGTAGCTCCTGAAGATGAAGGCATTGCATTCCTCGAAAGCTATTGAAAGAGATCGTTTTTTGTCGTCGATTCCGTGTCCCTCTTCAACTATACTGACGAAAATGCCCCTTTCTCGTCCTTCCGCCTTCACACAGACCTCCGCCGTAAGAAATGTGCAGTTCGTATTTGTATTGAACGAAACGGAGATCAGCTGGTAAAAGTTCTTTCGGTGAGAACGTGAGAGATCCGACAAGAAGTTTCCATTCTGAGGTTGTAGATGGATCTCTGATCCCGAAACGTTCTTCCTCCTTCTTTCCAGCGGGGAAGAAAAAACTCGACAGAGCACGATTTTAATGGAGCGAAACATGATCACTTCATACGTGCAACATTTATTTTTAGCACGTCTTTTACTCCTTGAAATCGTGAAAAATGGCGTGGTGTTCCAGGACTACGCACGTTCCGCTTTATCGCCGGCTTTATAGTGCAGCTCATAGAGAAGAGATTGTTTGTATCTAATGAAATGAACTCGACTAAACGATATGAGCGCGGGCTCTGAATCTGTTTAAATTTAACCCTTTGCATGACACACAGGCTTTTTTGATCCATGAGGGAAATTGAAGGGGTTGCGTTAGCAACACTGGAGTTCATGAGAGCTCTGAGCGCCTCTGTAAATTCATTTCAGTTAGTTGTTGAGTGACAAGTCAAAAGGTCTGTCACAGCACGTGTAACATTAATTGACGATTTAACCTAACTTGAAACAGTAACTTGTAACACTAAGATTTAACTTAACTTGAAAAGCTGAGGCTAACACCACCACACCAGCTGGTTATAGGTAAGGACCTCCATGAATGAGAATGACGCCGGAAATATTTTAACCCTCTGCATGACACGTGAAATTTTCTAGTGTCTGGTGACACGTGGGCTTTTTTGGCCTACCACCCTACTTTATGCAAATTACGCTGTTCGGCATATCCAAAAACCAAAAGTTACATTTTGGATATGCAGAACAGCATAATTTCCATCAATTAGGGTGGTAGGCCAAAAAAGCCCACGTGTCACCAGACACTAGAAAATTTCGCGTGTCATGCAAAGGGTTTCCGGCGTCATTCACATTCATGGAGGTCGAGAAAATGTGTGCCATTATTTCGTACACTGCAATCAAAACACCGTCAGAATCATCAGGCGGTCAGGACCGCCCTCAATCTCTGATCGTCTGGAACGAAGATGGCATTGACTGCGATAAGAAGGTTTTTCCATCAGTCTGACAATATCTATAGTCAATGGACCGTAACGACTGAACTTGAGGGTGTAAGCAACTCGTGCATATCCACTTTGCGGATGGGCCCCCCAGTCACTCAAGATCGAAGTAAAATAATTCATAATAGAGGAATTCTTCGTGGATAATGGTGCATCCAGTCGATTAAAGTCATTCATTTCAGCTCGGGTCATATTTCCAAGGCCAGCGAGTGCGAGAGTGCATTGATATGATGTGTCATACTTTCACAATGAAATCTGATATACAAGGTGTCCTAGAAATGTACCCCTTCGCATTCGCTTTCCTTAAGAAGGTTACTTCATCACACTTGACAAGGAAACCACCTCGTTTCGTGATGGCTTAATGAAAAATCTTATACAAACTACGAATTTGGTCTCGGTTATCGAAAAACTCATTAAATTGACAAACAATCAAGTGTAGTGTTGTTTATAGCTGAAAGCGACTGAGCAGTACCTAGTGAATTAACAACTATTCAAGGTTCAGCACTTGTAAGATCCACACACGTTTCATGATGTTTCATGCGTACACATGCCCATAACTGCCTGTAATTGCCGAATTTATTACAATGATGAACAAGTACCATTCTTATTCTACCCAAGCCAAATAGGCCTGTGGTAATCCATAGATTACTCTAGACCAAATGCTTTTGTTATTTCATTTCTACTTCCAACCAGTATAATATATTATATTCTCGAACGTGGGGAAATAATCCTCGTGTGCAAGTATTCCAGCAGCCTCCAAACGAAAACAACTGGTTACTTTCAATAAGAATGTTGTTGTAAAAATTGCCATATTCAGTTCAGTTGTCGAAGAGTGAAATTCTGCAAACTGTTGCGTACTGCGGTTGACCACAGTTTTTGAGCAATCGAACGTAAGTAGGTAAATTGTTTACATTTTGAACTTGGCGGGGCCGTCTGGAAATGGCTTAATCCAGTAAACCTTGTTCCCGAATCTAACATTCAATCGAGAGACTTTTTCCCCGCTCCAGGACCAGGACGGGATCACGAGGGAGAGGGTGACCCCTTTCACCGAAAAAATCGGAGTCACCAGACCGAGAAAAACCGGGAATAATGCAGTTCGCGGCGGACGAAAGGCCTTCATGGACGCCGTCTCGTGGTCCCCGAGAACCTCCAGGATTTGAACATACGCAGATCCAAAAAATATACAAATCATCATGACGACGACATTGGAAGTAAATAAACTTGTGCGTACTGAAGAAAGTGTGAGTAACTTTTCGTCAACTGTACGGAAATGGTGTTATCATGAACAATCCAAGGGCACCAGAACGATTCCTGCGGGTGTTGGTTATGCGGTTTGGTTGCTCGATGAGTAGTGAAAAGCCAAAAGCGCCTCATCATGCTTGTAACGAAAGTGGTATAGAAAAACAATCCATAGTCATGCAGCATGGCTATAAGAGCGAATTTTTGAAGAAATAATTGGTTTTATGTAAAATGTCTCCATTAAAGAACATGATGTCCATTAAGAACATCACACTTGACCGACAGTTTCATTTTTGGAATTTATGGGTGAACCCCCCAAACACCCCAAACCCCTACTCAGCTTTTGGACATTTCAACGCTGAACTTGTAGGTGAAGTTAGAATTGCTATATCGCATTCTGTCATCAGCTTAGAGCAGACTAACCATGAAGAATATATCAATGATCAACCACGTTTCTTAACCTTTGAAGTAGGTACTCAAGTTTGTGAACGAAATAAGATGGATTTTTGGTGTCTGTTTGCAGTGGATTCAGGATGGTCTGAACCGGTTTTTGGTATGGTATATTTCGAAAATTCGAGTTTTAACAATTTTGGACCGAGAACAATGGCTACATTTTCTTCTAAAAATCGCTAAAACAATTGATTACTGGTCATTGGATAAGTTGGGGACGGTCTGGACCACCAACAGTAGAACTGCACTAAATCTAATACCCAAGCTACACTAAAACTGTATTAAATCTCATCCGCCATCCACATTAGAACTGTAATAAATCTAATCTTTATCTACACTAAAACTGTATTAAATCTAATCCTCTGATTTTATTTGTCTGGCGTTCTTAGTGCAAGAAATTGTTGATTGTTTATCAATAGCCAATGATATCGCTGCACACAGCCATTAATTAGATCTGATCCCCCATCTACACTGGAACTGTATTAAATCTAATCCTCCATCTACAATTGAACTGTATCAAATCTAATCCTCCATCTACACTAAAACTTTATTAATTCTAATCTTTCATCTACACCAGAACTTTATTAGATCCAATCCTCCATCTACGCTAGAACTGTATTAAATCTAATACTCCATCTACACTAAAACTGTATTAAATCTAATCCTCCATCTACACTAAAACTGTGTTATTTCTAATCCTTCATCAAGACGAACTGTATTAATTCTAATCCTTCATCAACACAAGAACTGTATTAGATCTAATCCTCCATCTACACCAGAACTTTATTTCTAAGATTTAATCCTCCATCTACACTAGAGCTGTATTAAATGTAATCCTCCATCTACACAATCAAATCTACGATTCTTAGTGCAAGAAATTGTTGATGGTTTATCTATAGCCAACGATATCGCTGCACACAGCCATCTGATTAGATCTGATCCCCCATTTACACTAAAATTGTCTTAAACCTAATCCTCTCCGCACTAGAACTGCATTAAATATAATCTTCCATCTACACTAGAACTGTATTAGATCTAATCCCTTAATTTTATATGTCTACGATTCTTGGTGAAAGAAATTGTTGATTGTTGATGTATCTAGCTTATCTATCTAGCCAACGATATAGCTGAACAGTCATTAACGTGCATAATGCCCTTATCCCTCGCTTCATATTTATGTTATACATTAACAACTGTACCTATGCTATAAGTTGAATTGATTTACTGAATAATGAAGCAATGTGTTTGTGCTTGTAGGTGAATCATTCATTATGTCTATTCAATTGGGGCCGTGAGTCGTTTTGATGGTTGTATAGTGTTTTTTCCAGATAATGTCCTGTCTCCATTTTCGCCAAAGAACAAAAGGCTCAAAGACATGAAAGAAAACGTCTGTGGCAGCAAACTAAGACAACAAAGACGGTCGCGCACGACCGGTTTCGTTGCTCCACGTCTTCAACGAGAACTCGGCTAGTTAGGATTTCGGGAGAATGTCACATGTCATTCAACTTTCACCGTCTCGAAGTGTATGTGCGATGGTAGCCAGGAAGAATTGAATTGAGATGGGGGAAAGAAAAAAAAAGAAGAAAAAAAAAAAACACTTCGACTTTCACGCAGGAAGCTGAACGGGTTGTGGATTCTGTAACCGCGCTCCGAATAGCTATCGAGTTTTTTCGTCAAAGATTCTACGAGTTCGGACCTGATCGTTTGTATCGTCGGAATGCAAATCGATCGATCGGAGTCGTTACTGTCGCAATCTGACTCGAACGCCTGACTCTGACTGAACTTAAACGCCGCTGGAGGAAGAGCAATGACGAGTATGTGCTGGTATGCGCAGATCGAATTGGAGATGCGCATTGTCGCCGTTTCAGGATTGCTATCTTGAATTTGAAATGTGCCTGTTGGGTAATAAACTCGATTCTGAGGTCGGTAACTGTATTTTTCGCTCTCTGAATCAGCCTTTGTCGTATTGTCAATGATCGAATGTCCAACTTGGAATGAAAAGAAACGGCATCTTCTAGGTGAAACTTATTGCAACTCAAGGACGTAAAACTAAATGTTATTCCTGGAGTGTCTTTGTATCAATGCAGTAGTGTTCCACGAACGTCGGCTAAATAATATAATATATTATAATAATTATTTGCCCGACGTTCGTAGACACACGTTCAATCAGGAGAATCCAGTCCAACTGAAGATCTTGAGGAGTCTTTATTAAGAAATATGATGTGAAAAATGATATGAATGTATGATGGTAACATCATATCATAATTCTTAAGAATGACTCCTCGGGATCATCAGTTGGACTAAATTCGCCTGAATAGACGTGTGACGATTGTCAGAATACACTAGTTAATATTGGCCCACTATCATGACATTATCTCGTTCTGGGTCTAATACTGCCCTGTTAATGAAAAGCGCCTTAACTCCAAAATTGTCGAAAATGGGGTTTTTACGCACCCCTCCTCAATTCAACCTCCCCATTCTAATGGTCGACTCGAAATTCCAAAATTCGACCCGAAAGGGGTTGAAATCGGTGCAACACGTTTGGCCATCAACGCCTCCGAAGCGGGCCTGGAGAGGCAGCACGATTGGCCACATGATTTACAACCCGTTTGGCCAAGGGGTTTTACGCTGTTGAAATTAATTTCTACGTGACATTATATTGTATGATTCGGACATTATGTCCAACTATTCTATATGTTTTGCAGTGAACAAAAGGGGAGTTTTCACTGGTAAACTTTGAAGGTCATTTCTGAAAAATCAATTATTTAGAGTTGAGGCGATTTTCCTTAACCGGGCGGAATAATATTATGTCCTTTTGTGCGAAGTCGTACGTACAATCTCCTATTTTCGCTTTTGTCGATTTTCATTTTGTGTGAGTAAAGGTTGTTTATCACAATTCGATTGCTTACAGATTTTTATAAGTATATCCATAATCTACTTTGGTGAGGCCTGTCAGAACGGTTTGTATATTCGACGCAAGTTAGTAAATAAGTACATACGCTGAACTTCGTATTCGAATCACCAAATCGTTTTTGCAAGCCCTGAGTCGACACCAGAATGCAATCGTTATAGAGGAGTGTCTAAAATGCTACGTCGAGAACTGTCTATATTCATAATGGATTTGAATATGCTCGAGTGATACCTGTTGAGAAGACGTGCAGGAGGGATATGAGAGAGAAATGGCATCAGTCCAAGAACGCCTGCTATTGGCCAGTCTCGAGACTACTCACCTTGAACCTGCTCTTCCGAATGCATTTTGGTTCACGACAGACATTCGTGCGCTCAGCACCATCGAGTAGTAGACTATGACACATTGTGTTTGGTGTACATGAAAAGAAAAAAGCCTTGAAGGTCCTTATGGTTAAAACGTACCTACCAGCCACTTACTACTAAATGATGTTCAATGGCCTGCATGCCTGCACATTTTCTGCCAAGTATCACGCCACGCCCATTGCTTAACTCGATGTAGAAGGATATCGCAGGATGCGAAGAACGACCTTCCACGAGTTTTCCCTCAATTGGTAACATATCGGTTCGTTGCATTCGGAGAAAATATCAAAATTCCAAGAAACCACCCCTTGGACTAATTCCCTAGACATAGAGTGAATCCGCTGTCATCACCAGAAGGCTGTTAAATTGAAAATGCTGAATAAAATCTTCGATAATTTCCAAACAAAACGGCTGCACTTCATCTGGTTGTCGGACTCGCATCCAACCTTGTTGACGCCTGCTGTTGAGTTGTACGATTATATCCAATTTATTATTAGACAACTCGTTCCCTGTAATATTGACTCCTCTCTTCGAGCGTTCGCACGACTCAATTATAACCAGTTATGAGAATTCTTGGAGTTTGCGGTGTCGGAGCAACTGTAATCACGTCGTGTAAGCTGAGAGCACTAGGTGACTTGAATAAATCATGTGATTATTGAATATTCTAATGAAGTATCAGTCTATGTCAGACCACCCGAACCTCTGAAACAGGAACTTAGTCAAGTGCGTATCGACTATATCATTTTCATGCACAACTATATAATTATTCCACTCATCAGAATTCATCTCGAGTAACCCAGAATTGCTCAATGATGGAGCTGTAGACAAAGCAGTTCAATAAATTAATGAACAAAGCTTAGCGGGTACGTTATGATAGTGGGGAGACCCTCGGGAGTTACCTAACACGACTTGCGCCAACAATCGGTTTTGTTGTAGTAAATGTCGTTTATTTTGCACAACCAATTAATCCCTTTATGATCCACCTCAACGCATGACATTTTGATAAGAGTAGACAGGCATTCTTGAAAATAAGTGACAATAGGTGAATACATTTTTAAGAAACCCTTAAACTCTTTTTAAGTCAATGTCACGGAGTAATGCAGGCACTTTTTAAATAAAAATGATTAACCGGAGTGACTCGTCAGATTCAACGATTTTCTATGAAGCAGTTACCGATCTTGGTCCTGCTGAATTTCATGGGACAGGTATTCAGTGTGCGTTAATGTTGGTGAATCATTTCGCATGAAAATGGAAATTGTTTTACGATCCCACTATCAATTGTTGCACTCGAAAGTGGCCAACAGTTACGTCAAAACAGGTTCAATCGTGCAGCATGACTTGATGAACGGGTTTTCGAAGTAGCCCACTCAAAAGACCCCTCACTTGTTATAAACCCTTTTCAATTATAATAATTTATTAGTGAATTTCCGAAGAAAAGGAAGAAAAACTACTGTTCTGGGTTCAAAATTTTTGAAACTCGAATCTCCGAAAAGTGTTTAAACCAAAATCCGTTTTAGAACATCCTGAATTTACTGACACCTCTAAAATTTTGACTTTCAGTGCAGGAAACCCCTACTGTGTATTGGTTTTTTATGGAGAAATAATAATTATCCTTAAAAGTACGTTCTGGAAAGAGATAACCGAGTTTTTCAAGTATGGGAGTTTTGCCAGAAGTCCACATGGCAAATCTTGAATTTTCCAGAAGTCGACATGGTCGATGCACCAATAGTCAAGATACATGCGTCAGTGGTCGACAGGGGGGGATAAACCAAAAGTCGACATGGGTAGTAGTTTTAACAGTTTTTATTATTAAAAACAGAGATTAATTAGTAAATATTGCTTACTTACTTAACTTTTCTAGTCTAATGTTCAGACTTTCTTCTGCAGAATCACAGAATCGCCAACCAAGTAAGGGCTCTTACGATAAAATTTATTCAAGCAAAAGCTGAAACGTTATACCTGTATTTAATATAGTATAACGTTTCAGCTTTGGCTTGAATCGTTTTTTGACTGCAACATTTCAAAAATTATTCTTAAAGGATGCTTTTAAAATCACCATTCCTAAGACTAGCTAGAAAAACCTAAAGAAAGTACCTACTTACTTAAGTACACAATAGTGAGGAAACTTTGTCAGAAACATGTCATTCCAGACGTTCATTCTCGATAGAATGGAGATAAAACGTTCAAATTTGCACAAAAAGTCTGTTTTGGCAATCGAAAGGCTAAGTTCATAGATGGGCAGTTTCGGGCAACTCTAAGGAGAATTTAGGGGGATTTTAAGGGGAGAAAAATTACCCATGAATTCCAAAAATGGAAAAGTCAGACAAGTGACCCCCATGACTGGGGATTTTTTAATGAATTTACTATTTTTCTACGGTTTAAAAATGTTGTGCCAGTCTGATCGCCTTGAGGCTTAATGAGGAGTAGGCGAGTTCACTGTATTGGATTTCCTCCAAAACTCCATCCACTTCGAAAGTTTATTCAATCGAATTAAATTAAAAAGCCTGGTGCTTGGACACCTGCAGACTTTCTACTGGAATCCGATCAACTCAACATTTGTGGAGACTTGTTGGTTAAGTTTTTGAAATATGATATGAATTTCGAGCGTAAATGAAAATTCTTGACGACGTTTACCGCCTGACTAAGTAACGCTTCCATGGATATTTCAGCTATTCCTTCATAAGGGTTCCCCATTGTACGTAAGTCCTAATGTTCCAACCAAAACCGGTTCTACATGGAACTAAAGGCTATCGAGAACCAGGTCATCATGGTCCATTGCGTGTTGTAGTTTTTGCGAGCATTAAAGCCCCAGATATTCCCCGGGTTACGTTCCTATAACGCACAACGTTCCTAATGAACCGATTATTAATTATATAATAGAATGATCGCATGTTTTCCGGAGAGTTAAACTCAGCGACCCCCCAATACGTTATTATGTCACTGGATATCATCAAGTAATTGTTTGATCGTTTCACCGTTTAGTCAGTTCAGGTTCGGATGGTGGGATTTTCATTAGGCCCCATTTGATTCTTGGAACGCATCAGCGAGTTCTTACACAACGGTTTTTAATTTCCTGTATGGATAATCCATTAAGGTGATTACTAGGTGACTGATCACAGCTGAGTAATCCAAAGTATGATTAAGTCCAATTAACCAAAACCAGCTCATTCCATATTTTTATGAAATCCACTTTTTTGCATATTTTAAAAGTGTAGAGGGTCCTTCATAACCTGACGAAGGGATATATCCCTTCGTCAGGTTATGAAGGACCCTCTATATATAGCTCAAATCCAGCTAATCCCAAGCTTTTGCCATTTAAATAACGAGCCTTCTTTTTCCTTTCCCTCCTTGCTTTCTGCATTTTATTTACAATGTTATTTTTCTTTGATAAATTAAAAAAAAAAAAAAAAACATTCTATTCCATTTGGCGTTGCAATTGATAACCTTTTTCACATTGTGCCAAAGAGTTTGTTCCGTAGAATTTTTTAAGACCATCCGCAGCTTTGTACGACCAGCCGTTCGTTCACAATGACGGCTCAAAGATTGTGCCTCACAACACGATCGTGACTCAAACTGTTGAAATACAGGTCCATTTTCATACTAACAAGCTCTTTGGAACATCATATGGCTTAAGTGATGTCGAGTTTGTTGTTCTGAGGTGCGTTTCCTGCTACGGAAATGAAGGTAATTTCGAATGTTTGTTGGTAGGTACTTCTTTTATAGAAAAATTATTACCGACATAGTATTAAAAACCCCAGAATTATATCGTATTAATTAATCATAATTAATAATAGTTATTATTAATAATAAATACGAATGATTAATACCTAACAATAAATTATAATAATTTTCACTAGGTACTTGATAAAATTATTAATAATTAGTGATAATTGATAATAATAATTAATCCAACATTTAGGATCTAGACATTTACACCTAGTGATCTAGACAGAAGGGTGATCTGTACAAAGAAGATAATGAACCGTTGTGTCAAGAATTTGCAGAGTTTTTTTTTATTCGATTTTCTGAATCTACGTATCTTGAAACGTAAACCAACAAATTTTGAGGGGGGGTTAAAATTTTTTTTTCTTTGGGCGATTCCAATGGTTCATTATCGAAGATAATAAACCAAAATGAAGTACGAGGTACGCGGTGTGGGTGTGGGAGGGGGCGCAGAGACATAAAAGGTCTCGTCGTATGACGCACTATTTGGCCATAGGCTCTGACGTACTTGTTGGCCACTTGCCAGCCGTCTTACGTCATTCGCTCGTGCGTCATAGGCTCTGACGCTCTAGTTAGCCTCCTGCCAGCAGTCTTACGTCATACGCTCGTGCGTCATAGGCTCTGACGCTCTAGTTAGCCTCCTGCCAGCAGTCTTACGTCATACGCTCGTGCGTCATAGGCTCTGACGCACTTGTTGGCCTCCTGCCAGCCGTCTTACGTCATACGCTCGTGCGTCATAGGCTCTGACGTACTTTTGGCCTGCTGTCAGCCGTCTTACGTCATATGTTCGTGCGTCATAGGCTCTGACGTACTTGTTGGCCTCCTGCCAGCCGTCTTACGTCATACGCTCGTGCGTCATAGGCTCTGACGTACTTGTTGGCCTCCTGCCAGCCGCCTTAGATCATACGCTCGTGCGTCATTGGCTCTGACGTACTGCTCCAACTGTGAGCCCTCAGTGTGAACGAACGGCTGGTCGTACAGAGCTGTGGATGGTCTTGAAAAATTCTGAAAAAATAAACTTTCTCTAAATGTGAACTAAAAATTCTACCTGCCTACCGTTCAATATGAATTTTGAAACCAAATTCTGTAATTTTAGCACAACGCAACTGGGCAATCCCCCCCCCCCCCTCCCAAGCATTGGGGTTTCTAGATATTACGATTATAATCAATAGGCTCAAATTGAAGCTGTAGACGAGGATATTTGAAGAATTAATGTTTTTTGAAACTTGCCCAGAGGGTAGGGAGGGTACTCTACGACCCATTCTCACACCTACCTAATATACATACATAATTCGCGTACTTTAAATCATAACAATTAATCTACCATTTATTGATATAGACAGAAGGGTAATTAGGTAAATTACCGCACAAATTTTGCACAAAGAAGATAATAAACCGTTGTGTCAAGAATTTGCGGAGTTTTCATTTAATAGGACTGGGTTTCACTCAGCTGTAGGTGGTTAGGAAAGTAAAGCGCATCTTCACCGTCTGAACTAAAAGGACTTGATGGTTCGTAACAATCTAATGGAAGAGGTTCGTGATTCAATTTAACAATTCATTTAACAACAAGGTGAGCTGTTCCACCAATACGTTATGGGCTGTAACACGTGGAATGGGCGGTCTTATGTTGGAATATCGTGTTTCGCTTGTTAGGCAGCGTTTCATGAAGAATCATTCGTCTAATTGGACAGCTTATTGGTTCGAAGATCAAGTTCTCTGCAATTATTTAAATAACATCTCGGTAGATAGCGGGTCTCTTACGGGGCTCATTTAGTGTAGTTAATGAAAATAATAGAATAACCATTGAGTGATAGTCCACTGTTTTGCCAGTTCACTGATCACAATCACTCAATCTCTTATTTGTTTTAGGGATGGCAATCGTTAATCAATTTTCCTCAAAAATCGAGTATTAGGACTGATTGTTGAATATTTTCTAATCGATGTTTTGGAACCGATTTTTATCGATTGTCGATCTTGTGTTAACTTTTTTTTTAAAGGCAACTTACATCGATACAGCTTACAGATACATCCGTATCGAACTGTACCTACGTATTGAACTGATACCACCGGTGAGCATGACGACAAAAAAAAGCGGATGTTTACTTTTTTAACCCTTTGCATGACACGTAGGCTTTTTTTACCCATGAGGGAAATTGAAGGGGTTGCGTTGGCAACATTAACATACAAAATGTTTTTTCTATTGTAAATTGAAGTAAACATGAATATGTGTAGTATTAAGATTGTGTGGACACTTTGAAGGACTTTGAGTGAAGTGAACTCAGAGCGCGAAATTATGAAGTCTGATTTCTTTTCTTCTTTTTTCTTTGTATTTGTGTAATTACGTTCCTGCCAGAGTGGTAGAGAGTGGTACTTTCTGTGCAGGTCAATAAATAAACAGTCAAACAGTTTTCTTAGTTAGGTGAAAGACTGAAGTAGGTACTTAGCACCGATAAGTTATGCTAGTATCCATGACAGTAGTTATAGTATCCACGGTTGTAATCATTGGTATGTGAACCTGTATATCAGTAACCTTCAAAAGTATCCATGTTTGTAATCTGATGTTATCCATGTTTGTAAGCGTCTTCAGTAAATATTCTTGATTTCCGTATTTGAAAATTAGTGTAAACAGTGAACATGGCAGTTTTTAAACTCTAAATAAGACGGAGCGTCGTTGTTCGGGAGACAAAGATGTGGAAAGTTAACAACCGAAAGTAAGTGAACCTATTATCGCTCGGTGTTTCCTATCACCAGATCTCAAAGAAGATTTCAACAACTCTAGTCTTCTCGAATTTACTTGACATTTAAATAAGATTATCGTGCTTTCTAGTTTCCAACGAACCCCTCGTCGAACTTGTTGAAGATCGTTTAATCGTGCGACGAACGTGGCCAGCGAATGACTATGTCGAGGATTTTTCAATTCGCCGTTGTAGAAGAAAAATCCTGGAAAAGGACTGGAGAGAGAGAGTTGAAGCGTTTATTTGAACATCCACCTTATACTGCTAATCATTGATTGTCACAGAAAGTTTGACATTTAATTACCATCAATTTTGACATAATTACCATCAATTTTCTACTACAAATTAATTACCTAACCTAACTACGTCGGTTACCTATCAAACTTAAACACAAATAAAATGACAACATTAAAACTACTATTTAATTACTTAATACTTGCCCCTCTCGAGGGTAGTCCTGATACTCATAAAACTCATACATAATACTATTATGTATATATTATATACATAGAGTATATTATACTCTATAGGTAGGTATATATATTTATTTTTCTAAATATAAACTTTATTTGTATAATGTACATTTTGCTCATATGCGATATGAATAGACAAAGTCTAATTCACTCGGAACGTGGCGAGAGGTAAGTGTCCATCAACACGCCTCTCAAAAATCAATAACGTTCCTAACAATTTTATAAAAGACTGGTTTTATGTAAAATGTCTCCGTTTACTGGTTATATAACAAATGTCTCCTGTTTTTCCCGAGTAGCACCTCAGTATAATAGATATTTAGAACACGACGGTGCAGTCAGAATTGCGATATCTCATTTCTAACTGCCAGTTAAAAAAGGTTGACCGAGAACAATAGCCTCCTTTTCTTCGAAAATTCGCTAAAAGTAGAACTCTTGTTTGAAGTTGGGATTCCATTCCATATCAATCACTAAGATATTTTTATTCTTGTTTGCAGGAACCCTCCGGCCGGTGGACTCGTCGACATCCTCCGCCACATGGTGGAACCAGGAACTGACGCCAGGTCAGTCGTTCCCATCAGAGGATCCGTCTCCGGATTTCTTCTCCTCGAGCCACGGTCTCGTTCAGAGTCACCCGGGTGACTTCAGCGCAGCCTTCGGGAACCCTCAACTCGTCGATCCGAGTCAAAGGAAGTACACGCCAGCGTCGTCCCTCAACTTCGACCGAAGGGGTCTCGAAGAGCTGAGAAGGAACCCGTTGCTTTCGTCGCCTGAAGAGTGTGCGAGAGCTTGTCGCGAAGGCGAAGCTCCTAAAGTTTGCTACTACCACTTCACTGTCGAATTGTACACCGTGCTCGGAGCGTAAGTCATCTTGTTTGATCATTTTCAATAATAGTGTAGATAGATGGTTGAGAGTCAGTATCTTCAAGGCCTACTAACAGAAAATTCAAGTATCTACATAATTGAGAATTAACATGAAATTGCCGGTAACGGACTCAGAAATTAGACCTTTAAAACTAGCTTCGTGAAATTCGTAGCTGAATATTTCAAAGTTGAAATGGGGTTTTTTCGATTATCCCGAAGCATCAAACTTGGAGATATTCATATGATGACACTATTGCACCCAATGAGCGATATCGAGGGTGAAGTGGCAACAAGGCCTACCTGAGATAGGGATGGTCAACCTGGCCTACCTGAGATAGGGCTGGTCAACATGGCCTACCTCAAACAGTAGGTACAGAATAACTTGGCCTAACTGACATTTTTGGGCATATTGACTTTTTATTCAGCGGGATTCAAATTAAAATTATTCATCGTCCCCCTAAGTTGTCTGTATAGCATATTGGCACCCAAAAGTGTCTATAGTTGCCAACATTCACGTATATATTCCCAAATATTCGAAATAAACAGTTTTTTGTGTCTCCTGTAATTAAAGAAAAAAAGAATAACACACACAGTACAGCACTATTTGAGGTAGGCCATGTTGTACAGCCCCATTTAATTTTCTGGTAGGTAGGTACTCGTTTTTTTGTAGGTCCATGAAATCGATAAGGAATCGCACAGTTGACCATACCATTAGAAAGCTGATTAATTTTGCAAGCTTTCCTGAGATTTGACAGCTTCCAGCACTTTTTTTGGAAATGCAGTTAACGTACAAGTATTTTCAGAAAAATTTTAATTTTTTTTTTGTTTGGAGGGTTTTTTCAACCAAAGGAGAAAAAGGTTTTTCAACCAAAGGAGAAAATGAACAATACAAAAAATTATAATTTTTTTTTTTAAATTGTCAATGCTTGAACTGCAATTGCGGTCCTTGGGAGTTTTTGATTAGGGGTATGTAGAAAATAACGCTGAATTCGAAAATGTGGTCAACAGTAGAAAAAAGTTGTTTCAAAGTGAAGAAACGAGGGTTTTTATAGCAAAAAACGTGGTTTTTCTGAAGAAAGAAAAACTTTCAAAAAATCTTGGGAACGGATTGAGATAGAAAGGTGCTGTTGGCGGCATTCTACTCCATTTTCAGTCGTTTTACCCAATTTTTCTTTTACACCAAGTGGCGAATGCCCTATATAACAATAAAGATAAATAAAAATGCTGATTCAATGACGGTAGTTTCGTATATTTGTTGGTAGTTAATTGTTGATATAAATTATTACCGATTTAGGTGGGTACAAGAAGTAAACCAGGCTTAGACCATCACTGAGCTACTTGCCGAGTATCCTCCCATACAGAGAGGACCTTCTGGTCACTTACTCAAAATAACAACATTTCACTTCATTACTCTTATTATTTCGTACTGTTATGTGACTATCAAGGATTTCGTACCCGGAAAGCTGATCAATACAGCAAATTATAAATTGCTGTGGAAGAATTTGCAGCGTTTTTAAAAATGAATGGTGGGCATTTACCAAAACCTCCTTCATAGTTGAATCGTTTATTTCAGAAACCACCTAAGCAACAAAATACAATGTATTATGTCATGAGGTATCAAAAAATGTGTTTTTGGTGGTTCTGTACAATTTAAAGGTAAATTAAAGGTAAATCTTTTAGTGCAGGAATAATCTATGTTCCATATCAGCAATACTTTGACAGCCTTGAAAATAATCCGTTCATTTCAGACAGAACATAAGCGCCGTCGCAAAGAAAGTTGAAAAAAGCGCACTAATTGGTTTCTGAAATAAACGATTCAGTTACTTCCAAGACTTAGTTATTACGATGCACAGTGAAAATATACCTCAAATAGCTCTATCTGAGTCGCCCTCGTGTTGAATTCCATTCTGGCCGCACTTCATTCACCTTATAAGGGTCTTAGTAGGGATAATTAATGTCAACTCGCAACTTTTCATAAGTGCTACTTCCTAAAGCTTGAAGCTCTCGTTTTGAATGAATTTTAATAAATTAATTATGTCGGTCAGGTTCTGACCTCAAAGGCGAACTTTTGGGGTTATGCTAATTATGGTGAAGTCAAAACAGATGGAGTATGTTTGGAAATTAAAGTGGCAACTCAAGAACAAACAATTTGTTATTAGATTCAGCTTGTGAATCAGATTCCGTAATGAATTCAAAATCGCAGGACCGTTCTATAGCCGCGAGGCGAAATAATTCATGGACTCAGGGCCCACATGAAGGTGCACAGGAAATATGTGTTTTGGATTTTTAAACGAGAAAAACTCCGCCGTGAAAAAAATGGATCGTTATTAATCACGAGGGGTGGTGTCTACGAAACCCGGGGCCAATTTATGGCTCGCTCTCCAGCTGGTATAATATTGCGAAAATGACCTCAATGCTCACTACGGCTCTTATGGATTGTCACAACACGCAGGAATTTATGTAATCGAGCTGAGTGTGGGTCTTGGGTCCCAAATTATTGAAGGTATTGAATACAGGCCTTTTCGTACGTGAGAATGGAAGGCAAAGCTTCTGTCCTTCGTCTTAATAGTCCCCCCAGGGTACAGGCTACTCTCGTGTAGATTAGGTTTGGAATTAATTGAGGAGGCGTGGTCGTGAGTGATGAGGTGTCTACGATCAAAATTTGAGAACACCAAATCAAATCAAGTGTCAAAGTGATAAAAACCCCGAATAACTTGCTGAATTGTAGAGTATTAGTGTTGGCTGAATAGCTGAAGGCATAACAAAAATATGGGCGAGCCATGTATTTAGCTATATCCTCCCAATAAACTCCCCCAACCGTATATTAAATATAATAAATAGTAAATTTTACTACTTCAATTTCTGAAATTCTATTGATCGAAAATTTAAACTAGACTTACTCGTGTTGATATCGTGAAATATTACTCAAGTTTCAATTGAATCAGACATCCACTTACAGATTGTCACTATAGAACTCTCGAAGTATTCGTCAGGTTTCTTCAAACTAAGAGGAATTTTGCTGTAACCAGCTCGTTTCATTGCAGTAGAAATCCTCAATACGTTATATGTACTCGTAGTTGGTGCCTTTTAAAGCAATAATGAGAAATCTTGGTGAATAAAAAACGGAGGTATAGGATGAGAGAGTCTATTTCCACGAAAAACAATGAGTACAATTGTTAAATCGATTTCGACGATTAGGTCATCATCAGTAACAAACATGAAGTTCATGTTTGTTACTGATGATGACCTAATCGTCGAAATCGATTTAACAATTATTGTACTCATTGTTTTTCGTGGAAATAGACTCTATCATCCTATACCTCCGTTTTTTATTGAAATGGGTATCCACAACCTCGCCGCGAGTGATCTAATTGGTATCTTGGTGAATCTTGTCTCTTTCCACCGTTTGTTGATTGATAACGCAACATCTGAGCATAAATATTCATGAGGTTCAAATATTCACAACACTTTCAAGATATACCTAAGAGCCAAGAGATTTGGAAGTCTCTGTGTAGCTAATATTTCAGCAATCCTTCTTCATACCCCCAATACGTTCCTATTTTGGCCTCAGATCCTTAACTTTGTGTCAGAAGGCAAGGCAACAAGCTGTGTCCATAGGCACAGTTTGCGAAAGAATGAGATAGAATCTGACAGCGTCTACCCACATTTCAATCTACAAACCGCCTCCCTAAGTCACTTCTGCCACATTTTCTGACAGCTATTCGGCAAGAATTATGGCCGTAGACGTTCCAAAGGACCAGTTTTTCTCTTTATTTTTTGTATCTCAAAACTTTCTCGAGCATTTCACACCTGATTCGAGAACGAAAATTAGGAAACAGCGAACAAGCTTCGTTTGTAATTTTTTTCGAACTGCATGATAACTTTTCGTGTGTCAACAAAACTAATTCATTGGTATCATGGAGAGACGGAGTGATTTCGGCCCACGTAATAAGCGAACCGAAAGGAGACCCCCAATTTTGCTCTGCGGCACCCATCATTTAGTTATATAACGTGCTTGATGGTAGGTTTGAATGTCCATCGTGAACCCTTTTTGGTTTTCAACAGTCTATTGGCCAAGGCTTATCTATTCGACTTCTATTAGTCCTTATTGAGAAGTACGTAGTTTCGTATGTCACGGTGAAAGACCTGTACTGGTCGCTTCGGGGTCCGGCAATGTCTAATCGTATTTCTACCCGTTGCAGCATCGTGTGTTGGATTGTGTAGGTGGCGGTGAACTAACATTGTGCCTTAAGGTTTCTAACTGTCACCATCACTCGAACCGGACAACGGTTTATTTCATTGTCGTCTATTTAACCCTTTTGTATGCAACATCCTTTCGAAGTCCCTTGGAACTATGCAGACTAATTGGAGTATTGAGGGAAAATATTGTTTGTTTGTTTGAGAATTGACGACAGACGGTCTTCTCTGAGCTCAGTGATGGTCTCGTCACTAGAGATTTGTTGGTTGAGAAACCATCAGGAACAGGCGTGCTTGCATTTTTGGTTTTTAATCATAGAATGCCGACAGAGAAGCTTATACAGTTTTTGGTGGTGGGTTAAACATTAACTGACAATGAAAAAAAAAAAAGAGTAAAGCGAGTAAAGGGTTAAAAACCAGATAAGTCAATTGCTGGCTAACCAGTGATAAGGTGTAGCGCTGATTTATGTTGCCCTCTCGCATCCACATGTTGAAATAAACCGAGAAGAGGGTTAGAAACCAGATGACGTCAATTGCTAGGTAACCTGTAATGAGGTATAGAATCTTGTGACGTCAAACGGTTTCTGTTGCCCTCTCGGACGTCAGTTGCTGGGTAACCTGTAATAAGGTATCAAATCTTGTGACGTCAAACGGTTTCTGTTGCCCTCTCGGACGTCAGTTGCTGGGTAACCTGTAATAAGGTATCAAATCTTGTGACGTCAAACGGTTTCTGTTGCAACCTCGCATCCACATGTTGAAATAAAGCGAGAAGGGGGTTAGAAACCAGATTACGTCAATTGCTGGGTTACCTGTAATAAGGTATCAAATCTTGTGACGTCAAACAGTTTCTGTTGCAACCTCGCATCCACATGTTGAAATAAAGCGAGAAGGGGGTTAGAAACCAGGAAACCAGGGGGTTACCAGATGACGTCAATTGCTGGCTTGAGTTGTGGAAAGGGGCAATCTATGGGGTTTTCTTCGTCCTTATACTACAACACTAGAAGAAGAAGAAGAAGACTGTATTGGAGAGTATTGCACTAGGCTGCGTGAGCTATAATTAAACTACAGGGATTTCCTAGCAGAATAGTACTGAAGCTTAAGGATAAGAGCTCACGGTCATCTGATTTCTATCCTTATTGGGGACAAATCCCACGTGTGAGTGCAAATCCCAACGTACAGATCCTTTCTGTAAAGCGGAAAGTACAATTCAAAACGATAAAAATTAATGAACGTCAGTTCCTTATTACTTCTCTATAATCGAAGGGTTTTTTTTTAATTATTTTTCAGTATAAACACGAACCAACGCGGATATTTAACCTAAATGTTCACTGTGAGAAACAGCTGATTCAAATCGGCCGCTGTTTTACAAGAAATCGTGTTCACTGATTTGAGATAGTCATTGTGCCCACGGAATGAAAGGGCGAATCGATTATGTGTTGTTGAATGACTGCATATTGCTCAAGTTAATGGGCGGTAAATGGTGGTCTAGACGAGGTTGTCTGATCTATTCAGACGAAAATAATCAACTGTTGTGAACGAATTTCAGGATTTTCAAACCTCAAAATGTTACCCGTGACGTTTGAAATTTCTGGTCATATCCGGAACGGGCGTTCTACTCCATATCTGCTCTAAGCACCCCACATTCGTCGTCTTAAGGGATTATTTGGTGTTGCGTCCAGTCATCAGAAACCAACTGATGCAACGTCAACGACAAACAAAAATGTAATCAACTAAATCGTGTCGGTCGTACCGAGAAGCCAAGAATAATTGGACCAAGGCCGTTGCCATTTCACTTTTTTTTTCCGCATGCAAAAAAAGTTGAGGACACTTGTGCAAGAAAGTGTCGGTTAGGGACAAGTTCGTTTCGCGAATGCGCGTATGTCCGTTTTGACAAAACAGGCTTTTCGTAAGCCTGACTTTTTCTTATATAACTCATTTTTGCTCTGGAAATGTAACTTTTTGTGGTGAATTCAGCACGCAGAAAAAACCGGAACGAGTTAAGGACTGTTCGTCGCGGGTACGGTGAAGAACGGATACGACGAAATACAGTTGAAAACGGGATATATTTATGATTATATTTATACATTTACCTGTCCATCTACTTTAGGTAGGCCGGACAAGGACAATCTAGCCTTAGGGTGTGTTATGATCATCCAGTTATACTTTGTTGTACTTATCTTAACAACACAACGCTTCATAATTTCAGATTTTCATAATATTATTGAACATATTATGTTCAATATTATTGTTCATTACTACTTAGGTTTTCGTACAATAAAATTTAATTGTATTAAAGTCACCATAAGAAATTTAGCTTTATTGCACGAGTAGTAATGAACAATATGAAAATCTGAAATTATGAAGCATCGTGTTGTTAAGATACAACAAAGTATAACAGGATGATCATAACAGGGTGCCATGTTGGTTGTGGTGTTGAAGGGAGGGGGACAACAAGAGAAACACTTATGCCAAGTGGGTGGTCGGTTCAGGGTGCATAAAATTTGCTCAACAAGAATTGTAGTATACTTTGATTGATTAATTGAAGTACAGGAATGCTCCCTACCAGCACCTTTCAAAATCTCTCGAAATTTCATAAAACAGTACATAGGAGCTTGCGAGGCCCCTATTTCTTTGCGCATGATTAAACGCTACTATCATTCAAGTTCTCGAACTTGACCTGATTGATTCCAGAAAAAATCGTAATCAACTGATTCAGTGACCAGCGTCAAATATTTCTTGAAATGACTGCGCCAACTAAATTTGCAGTCAGATTTTGTAAACTCTCACCATTCTCCTTGTCCGACCTCATTCAATAGGGCAGTGGTGTTTTCAAAGTTTCAGTTTCAACAGATTCGTTTTTTGTTGTTTGAAGCGCAAAAATCAGGAGGAAAGTTCGATTTTGAAGGGCGAATTTTCGTATGTTCTTGATTGAATACAAAGCTTTCTCACTTAAGTTAGTGAGAAAACAACCAAAAATCTACACAAAACCGTTTCAGACCGTTCTAAAAATGTGTGTGCTATGTCTGGGTTCAGCCATCTTGTATTTAGTTGCATGAGTACCTAACTCATTTTGGCTAATTCACATGGACGTAGTAGTAACTCTCAACATTTCTCGTCGTTTCGATAAGGCAACGGTGATATAAAGGTTTCAGTTTCAACCGAATTCGATACTTGTTACTTGAAGGGTTTTTTATACTGAACACGATGGGGGAAATCGAAACTGCGATATCTTATTCCGTTCTCAAACTGGAGCACTGCGAAGATGAAGAAACGTGGTTGATACTTGAGATGTTCTTCATGTTTAGTCTGCTCTAATCTGATAACGGAAACAGATATCGCAATTCTGACTTCACCATCGTGTTCAGCGTTGAAATCTCTATAAGCTGAGGGGGGTTTGGGGGATTTCTGCGGAGGGGGGGGATTACCTATAAATTCCCAAAATGAGACATTCAAACATGTGATACTTCATTTCAAAGGTTTTTTTTACGCTGAACACGATGGTGAAGTCAGAATTGCGATATCTTATCCCGCTCTCATGGACAATAAGTCCTTTAATGGAGACATTTTACATAAAACTAGTTATTTCTTTGAAAATTCGCTCTTATAGCTGTGCTTCATGACTGTGGATTTTTTTATCGTTTGTTCTTGTTTGAATACAAAGCTTTTTGACTATTGTTCGTGGGGGAGCAACCAAAAATCCACACGAAACCGTTTTAAAAATTTGTGTGCAATGTCTGGGTTCACAGCCACTTGGTATTCAGTTGCATGTGTAACTCATTTTGGCCAAAATAGACAATGTGGGGCACTACCTCTGTAGGTCATGCAGTAGGTTTTCAGTCTCGAGTGTCGTATATATATTGGTAGCAACTGTGAAACATCCACTCCCGTCTCGAATCGACCGAAAACCCGCTAATTATACACCTCCCAATGTTTGATTTCACGAACATTCCATTACGCCCGCCCTCGACGGATGTGAGATCTCATCTTTATGGTCGCCACTCCGTTTAATGAGGTGTTGACAATCCGAGCTCTCTGCATTAACGCTTCGAGCCTTCCGGTTTCACGATCGTTCCCCATACGAGACACGAGGCGACGATCCGGTGTGCTCGAAGGAAAGACAAGGACAAGAAAAAACAACAAACCTCAGGACGTTATTGTGTCACTAGAGTCCCGGCAAAACCGACCAAACTATACCGTCTACATGTCAGCTGAGGTGAAATCAGAATCCTATTCTAGCATAACGCCGGTCATGCGACCTATTGCCCGGGTTTTTTTTTTCTACCAGACTCTTCGGCGCGTGACGGTCGTGATTGCCTTCGTAGGCCGTTACCGTACCCAGTTGAAGGCGAACTTCTATCATATTTCACTCACAAATCATTGAGCCGCTTTAGCAATCAGTTCACCCAGCTTCCCTCTAAACAGCTCACTCTATTAATTTGAAGGTGACCCGCAGAAATCGTTTTTGGGGTCGTTGGTTTCTTGAAGACTGTATTTATTATCTGATCGCAATTCGTTCACACGTTGATTAAAAACCAAATTGACCAACTTTTATTTGGGTGTTTACCACAAACCGGTCGAGCGCTAGAAGCTGACGCTCAACTATCAATCAATCAATTGCGACGAGTAGTTTCAGATTTCGTTAGATTTGAACGCGGAGGGGTGACCGACTATTTGTGAAGGAAAAACCAGTAGAATTGTTTCAATTCCACCAATCAGCCAAATTCCCGATGGTTTTAAGCGCCTTTTGTGACTATCCGATCTTGACACTTGTTCTGATGGAGTATTTTTGACCCGAATTATCCAAAATGCCGTATAACTTCGATGAGACTCCTCCCATGTTTGATCACTTTCAGTTCAATCAAAGGAGATTAATAATAATAACACAGAAAATGTTTCGAAGAAATAACTGACTTTATGTAAAATGTCTCCACTTTACTGGTTTTATAACAAATTTTGTCCCGTTTTTTCGCCCGGTGTTACTTGGCGCCTCAGTTTATAGATTGTAACACCTCAGTTTATAGATGGATTGTAACACCTCATTATTTCCCTTCAACTGAACTTGGTTGACAATACACGAAGTAGGTACTTAATAATATGACCTCCTCAGAGGACCTTTCGACCGATTGGCATTGATTGGTGCATAGTGAAAACTGAGTGGGGTATTGGTAGAAGTGGCAGATATTCTTTGAACACCTGAATCAATTTTTGACTGACGCCATCTGTGCTGATAACTGTCTATGTTGATGTTGTCAACTATACCTAATATTGTTACTCTTTTCCGTGGTGATTTCTACTAGGATCCACTCTGGATTACGTTTCCCTCAAAGGTGTTTTCCTTATTAATTTCTGTACCTGTAATTAATTATTGGCCTTTTCATTGTTTTAGAGCTTGCCAAGTTTGTACGCCCAACGCAACTAACACCGTGTGGAGCCACTGCCAATGTGTTCTCGCCGACGGTGTCGAAAGAGGGATGATCGCTGTCAACAGAATGCTTCCTGGTCCCAGTATACAGGTAAACATCCACCTCTGTCAATGTATACATTTTATAAAAATCTCCTCCAGCTGCGATGCCCTGTTGATGCCCATGAAGCTTTTGGCACATCTCGGTGGTTATAGCGGCAAATTCGCTCCTTGAGTTCATCCAAGGTGTGTGGTCGGTGGTTGAACAACTTTCCTTGACGTAGCCGCTCAGGAGAAAAAAATCATCAATGGCGAGGAGTGCTGAGCACATCTGCCGCAATTTCGTCATAGAAACCTGAGTAGTACAGGCCGTAGTAATCCAGGTTCTCCCAGATCGGTCACCTCACTCAGTCCTTTCAACTCCGGCTCAAAAAAAAAAAAAAAAAAAAAAAAAAAATCCAACAAGGTAACATAACGTTGAGAGGTGACAGTCACAGTTTGTCCATTCTCCCCAAATTTGGAAATGGCGCAACCCTCGGTCACTTTTCAGAGGTCTCTTGTAAAGTTGCCCTATGATCGGTCTGGGAACGTTTTTTAATTAAAGTGGGTAATATCTGTTCATATGACTAGTTATATAGGTAGGTACACATTACAAATCTCCTTAGTTATTTATAACAAATTCAGTCTCATCAGAGTACATAAGTTTAAGAATTAATGTTGATCACTTAAACAGGAAAACACTCTGTTTCCTTTGATTACAATTTTGGGATCAGACAGCACTCCCAAACTCTGTGTGTAGTCTATATCTACTTCATCATATTCATCCATCGTGAAAAGGGAATTCCGTTCTCCCACGACCTTCATTTTGGTAACACTCATGATGTTTTTACACAAAAAAAGTTAATCTTAACCTAACGAATTGCTGGACAGATATGAGGGGCCACCCAAAAATAAATGTCCCTAAACTACTGTTTTAGGGGTCTTTTGCAGTTAGCACTCGCATGTTTAATTGAACTATTTTAAATACAATAGTGGTAAAACTCATGATCAGTAATTTTTGTAACATACCTACCATGTTTTTCGATAAAAAATGATGAAATGGCCTGCCAGCTTTTTCCTGGGCGAAGGCTGCACGTGGTCTGATTGCTGGTAGCACAAACAAACATAACCTGACTCTTTCCCGCCATTTTCAATGAACAGTATTGCCCAGAACTGATGGAAACACTAGTGATTATTTGTTGTCACCAAACAGTGGGACTCCCCTGTGTTTCTGCTTTACATTAAAAGTATTAGAGGTAACTGAAAAATAACCTTCATAATTCGAAAGAGCATCATATAACAGTGAAATCCCTCGTGGCTCAAATTTTTTCATCTGTGAAGGCTTCATTTCAGATGGTGGTGAACTTCACACCCACCTCCTTGGGGCAGTAACACTCGTGACGTTTTCAAACTTTACATTGAGATATTTTTTCTTAAGGATGTGCTATGTACTTTTTAACGATACCACTGCATTCCTCTCCAAAAAACCTACAAATTGATACATAAAACCTTTTTTTTAAGCTGAAAAGCCGTGTGAAAAAACGATGTTAAAGACTGCGGACATCAAATGGTCAAATAATATGAGAATGACCCACCTCATTTCTGTAAGTTGTACCGTTTTTTAAAAATAATCCTCCAAAACTGTACTTTGTGTTTCACCGCACCCTGTAGTTGGGAGAAGACTATATCGGATGTAATAAGGGATTCCCTGATCTGTAGGCCGCTTCTAAGAGAATACAAAACGGGCTTTTGAAATGGAAACTCCGAGCTCCTTTATTGGAAAAGAAAATTATTTGCCGGAGAGGATTGTGAGGTTAAGTGAAAGCGAGTTGAATTGGTTTAGCGCTAAAGGGCTGCTAATGACGTTTGCACTTGGCTCACGTAAGGTTCATTAAAAAAAATCCTTATGGTAACCGTATTACTAACTCATCACAACTCATTTGCCTTCGGGGGGTAGAGCCATATAATCCTCGTTAAGGAGAAAACGAGTTGATTTGATACGTGTGGTTCCTCGCAAACATCTGTCTCCCCGAGCCTGGGAACGGAATGATTTCGCTCATCCGACGAATTACTGCGAAAATATCGTTCCAATGGTTCATTATTTTTGACGAAACCAGAGTCCAAAATCGAATTCCCAATCTCATCTACTATGTTGCCTTCGAGGTACTACTCGTATTAAGTGTGGAAATAGGGGTAGTTATTGACATACCAGAAATTTCGATGTCAAACAACCTCAATGACGATATTTTCGTCCTGATATTTCTTTCTACCCCAATTGTAGTTAAGGAAAATGGAAACAACCAGCTGTCATCTGATGATAACCTCTCAACACGACAGTAGGTAATTTTACAGGAGAGCAAAACTACTGAATCAGTTCGTTGCCCGTTACGAAGTTTTATGTTTAAAGTAGCGTGAACTACGAGGTTGTCAAAGCGATCTAGCCAGACGAATTGTTAAAAAATGAACCCAGAAAATAGGTATTGATCGTTTTGGTTCTCGTTGATGAATTCAGACCTCATGAAACACCGGCAGCTCTTCAATTTCGAAGTTCATCGCTTTGTTATCTCTTAAAAACATCTCCTAAGCCAACATTCGTATAATACAACTGGTTGAGCAAATTTCAGTAAACAAATGACGTCATTGAGGTCTGAGCGCAGTGGGCTACCGCGCATCCCATTCTTTCGTTAAGGTTCATGTTGTGGTCTTGTGGTTATAATATAAAGTGGCCTTTCACTATTCACGTACCTACCTACATTTTGCTAATAATTCAATTATTGAACGTTGCTGTGTTCTGCCTATTCTGCAAATTTGAAGGTAAGGAATTGATGTGCTTTTTGTTTGTTTGAGTAAAGACAATTAGTCAATCCATAACTTGATTGATACTTGTCCCATTCGAATCGGGTCTAAATTGATCGAGTTGTAGGCCAAAAGCGGTCAAAATCGTCCGATAAAAACAGAAACGCGCAAAAAGTCATTGCATACGTATTTTGTGCCGAGAAATCGATTGAAACCAATCCCATTCGAATAGGGTCAAAATTGAGCGAGTTATGGGTAAAAAAGAAGGGAATTGAACGAAATAAGACGTTGTCATACTATTGGCGTCTGACCCACCATTTTCTCTGGAAATCATCAACTTGAATAGACTGATACTAATCGCATTCGAATCGGGTCGAAGCTGAGAAAGTTACTTATGGGTCAAAATGGTCAGAATTAACTGGAAAAAAATACCAGAAACGCAAACCTTTTACACAAACCTTGCTCGTATGCTGGATAACTGTGATAACGCTCATCTTGTCAGTCTCCAAGGTACGAGATAACAGGTGCAACGAGCTACTTCATAAAAAAAAGAGGTTCATTTAGGCCCCCAGAGGGCAGAAAATTCATTTCCCGCTGAAATTTGAACCGTGAGTCATTAAAATACTAGGTTTTCATTGGATGCCACCGACATTGTGCAAGTTTGATTTTTACTTGTGATTTATTGAAAGCGTGAATTTAGTTGAACTCGTAAAGTATCCATGATTGAACGATTTGACTAACAATGAAAAATACGATGGAAAATACTCGCACGGTCTTCCACCGTTACAATGCCTTCAGAGGGGCTTTTCTCCGAGGCCGGCTTATACAAAATGAAGTATAATTGGCTTCATTAGCTGGAGTAGGTAACTTTCAACCTCTATGTATTTGTTTCAAACAGCTCCTTCAATCGTTGCTGTTGATACAATCGTTCTCAATAAATTCATTCATTCCTTGATACACGTTCTTGAATATGAACAAGAATTATTCAAGTATTATTATCAGGGGTTTTGAATTGAAATAGTGGTGACATTTGCGCACGAATGATTATGACGTATCAGCTTAAATTGGGGTTTTTTGACAAAATTTCTATGCCGATTTCTAGGTTCAACTCTTAAGAACGCCGTGTGATTTATAACTCACGGACCGTCGCCAGACGAAAATCGTCACGCCCTGAGCAATGGAACGCTGGAGTTGTCTGGCGTCCTCTGTTAGCGTGACGACTCTTCTTATTCACAGTAGCTCCTAAACATCCCTCGAAATATCTTAATGAACTTGAATGGAGAAAGAAAAGAAAGAGAAACGTCAACCAAGTAGGTGGGCAGTAGATTCCTCGCGTCATAACATGGGCGTATATCGTGGGGTAATTGGTAAAAGTGAACAAGTAACATTTTAAACATGTTACAGGAGAGCCTCCCAAAGTTAATCCGTCTTTCTGAATCGAGAAATGGACATTCAGAATCAGTATCTTCCTTCGTATTCCCTATTGTATGATTGAATGAAGCATTTACTGCCTTACTAAATTTTAAAATCCCGTTTTCCCTGGCGATCCCTGGCCGGTGGTACGACCTTAACGCTTACACTCTGAATACGTCAAAATTGTAGAAAAGTCAACTTTAAAAATTTAGAAAAAACGTCATCAGTGAAAGAAACATTCAGTCTTCGAATTGCACTGAAGCACACCAATCTCCTACAAACTACATTCTACCAAGACCAGACGTCACATACTACAAGAAGGCAAAAACAATACAGTTCATCTAGGCAGGCAACGAGCACACCATTATCTGTTATGGAATCTGCTTTTATTGTTGGTGCCTCAATCTTGTCAGAATCTAGAGGGTAATGAGGGCTGGAGACGAAGCGATTGGGCTTTGGGGACTCGTTCTGTGTAATTTTTTCGAAAACAATTGAATCAGTCGTTTCAGATACTCGACCAGTCCACAAAACCCAAGTTACCAGGAAACGCGAAAAACTGCTGACGTCGCCCATCTGACGTAGATTTGAGATTTTCCAATACACATAGTTTTATGTGGCATGAAAGAAATGTATAAATGGGCAATTTTTAAAAACCTTGCAGCGTGTAGCTCCACCTAAAAGGATGCAGAACCGATCAAAAAACGAAAATTTCGATCGAATTTTTTGGACAAGTCGGGTATCTGAAACGACTGAGTCAATTGTACAGGTAGCTTTGTTTTTGAAAGTTTGAAGTTTTCTAGAAGTTTCTTGTAAATTTGAAAAAAGACAGACAACTATGGACTTGATACCTTGCATGAACGGATGGCAATGCTTCAAGCCCATTGATGCCTGCGTGCAAAACACGTTTAGACGTTAATTTTGGTTTTGGAGGGCATTTTTTGTTGATTGGAGTTTTTTTCTTCTCAACCCGAAATTATTGAGCTCATTTGGATCGTTCCAGAGGTACCTCGGCTCGTTTGGAAACCTGATAGTCACGGGTAGAGATCGAAAGGCACTTTTCATAATAAAAAGCGTCAGGATCGGTAGTGCGAAATCCATTTAAAAGGTTAGAAAATGAGCTACGGAAATGGACGGTTATTTGAGAGGACAAAAAAATAAACTTTTTCGTGCGCTGACACAGCGAATTCACCTTAACATTTGACGAAACTTGAGCTTCGTGGGGGGGGGGGGGGGGTGCCGAACCGAAAAGTGAATCTTGCAACACAATGGTGTCGTGAGTCTCATGGGAAGTCTCTAATCAGCCTGCGATGGAAACAACATGCGTTAGTCTGCCCTCTATCACAGAATGTCATAATTACAAAGCAGACAGTGTCGTGAACCCATTGTTGCTCTTGCACTTTTTTTCATCCACTCTTGCCAGAGATCCGCCCTCCAGTGGCCTCACCTATAAACCGCATTGCAGTAGTTTTGTCATTTTGTGTTAAGTAAGTTAAATAATTATTTAATTGGTCATTCTCCGAATACATACAAATGAAATCATTCTGTGGGAAATTTGCAATAATTCAATTGCATCCATTGGTTGATAGATAACTTCAGCTTGTTCGAGGATTTTAATCCCAGTAACAATTTGTTTATGTTGGACCCTGACTCCATTATACAAGCACTTGGTGACTTGTCACCTGCTTGACAACCCAAAACGTAGTTGTGTTAGATTTTGAAAAAAGAATATAAAATGTTATGACTTTTACTTTTTGCCGAATCAATCAAGTTGTTTCAAGTGGCGACGAGGATGGGATTCGAACCCACTGGACTAAATATAAACTTAAAATGTCAATATATATCTCCCTCGCCTGTCCCACAACTCATGTTACTGACTTTGAAGGCAAAATGTTATCCTTTCCATTTATAACGTAATTTTTTCTGATGCCTGCGCTATTAGTCGTATAGAAACAAAGTTATGATCCATTATCTACCTGTCCTATACCCGCCACCTATCCCCCTCACATTTTTTGAAATTGGCATCAACACTTTGGAATTGTTTATTTCATTATCATTCACGATTGGCAACACTGTAGCAGATTACCGCCGAAACGTGGATAACCTACTTCACAGGACTTCTAGCTCCATGTTCCTTGACTGTGTGTTTTCATGAGTGTAACCTTCTATCTCCTTATGTAACCTTCTTACCTTAGTCCTTCTATCTCCCTCACCGATTGATATTTCCTGAAAAGTGTGTTACAGCTAATTTGTGTGTTAATAACGGAGTTAGATAACCTGTAAATTGTTTTGATAAGAGACACATGCAATGTTTGAATTTAATGTATCTCCAACAGTGAGGAAGACAGAAAAAAGTGCCTAATTAATTTCATCATGATCATAAGGTTTCGTTAAAATCAATTCTATTGTTCAAATTCTGTTGTCTTTCTTGGAGCAATTCATGGACAAAATTTGGTTTTGGAAAACTTCATTTTTTGCACTGAAATTAGAACCATGAAGTTTGTTACAACTAGGAGAATGACCCACCCTTATTTTCACGTTAGTCCCCAGTGGTTTTTCAAAGGATAGAAACAGGGAAATGATCAATAACTGGATCAGTTAGTCATCAATACGCTATGAGGATTCGATCTGTTCTGTTTAGTATAATTATTTGTGTTTGAGTAATAGTTATCATTAATTTTTTTTTTTTTTAAATTGGTGGAGCTGCTGACGTACCACCAACCTACGTTACTTCTCCATTTATGATCTCTTACTCTACCGACCAATTGGACATGAATTCAAAACGGTTTCTTAGAGATTGAGACAAATCAGTGGTACCTACCAAAATGGAATGACGTTAATGTGATTTTTTCAAATATCCACACTGAAGTTATAATACACAGACATTTGAAAGACTTGAAAGCCCTTGGGAAGACGTCAACACATAAACAAAAAATTGCGTTTCCTGAATGATCATAATTTTCAGTACTCATGTATTTGTGTCAAAATCAGTTGGCACAATATACTTGACTCAAATGTTGAAAAATAAATAAATGCGGCCGGTTAAGTACCCGAGGAAAATGAAGAAATGTCGTGCTGCCCTTAAACTTCTTATCTGTAGATTTGTCTCCTTGGGACTTCTGTATCTTAATCGTTCTCAGAGTACATTGTTTTTGTGGTTTTTCTTCAGGTTTGCGATGGTGACAAAGTCGTCATTGATGTCCACAACATGATGCAAGGGCTCGAGCTCACGATCCATTGGCACGGAATCCACCAGCGAAACACTCAGATCTCCGATGGAGTCCCGTTCGTCACTCAGTGCCCCATCGCCGAGGGCAACACCTTCAGATATCAATGGACTGCCAACGCCGGAACTCACTTCTGGCACGCTCACACAGGTAAACAGTCAAAGTGAAGTAGAAACCAAAAATTACTGATGATTTCTGAAGCTCAAAGCTCAAAACGGGTGTGCCAATTCATTTTTTGTACAGCGCTTCCTGTGGCATTTTTCTAGGATTTGAGTAAAGGGAAATGCGCACTCCTAAAAATGATCAATTTTTTGCCATAAGCGACAATCTGCTAGCACTAATATGGCGACAATATGTCAGCACTGGCATGGTGTGCCCAGCTCGGTAGTACCCAAAAGTGCACTAAAACAAAAATGACCAAATATGCAGATTGGCGCGTTTGGCGTGGTGTTAACGATATATCGCCGTGTTAAGCCAAACAGCAGTTATAATCAGTCGAATTTTTACAGTATTTATTTGACTTTTTGGTACTGTTGGATTCGTCTGGCGTTCGAGTTTCATTTTAAAAGACTGAAAACAGTCAACAAGAAGGGGAAAGTGTGTGGTTTTTCACGTTTCCAAGTGCTTCACAACTGTAAAACTATTTTTCTTGAAACTTTTTTCTGAATTTAGTTCACGTACTTAAATATGAAGTTACTCAGAATTATGTTTTCGTTACATAACACTCTGAGTTCTCTATTTAGCCTGAATTGTTCATCGTTCTCATCAACCAACGAGATTCACATTTCGATCCGTGTTGTACAATGAACCCATTCGTTCTCATCGGCATCAGGTGTTGCAATCTAATTGAAGTTGATTGAAAAAGGAAAAATGCATCTGCATTGCTCCGAGCAACGTTCCCTGCAATTACGAGGGTTGATAGGAGTAGTCGGCCGGTCACGCCTAGTCGCCTGGAAAGTTGTTCCTGGGACAAAAACGTATTTTTCCTCCCCGAAAAAAAAGTCCGGCTATTACGAACAATGGGTCAAGTATTCCGAGACTTCCTTATCGCTACCTAGTGGGATTTAAGACCGTTTATGCCCCCCCTTCGTCCCCTCATCTGACGGGTTTTCGTTCGGAGTAAGAATATTTAAGAAAAACAACCCTATACCATGACCCCCTTGGATTTCCATGAATTTTTTTGTTGCAAATTGTCCACCTTGGTAGAGAGCCAGAAACCAGACAGGTCTCTAAAAACATTATTGGCGGAGTTATTAAAATATGAAGATCGCTGAAGTTTAAGTTAGGGATGACTACAGTGATTTAGGGTATTTCTTATAACGAAGCCAAATGTCGTGGGATTTGGTCACAGTTTGGTTTTTTTTCAAACAAAAGTGACCTAGGAACTCGATTCTGCCCCGACCAGGACCGAAAGCCCTAGTTATAACCATGAATTTTGATTTCAGTAGAATTTACCTAAAAAGTCGCAAATCTTGGGGAAACTGTAAAAACCTTTCATCTGATACGTTCAATTGGTTCATTTAATTTTCACTGTACTGAATCCAAAACTGAAACCCGTTCTCTCGCTATAAGGTCTAGTTTTTGAGATGAAGCTCATACTCCTATTTTCTAGCTACGTTTGAATGTTGAAAATGGCACTTCAAAAAATCCCAATTGATTGTTCACTTTCAACCACTTCTTCTGTTTTCAATACAGGTATCAGGTCTAGTTTTTGAGATACCGCTCATATACCTTTTTTCTAGCTATGAGTGAACTTTGAAAAACCTAGAAAAAGTGGTTGAAAGTGAAAAATTATTTGGGATTTTTTGAAGTGCTAATTTTAACACTCAAACGTAGCTAGCAAAATTTCAAAGGTCTAGTTCTTGAGATACAGCTCATAAACCTATTAAATAGGTTTATGAGCTGTATCTCAAAAACTAGACCTGATAACGAAAAATGGGTCTCTGATTTTGATTCAGCACACTGAAAAATCCCAACATCAACCCTTCCGCAACAAACAACACCTTTTTATTGTTGGAAAGTGTAATAAAAGCTGTCTTTAGTGATATAATCAAATCAAAGCATTTTATTGCAGAAAATCATACGAGGACTATTACAATTTTACATGGCCATCAGTAATTCAGTCACTATTCAATTCAACGAGGAAATATTTCAAATCGCTCTCTCGACGGTTTGCAGGTCTGCAGAAATTGGACGGTATCTACGGGAGCATCGTCGTGCGACAGCCGCCTTCCCAGGACCCCAACAGCCATTTGTACGACTACGATCTGACCACTCACGTTATGCTGCTCAGCGATTGGATGCACGAAGACGCCCAAGAGAGGTTCCCAGGAAGATTAGCTGCCAACCAGGGTCAGGACCCCGAAACTCTGCTCATCAACGGAAAAGGACAGTTTGAGGTGAGTTTCCTTTCGATTTTACAGCTGGAGAGGAAACTTATTCACTTAACTGCACTAATTTGAAGCAATTTTTTCACAATGTTTTTACTAGATTATTGGTAAAGGCTTGAGCTGCTTAATTTTAGTAATATTTGACTCATATTGAAACCTTTTCAAGGGAGTTTGGGCAGCTTCTCAGTGTGAAGTACTTAATATGTACCTTGTGCGCTCCTTTTATTCTTGACAACCAATTAATACTATTGAGTGCAACGCACGGACCATCGATTTGTATTCATCTAATCCTGATTCAATCGATCATTGCACTATGCCATGAGCTGTGATGATGGCCCAGTAAAGCTGACAATGGACGGCTCGATAATGGACCCCCAAAACGAGATTGAGGTTGTGCCATTCGCTATGCTCAGTAAGAGTTACGAGGCAATCAACATAACAGTCCAGATCGCCAACCAGCCGTAGCGCTTACCAAGCTCTCGGACGGTGGTTATCCAGCCTGAAGCGGATTAACCAGCGAGGGATCATATCAATCTTCGGAGAGCACCGATTTACTGTTTGTTTTTGATTCTTATCCGTTCGATTAATCGTGATTTTCCGCTTACAGGACCCCAACACTCGGTACAGGACGAACACTCCCCTCGAAATATTCACCATCACCCCTGGACGACGATACAGGTTCAGAATGATCAACTCTTTGGCGACGGTTTGTCCTGCACAATTGACCATACAAGGGCACCCCCTCGTGCTCATTGCTACTGACGGAGAGCCCGTGCACCCTGTCGTGGTTAACACCATCATATCATTCTCAGGTAACTGCACAGACCACAAATACCAGCAGTTTTAAGCTGTAAACACGTCCAATATTGCAGCAAATCGTTAAAAACTCAAATAAACTGTTAAGGGTTGGGTACGTGAGGAGTTGACGTGTAGCCTTCACGAGCGGTAAAAAATCTGTATTTTGCTTCTATAGGTGGTTTTGAATTCTGTTTAATAAATTGGTTCACTCGAACGCCAAGGTGGGCGAATTTGAGATTCCTATGAATGGATTCGCTCCTAAAACGCTCATAATATTCGCTCCTCTACGTATTTTATATGGAAAAATTTACCACAGAAATCATACTTTTACCAGATGTCGAATCATAATTTATGCCTAAACTCGATTCAAGCAGTCTATTTTCATACAGTGAATACTCAATGCGTCCTGTAGAAACTCGCAATTTCATACCCTTGCGTAAAACCGGTCTTAATTGAGTTTCTAGAACAAGTTCACATTAATATCTCTACGATTTAAATCATGGGCGTGACCTCTACACAAAAGTCAAGACTGATGGTGAGTGTTACCCAGTTCATATAACAGGTTATCTTGGAAGGAACTTGTTAGTGACATTTCTCAACCGCTCATACGCTTAGGCCGACGATTTTGGTCGGAACACGGTGTCAATACCGTAGTCCAGTTTTGTACGAATGCCAATTAAATGTCATAAGTCAAGGGATTGAATGTTTGATACTCGGTTTGGCCTCGATTGCTAACCGTATATGAAATTCTAGTTAGTTTGCCTCGGTAGCTCGCCAGCCTGCACTTGTACGGGAGTGAGTTGCAGATTGATATTGATGGATTGGATTTGGCGCTTAGCTGTAATACGAGTCGTTATCATTTCTGTCAGGAGTTAGTTGTGATATCCAGCTTCTGGTTTCCAATTGACACCCTCACTTGGGCTCTTAACTTCCCCTTCACCTTCGTTTTCCTGATTCGTTGCGCAATTCAATTCGAAAGTAGAATAATCTTTGAAGGAAATGGTGCAATTTAAGATTATGCATAGCGTAGTCACCTTCCGTGGTTTCCACGTACACAATTACAAATAACTTGAGGGTTCCAATTCCTACCACGTTTTCTCGCCACAAGAATTTTCATCCCAGTAGGTGAATCACATCATCATTACTTTCCCCGACTGGGGAAATATTTAAAATTTCTTATCAATAAAAACTGAATTCTCTTCAAAGTACATTCTATGTTCTGATAAGTAGTTTAGGGGTTCCAATTTCAATACTCATCAGCCTCACCATCAGGAGCGTAGCGTGGCTCTGATCATGGGGGTACCGCACTCAATTCAAACCACCCACCACCACATACACACACTTCCTAACTCTCTCGCCCTAAAAATTAAAAAGTGAAGCAGTTCTTAGCAAGCTGCTCCTTCAAAGGAATTGTATGATATTATTTATTTTCTAAAATTATTTTGCTAGATATAGGTAGGTAATTCATAAAATTCCCTTGCAAGCAGCCAGTATCCAGGACTTGCCAACGGGGAGGCGACTGCAGTTAAGTCCTATTTTTCAGACCTATTGAGTCAAATCTCTTAGATTCACTAGGTCTTACTACACCCTTATAAGCATTGGTATCTATTGTAGTTCTCAACGTTACAATGTCTAATGTACTCACGATTACGTTGTTTGACAACTCCGTTGAGATTTGGACTTTTCGCTTCGAACTTTTCGCGAATCAAACGACCGCTGAACTATTGTACAATTGATGCAGCAATTATCCATTTTGGGAGGATAAAAACTAAACGAACAACTGAAAACTATGAACAATCAAACAACAGCAACATCCGCAGAAGAAACAAGTTCCATCCAACTACGCCTGTGCATTACATTTGGAGAGTCAGGAGACATTCACACACGCCAGAATACACACAGACATTCACACACGCTGTACGGGTCACGTCATGGGCTCCTGATATAATCTCGCGGTTCCCCTGTACCCTCAATGTTTGATGGCCTCACTGCAATCAGATATTTGTAATTCTTCTTCTTCTTCCTCTTCTTAGATGACTTGGTTTTGGCCATGGCAGTCATAGTCACTGGATTCGTGATTCAAAGCAACCAGGTAGTTAGCTGTCGGTAACTGTGGCATAATGAGCGGGCGATTCAACTTTTCAATTGAATGTTTTACTGTTGATTAAATAATTTGTTATTCGTAATACTTTTTTGCATCATTCAACTTCTTCCTACATTCTTCATTTCTTGTGGGGAAGCGCCGCTTCCTGCGCTTCCCTGATGATACATCCCTGCTCACCATGTTATCACACCAGGAAGGTATTTTAAAAGTAGGTACACAAGTACCTAATGCGTAGTATATAGAGGTACACATATCAATACCTCCCATGACAGTAATTAATAATCAAATAATACCATCAATAAATCCACGAGTAAAAACGTTGTTTCCTTACATATTAAAGTACACAATTCTACTTGTGACGTGTCAATCAACTTAAGATTGCTATACCCATTGTATCAATTTATTGTTCCTGTTGCAATATAGTGGGTTAAAGAACAAGATGTTGCAACCATCAAAATCAGCAAAATAATACACAATAAGCAGCATTCGATGGTTGGTATGTTAAGGTTTGAAGGACTCCACCCTCTGTTTCTCTTGAGTCGCTACGATTACACTTGAGACTTGACGAACTGATTGTTTCTTGTAGGAGAACGTTACGATTTCGTCATCACTGCTGACCAGCCTGTTGGAGCTTACTGGATCCAGGCTCGAGGTCTCGGAGAGTGCGGTACAAAGAGAGTTCAGCAACTGGCAGTCCTCAGGTACGCCAGAGGCCCCTACCAACCACAGTCGCAGGCGCCCACATACGACGTCGGTCTTCCTCAAGGAGTGGTAAGGACGAGTTAATAAGTGATTTGATACCAGCAATTTGGAAAAATAGCATACAATTCAACACCGGAATGCCACGCAGTCACGCCAAACATTCGTCTCAATCAGTCGGCCAAATCAAACATTTCCACGCCTAATCCACTAAACAATTTTGTTTCTCCTGTTTCAAGGTACTCAACCCTCTTGACGCCATCTGTAACCAGCCCAGAAACGACGCCGTCTGCATAAACCAGCTCAAAAACGCCAAAGCCGTCGATGAAGGCCTTCTCCAAGAAAGACCAGACGTCAAGATATTCCTGCCCTTCCGATTCTTGTTCTACAGACCAGAAGAACTCTTCCAGGCTCACCAGTACAACAGATACCTTGGTAGGATTCATTCATAACCGTTGTTATTGAACACAGGAAGGATGATCATTTGAGAATTATTTAAGCCTTATCTACTTTTTGAAACTTCAATTACAATTCAGTCTTTTTCTGTGTAGGAAGATCATTAAATGATCTTAAATGACAAATTTTGTCAAAATTAAGAAATTCGGTAGTGAGTTGATTGGTTGACTTGTTCTCAACGAATCCGCACCACTAGCCATCATCCCCCCATCAACAAAGGTGATTAAATCTCTTCCAAGTCACCAGGTCGACTTCAGCCCTGGAGGTGTAATTTCAGTCCCCATCTCTTCACCTCCGTATTTTAGAGAAAATAAGTGTTTTTGATGGTTTGTCCACTTCTGGAAAATGGTCATAAAACCTTGCAGTGTCTGTACAACTGTCCATCGCCCCATCTGAGATTATTGCTCGTGTATAAATGATGTTTCTTTCGTATTTCAGTTGCTCCCGGAGGTGGTGACCACGTTATCAGTTTAGTCGATGAGATTTCTTTCGTCTTCCCTCCTGCGCCGCCAATCTCACAGATCCAAGACATCCCACCAGAACAGTTCTGCAATGGAGACAACAAACCGGCCGACTGCGGAAGGAACTGCGAATGCACACACAAAGTGGACATCCCTCTTAACGCTGTTGTGGAAGTCGTACTTGTTGACGAAGGTAATCTCAATCATTTCGTTCTCCTACCTCTCTAGTGACGTTGGTTGTCGAGGAGACCTTTTTGACGCTTAATGTGAATCACAAGAAACCGCTTGAGAATTTAGAATATAGAAGATTGAAGGAGTGAAAGAAATTGAACAATATCAAGAATTTGAATTGCCAATATAAATGCTTATACACAAAATGGGTGTGATCCCTATTATAGGAGTCCCTTCTGGGAAAGCTCAATTTCAAAAAATAGTGGAGTACCTACCAACCGCGCTTTGCTACCATGTAAAGTATGGCTGCTGTGTGCCCCTGTTCAAGGGAACTTAGGCAATATGCCCACCCAGAGGGTATATCGGGTCTGTGTTTCCACAGGACCGTATACCTATCCCCAGAGCGGTCGAACAAAAAGATCGAGAACAGCAACCATCGCAAAATACAAAAAATAAATCATCTGAAACCTGAAGTTGGATGGCAGGAAATACGCAAATCGTTGCTCAATTTAAATCTGGTTGGGGCCGTTTTACAAGTAAATACCTGCTGGAGGCACTGACACTTTCCTGCCTCTCCCTCTGATCACTTATTTCTGACTTTTGTATCACTCCTATGTCTAGCTCTCTTTTAACTTATTTCCAAGCTCAGTGGTCTGGTCTCTGAACGGTTGGAACAGTCCCTGGTGAAGCCACAAGTATTTGTCCAGCTCTGGGTTGAGTAAATGCGTTGTGTAACCAAAATTTGATGCTGCTGATCTCACTGTGGTTTGGGAGTCCTTATGATAAAAGTAAAATGTTCAATGGAGAAAGACGTCTTCTACTCGTTTTATAATCATACAATACGTAGATAAGAGCAGGACGAAGGACAGGAGGAGATGAAAAGTGTGAATCTGGAAGACTATCAATGTTTAGCTCATGTCCATTTTAAAATCATAAAACAAGAACGAGACGTATTCCCCCATTGAACCATCTGCTTTGATAACTGCATATAACCAACGAGACACCGTAATTTGCACTGCTGATTTTCCACAGTTCAATCGCCCAATCTGAGTCACCCCTTCCATCTTCACGGTTACTCCTTCAACGTCGTCGGCATGGGAAGATCCCCCGACAAGAACGTCAAGAAAATCAACTTGAAACACGCTCTGGATCTGGACAGAAGAGGTCTGCTCAACAGGCAGTTCAACTTGCCGCCCCTCAAGGACACCATCGCCGTCCCCAACAACGGATACGTCGTATTCAGATTCCGAGCTGACAATCCCGGTAAGTAGCTCAGTCCGCGAATCTAGTTTGGATGAGCGACTTTCAAAATGAGAGTTTCGGTCCGAGGAGAGGCACTTTGCATTGTGATACAACTGCATTAGAATAGAAGGCTTGCTATATTACCTGTAAAACATCGATAATTTTCGTTTGGTCCTGTTGATATAAGATTCTTCAACCATATTTGTAATGGGCGTGAATCTAAATATGATTCAAGTACAGCAAGCAACAATTAACTGCCCTCCTCAACCAAACCCAACTGTTAACGGAATCTGATAATGGATCACCACTCACCCTTTTATTTAGTCTAAGGTTCCGTTCATATGAGTTTTTAATAAGACAACTCTTTGATTTGCTACCTTCTTGTTCTACTACTTGAAACCTACCAGAACCTAAAAAAAATTTATACATTCCTGTGGAACACTGCAATGAAGTATTTCTCGCATTTTAGTCTTCTTAGTAAATCCTACCTTCAACTGTGAGTTTCAAATCCAATCCAGTTGTCCAACATGGCCATAAAATCAATTATAGTACCAATAAATGAAAATGTTAAATCACACGTTGACTGTTAATGAAGAGTTAAAAGCTCAGTTTCTTAGTACCTATTTGATTTAACAGTATTTTCGTTTCAAAATCAGAAATATTGCTATTTCTCGATATCTCAACGTCCCTAGTTCCTGAGTGTGGACCACATCTTTTGTAATTTTGTCCCATTTGTACCAGGAATTGCCTGCATTTTGCGGAACATTTCTAGATCAACTCCAAACTTCGTCTCTACTCAACACCACCTTCCTATTCCTAGTTCGTCTAAACTAGTTAGTTGATTTCCGACCAAGTCCAAGACTTTTTTAAAACTTCGTGATCCCACTCGAGTGATCAACATAAATCTCTCCGTCTGATTTAGGTACTTAGGAACTTTATTTTATTATTATTTTCTTCCCGTCACCAAAAATCGTCAAACGTTATTGATTATCTACGCATTACGATTCCCCCGAATATGCAAAGATGTGCAGAATAAAACAATAGGCGTATTCTGCTCTCTAGTGGCCTAGGAGGCAGTTAGAAAAATCCTGCTGTAGCCACGTGAAGCTCCCACCTCCGCTGTACTATGGATCTACTTACTATCTCAACTATGGACCCAACTCAAAACCCCACTTTTTCGAGATGTGCCCCTGTAATTCTCACAGTGCGATTTGTATGATTCAAAATGAAACTCTCGTTTCGTTCATACGCCCATTCAAATCTTTCATACACCCATTCGCGCTTATCGACGACTTTTCATTCCGTTTCAGGCTACTGGCTGTTCCACTGTCACTTCCTCTTCCACATCGTCATCGGGATGAACCTCATCCTTCACGTCGGAACGCAAGCGGACCTTCCGCCGACACCCCCGAACTTCCCGACCTGCGGCGACTTCCTCCCGAATATCGACCTCCACTGATCGTAACCGTTGGACTTTTTCTTTTTTTTTCTGTTTTTTTACATGTAACCTACGGGTTTTAGTTCGATAACTGAGAAAAAAACGGCGCTAACTACGTCTTCGGCTCGGAACGTCGTATGTCTGACCTCACGAAAATCATTGTGCTGCATGAAGAGAGAAAAAAACAAAAAAAAAAACCATTTGTGTTTGTAGTTTATGTGTCGATAAAAAACCAACCATAGCCTCTGTTTAGTCGTTTTATGTTTTCTTATTAACTAAAAACTTCTCCAAGTACTATTTAGGTTTTGTATAGTGTGTTATATAAATATTGTGGTTGTAAATTTCTGTGGTCTAATAGCTATCTTGTAGAGAAGGAAACCCTATTTATGTCCCACTAATACGAACGCCCGTTTGTTTTTTCGTTTCTCCTCGATGTTCCTGTTCCAGCGCAATGTTGCCATAACAACATGATGCATAAAACTCAAAACGGCCGCGCCCTTTCCGGCCCTCGAATTTTCTCGATTATTTTTCTCCGGCACATTAAATTAGCAATTTAACATCATCAATGCAACTTTTTGTCAAGTTGTAATGCTCATATAAGCTTGCCAAATTATTTACCTATTTTTTATACAAATTTTTATACTCTTATTTATTGTAAGATAAGATTTTTTTTAAATTGATTCACCTAATTGAATAATTGAACGTGGTTTTACACCACTTCATTGAGTACTCGTACAACTTTTCTCTACTCGACATCTTTGGCGACTCAAAACGTCTACATTTGGAAAAAAAATTGCAAACATTTTTTTTTCGTATTTAAAAGGAATTGAGCAATTTCAAAATTTGATGAAAATTACACCACCATTACAATTGCATTGGCCTGTAGTTTTAAAACATCAAGTGTCAGTTACCAAACAGTAATATACAAGTACCAAAAATTACGTTTTTTAATTTTTTAATTTCGTCATCATTTTATACCAATTTTATCAAAATGATTTAATAACTAAATTTATTTTATAAGTGCAACTTCTTTTCTTTACTAACACTTTTGATAGCTTTGTTACTTTTGTGTACTGTAATAAATTCCCTTAGTTAATGTGTACAGGATATTTAAGAAACGTGTGGTAGGTTTACAACGTAGTTCGTAGATCTTTGTGTACATAATTGTTTTATATGTGAATCATTAATATATTTTAAATATGTGTGTGTAAGATGAAGGTGTCTTGTCATTTCTCCTCAAACTCCAGTATACTTGAGTTAATGTTGTAATGGTTTGCTAAGTTTTCCTTGTTTCTCGTGTTTTTCATTCCACCGCTCTGGGGATAGGTAGGTCTGTGAATAGGCAGACCTGGCTATCCCTCAGGGTGGGGCGTAATTGCCTAACCTCCCCGGGTTATAAGGGCAACTCAGCAAACCATTCATTACATGGTAGCAGAGCGTGGTTGGTAGGTACGTGCAGTCTTTGCCTCGGTACCTCCTCCACTATTTTCTTTTTTTTTTTTTTTTAAGAGCTTTAACGAGCTCTTTAAGGAGTTTTCCCGGAAGGGACTCCTAAGCAATTATATTGGCATTTTTCAATATCCTTCTCTCTCTATTCGTCAATTTTCTCATTTCCTTGCCTCTAGTATTTATTGGGTTTTTCTATTTTCAATTTTCTATCCCCTGCCAATATTCATGCTTGTAGGAGCATAGTTTTCCACAAGTAGTAAATTGCAGTAGCACCATTAAGATTGAGGTTAACCATACCTTGGAGTTTTCCAGTTGTTCTTCCTGGATTGGAACTCCATACTACTTTCAGTCCCCATTTTTTCTATCAACAACAGCCTGGCATACCAGGTGTTGTTTGAAGGTAGGAGTGTGATGGTTTGCTAAGTTTTCCTTGTTTCTCGTGTTTTTGATTCGACCACTCTGGGGATAGGTAGGTCTGTGAATAGGCAGACCTACCTATCCCCAGAGCGGTCGAATCAAAAACACGAGAAACAAGGAAAACTCAGCAAACCATTACAATTTTAGGCAGTGAGATTTGGGTGATTTGCGTGGTGAGAGGAGAACTAAGGAGGATGACAGTGAGGGCGGTTCTGGGAGTGATTGGAGGCAGCACCACGTATCTAAATTTTGCCAAATTTTCAGGAGGATGAAAAAACATGGTGTTGTCATTTTTCTCACCATTTTTGATTGTCTAGGAGGTACCACACATTTTGTAAGAGGTTTCAGTAGTCTGACATCGAAATAACAAACAAAAAAAACCGTTAGATCTAATCTAACGTATCTATACGTGGTGTTGCCCAAAACCTTTGGTAGATACGTTGTGTTGATGAAGAACATTTATTCGCCTAATCAATAAATTTATCTATCTTGTTCTTAAAAATTAGATTTTTAGATAACTAGAGGACATTTTGAGTTCATCATGGCATTCGCCTGTTTTGATATCTTCTGGATTGTCGTCAGGTTTTAAGTGATAGTATGTATAGGTCTAATCTGATAACGGAATAAGATATCGCATTGCTGAGTTCACCATCGTGTTTAACGTTGCAAAATGTATAAACTGAGGTGTTACTCGGCAAAAAAGGAGACAAAGTCTTCTCATAAAACCAGTAAAATGGAGACATTTTCCGTAAAACCAGTTATTTCTTCGAAAATTCGCTCTTATTGCCATACTGCATGACTGGATTTTTTTTTCTCCAGTTTTTACCTACTCCAAAAAAGTTTAGTTTTGAAAAAAATCGTGACATGTAGTGACCATATCACAACAGTGACGTTATGTGGTGATAACACTATTAGGAATCGTATCAGGAAAAATCGTTGGCTACGAAAACAATTATATTGTATCATTCATTTATCTCGTCACACATCTTTCATTACCTTTACTTTGGAAATAAAAATGAATGAGGATTTTTATTGGAATGAAAAACTAGAATGACACTTCTAATGATTTTTTATTTTTTCAAAGTAATAAAAATAGCAAAAATCACATTTTTTAATTCACATTCTAATTAGGTACCTTCCAAGATCACAAGAACATGGTAGCGTGACGTAGAACGAATTAAATTTAAACCAGAGTTTTTAATCACATTCAAAAGTAGGTACTATAAAGTATTATAAATTACTATAAAAGTACTAAGTATTCAAACATACTATAATTGATATAAAAAGTTCAAATTTGCTCGAAAGGCTAAGTTCGTAGATGGGCAGAATCGGGCTACTCTAAGGGGGATTTTGGGGCGTTATTATTGTCGAGGGGGAAAATTATTGTCTTCTGATAGTGATTTCAGGATGGTCTGGAACGGATTTTGGAGTAAAGGGTTTTCGGAAATTCGAGTTTGAAACATTTGGACGGAGAACGATAGCATTTACAACAGTAGAATTTTCGTAACTTGATGAACTTGTGATATTTTGGCTGGGACTATGGTATCTCCTACCTAGAGTAGCCACTAGAGTCACATTAATGAATAAAGACAAGTCTGACAGGAAAGAACTAATAGGAAAAAACACTAATAAGGTATTCTAATAGGTACCGCTAAGGTGGAGAAGGACTTGAGATAAAATTGAGGTTAAAAGTTCGAATTTGCACAAGAAAACCCCGACGTTTCGAGTACCTATCACAAAATCTAGTCACTGGTTGTTTATATCAGAGGGCAATCCCTAGTAAATAAAATACAGTCCAGTTATACGTCACGCCCTTCTATTTGCGTAAATCACTCCAGTTTTCAAAGAAAGAGGGGCTTCTTATGTCATCCCAAGCTGATCTTATAGAAATCACATTGAACCTCCTCCTACTCTCCCCACTAAGTCTTATTTTTTTTGTATTGATAAACAAGAACGTGAGTAAATTTCCATGTGATTTTTATTTTTCTTCGTTCGAAGCTTTTTCGTTGTTCTCGACGTACACTTTTATGTGGAGCCTCAAATCGTCGAGAGCTTGACGGTCCTCGTCGTCGATCAAGTTGTTCTCGTAGAGGACGATATTTTTCTTCAAGTCCTTCAGATCGTCGAGGACAAGCGATGACGTGACTCGCGGGTGGTTCACAATCGGGCCCTGGGGTTCGGACTTACCGCGGAAACTCGGCAGAGTGACGGATCTGGTTTCCCGGACGTTCCTCCCTGGAGACAGAAATGGGGCACTTGATTTAGTACTTGGGAGAGGAAAAGACATCAAGCTGAGCAACACAGTAACGTAACATGACTTTTTTGTGTCTAACGCAGCCGGCATCCAGCTCTTGACCAATGAGATTGGAGAACTCAGTACGGCAGCCGCACCAAATGCTGGGGTTCCATGGGGCCTTTGGTGCTGCTGAGGTTGTGCGTATACAGGGTGGTCCTTAAGGGCATGCAGGATCTAGGTCGGGAAGTTGTTGAAGGATATCTCGGGCTGTGATTGACTTAGAGTTTTGAAATAAATTTCCAAATTCACTGTATTAGTAAGAAATTGCCCCTAGGTTGTCCGATTTTTGAAATTCATAAAATAAATTTTTTTATTGACAAAACGAGACGAGGGGGCAATTTTGAAGGCTAATAGACCGCAAAATGCAAACATCGCAGTTAAAACATGTAAAACGAGCGAGCAGGATATTAGCAGGAACCTTTCAAACATCCAGGATTTCAGAGTATGGGAACTCCAAGTTATGCATGTTGAGAAGTCCCAACCTTCTCCCGGTTTCTTTCCATTTCTTATTCCCTCTCCCTCTCTTTATTCTCATTTTTATTTATTTATTTATTTTTTATTTTTCACTATCATTTTTTCTATCTTCACGGCCCGAAATTTCCCAACTTCCGGAAGCCACTCTATTTTAATTTATTTTGGTAAATTTTTTTTTTTTAGGGAACAAGCTCTATTATTACGAGTATGTTGAAGAAGTATTTTTAAAATGACTGATATATCAACTGATATATCAGTCATTTTAAAAATACTTCTTCAACATAAAAATATAGCATATATATATAGCATTTTCCAGTTGAATTAAACCTTTTCCCAATTGAATTAAACCTTTATCCCATTGAAATAAACCTTTTCCAATTGAATTAAACCTTTTCCCAATACAATTAAACTTTTCTCCAAAATACGAAATTAAACCTCTTGCGGGAAAATAAGGAATTGCAAGTAGGTATATGAATGGCGAAACAGTTTAATCATGAACTAGGAATTGCAGAAAAGTGAACAACAAAGCTGTGAACGAATAACGAATAAGGATGGGTCAATGAATAATGAAGATAGGTACCTACAGTAACAGTTGTTAATGCAGCGGTTCTCCATTCGCCGCAGTGGGCAATAGCAGAAACATGTCTGGGGCTACTGTAGCTGTACTTGTTGCAATTACTTCAGTAAGAATGTGCTCTTCTCGGCGGCCTAATAATACTACTTCATTTATTTATTTTCTATTGCTCTCCTTTCATTTGAGAGGTTTGATTATTTTGGAATTTTGTATTGGGAAAAGGTTTAATTCAACTGGAAAATGCTATATTCTTGAAGTTAATTTGTATGATTTATATCCTGTAAAAAGGTAGAGAAGACTGTAAGGTCCTATTTTATGCAGGTAAATAACCGTATTCAATCAATCAATCTTCAATGTCCACCCTGTGACGTCAGTGTGCCAGTATCATAGAATCACACTACTTACAGACAATTTCTATATATTTATAGACGTCTACTGTTTGTATAAACTTCATCTTCTTCGTCTACACAATTTCAATTTGTGTTATGGAAGTCAGCTCATGAATGACGGTCAGTAGAATGTATTGTTGTGATGCGTTCCCTCCCCCTTTCCACACGTTTCCAACAATCGCCGTCCTCAAGCCACCCTCAACCCCCCCCCCCCGCCATCCACAAACCGCTCTCCTCCCCCGCCATCCACAAACCGCCCTCCTCCCCCGTCGTCCTCAAACCGCCCTCCTCCCCCGCTATACACTAACCGCCCTCCTCCCACGCCGTCCTCAAACCGCCCTCCTCCCCCGCTATACACTAACCGCCCTCCTCCCACGTCGTCCTCAAACCGCCCTCCTCCCCCGTCGTCCTCAAACCGCCCTCCTCCCCCGTCGTCCTCAAACCGCCCTCCTCCCCCGCTATACACTAACCGCCCTCCTCCCACGTCGTCCTCAAACCGCTCTCCTCCCTCGCCGTTCTCAAACCACCTTCCTCCCCCGCCGTCCTCAAACCGCCTTCCTCCCCCGCGTCCACAAACCGCCCTCCTTCTTATTGGATGTCTTGGTACTTCTATAGTGGCGGAAAACTCCCCCGCATTTCAAAACTTCAAGTCAATCACATCCTAAGATAGGACCTGCATGAACTAAAATACATTAAATGCATTAACTAAAATATAATACATTAACATAAACAGTGCACTTGGAGTGGGCATGACAGCACGACATTTTGGCACGCGGGAGACTACTGTGGCAAGTTATAACAGAATCGGACCACCGACAATGTCTTGATACTAACAAAAAACGTACTTTGGTTCACCGGTCTGGCGTAATGCGGTGTTTTGTCGCTCTCGTCGTTCTTGACGCTCGCTCTGAACTGTGACAAGTCCTCGAGCAGACCGTCAATTTGGCGCAGAAGAGTTTGCTGAGGTTCGTCTGATTTGTCTCTGCCATCAGTCAGTCCTTCGGCGGCGGCTTTGTCGTCCCGTCGCAAACATCCGATGATTCGGTTATTGTTGAGCTTCCTCGTCTTTTCGGGTTGGTGTTTGGTTTCAACCATGACGCCGTTCGTTTCCAATCCGTTGTTTTTCATGAAGTCTAACCACCTATTGACAAGTCATATGAGTTGAACTGTGAGGGAGAAAATGTATTCAATCAGAATCAAAAATATGTGCTTCGTTTTCCCAGAGAGGGCCACTCGTTGTCCACAGAGGATTCTGAATTCCCATTTATGACTTGGACTTCAAGAACAATATCTCCTTGAACTACCTAGGGTGGTCCAATGAAATGAAAATAAATTTGTTCCTTCTAATAGACACAGGACAGAAACCCAATGGAGAGGGGGAAACACCCCAATTTTAGGAAGCATGCGATATTTGCGAAAAGCGATTCCATATGCAATGCCTACTAATTCTATGGTCATTGATGACGACAATAACATTGGCACATGCGCAGACTGCTACATGTCTCAAGAATTGGAAACCCTTCTGGAACTGGAATTTGAAACACATTCTGTTTTTTTCCCATGATTCTACGATTTTTCAAAGTAAGGGAATGTTTCGGTGAGAATCCTTCGGAAAAATAGACATTTTGGAAAGACTTTTTAAATGTTGGAGGAGCTTTGTTCGTGGTTTATTTGAGAAAATGCATGAGGCTGAGACTGACTTAATTGCTTTGCAATAAATTGTGATAATTTGGTTTTCGATATCTCATTCCATTATCAGACTAGAGCAGATGAACCGTGAGGACGATCTCAAGACTTCAGATTCTCACGTAACAACCACGTTTCTTCATCTTCAAAGTGCTCCAGTTTGCGAACGGAATAAGATAATCTCAATTTTGAGTTCACCATCGTGTTCAGCGTTGAACAATCTTTGAAAGCAGGTGTCACTCGTTAGACTGTTTCATTTTGGGAATTGATGGGCAATTCCCCAAAACCCCCCTTGTTAGAGAGGCTCGATTCTGCGAATTTATTATTTTCTTTTAAGGGGAAGATGTTACGGATTAAGTTACTGTATGATGGACCTGGACCTAACCTTACCAATAGATGGATATGATTTTAGTATTTACTAGACCTAGACCTAAAATCCAGGTGAATAAAAGTCTCTTGTAGGCAGCACATGGGGCCCTAAGTTGTTCCGGCAGCTCATTATGAATAGTTCATAATTTAATTATTAAGAAAATTAAATCCTGCGGGCTTCTAGTAGTGATGGTCAAATATATTCTGGGGTTTTCAGCGTTTTGAAGGAACAGGAATCTTGTCGAATGGGGATGATGGTCGAATGGATATTGTCTATTTATAAAGGAGGGATTTCGGTGGTGGAAGAGTACTAAATATTTGACGAACAGTTACTTGATGGTAAGTAAATACTTTTGCTTCCTGGAAAACAAGCTCACTAGAAAAGTTGAGTTGCCAGACCAACATCCTACTCTATTTATAGCGTTAGGAACTCTTTTTAAGGTTCTTTTCTCGAATACCTCCCTTGTGACATCTCAGAGCCAAAAGTACTCGTTGTTCAATAGTGGGCTAAATCTGTTCAAAACTAAGGACGTTTTTCTTCAATTCTGGTATAATTTGTAGTAAATACGTACTAATTGTTGGGACTCGACCACTAAGTATATACAACCTGAATACTACAGTCCCCACCTGGTTTTGGGCCTTTCTACGTTTTGGGACGTTTCTATTGATTTTTTCATATTCAACTCAATCGAATTGCAATGATTGTTCGTCGTCCAAATGCGATGTCAGAACCCGGAAAATATATTTTTATTTTTTGGGCAACATCGTCTTTAGGAAGAGTATTTATTAGAGCGAGTACTTGTCGAATTTGCCAATCTTTAATATCGTTAAGCTCTAAAACTATTTACCCCACTGATTCCAACGTGGAATTTGTCCGTGAGATGTATAGCAACAGAGTTGACAGATACTTGCAAGTATTGAATAGTTAAACTTGAAATTGGACATACCCCGGGGTTTTTTTTTTAATGGATGGTCGATATTTCTTTTTTTGAACAGTTTTCCCGCGTTTTTCGCCCACTCTGCGGAAGTCTGACAGTTTTTACGATTTCGTTAACTAATCCACATGATCGATTTATATGAACTTTTTGCTGATTTTGGCCATTTTTACTAATCCGAGTCCCCGAAAATCTCCCAATTTGACCCACTATTGACTTTTTGAAATCGACTTTGACGATTTTGGTTGTTTCTCCCCACCCCTCACTCATAAAACTCCACATTTCTTCCCTTGAAGTACTTGGGAATTGCCCACCTTACAATAATCATGACAAACTATCCTAACTCATTATTTATTCGATGAATGGCATTATTTTGCAATTTGGTTAGTATAATCCTATTTGCTACCATATCGAGGGTCTCACGGCAACTTCCCACATCGTCATTTTGGCGACTGTTCAGCAGAGCCAAAAAACCCAATGACTATGTTTCCTGAGTAATTCAGTAAGGTAAATCGTGAGATTTAGTGTTACCTAACTTAAACTTAGTTAGATCGACCCGCCGGGGGAATACTTTTCGAATTGTATGCATAACTCATTTTGGCCAAAAGTGACGATGTGGGGTGTTGCCGTGAGACCCTCGATATACTCGAACCTGTGGGCAACATTGGATGACGAAAAACATATCTTTTTTTGTGTGTGAAACTAACAGCTTTTGGTACTTTTTTCCTACTACTGGTCGTTTGCTATGTAGGAAATGACATGTCACATAACCTGAAGGCAATTTTGGCTTGGAAGAGAGGAAAAATGACGCGTTGTACAGAAATGACACACCTGTAGTCTTTTCTTCTGACGAACTTTTCAATTTCTCGAGCGAGCCACGTGCTTGGGTTCGTGTACCGGAACCCGCCGCCGCTGAAATTGTTCTCATACGGCGGATTGATCTTGACGCCTGAATTTTTAGAATTGTATTTTTCATCCGGTTTAAACCCAATCAAATCCTCTAAACCGTCTTTATGCGCCAAAGGGCCGCTCAGATTTCGAAGAACCCGATCCGATATCAACTTCGAGGGTTGTGGGCTCAATTCGTCGTCGAAAAACTGCGTTTTCTGTTCTTCGAAGCCGATTTGGATTTCAGGCTTGACGTCGCCGTCCCTCAAACTCGCTCGTACTGATCTCGGGACGTTCGTTTTTGATTTCTTCGAACTTGTTTTAGCGTTCTTCAAAACCAATCTCCCTATTTTGCCCAAACTCTTTCTATTCTCCACCTTCTCATTGACCTCGTATTTCGTCGCATCGATCACGGTGTCACTGTCGTTTTTGAACTCGTAAAATGACGATTTGTGCGCGCGGTTCAGCAGAGATCTTTTGCGACTGATCGAAAACGGGGTGGCTTTTCGATCACCGGTGTCGCTTTTGTCAGCATTCGCTGCGCTGAACTCGTTCGCGAGGGCTTCGTCGTCCTTCAGCCCGTCGGTCAAGGAGTATAATTTACTGCTGTAGGGGTAGTATGGGAATTCCCCTTCGACGAATTGTTCTTCGTTGAACCATTTCATGGCGCCTACAGGCGTCGTTATAAGTACAGACCAAATCGCAATCGCCCTGGAAAAAGGGAATTTTTGCCATCAAGAAAATTCCATCATAGGTGGAATGGAGAATAAGAGTATTAAAATCCCTAAATGGGCCTATAACCATGGAGTGAAGGTTGAGATCCAGGGGTATTAGGCCATCAACTATAACTACAGTGTTATGGATGAGATCCCTGGATTTCTGGACATTACTAGGCAATGAAGTGAATCTCCACTGTAACTATTTCAAAATCAACGAGATAAAAGGGTTTCTGCTCCTTACTAGGCCATGTAGTGAAACTCTACTGTAACTACAGCGTAATCGATGAGCTCCAAGGGTTTCTGGACCTCTGGTGGAATGGAGAATAAGAATAGTACTAAAATCCCTAAATGGGCCTATAATCAAGGAGTGAAGGTTGAGATCAAGAGTGTTAGGCCATCGACTATAACTACAGCGTTATGGAAGAGATCCTAGGATTTCTGAAACTTACTGGGACATGTAGTGAATCTCTACTGTAACTACAGCCTTATCGATGATGTACAAGGGTTTCTGAACCGTACTCGGCCATGAAGTGAATCTCCAGCATAAATACATCAAAATGGAAGAGTTACAAGGGTTTCCGGACCTTACTAGGCCATGTAGTGAATCTCCACTATAACTACAGCTAATATGAGATCTAAGGGTTTTTGGACCTTGCAAGGACATGTAGTGAATCTCCACTCCAACTACAGCGAAATGGCCGAGATCTGAGGTTTTCTAGATCACCTACCACCAATGGCTAATCGTCCTTGGATCATCGGCAGTACTCCAATTCATTGAGAACAACTCCACTGAATAGTTCGTTCAAATAATCTATGCTCTACTGTACGACTTCCGAAATGAGCAACTAGGTAAACCGTACAAGTGTACAAAAACACTCCTCTTTTAGATTTACTCCGAAGTTTACGTAACCAGAATTGGGAATTAGCACCGATGTATAAATAAATTACTTTGGAGTTGCCCCAGGGTGGTGTTCGTTGGTCATACGAAATACCAACTCACGTTCAGCTGAATTGATTTCAAGGCTTTACGGACTCTTCACTCAACTCACCAGGCGCCGAAGGTCGTGTACATTTCACCGGATTTTCTCCATTAAAAATCGATTAGCCCTCAACCACACAGTAGGATGTTTTAATATCCAAACTTCTAGGATGGTTCCAACGCAGTTTACATTCCCATCAGCTACTGATATCCGTATCAATACGTTCGACTAAATTGCATTGATAGTTAACTTCCTAATATCGAAACTACTTGATTTTCATGGAGAAATTGACAGTTTGTTGTGTTCGTTTCCTGAGTGATTGAAAGAAGTTGAGGAAATTCACAGAGGAGCAAACTCATAGATATCTCCGTCTAAAAATAGTTGGTAGACCCTGGTAACTCTGCATTTGAAAGGCAGCCAATCAGTAGATAGTGGAGAAAGACTGATGGACAGACGAATTATACTCACATAGTTGAGTCATGAAACATGTTCCTTTGTTCAGACATACGAGTAGAAGTAGAATCACTTCTACTAAGATCCCAGAGGTCTAACTCCATCAGTCTCAGTTTTTTTCGCAAAATGAGTTAGGAACGGATACTTAGATAAGCGAAATCTATGGCCCATCTTTCTAGCACATTGGTTTGGCCTTTATTGCAATGCAGGACAAGGCTTCTTCAACGTAGAAAAGCCGTGATAACCATAGAAATTAAAAAGTACGTTGGAAAATTCGTTTTCTGTCTCTCCTGAAAAGTTGGGAAAACTGAGTTAGACCTCGTGGGACCTTAAGGGACGAGATTTAGTTATAAAGTCTCTCATAACCGATTTTGGATTTATCAGATATAACTGATTTTTGGATGACTTCGTATTTCCGACAAAGTCCAGCTTAGGCTCTGAGAAATTCCAGAATTGTAGGTTGATTGGAGGTTCATGGTCACTATCGTACAGCAGTAAGATGTCAATGTAAGAGGTCTAATATGGATCGAAATAACGAAGAAACTCTTTTATTAATTTTAAATTGGTACAAACATCACAGAAATGTTATAGGAATGTCCGGAGAATGCATAAGAGTGGGGATCAAAGATGGCGATCATAATTCATAGCCTCCTGTAAAGGTCGGTTGTATATTCATTGAATTTAGTTTCAAAATATTGAGTAGCCCAGAGAAGATTCTCCCAGTGGCGGCTCTGGACAGGATGGGGTGGGTAGGCGATGAGCTGAAAGTGCATATCCCTGGATTGTCTAATATAAAAATAGGTACAACAACCCATTTGTTTATAGTATAGTTATAGTGTCAGCCTAAGGCCTCTTTTCGTTCCGCAGAGGGAAAGAATACAATTCCAGCAGCTCTTGGCAAGTTCCCTCAACGACTTCCTAAAACTGATATTCTGAAACTGACGAAAAGAAAACCAATACCCAGGACTTGAGCTCACAACCACTGATGACTAGAATACCAAGAGTTGGAGAGTAAACAGGTGAAAGTTTGTCCTTTCTTCTTATCAATACTTCTCACCTTCTAAATATGGTAGGGCAGCCTCTGTGGAGAATTACCTGTTTCAGCTTCAAACAAGCGTGGAAGAGGGGAGTCGAGAAACATCAATACTCCATCGTCCCTACTTGAAGTAGCCATTATCACAACACAAACTCCGAGAAACCAATGAACGGAAATAACGAACAAAGGGACGAAATACGATCTACCTACATAACGCAAAACACTTGATAAAATCAAAATGAAAACGTAATTGAAGAAGCAAATTAGGAGGCAGGAGCACAAGACGACCAGACAGCTGACAAGCAAGAGTGCAGGAGGTCAAGGGCAACACAACCTATCACAACAAAGCAAAGTCCTACCAAAAACCTTAGAAAACAGCTGGACATGTCGGTAAAGGCCATCTTCGGTTGCAGAAAACGAAGAAATCTCCAGTTAGGCGGCAAGTGTTCCGACCCCATCATCGCCTACCCTACGGTTATTTCACCCAATAGAGGCTTACCCCCCCCCCCCCTCCTGATTCACACACCTCATTTCAAGGTCAAGTCAGGCGAACCAAGGGGTGATGGGGGTGTCGCCTGTCGTCCCTTTCCCTCCGCCTCTTCCCTTTATGCCAATTGGCAGTTCTGGCTGATTACTTAGTTGGAATTCTAGCTTTTCTAAGCACAATAATTGTGGACAAAAATAGGCATTCATTCTGTAGGAAAAAATAAACCTACGTAAATCAGCATTTTTTTGCTCTCTTTTTTCAGAGTAGGCGGTGCCTACCTGGCCTACCCTGAAGAGCCACCACTGGATTCTCCCACCGTACAGTTTACACAACCTACCCAACTTGGTGACGTAGGTACTTCCACAATTCATCAAGAAGTAATTGACGACACAAACCAATAAAAATACCAAAATTGAGGACAGAAGAGTCAGAATTAGAAGACTTGAGCTGCATCTTAAAACTTACCAGGAGAGTAGCGTCAGAGGTAGTTCAGGAAGACTAGACTCTAACTGGGAACATCGGCCAACCTTCGGCTACCTTCGTGAGGGAGGAGTCGAAGGTTGGGCCGTTGTTTCCAGTTATATTCAAATCTTCCTGAACTACCTCTGACGGTACGCTCCTGAAACTTACTTGCCATTTACTGGCTCCTTCAAGAAATAATGGAAACTAAAAATAGTGTTACAAGTAGGTACCTTACATTGCAGTACGCTCCACAAAAGGTCAAGAAAAATCAATACTTTATGCCCATAGAGAAGAAATAGTACGTACGCTTAGACATCAAATAAAAACTAATACATGTGTGTATGTATTTTTCACACAGAAATTGATTTTACACAAATTCACGAATAAAAGAAGTAAAAGAGTTCATTTGACATGGAAAACCTATGATGGATTTTTGTCTCCTGTCAACCCCAAACAGGTACAGATTATAGGCAAGTCTTGTGGTCCTCTACAATTCATTGCGCTCCGCAATTCGTCCAGACGTCATTTTCAACGGTGGGTCGAGCGGTATGTTCAACGAGTCCCAAAACTGCGCTCCGACCGTGTCTTCACTCACGAATACGTTGTCTTTCGGGTTGGAACTGGTGACTTCAAGGAACGTGAGCTGAGGAGATTTGGAGCCTGCAGTTGACCAATTCGCGCAAGGGTTTCTGTGGAATGAAAGATTTAGTCGGTCACAATTCAATTTGAGCAACCGGTTTTTATTTTCTTGGTTTATGGCCAGCAGTGAGTTACGAGTACATTTCTGCAGGATTTTAACATGGAACATGTTTTTATGGGCGTGACTGGGACTGGAGGAGGTAAGATAAGGTAAGGATACCCCAACTTCGCCAAATCCTGCCAGATGGCCTCTTCCCCCAATCCCAGTACTACCTCCCCTTATCTGTGTTACCATCCCCTCCACATTACCACTAGTTTCACCCTTATCTTGAATTTAGAGAGGGTTTTCGTGTTCCTTGGGTATTTTCGAGAAATCTTAATCTTAATCTTTACCAAATCTTCAAGTAAAAGACTTCACAGTCTCAATTATGTTTTGATTCGATCGTAAGAATGAATTCATTGAGTTAATGAGCTAATTGATAAATCGAATATTGAAATATCGGATGAATTGTCTTACTCGTTGATGAATTTGAACCAGAGATTTATCATCGTATCCTTCATTGCCAACGCTTCAGGACTTCCTGCGATGGAGCCGAAGGGGGAGCTGAAGACGTAGAAAGTGTCTTCTCCGTGAGTGGCACCCGCTGAAAGCGACGAGGAAGACAATGAGCAATGATGGCAGTCATAACGTTCGTATAAAATAATTATCCACTTTCATGTTCGTAATTTTACTTGTGGCGGCTTAATAGCTCCACTCGATTTTGAACATAGTTTCGAAAAATGATTCCATACAAATGCATGAAAAAGGCTTTGGCAGCTCAAGGAGCTTTGTGTGATACCTAATCAAATACTTCGAAAGTGGGCAACGAATATACCCAGAAGAGAAAAGTAGATAAATTGATATCGCACATAGATATGTCTTAATGGTTTATTATCTTCGATGATGAACCATTAGAATCGACCAAGGAAAACAAAAATTTTCCATTTAATGTTAACATTTAATGTTAACCGCCCTTAAAATTTGATGGTACATATACGTTTCAAGATACGTAGATTCCGAAAATCTAATAAAATGCCGTACCCACGCGCCACTTTGCCCAGTTAACGTTGTTCTAAAATGAAGTTAGGGTTACGGGTTCGGACCAGCCCACTCCCCTTGACCTAGGGTTATGCAAAGTGATAACCCTAGGTCAAGGGGAAAGAGCTGAAAATTAATTTTGAAGTTTGCCATAAAATGCCGTCAACAAGAGTGTATACCAAACGGCGGCAAGTCGGGTCAACGGTCTTTCTGTCGATCAGCTGATTGTTTTGTCACAACAAATTTCGTGTTTTGTGATACTTTTCGTGTCTATAGAATGAAGGATATTTCGAAAATTTGGTGGTAGGTAGTTCCCGTTATTATTCCTAGTAGAAACCCGAGTATTATACTAATTATACAAATTAATTCTCAATAATGTTTCATCATATGTAAATTTTTAATTTAAGATTTACCGTTAAATTAAACATTTACATAAGGATTTACATACGGATAAAAATTTACCTATGATGATAAATAATTACAACAGTTAATCGGTTTAAGGGATGGCAGGTCTCTGTAACGTGCTACGCCCTTTAGGTTGAGTGATTTAGTACGTATTTTCGGCTTTATCAAACTGGAGCAAAAACGAAGTTGAGGTTGACGTATTGTTATCCCTAATACGTGAACTGGTAGGACCCTCGAAGACTGGAAGGACCCTACGTAACTGATCTTGGCTCGTGTACGTATTAACCGCCAAAAATTATGACGAAAAGTCACAAATTACTCGTTTCATTTCTGTTTGTTTCTTCAACATCACTCGTACCTTTGTAGTCGATTCCCTTAAAAAGGCCATCCATCATGGTGACAACCTCTTTTGGACGGTCGAAATTGAATCTGTACACGTAGACAGGAGATGTTTGATGCTGCGCGTGAAGCAGAGAGGATTTTTGGATGCCATCATTAAAAAGCCGTTCACCCAGCATCTGTAACACAAACAAAAACACGATTAATAATTAATCAACCGGAAATAACTCTCATGCAGATAACAGTGTCACCCAAAGCTGGTGTTGTTTTTTTCGTGATGAAGTACAGTTTAGGGGTGAATCAACGCTCACCTTAGAATATCCACCCAAGTTGTCACTGAGTTTTTTGTCTCCCAAAAATCTTTTTCTGAGCGCTTGCGACACTTCCTTTTCTCTGGTGGGCTCAAGGAGGCCGTCGTACCAAATTGCAGTGGGCAATTTTTCATCCCAAGCGTCGTCCAACATTTGAGATTTTTCCACATCGAAAAATGGTTCTGCGAATTAATCAAAATTATTAATATGACGAAAAACAACAGACAACAGCTTAGAATAATCAGGTGTGGTAGTGTAAGTTGCAATGTATGGCTGCTGAGGTCCCCTGTTCAAGGGAGGTTAGGCAATATGCCCACCCAGAGGGCCATCAGGTCTGTGCTTCCACAGAACCGTATATCCCCAGAGCGGTCGAACAAAAAGATCGAGAACTGGGGTACAGCAGCCATCACAAGGTACCTATCTACCTAACAACAGTTAGTATTAGATCCTTGGGCTAAATAACTGAGTTGCTAAATAACTCGGTTTAGAGATTATAGAAATAAAATTGCATCGAGATCTCATTCAGTTTTCGTTCGTTTCCTGTTCTCTGTTCCCTCCTATTTTCTCTCATCTCATTTCCGACCAAACAACGTGATTAACAATTTTTTAGGGCATATCAAATATCCTACTCACTAGTAGGAGAAATTAACAATTGAGGAGACTAGTAACTTCTGTGGGTTGAACAGCTCACTTCTACATCGATATGAGATCGATCAAGTTTTAGGGTAGGCTTACTGATGAAAAACAGCTAAATATAAAGAAATTCACTGCAGCCCTTACTGCTTTTCAACCTACAGGATAGAAGTCAAAGACAACAGTTTGTACGTAGTAATGGAGTTCTACAGGTATAGTTGTGGTGGTTACAGGTATAGTTCTGTGGACCGATTGGTTTCCACACAAGTACATTGTTCACTTTCAAATTACGGCATTGGACATTTATTTTCAATTACGTAGGTAATTGAAGAGTCTGAAGAGTGGGTTGAGAAGTTTAAAGGACAATAATTTAATCTACTGAAATGAACGTCATTGAATGTAATTATCAACACCGAGTACTGGGCTATCTATTGCACAATTTAAGAGAGAGAGAGAGAAAAACAGATAATGTAACGAGTCACATAACATCTAATTTTAGCGTCAAGAGCTCTCAAGGGAGACAAGCTCAGATATACGTTCATACGCAGAAATAAGTGATTGCAGTTAAATAAATTAAATTCAGAAGCGAATTGGTTGCACAATTGCCTTAGCTGACGTGTCGTAAACTTTCCAATTTCAAAGATTACTCATTCATTTCTTCGTGAATCATAATTGATTTCACTGCAGCAAATCTGACGGTTGTTTCTGTGATGGTGCACCAAAGACCACCCAGTCACGTCTTAGGGCCGATTTCACCAAAAACTCACTGTCAAATCAACAAATCAAGGTTTGAGCCAACCAAACATCGTGACCGTGATTAACGTCGTTTGGATTTCACCATGCTAACCGTGATTCCCGTTAATTATGGTTACACTAATCACAATCAGGTGACAAACTCCCTTCGTATAATAATAGTGATCTGCACAGGAATTTGGGGATTTCTTGTCTTAATACATCCTTTTTTTGCACTAGATCTTCAGAAGATCAAGGGTCTGAGGGACACGTGAAGCTCTGATTGGGTTCGACTCCCAATTTGGACACAAACTATGATGAGGGAAACTGTGCACCAGCTCGTTCGAGTAAATCATCAGTAAACTGTGCACAAGCTCGTTCGAGTAAATCATCAGTAAACTGTGCTTCTTGTGATACCTAGATTTACTATTTTTATGACTGAGTTGAGAGCTTTGCATAATCAATCAATTTCAAACCTCTCCCTCCCAAAAACCTTCCATGAAATTGAGGATTTTGAGGATTACACTCACAAGCAACTAAAAAAATAATACATAGATTTGTAGTAGGTACCAATAAATACGTCTCGCCATGGCGCCAAGGGAAGATTTTGAGACGGGTACGGTGCTTGTGAAGTGGTTAGGACATGTATTTAGTTAAGCAAACTTTTAGGTAGATTGGTCCAGTTACCAAGGCTGTGGACCAGTCAAAGTGGCCAAAATTAGCCTTAAATGTCTGTTTTTTGGTTTTTTAAATTTTGTTGGGTTGAAATAATGGGTTAAATATTGTAAAAGGGACTGGCTAAAGTTGAAACGAAGCGCTGTACAAAATTTCAAGTGAATCGGTGAATGTGGAGAGGCTGTAGCCTTGGCTTACTGAATAAGGAGAACAAGAACATGGTAAGGGTGAAGTTGATTAGCTTCCAGATAGTCCTCTATGAATTACTAACGTACCAAGTACTCACTTGTTAAGAAAGCAGCGCCTTCGTCAATTGCATAGGAGAAGAGAACTGGAACGTCGCTGCCTGCATTTGATTTAATCAAGTCGATAGGATGCTCTTGAATGAAAGCGTTGGGGCTTGGAGTTTCGATTACAGGACCAAATGGAATTGTAAAAAACTCGGCGTTCTTCTGCAAATAGTCAACGTTGGAACGTTAGAACAAGGAAAACAGTGCAGAAGACATGACATTGTAGAATGTGCTTTAGACATTAGAGCTACTCCGAGGTTAATTTCGTTCTAATAGTCAGGTGAGCCACTACACTTACCAAACGGATAGAAACGACCAGTTTTGGCCTTGATGATGATTACATTCGTGAATTTGTCTCCAAACTACGTTTGACGGGTCGTGGAAAATCCTGTGTTTTCGATTGAGTGTCTGTTGATTTCTAGGGTGCAAGACTTCGACGAATTCAGCAAACCTTTTGCACACTTAGTGACTGCTCCAGGTTTTTGAGGTTATTATCGTTTTTGTATTGATAATAATTATGAGTACCTAATCAGTAGTTCCTAATTGTGGTACCTAATTATAGTACCTAATTGCTTGGGTGGCCGGAACGACGTTGTATATCCAAAATGTGAAGAACTGAGTTTTCGCAAGGAATATGGTTGTATCTTAGAGTCATACGATTTCCTTGGAATTTGAGAGGTACCTAAGTAGTTTGTACTGCAAGTTTCATGCTAAGTAACTAGAAATACATGAAAAACCAAAATTGACCAACAGAAACATAATAATAAATTATTTATTGCATGCTGATCAGTTAGTTGTTTGGACACACAACGTTGTTGTTGTACGGCCTCCCATTATTGGTAAGTATTGGTACCTAATTTTGGCGTGTAGGTTGACCGTGAGCAAGTACACGTGAATGTAGATAAATGTTGGTTTTGATTACCGTCAGTAGATCAACAGCAGATACCAGTTGCTCAGCAGTGCGTTCTCTCAAGCATTTGACTGTTACCAGCGTGTTATTCGTCGGGCAGCCCACAGATTCCGCAATGAACAAACCCTGTTTTCTAGCATTCCGTGCTAAGCCCCAGGGGTTTAACGGTGATCCGCTGTTGGAAATTGCTTTCTGAAACAGTCCTTTGAAGAGAGAAGGAACCAAAAAATACGAAGTTTTATGAGAGAGATGACATGAGACGATTACACTTGCAGAACCTAGAGACATATTATGTATGTCTAGTCCCACCACTAGATCTAGGTGTATCTGGCATCTATGCCAGTTTCCAGGGAAATCAGATTATTAGATTGTTACAGATTACATCATTATTATCAGATTATTACAGATATTAGTTTCACTGATTAGGATCAATACAGTCTATCAATCAATTTTGAGCATTTGAGGAGGGAAAACTCCTCAATCATCGCCAAACCGCCAACGTCGATTTTCTGTAGTGAATTTGTTTTGTCTTCGTATGTCTAAATTTACCTTTACTCAACGGAGACAGCATTTGTAACTCGACGCTCGCACCGCCGGCAGACACTCCGGCTATTGTCACTTTATTAGGGTCACCACCAAAGGCCGCTATATGTTTATTGACCCACTGAAGAGCCAACAGTTGATCTTTCAAGCCGTTGTTCCCGGGCACCACTGAGTCTTCGAAACTGAGGAAACCTAGAGAAAATGGAATCAGTCAACACAAATTGATAAATTGATGATGTTAAAAAATGTTCACACCATTCTCTACGCTATTATTAATCAGTATGTTACAAGGCAGCAGGAATTCCTCTCCTAATAAGGTTTCATTCTGAAGGAGCTGCCCTTCAATACAGTGAAGCGTTGTGAATTTGAAGGAGTGGCCATTTATCACCCCAGACGTTTCTCTCAAATATCAATTCAACAAGGGCTATCAACTTGGAAAATCAGGATTTACAGAAACCACTGGAACTATTTCAAACGAGCGTCATTGTTCTCAAAATTGAAGTGCTACGAATGATTATACAGTATTGAACCGATGGCAGAAATGGGAATTCAGTTTTGGAATATACTTTCTGAACCAATAAGAAATTTGGGATTAAATGTGTAGGATAGACAGGTAGAAAGCTCAAGGTTAGGACGAACGAACATAGGGATGATCTTATGATCTTAGGCTTAGAAGAGGGAAGGAGGCATTTCAGAATCATTTATTTGAAGAAGACCATGGAATCCTGATCCTTTCCTCCTTAGCCAATCCAGGAGGCATTTCTTACGCTCCCAGCGAGTTCATCTTTTTCTTTGTTCTTTGTAATGAATGGTTTGCTGAGTCCCCCTGTTCGAGGGGGGTTAGGCGATATGCCCACCCAGAGGGATGCCGTGGTCTGCAACCAAGAACACTCAGCAAACCATCACATCTTAGCCAATCAGAATGCACCTTTCACATTCCACTAACTCCATCCTTATTCTGTGTTGTATTGACGATGGTGTAACAGCCGAAACCAATCTACAGTGTATTATTTATTTTGAAAATCGTCTTTTATTACCCAATATTCCGAGGCGGTAATTGAGAGTGACTAGGACGACATCTTGGTCCAGGACGTAGGAAGGGCCGAACATGTGTCCGAATCCCAAGTTATAGCCGCCTCCGTGGATTGCGACAAGGACATTGAGGAGCTTGTCGGAGGGTTGCGACGCCGTCAACTGAAACGGTGATTAACAACGTTGAACTTCAAGGGATCACCCATTGTACTGTTACTACTCTGCGATGAATGGTAAAGGGTAGTTAATACTGATTACAATTCATATCGGAGCAGACATGCCGCCTCTGTCACTTGGTGAGATTGGACAACCAGGGTCCTTGCCTTCTGGTTGGTGGTTTGAATACGGTAGATGACTCGCACTTACGAATCTTGCTTGTTTCTGGTATATGTACAGGTATAATTCGAAGCGAGTGCCAATGGCAAACATTCCACTTGAAACAGACGGGAACTGTACCTATTTCTGCAAGATAATAATTATGGTTCTTTACTTTTGGGGTGTAGACATTCAGATACAAACAATCCTCCGTTCCAACAGTATCAGAACTGGGCTCTTTTCCCAGTATCGACGCCATCAACTGTTGCTGCATGCAGATGTTCGACAGACGAGTGGCGTTCAGGACTCCAATCCACGGTAAATTGGGAACAGATTGCTGCAACAATGAAACACTGAAGTCACAAAGAGCTTGAGAGTGATAATTTAAGCCGTATTAAGATACCGAATATTAACTCAAACAATTTCAACTAACAAAACAACAGTTAAATACGTATTATAAAAAGAATACGACGACTATATTGACGTACCTACATATTAAACAGTCACATATAAACCTCGTGGTCCCTTATGAAGCATAAAGTTACAACTCGTCTTAACGTCTAAAGCAGAAAGAGCTACTGATGGTTTAACTTTATCACTAGGTAAAGAGTAATAAATATCTTGTAGATCCGTACCTCCACAATGTAGCAAGAGAGCCTTCTTCCGGTCCCAATCAGTAATGTTTTTGGCTACAACATACAACTCAAACGCCCGTATCCATCGTGGCCACGAACTCGCCTCATTCACATTTAAAACCGGTAAACCTGTTGCACCTTCCATAGTTCTTACCCCGTCGCCAATTTGTAGGATTCTTTCACCAATAAACGAATTTAATCAATCACTTCTTTATTCATATCACAAACATAATCATAATCCTCCTTCTCTTACAACACTCTAATCATCTTCCTCTTCCACCCTATCCCCATGCTCCACCTGTTGCTCTTATCACTTCCTTCCATAGGTACACACTTCTTCCATGCTACAAAATCTATCATTTAGTGATCAAGACAGAATGGTGATCTGTACAAAAAAGATGATAAACCGTTGTGTCAAGAATTTGCAGAGTGGTTTTCTCCTTCAATTGCATACGAGCAAACTGTACACAATACCTTTTACAGTCTACATAATAACATAAGCACATAATATTATTATTATTATTAAAAGTTCCCAAATTAAGGTGGATTTTTGAGCCTAAACGTCTCTTTCGATGGTCTGGATAAAACCCATATCAGGATTATTGAAATACCATTTCATCGCCCTTCATTCTGCCGTAAAAAGGAAGAACGCCTTAACTCACAAAATTACAATTTTTCAGGAGAGCTCTTCAAAGATTTGCACTGTTAACTGATTACGCCTTATCTCGATTTTCACAGAGTTGAGGTGATGATCCTCTGAATGTAAAGTATGATTGTAAATGAGATGAGTCGTTTTTGAAGCCGCACACAAGGCGTTTATCCTTTGATCTGTTTGAGATGAGGCGTTCTACCTTGGAACACCACAATTTTTGTGGTTCCGATTGAAAATTTGACCATTTTCCTGTATGAATTTTGAGATTTTGACTTCACCACTGGAAAGAGCGCATGAAAATTGGGGGGGGGGGGGGGGATGAAAAAAAATATTTTCGAGATAAGGCGTTCTTCCTTTTTACGGCAGCATTTAGGAAGGTAAAAGAAAAAAGTACTTACCTAGTTGCGTTGCGACTTATCAAGTCAGGAAATAACATTAAAGGATTTAATTCCCCTACCTTGAAGCGGTGCTTTCCAATTGGTGGTTTAGCGTAGGGTATGCCCTCAAATGCATGGAAAACTCTACCGGAAGCCGTTTGCATGGCATGTCCTCTCAACAACCCAAGAGACGTCGCCACTTCGGGCTGTTGACCTAGTGATGATGCGAAAATGCCGCACAGGGCAGCGAGGAACGTTATCGCGACCATTGCCGCTCTTTCACTGGCCAGTTGGAACTGTAGTGGCTCTAGAACTACCAACGTTATGTACGGAGATACGGCGAGAGATACGTTGAAGGTTATTATGAAGGTTGTGGAAACACCTTCTTACTCAAGTGCCAACGGAGAGCATTGACGTTCATCCAATTATAATCACTTGAAAACCAACCTTGAAACTGTGTAATACAGGTTTCAGGTACCTACCTAGGTTTTAATTACACTCACAGGGTTCAAACTTACGACGGGAAATTGTTCATCTAAAATATTATGAAATAACCTGACAATTTACACAAAGTAGTGAGAAATACCAACTTGGACTTAGAAAGGCTACTCAGTTCTACTGGTTGAAATGTCACCAAAACAAAGAATTTAGACTGAAAACAAGGAGCAGTTCATTCAATTTGTACTACTTATCACAAATTTGATTTCCACCATATTTTACAACAATGATGACAGTTGAATTTCAAATAAACATTATTATTACTTGGATGACTTATCCATGTGCTTGAACACAACTTGGCTTTCAAAAACCATATTGTTACACACAGGGGCGGATCCAAAGACATGTGGATCCATGGGTAAAACATTTTTGTTTTTAACGATAAGTGATTTTAGGCTAAATTTTGTAGTAGAGATTCTAATAGAACTTACACTTTGTACAATTAAAGCTTTGTTTTATTGTTAATATTTAAGCTAAAACTGGCCTTAAAAAACCGCCCTTGCTTAAGGATCTGAAGAATGCAATCAAAATTTCGTTGAGTTTCATTTTTTAAAAGCTGCAACTTTTTTGGAATGACCAGGAATGTCCTTTTCTTTGCAGGAACATTTTATAAAAGTGTATTTTATAATAGCCGTCTAAGAGATACTACTGCATATACTTCCATTTCTCAGAGCAATTACTTTTATGGTTCTCCAAAACTGCGTATTCCATCACAAGCATTTTCGGAGTAAGGGCAAACCACATGGACTTCGAGGCAAGCGGCGAGGAAATGTTAAATATAATTTTGAATAAGTTTCCCCATTTACATTTGTCTGAAGAAGAAAAACTTAGTTTAGTTTCGAAAAACGTCAATGAGGTAAATGAAAACGCTGAAACGATACTGGAAAAACAGCAGTCGCTTCTATTATAATTTTATAAGAAAGCGAACAGAATAGCTCAGCCGTCAAATTACCGGTCGTCACTTGACGAACGGTAATTCGACGGTTGAGCCATTTCTTGAGAAAATAAGCCTTCTTCCAGCGGGAGGCCAACAACAACTTTCAATTTTGCAGATCCACAGGAAAAAGAAATACCAATGACATTGTCGACCATCACTCGTTGGAGGAGCTTCTTTAAGAGAATGGTCAGCAAAAGTTGAAATTCTGTACAGTTAGTTTGTTTCATTCAGGTTTATAGTCCAAATGAAGTTTTCTATTTTTAAACACTATTTCGATCATTTTATTTTTTGTTTTTAGGCCTTTACATATTTTTTGACGATTTTTGGTTTATTATCTTCGATAATGAACCATTGGAATCGCCCAAAGAAAAAAAAATTTTAACCCCCCCTCAAAATTTGTTGGTTTACGTTTCAAGATACGTAGATTCAGAAAATCGAATAAAAAAAAATCCGTCCGTCCGCCGTACGCCGTACGCCGTCCGCCGTCCGCCGTACGCCGTCCGCCGTCCGCCGTCCGAGGCACTTTGCCCAGTTAGCGTTGAGTTAAAATTACGAAATTTGGTTTCTGGGTTTGGACCAGCCCCACAATGATCCACGAAACTTTTCATAACCCTAGGTCTAGGGGAAGGGGTTCAAAACGAATTTTGAAATTTTGAAAATTCCATATCTCGAAAAATTCCCATCAAACGGTATGTTTTTTATTTCATATTTAGATAGAGTTTGTTCCGTAGAATTTTTTAAGACCATCCGCAGCTTTGTACGACCAGCCGTTCGTTCGCAATGACGGCTCAAAGATTGTGCCTCACAACACGATCCTGAATCAAACTGTTGAAATACAGGTCCATTTTCATACTAACAAGCTCTTTGGAACATCATATGGCTTAAGTGATGTCGAGTTTGTTGTTCTGAGGTGCGTTTCGTGCTACGGAAATGAAGGTAATTTCGAATGTTTGTTGGTAGGTACTTCTTTTATAGAAAAATTATTACCGACGTAGTATTAAAAACCCCAGAATTATATCGTATTAATTAATCATAATTAATAATAATAATTAGTAATTATAAATACGAATTATCAATACCTAACAATAAATTATAATAATTTTCAGTAGGTACTTGATAAAATTGTTAATAATTAGTGATAATTGACAATAATAATTAATCTGACATTTAGGATCTAGACATTTAGACCTAGTGATCTAGACAGAAGGGTGATCTGTACAAAGAAGATAATGAACCGTTGTGTCAAGAATTTGCAGAGTTTTTAAAATACATTTCATCACTGTGTGTGCATACATACGCTTTAAAAATTACAAATAATATTATGTCCCTCCCTCAAAAAAACTATGTTCCTACGTAATTAACCGTCCGAATACCAGGTGGGGTCCCTAACGGACTCACGATCTGGTTTTTCTTTAAGTGAATTTGTAAAACAAATTCTTTCCTCGTGAAAATCTAGGACATTTACGACCATCTGTATTGCTTGGATGAGAAAGTATATGTTTTCAACATAACAATAAATCGAGGGTGAAGTGGCAACACGGCCAACCTCAAATGGGGCTGAACAACACGGTCTAACTGACATTTTTGGGCATATTGACTTTTTTTATTCAGCGGGATTCAAATTGAAATTCATTAAAATTATTCATCATCCCGTAAATTGTCTGCATAGTCCTTATATTGGCACCCGGAAGTGTCTATAGGTAGTTGCAAACAGTCACGTATTATATGTATATAATTTGGGAACATACCTATTATAGGTATACCTATAATAGGTATGTTCCCAAATTTTAAAAATAAGCAGTTTTTTGTGGCTCCTGTAAATTAAAAAAAAAAAAAAAACACTTAGGCCATGTTGACCAGCACCATTTGAGGTAGGCCTTGTTGCCAAATTCATCATAATGGTTACTCGGAAGCAATTAGTCATACCATTTTTTGCTTTTAATGAAAGTGTGCAAAGAACACAGGGGATCTACCATTATATGCCAATATTGTGATTTTAATTTAAAAAAAAACACATTTTTATTTCCAAAGTTTTTTCTAAATTCAACAGCAGATTTTTATAAATTCAATTTAAAAATATCTAAAAATTTATTGAACTTGCTTTCCTATATTCAATGCGCTCATTTCTTGCATTTATTAACAAAAACTATCAGCCTAAAAAGTTTTCATTTTCATTACCATTATGACCATGAGGTTTGGCCTCAAGTAACTACTTCGTAGGTATGTCCTTGGCCCCATCCTAATAATCTTAATCAACAAAAAAATGCATTTAATAACAAAAATTGACGAATAAAGTAGTGGGGTAGCCAGAGACCCCATCTGGTACTTGGCTTAATTTTTTCCACCCTTATTCAGGGGGTTAAAGAAGTTGGGAATAAATTATGTTCATAGCGCAAGTTTCGTAACTAGCTTTTTTTCACGTTCTCCCTCGTTTACTACTTGCCGGTTAGAGATAGCTCAATTCTGATGGCGCCATCTTCTTCTAGTTTAGAAATACTATACGAAGACATTTTTTTTGTCTGATGTTCAAAAACTGAAACACGAGAAGCACGAGAAGGTGTTATGTTGGTCACCTAAATTGCCGTTTTGAAACACTGTGCGACGCTTGTCGCGCCGGCCGCCTCCACGTCCGTCCCGTTCCCGCCTCCGACTCCGATGATCCAGTTCAGTCAGCTTCCTGCCTCCGCCCAAGATCGGTCCACCCCACAGCATCCGTCTGTACACAGTGATCGTACTCCGAACGCCGCGGCCGGATGAGAAACGCTTCACATAAAGCTATGACAGCTTTATTTATCCTCTTCATTCCCATAACGTGAGTACGCAATCCAACCTGAAACTAATTAGGTATATTTTGTCAATAATTTTATGTAAAAACTAAAGGAGGTTTGAAATATATCAAGTTTTCTAATGTCAAAGGGATTTACAATAATTTTCAAACCATGTTATACGATTAGATACTGCGGACAATAGGTAATTACTTTTGGGTGTTCTAAGGTTTTGTGGAGTTGGGAATGGCCCTACATTAGGTCTGCTTTATTTTCACCAATGAACCTTCGCGATTGACTAAAAAATAATTGCCCGCCCTCGAAATCGCATACAACTTACGAGTACTAATCGTCGCTTAAGAAGCAACACAGCCTCCTAACACAGTCTCCTAACTTTTCAAGGGAGCCAAAAACCTGTTTTATTCAAAAACTAACAGACAGCTTTAGTGACGTAGCCAGGAATTTAGATGGGGGCGTTCAAAAACAGGTATTTTTTAAATTCATGATTTGTAGTGAATTTTTGAAGAAAAGGAAGCTGTTGTTCTCGGCCCAAGATTTTTAAAAATTGAATTTCCGAAAAATTTGCAAACCTACATCCGTTTCAGACCATCCTGAATTCACTGCCCAGTGAAAATTTTTCGGAAATTCGAGTTTTATAAGTTCAAAAGTTTAAAAATCCGAAAATTATGTGTATATTCAAATTTGCACAAAAGTTACTCATAATTTCCAAAAATGAAACCGTCTGACAAGTGAAGGCTCAAAGGTTTTTTTTTCTTTTTCTTTTTTTCTTTACACTGGGATTGCAATATCTTATAGCTTATTCCGTTCTCAAACTGGAACACTTTGCAACTTAGGAGGTTACTTGTGATGTTCTTCACGGTTTATTTGCTCTAATCTGGAAACGGAATGAGATATCTCAATCCCGAATTCACCATCGTGTTCAACGTTGAAAAATCTGTAAGTAACACACTCGACAAAAAATGGAGACCATGGAAAATGGAAAACCAGTATAATGAAGACATTTGACATAAATCCAGTTATTTCTTCGAAAATTCACTCTTGTAGCCATGTTGCATGGCTGTGGATTTTCAGTATTTTTTAATATGTCTCAATTTTTCGGGAAACAACCCCCCTCTGGCTACGCCACTGAGAACTTTCCTACTACAATTATTCAAAATGAATTAATGCTCCAATAGCGAAGTTTAGGTCGGATCAGTGGTGTTGGTTCAGGAGTTTTATCAATTAAAATTTTCTCGTAGAAATTATTGGGAAACTCCCTTTTAGAGTTTCTTCCTGCTACAGTACCCATAGTATGTACCTGAAATATACTTGAAACATTAAACATGAAGTACGAGAAAAAAGATAAGTTCTTATGGACACTGCAATCTCAAATTCGCACTCAGCAGGATGGTTAAAACAGTGAACATAGATTAGAAATTTGTGTAGCCCAACAACTGCGCCTGATTTTCGACATTTTGACGACGCCACGCTACCCGGCCTGAAATTTTGAATAAAAAAGCGTCTTAATTTTATTTTTTCCTCATTTTGAAAGAAATTCTGGCTCTTTTAAAATGTAAAATTTGAGTGTTATAGTGATAAAATTAAAGTATTCGCCCAAACGAGAGTCCAGGGCAGTTATGGAGTTCTTGAATATTCTTCTTAGTTTCACCTATTCAATAGTTTCACCGAGTCGTGAAATTGATTACTTTTAAGCTAATGTTTTTGTTTGTACTGAACACCAAAGATCTTACCGACCGACTATCGTTGATTATCCGGTATTTCTGCGAGTACGAAAATCAACTCTTTCAAACTAACATCTTAATGAACTTTATCCAACCAACAGACCGAAGGTATCCGTTCAGTTTTTTTTTTTTTTTTTTTTTTTTAAACAACAGTTTATTCAAACTTTCAGTATTACATACTATGTGTTATGTGAATATTAGAGGTTAATTTTTCTTGTATGTACAAGTACTATGGAACGTGTGTTAGGGATTCTGTCCAGCAACAGTCCCTCTTAAATATTTATAATTATGATAAGTTAATAGAAAAATAGAGTTCATAAATTATATGACAATCCGTCAGTTGACAAGTTGAATAACAACCTCCCAGAAGTGCCTCTATGAAGACCCACTCCCCCAAATCAAGTAACCATCTGAAAAACCACTGTTGAGCTACTTAACAAGTGACTCAGTACTTCTTAACATCTTACGATCAAGTAAAACTTAAGAAATCGATCTTGAAGAGGTTCCAACCGGAGGTCTGTTTATAAAGGCCCTTTCCAAGTTTGTCCTCTTGAAATGGTTTCAACTCTATCACACAAAATAACGGTCTCTAGGTACGATAGTATACAACCGATATTAGAATACCAGTAGAGTTTGAATGGGAAAGGGGTTCTATACGATGAATGGTGGGAGAGTAAGTAAATAAGTCAACAATCAAGAGAGCCATCCACTTACTGGACCCTCTTCCTAACTTGGAGTTTCAAGTGCTTGCTGAGTTGGGTGGAGACGTACTGTAAGCTGGTTCTATACTGATAACTTGTTTATTGGTTTATTTATGAACAGTAGTTACTACTAGACGAAGCACAAATTTGTGTAAGTTCGGGATTTACTGGTACCACAGGAACGGTGCGCATTGGGAAGTCTGTTCCACTAATTGGGATCGTTAATGTAAATCCCCTCAAATCAAACCAACGAGAAAAGGCCGAAACATCTGTTGAATGGGATGAAGTCCTCAGATGCGGCGGAAATTAAAGTAGGTTCTAGATTAAACGAGGCATCTCACATTATTCATTACCGGCTGCTGGGTCGCTTCTCCGCCTTCTCACAATTCGCTCGTTGCTGACTAAGGCAGTATTTAGAACTAGACAACACAAAATACGCAGAAATAGCCAAATAAGCTCCTCAGGATGCAATCTCCTTACGTTTGAAAATATGAAAAGTCGTGGGCAGGCCTCATTTAGAACAGACCAACTAAAATGACTTAATATTTGATATTATAATGCGATTATAATTAATCAATATCAGTAAAAGTGTAAGAGGTGTGGGTTATACTAATTATTATTAAATTCTACAATCCAAGCGGCATCAACAATCGAAGTAACACCCACTTTCTACAAATAATTATTACCAACAGCGATTGTCAAACTCAATCCTTTCTTATGGTGCTGTTATGAAGATTTTCTTTTGAACGCAACAGAAGATTTTCCACGATGTACTTCAGCTCAAATATTCTCTGGAATCGCTCACATGAGAAAAAATAGCAGTCATGTGGAAACTTTCCTAACCCTTCTACTAGAAGGCTCCTAGCAATATGAATTAAATTCTCAAATTTTGTGAAGCAATTATTGCAATATAGGTGCTCCTCTGTAACGATTAGCCACTCAGCTAATTTGGCATGTAGCCTCCTTAGGGCTTACACTTTAAGCAGCATAGGACCGAGATATTTAGAGTTTTACAAAAATACAATAATTGTTCCCTATTACAATAATGAAACACCTATTTTCACAAGACACATAAAATTAGGTACATTACCGAATAATCAATTTTTTTGAATATTATATCGAGGGTCTCACGGCAACACCCCACATCGTCACTTTTAGCCAAAATGAGTTATGCATACCGTTCGAAGCGTCTTCCCCCGGCGGATCGATCTAACTAAGTATATTATTAAGTTATGTAACACTAAATCTGACGATTCATTTTACTGAATTACTCAGTAAACATAGTCAATGGCAGATGGTCTTTTGACTCTGCTGAAAAGTGCAAATGACGATGTGGGAAGTTGCCGTGAGACCCTCGGTATATTTTTTTCACAAATCGCCTTCAAGTTTCGCTTTTGAATCGATACTTTTTACCGATTGCCCATCCCTACTCGCTGATCTTTGCATCCTAGTTTATCAGTGTCACCAACGTGACGAAATTGCTTCTTTTGTTTCCCATAGAAATCCACGCTAGAGTATCTTCATGGTGGAAGACCCGCCTTCTAAATCGCCGTTGTTTCCTTCCCATTTACCAAATTCCCTGTTCCTCACCCTCGCGAGGACCTCGAGTATTGGATACTGTAGACACGCCCCGTTGTAAGTTTTTACGCAGGTACTATCGACAATTTACGTTGATGGCCGCTCGAGCCCTTGACGCCTAAACCGCCGTTGGGTGAATGACGAGAGAGAGAAAGAGGCCTTTTTTTGCCACACTGTCGAAAGAGAAAACCTTTTATCGTCCTCTGTCTCTTTTGCTATCGAACGTCACATTTTCTACTAACTCAAAGCATTCGAGAGTGTTGTAGAGGAAAATGGCTGAACATTAATTTCTTCCACGTGTAGTTTGGAACCGTTCCAAGTTCTCTATGTGTACCATGTGTATCTCTACTGTCATAACTAACCTAACACAAGTGCTCATTCAACCTGAATTATCCTAATTTATCTGCCACTGGTAGCTGTAACAGGAACTTAACAGTTAGACAGTTACTGTCAGTTCCACGAATCACAGCTGAAGCGCTAAGATAAACAAGTTGACACCTAATTATTATTAATAAAGAAGTTGTAAAACGTGTACCTACTCAGTCTAATTAATTAAATCCCAGAACATCCTACATGGCGTCAGGTGTGCTACCGGTTATTGTTTAAATAATATAAAGTTTCCAATAGAAAGCAATGTTAACGTCAGGTTGATTGGAGTAATTCTCGTGATTCAAACGCTCCTACACACTTCGAAATGGACAACAGACGAATTCTAATTATCCGGATTATTCTGAGGTAATTATTTCGGGAAATATTGACGAACCAATGTTTTCTCTCCCTTTTCAATTTGATTTAAAACGCTTCAACAACACGTTTGGAGCCTCTGGTGTGATTGAAAAATTAAAGAGTAAGAATTAGAGTATACCGCTGTGGTTGTTATATGGACGAGTAGGAGGATTCCGTGTTATCACTGTTGTTCACAGTTCAAGCAGGAGCTGTTTTGATGTAGACATTTGGCACTCTGGCGCCTTTATGAAAGCTCTGCTAGCCGATTAGTGATCTCGACGAGGTTGTAGAATTACTACAGCCCTCATAGTTAGTTTCGTAGTTGTTATTTAGTTGGCGGTTCGGTATTTCTAGAGGTGCGAGTCTATTGAGTTGACTGGTGTATTACCGCCAGTTATGACCGAGGAACAACCGATATCGTAAACCAACATCGAAATAGACAAACACCTTGACGACTTTGGTGGTTTATTATTCGAGCCATCGCCTCAGGGAACCCTCCGCCATCCATCCATACGATAACTTGCAAGTTGAACTATCGAGGAAAGTTCCAACCATGACCCAACAACAAGTTCCATCAACATAAATATTAGTGCCTATTAAACTGCGTATGCCCGTCCGACATCCGATTTTGAAATTTCAATCGCCGCAGATTTCACGTCCTATAATGCGTCTAATACGAATCAAGACCACGACTTCTGAATAAAGAAAAAAAATTTTTTTCTTTGATATTTCTTTATTTGCACCAAGTGATAATAATGTATCTACTTACCTATACAAAGTGAATACACAATCTACAGCAATAAGCAATATTCATTTAACAATTTTGGGGGTTAATGGAGACCTAGAGTGAATAATGACATGAAACCTTGCGTTACATCCATTAATTTGACATATAGCCTCCTTAGGGCTTACACTTTAAGCAGCATAGGACCGAGATCAGCTGTGTAGCTCGTAAAGCTAATTTGACATGTAGCCTCCTTAGGGCTTACACTTTAAGCAGCACTTTAGGGCCGAGGACAGCCGAGATCAGCTTAAGGCTTAGGGCTTACACTTTAAGCAGCACTTTAGGGCCGAGATCAGCTGAGTAGCTCCTAAAGCTAATTTGACATGTAGCCTCCTTAGGGCTTACACTTTAAGCAGCATAGGACCGAGATCTGCTGAGTAGCTCCTAAAGCTAATTTGACATGTAGCCTCCTTAAGCCTTACACTTTAAGCAGCATAGGACCGAGATATTTAGAGTGACGAAGGAAAATATCCTCTTAACTCTCCTAAGGTGCTTTTGACACTTCAAGCAGCGTAGGACCTTACACTTTAAGCAGCAAAGAGTTTTATTACTGGACGTTAAAATGGTTTGATAGAATAGTTTAATTTATCATTTGTCTAGTTTGTTTTGATTTAATTTACAAAAATACAATAATTGTTCCCTATTACAATAATGAAACACCCATTTTCACAAAACACCAAAATTTGATATTTCTTTATTTGCACCAAGTAATAATTATGTATCTACCTATACAAAGTGAATACACAATCTACTTATAAGCAATATTCATTTAACAATTTTGGGGGTTAATGGAGACCTAGAGTGAATAATGACATGAAACTTTGCGTTACATCCATTAAAAAAACCATAGCTTTGTTTGTTATGGTTCAGGCTCTCGCCGAAAACCTCTTCAATGGTTGAAGAAAGATGATCGGTAGAAGCATTACCGAGAGGGACAAAAACGAGGCGGATAACGCTTCTTTCGCAGAGATACGTTATGTGCATAATCGTGTAACAAACCAAGTTTTCTTGCTACGTTTTGATCCCTTCGTAGAACAAACATTCTATTTAGGTCCACCTTCGATTGTGCGAGTAATGTATTGGGGTTGAAAAGGACTTTGAATATTGTGGACTGTATTGTAGGCGGTGAATTGGGTACTTTCACGGTTTAGATATCTTATTCTGGGAGGGATGAATGAGTGAGGCTACTCAATGGGAAGAATAATATAATATATACCTATTATATAATTTCGAATTTCGGGAATTATGAAGAGAGTAGTCTTCAAGATAATTTCGCTCTGACAGCGCAAGAAAAGAGGAATTTATGATGGAGCAACTGGTGGAAAAGGGAGATTACTTGTGGAATAATGACCCTACAATGGGAGTTCTTTTACGTTTCCTCAATAGAGAAGCAAATTAGTTTCATATCGACTCGAACATCGTCACTTTGTTCAGAAGTTGATTACATTTGAGACGCGAGAGTCGTTTTGAAAGGGCGAGCAAAGGTCTGGGAAAAAGATCGCGAAGCGACATTAAAAGTTATGGATACAAACGACATTTTCGTTTTTGATCTCAGCTTTACTTAATAATCATTTGAATAGGGTAGTTAGCAATGGTGCCACTAGGAGGCCAATGAATCGTGAAAAAATATAAAATAATAATATTAAATATTTAACAAATTTTGTTATAGATGTTCGGTGTTGCTTGGCTGATCAAGTAGTTGGTAGATTACTCTCAACATTCGCTCACTGATTGATGCTGCTTGACTGGAACTTTGTAGCCCATTTAGGTCCTTAGTTTCACGTTTAATATTTGGCGGAACGCCACAAAGGAAGGAGGTTATTCAAGCGATGAACCGTGGCAGAGAATTTCAATAACCAAAAATCGTCTGATTCGTTCTCCATCGTGATTATTATCAGCGTTACGGTGGAATATAACAGCTCCGTTCATTACGACCCTGAGCCGATTAAAGCCTTTAATAACGACTAGAATCTTTAATGAAATCGGCTCTCAATAGATGGAATTAAACCCAGCTGTAGGTGGTCGGAAATCGACGGGATCACGAAAGAACTAGCTGAGCTTCAAAAGGGATTGACGGCAGGAGGTACCAGTACCTGCCATCAGCAAAGGAACTTACATCGTTGAGAGATTTAATCCCCGTAGAGCGGTTGAGAGAGCGACTGACAGTGATTTTCATCGACCTCCCAGAGGTGTGCGGATGAAGAGTGAAAAGGAAGCACGAGAAGAGCTTTTCCCATCTTCGAATAAGCCTTTTATGTTCTCTTACGTGTAACGACAGAGACGACGACCTTGAAAACCCGTAGTTATTTACGGAGTATCGAGATCCTTCTCCAGTATTTATAACGACCTCTACCTATAAGCTTTTTACGTGTAATAAAGCCTGGTGCATTATTAAAATGAAGTGCCCTTCCGCTCGAGGATCCAGCGAAACCCCCTACCTTAAAAGAGATTGAATTGAGTTCATGGATGAAGAGTTTCTGAAGAGGGTTTTCTCAGGCCCCAACCAGGCGTTTGCCTGTCTGAGTGAGGTACATTGAAAAACGTATGTAGGGTTATGGTTAAAAGGAAAATTACTGCATTAAACACTGAATAAGTCACCGTCCAATTCAACAAACGTAGAATTAACAAACGTTTATGAAATATTAATCGGGAGAAAACCCGAACTTCTAGATCGAACAATCGCGCTTTTACGAAGTCCATTTTTACACTAGCAACAGTCTTGATTGCAGAGATAACCGGTGATAGGGACAAGAGAAGGTGGCGAATCGTCCTGCCGGATGTTTATAAAATTATTTTCCAGACAGTAGCCGTTTTCTACCTCCACGTTTACCAGCGATTCCCTGGTTGATTACGGGAATACAGACTGTGCCTTCACATCTTTCGCAATGAACACCTCGGATCTTTTCTCCAAAATACAAAAAAGATAGGTAATAATCATTATACTAGGAATTTTATCGGAAATGTTTGTACTATATCACAGTGTATTACGGTGCAACTCGAAACGGAAGCTATAATAAGAATCTTAGTGAGATCTTGAGACACACCTATAGATGAACCTGAGGTGATCTGTGTTGGTACCTAACAGCAGAATCAGGCTGAAAGTGAAAAGAGACTGCAAACAAATTTTGGTCAACCTTACTCAAAGACAGTAGTAATAAGTCTCTCTTCACTTTCACCCTGATTCTGCTGTTAGGTACCAACACAGATCACCCCAGGTTCATCTATAGGTGTGTCTACTCAAGATCTCACTAAGATTATTATTATAGCTTCCGTTTCCAGTTGCACCGTAATACACTGTGATGTAGTACAGACATTTCCGATAAAATCCCTAGTATAATAATTAGGGATGGGTCAAGAAACGAAAACTAGTTTGAAATAACTAGTTTGGAAAAAAAACTTCAAGTACAACCGTTTCTCAATTTGAAAAAAAAACTAGTTGAACAAAACGGCACAAGTAGTTATTTGAATTGAACTATCAAATAATCAACTGGGAACAACACAAATAACAAGAGGAAGGAGAAGAATGTACCTAGGTGGAATGTATGCAGTCTAGGAAATGTATGTCGTCAATAGGTGTGTCTAACCTCTCAAAATGTGTGTCTAATCCCTGGTTGACTGAATGAATTCGATAGGAGGCGGGGGTTGTCAGTGACTCTAATGGAGCGGCGATCTACTGACGATCGTATAACTCCTTTGACGATCGTGGAACTCCACTGACGATCGTGGAACTCCACTGACGATCGACCCAAATGGAGTGGCGTGGCAAGAAGTCAAGGGGGATTGAGTCAGTAGGATGATGGTGGGGTGATAAGTGGTGGGGGCGGGGGAGGGGGGGCAGTGACTAATGCAGTGGCGATCCACTGACGATCGTGGCACTCCACTGACGGTTGTGGAACTCCACTGACGGTTGTGGAACTCCACTGACGGTTGTGGAACTCCACTGACGATCGTTCCAAATGGAGAGGCATGGCAAGAAGTCAGGGGGGAGTCAGTAGGATGATGGTAGGGTGATAAGTGGTGGGGGGGGGGCAGTGACTAGTGGAGCTGCGATTCACTGACGATTGTGGAACTCCACTGACAATCGTTCCAGATGGAGAGGCGTGGCAAGAAATCAGGGGGTAGGCAGTAGGGATGGGTCAAGAAACGAGAAACTAGTTGGAAAAAAAACGTTACAACTGTTTCTCAATTTGAAAAAAACGGCACAAGTAGTTATTTGAATTGAACTGTCAAATAATCAACTGGGAACAACACAAATAACAAGAGGAAGAAGAAGAATATATAGTTGCTTCTTCCGTACCTTGCGAAAGGGTTTTTTCCTAATCAGGCAATTTCATTAGGTACCTACATCAAAAAGAGCAAACCTCAGTTCTTCCAAAGTTGAAATGCTCATGTTCCTCAATGGAAACAACGAATATTGCTCTCAAACATTGGGAGACTTTTCCTAATACTTAACTCGTTCTTGCTTGGTGTTATACTGTCGTGTTTCATATTATTTTTACTCCCGAATTACTGTTGACAAAATAATCTCAACTGATTGTGCGATAAGAATGAAAATAAAATAATGTTAAAGAGATCCTATTTCTTCTACAGTGTTTTCTAAATATAAATATATAGGTACGTAAACAGTCACATAGGTTCCACTAAAAAAATAGTGTCCTTCGTTTGTGTGTTCTCAGAAAAATGTGCGTTCTCATGTGAAAAATGTGATAAAGTACCTACTCATTCAAATATATACCTACCTATGTTTTCTCATGTTGGATCGGTTTTTATTACTTTCTACTTCTACCTATTTGATGATTGGTCTCAAAACTTGATGACATACAAAGAACCGCAAACAGAAAATTTTTACCAAAGATGTTATCATGTACTTTTGTTAAATACTATTTTGGAGCCTTTTTTTGCAAGTCCCGTTCATTAAAACCAATCTCCTTGCTAATTTAAAACAAACTATTTTCAAATGTGTCGACAAAGTTTTCGTTTTTCCTATCAGTTGAAAAAGACAGTTACTTATTCGTTTTCTTTGTAACTACATTTCTAACAATATATTAGAACACCCGTTTTTCGTTGAGAAGAAAAGGAACTAGTTTTTTTTTAAACTAGTTTTTTCGACAGTTATTTTAATGTAACGAACGTTATTTTACGTTTCTCGAAAATAACCGTTATGCCCATCCTTAGTAGGACTACTAGGACACCGTCGGTGGAGTGTATCACTATGTGTTAGGAGTTGGATTTAACAAGCCTAGTTTGTGGTGCAAGATTGATTTCAATGCTTCGGAAACATTGGTTCGTCCGTACTTGGTTTTCGTTTCAACTCAAGACTAAAATTGGGTCTACTTCGACAAGGTACTCAATAACAGCTGATTGGGTCTGAAATTATTACAATTAGCGGTTCAACTTCGATTCACGTCGAGAACGTCAAGAACGTCGAAAAAAGTTCATTTTGAATGAATTGAGGATGAAGTCGACCGAAAATGAGAAAAGACGCAAAAAACATCGATCTTTATTCGAGGTGAGCTCTAAAAAACTTGAAAAAAAGTTGAGTTCGAATCGAATTGAGATGGTTATTTAGGACGAAATGGACCTGCGAGAAGACCTCGATTCACTTCGAACACATCGAAAAAGATCTCGAGTTCTAAAAATGGTAGAAGACCGCACAGTAGTCCCAACACACCGACAAAGTCCTTTACCACGGTTCGCCTCAAAAATTGTTGATCGTAAAATATAGTGGAGTTTACAAATCTACTGTACTATACTGAATTACAGAAACTGTTAAAATGGCGAAGGACATCTTCTACATTCACAGTCCTGGCGTATAAAAGTTCCGTCGATGCAGCGTGAGAGGTATAAATGAGGTATAAACTGTTCTTCCTTAGTGATTATTGTTTTAAATAAAATGAAGTACAGCAATTAATAGAGAATAAAATCTGTGATGAGGATGACCTAACACGGTATTTTTGGCACTTATACCTGCTGAATTACAGCCATGTGAAAAATGGATATGTTGCATTTTGAAAAAAAAGGGATATGTTGCGTTTTGAAAAAAAAAGGGATATGTTGCGTTTTGAAAAAAAAAAGCCCTCACTCCAATTAAAAAACCAAAATGCTTTTTAATTTAATTTTGCAAATAATTTAATAAAGTCGAATATGGACCTAACATGTTCCTAAGTTGGATATCGTGTGGTATGACGTAGGCTGTATACTCCTACTACATAACGTGTAGTTCAGAACACTCTACATCGAATTTGTAAGGGAAATTTAGAAGAAAAAATCCGTTTAATATATATGATAAATGGAGCAATTAGGAGAACATAACGGCTTATTTCCTTCACAATGTCACTAAACGTAGGCAGTTTCCAGAGAAAATGAATGTTTATTTCTTCTAAGTTCGCGAAGATCCTATTAGAGAAATCCAGGCTAATACGAAAGGACAATGAACAAACACGAGCGAAAAAAGGAAAGGGCAAGTAATATTAAATTAGCTGCGAAAACTCTGCAAATGGCACACTGATCTCACAATGAAGAAAAGGAAGATTAAAAAAATAACATTGAATAGGAAGTCAACGATACTATGAATTGAATATCTACTTTCACGACAGGGTGACGACGGCTTGCTATTACCAAGTACCTACTTGCGAACTGGATTTTAAATTATCAATACAATTACCCCACCATATTCTATAGAAGACTCGAGTGTAATTAATTTCTCGGCACAAAGGAGCACTGCAGATCTTACTTTTCATTTCGGAGCGACAATGCACCTTGTATGGTAGCCGTAGTCTCTCGCTGCGATATAAAGAGAGTTGAAATTCTAGGATGAATATATTCTTCAGTTCCAAAGGAATTATTTGCATAAATGGGGTTTCCTCTTTCTTCTTTGACGCCCTCTTTGCCGAAAAATTCGGAAGAAAGCGGTAGACCCCTTTGTGAGAATTTCATTCATCAAGTGTTACAACTTTCATGATACCATACACGATACCATTATTTAATTATTAATAGGGAACGCCAGTGTGTCAGAGAATAATTCATTGATTGTCAAAAATCGAAAATTGGTGACTCACAACACACGTAAAACGAGTAATTTCAAGCGAGAAAATTTTTGTTCTACTACCAGATCGAACTGAAGAATTTGAACTTTTCCCGCTCAACGTGGCCGGACAGGGCTGTGGTTGACAGGGGCGGGCAAAGGTGGCTTTCATGCACCGTTTTCTGGAGCCAATCAGAGAGTGGTTAACAGAGCCGGTCTTAGTACGGCTCTCTGATTGGCCTGGGAGGTAGATGACGTACATTGCTTCCCACTTCCCGCTCAATACGACTTCAAACCTCTCCAGAAAAATAAGTACATCCTTAAAAAGATTCTTAACACCTCACATTTTCACCACCTTCACACCACATTAATTAGCATTTGTAATTCATTTTTGTAATTAATATTGTAATGCAACTCAAATTTCAATTAAATGTCAATAAAAACTGGAATTTGAATTCGAATTTTATTATTATTTAGGAGCCGGGGTAACAGGACCAATCGCCTTGAAATGTTGTGCAAACCTTCTTTATAACATGGCCGAATGCCATTTCAAAGATTTAACCCATTATCCCAACCCAAGAAATTTTTACGAACAAAAAACTGAAATTTAAACTAATTTAGGATAAAGTTGGCCACCTTGGCGGGTACACAGATCAAATTGTAATTTGGTGTGGATCTTCTTGGTGTGGATGATAGAAAAAAACCCTGAAAGTTTCAAGTCGCTAGGTCTAAAGGGAGCTGAGTTATATAACTTCAAAAACCTTTAGCATTTTTTTCTTCTAATTTAGACGGTCAACGCCTCTCCACTTTCACCGATTGACTTGAAATTTTGCACAGCGCTTCGTTTCAACTTTGCCTTTTAAATTAATCTTTGCCAAGGAATATATTCGCTAGGTCTAAAGAGAGCCGAGTTATATAAGTTCAAAAACCTAGTTCATCACCCTTGCCATGTTCTTCTTCTTATTCATTTAGGTAATCTACAGCCTCTCCTTTATTCTTGCTTAATTTGTTTATTTTATTCACTTATAACTTTATTAATAAATAAATAATACATAGTATGTGTATATTATACACCTCTACATCTAATACATATACGTGCAGTAATAAAAACGGCTCTCCATGGCACCAAGGGGAGATTTCGAAACGGGTACGGTGCTTGGGAATTGGTTAGGAGGACATCTGTTTAGTTGGAAGGAAATAGGCGGGCGGGGAAAGTGGATATCATAACTTTTTCCAACTGCTGCAGAATGATATTTGCGAGGAGTGTTTTTGAGGGGGTATAACATAAAGCATCGTAGAGCTACAATCAATATGAAATTATGTACTACGATTAAACTGGGAACGTAATCCCATATTTTGCCGATTCGAAATCATATTAATGTGAGTTGCGTATCGGCGGAGTCCCGAGTTGGGGAAAGTAATGTAACACTCGTTACTGCGAGGCACCATCTGGTGATTCGTTTGTTTTTCGATGGGCGTATCATCGAAGGGCCTTTTTTTTCTTATTGGCTTTAAGGCCCCTGCGACTTGAGCGGTTTTTGAATGAAACGAGACGATCTACGATACGGTTACACTGAATTCGGTTGACTGAAGAATTTGAATTGATTCGAGCTCGTGTTGCCGTCTCGCTCTGGATTATAAACGAAATGCCGGACTGGATTCTGGTAGAATTCCCGTCTGGATCAGAAATGTGCCACGTTAGATATTAAGATGTCTTTCCGCTCCAGTCCGACGTACAGGTGTAATGGAGTCCAACAGTGAATTCGGAAGGTCGAGGGAGGCCCTCGGCAAGAATGCCCAAGTACAAACTACCGCTGCCTACATAAGTGATGAAGTCCCATCCTTGTGAATTCAATTTCCATCGAGCAAGTACGAGTACGAGTCTTTACCCTCCATATTTACAATACGAGCGTCGTAGTTTAATATTGAACGTTATCCATTCAGACAGCCCGACACCCAAATTTGGTTATACCGTCAAGAGCATGAAAAGGGATGTAAAATGTAGTAAAATGATAGGCGGATCAACCTACGTTCTCCCCAGGGATAGATTTAACACTCCCCTTATAACTGTCCGCCAGGGTGACAATTATTCTTGTGCGATCCAACGTCCAGTTCGGTGAGCTCAATCCTTCTCATACTAATCGCCCCCTTGAGTGAACATCCCATTTTATAATTGCATTTCTAATTTATTCATACCCCTCTTCGTAACAATATTTTATTAAAACGCCTGATTCGCAAGAAAAGGCAGAATTACCCAAATCATTTTAGCATTATAATCTTCTTCTTGGAGTGCCTCATTCACTGATTCCAGTCTAACTCCGAAAGTTGGACAGGACACTCGTTTCCTTCCTAGTATTCTTCCCATCATAGGTACATGTCTGGACGAGTTCGTATTTTGGCCACCGCAAAATATCCCAAATGGGACTCACAGAGCACTCTGCCACTCCCCACCTTTGGGAAAAAACTCAAAACACTTCAAGTCAATACGCTCCGCAATACTCGTATTATAATATGACGTTATCCTCCTCATCAATAACTTATTTCCAATCGACGCGACATTTTTGAAAAGTCAACACAATAAACTAAATACGACACCTTCAGTCTTTGAAATGATATCACGTTTCCTATGTAGGTATACATGGACATTTTTTTCACGTCGTGAGTAATAATTGCTTCAATTACCAACTGTCCAATTATTTTTAAGCCCCTCCTCGTTAGTTTCCGCGCATGAAAGAGAAAAAAAACCTCTGCAGACTACCATACCACGTTTTATTATTCCTGTATAGGAAACCCCGCTGGCCATGTCACTGTCCTTTCACGGTCAATATCGACCCATTCAACGCTCACTACTGTTCCCTTCACCCATTGAATCCTCGTAATTGTTAGGAGACTATCGCACAATTCGGGGCGAACTCGAATGTTGGTTAGGGACGGCCGATTGAACGGTAATTGGTTGTCGACGAGAACCAGGGGGTTACTATCAATTAAATAAGAGGTTTAATGGTTGAATTGAAAAGCGAGTCATTGAAAATCATAGAACGACTGGAAGAATGAACTGAAATCACACGGACACTTATGAGAAACACGTTTGAGAGACTCTTCAGAAATTAATTATTTTGACTTAGTTGAGCTCATAGAAAATTTCACATTTCCTCGCTTTAGAAACAAAACCACCTAACCCATTTCCCCCAAATTTTGAGGAGGGACAAAATAACGTTCTAATCCAAAACTACAGTAATTTCACGCTAAACAGACTATTTTTAGCTCACTGTTGGCTCTCAAGAAGTGCCCTATCCGAAAACTTGTGAGGGTTAAGTAATGTTGGCCCAAGAAATGGTGGGATCGGCGGAGTTGCTTCAGGAGTTTTTTCTTCAACTAATACTGTCTTGTTGATATTATTCTGATTTTTGGAGTTTCCCACTTGTAAAGTACCTACTTGAAACCTTAATCTAGGAAATACCTACTGCAAAATGGTTAAAACGATCAAACAACACCTGATGAATGAACGAGAAAAGAAAATGTTATTAAGAACAGTCACAAATTTTTACTTGACATGATAGTTGGGAACATTAAACATAGATTTGGCATTAAAGATGTTCACAAAATTCTAGGTAAAAGTTGGACTAAACTTGGTTAAACTAGTAGGTATCACAGTGAATTGTACAGTCTTTGAAGTATAACGCCTCACAAAAAAATTAGACATTTTGGTAGTTTTTGGGCTTTAGCGGCCGATTTTCGAAATTCTGACGACGCCACGCTTTCCAGCGCAAAATTTGGAATAAGAAAGTCTTTCAACTCCATTTTGTCCGAATGGCGGGTTAGGCTATGTTGTTATGGGGACGATTTCTTAAATTCTACTTCTCGTACAGATACGTCTCAAAATGTTGCCTCTTGAATCTTGGGTATGAAGGCACATGAGACTGGTGGAAACACTTGTACCGCTTTCCTCATCGGCTTACGACGTCAGATATTCACTTGACAGCTTTTTTTCTCAGCCTCCATTCGGCGGCTCGTACGGACATCAGAGACCGAACATCTTTCCGGTCGTCTGATCGGATCAGGGACGTTCCGGCTCCTCTTGTATCTCCCGGCTCTAGTATTTTCTCTTCGCTAGGCTTTGGTGATAGGACTCGGTTCCCCGCCAAACGAACCTTCACTTCCCGGTTATTGATTTGGCCTCGAGGTTATTTGGGCCGGTACCGTGACCTGTACGTAAAGCTCGGCGATAATCCTTTGTTCATCCCAGCTGGCATTGCATAGCGTACTATTTCATCCATCTAGCCATCGACAATTACTTTGAACCTCATGTTTATTCATTTTTGTCTACCTCATTCATTTAGGGACGAATGGAAGACATCGTAAAGCAAAAATCTCTGATGATCAATGTTGGCAGGTGCGTAGCGTCAGTTACGAAGTAGGTACGTAGCAAGCGCCACTCCACAGCAGAAACACTGATGAGTAGCTATTTTTCAACAGAAAAGCGAATCTCCATTCCCCAGGCCAGCTCTCCCCCAAAACAAAGACAACTACTTTTTGTAAATTCATCTCGATTAAGTACTACTTGTATTTTGTATAATTTTGGGTGCAAAATATACATTTCATTCAGTTCAGATGTTCTGCATTCTCCATTGCTTCAGCACAGTTTTGGACCCTTTTGTCCACAGAATTGGACATCGTGTGGTAGCAGAGCAGGATTGATTATAAAAATCTTATCGCCAAAGACCACGAAGTAGTTATAGGCAATATCTCTTGGCCTCATCTACTCTACTTGACCCATGATTAAAAACATCCACTTTAAGGACTCAATAGCTGAAAGTACGCTATACAAACACATCAGAAAAATGATTACATTGAGTGCAGCCTGTCTCATCCGAAGATAGTGGTTTCAGTACTGATAGTCGAGTAGCGGGTGTTTTGTGGGCACACCACAAGTGCGTGGCCCACAAATCGAAGAAGAACGCACCTAGCAATAATGAGCTGACGAGATACCTCGATTTTCCTGTCATAACCCTATCACAGGATCCAATTTTACCCTGTAAGGATCAGAAGGTTGCTGACGGTTCGTGAAAAGTCTCACAATTCCAGCATCTTCAGGACACAGTTCTCGCAAGCGAGGGATAGGTACCTGGTATTATAATTAAAAAAAAGGAACCTGCTCAAGCCGAAATTGATGTTTAAGCGTAATGCCAGGTGAACTCGTAAAACAACGTTTATAAACCTACAAATAGGTACTTAAGTCTGTGCACATATTTCTTCCAATAAATCGGACATATCGATATGTTTCTGGCAATAAATTGGACTTATCGATATACCCTTGACCAATTGGTCGATATATCCCTTTCAATTTGCCATCCCTACCTGTAGTTGGAGAATGAATCTACTTACCAATGGCAACACTCGTTGAAGGTAGGGGCAGAGTGCTCAAATTGAGAACAGCTCAAATTTGGAGTGATTGATGTAATGCATGGATTGCCAAGTAACATCAAGATTTCTGTTGACAAGGAAATTGTAGGACGCAGCGTCCGTGTACAAAGCGCACAGACGAGCTTGAAACTCGTTAGACAAAGAACACCCTCTCCAGAGCGTCAAGTGGGATTTATTAAGAGAACCCCCTTACCATTCTGGACCCATTAGACGGGTTTACAAGGGCCTTTAGCTGAGGACTGAAGCCTGGACGCTTCTCACCGCCTTTCGAAGTCCCCTTTACCCCCGTTATTATTACACACACTCCCGTCATTTTACCAGTGGACTTGGACACTTATATACGGGGAATAGAGCATCGCAAAGTTATGTTACTCCATCGGATCCATTAGCAGCCTTGGTTAAGCTCTCTTCTGTAGTACAGACGATTATATGGCGGGCACCCCGCCGCCACCGTGAATAGAATTGATAGAGACATTCTTTGTTATTGTCCAACGACGAGGTAATTATTGCAAAAGTCTTTCAACGGTAAAAGCTTCAGTGTTGTAAGTGCACCGGTTATTTCCGTCTACCCATATTATTATAATGGCGGTCATTATTCTGGGTAAGTTGACTTGGACACCAAGGAAATCCACCGGATATTTCGATAAATGATATATCGTATCATTTATCGAAATATCCGGTGGATTTCCTTGGTGTCCAAGTCAACTTACCCAGAATAATGACCGCCATTATAATAATATGGGTAGACGGAAATAACCGGTGCACTTACAACACTGAAGCTTTTACCGTTGAAAGACTTTTGCAATAATTACCTCGTCGTTGGACAATAACAAAGAATGTCTCTATCAATTCTATTCACGGTGGCGGCGGGGTGCCCGCCATATATCCTGATATATACGATACGATACGATACTATACATAGTGGACGCGGATTTCAAGCACAGTAGAATGGGCCTGACGGATCATTTAGTTTACATAGAAAGAAAGTAACGCGATACCATAACCAGCAACGGGCAATTATACCGGCAATTCTATACTATTCACTCTATGAAGCTGTAGTTTGGTATGCAGCCTCCTTGGAACAAGCAGGAGCCTCCTTGACGCTGCCCAGGCTCCGTATCAGCTGAGTGGCTCCTACAGCTAATATCTCTCTTATTCACTCTACGAAGCTGTAATTTGGTATGCAGCCTCCTTAGGACTTACACTTTAATCAGAATATGCCCTGGATCGGCTGAGTGGCTCCTACAGCTCATTTCTATGCTGTTCACTCTATGAAGCTGTAATTTGGTATGCAGCATCCTTAGGACTTTAAGCAGAATATGCCCTGCACATCTCGGCTGAGTCGCTCCTACAGCTCATTTCTATGCTGTTCACTTTAAGAAGCTGTTATATGGTATGTATCAGTTAACTGATTTTAAATTCGTTTAAACTGTGTATGTGGTTTTTTAATCAAGATATCGACGCTGTAGGTACCTACCGTATAATATTATTCTCTACGTTACTTGATAAACGTGTATATTAATACACATTCATACACATAGCGGATATTGGATCGCAACGACAAATCACGTGAATGGTTGGTTGGGAGGTTATCAAGTTTAAGTAAATTTTACGAGAAGGTAGTGATTTTACCAAAGTGGTCTAAACTTCAGGGATCGATTCTACAACTAATTTGAAACAACTTTTGTCCTAAGTATAACATTTTTCTAAATTCCGCTGAAAATCCGACTTTTTAAACTTCTAAGACGTTTTTTGAGTTTTCGACCTTAACCCACTAAAATTACCATAACTGCCCTAATTTACAGTGGAAAATAAAAATTGAGGATACCACTGGAAAGAGCGTTAAATTTGCTTTCTTCTCAATACATAATAATTTTTCCGAAGAGAGGAACGATCAGGTATAAGTGAAAATAGCTTTTAAAAATGCCATCATGTTCAACCAAACAGTTGTAACTGACAATATTTTCACTTTGACGTGATTTTTCACTTACTAAGCTCGTTCATAAAATTTTGATTATGTATTGAGAAGAAAGCAAATTTAACGCTCTTTCCAATGGTATCTTCAAATTTTATTTTACACAGTAAATTAGGGCAGTTATGGTAGACACAAAAAACATCTTAGAAGTTAAAAAAGTCAGATTTTCAGTGGAGTTAAAAAAATGTTATAGGACAAAAGTTGTTGCAAATTAGTTGTAGAATCGATCCCTGAAGTTTGGACCATTCATACTGGGACAACTTGTATAACTTTCTACGATGAATAACAATCACGTTGGTGTTCGATCTCTCCCTACACGTACAGTTGTCCGACCACTGTTGTCAGCCGTTATTTGGTAACAAAACTTGATAACCTCCCAACCAATCATCACGTGATTTGTCGTTGCGATCCAATATCCGCTATTAGATGGTCGCGGCCAGTCCGTGGTTCCTGCTGTCAGCCTGTTAGCTTCGAACATCGCTTTTGCTCCCCTCAATAAGTACCTTACGAAAACCTAACTTCGATTATTCTTAACGTACGCCGTCATCGGTACTTTGCCCTTTAGGAATCGGTTTTGATTTTGATTTATTGCAATGAACCATTGGAATCGCCCAAAGAAAAATTTTTTTTAACCCCATGTCAAAATTTGTTGGTTTTTTTCAGTGTTTGTGCTTCAATTGGGTCAATAGAAAGGTTTGAAAAATAGGGGTTGCAATTGTCAAAACGCCGAGAAATCTGATATGCCCTACTACAATGAACACTACAATATTGTTATACCTTAACCTTAATCAATTATTATGCTTTCAGTTATGGGAAGAACATTGAATACAGAAGGATGATATACATTGGATAGATGTATCTACAAGGGTGAGACAGAAGGGTGATCTATTCAGAAAATGAAGAGCCGTTGGGGTACAATTAATCTTTGGTGATTCGAGAACAGTAAGCTGACCAGCCGTGAAATTAATGACCTACCGTTTGGGATTCCCAAATTGGGAACCGTATAATTCACAAATGAACGCAAACTTTCGTAATGCACTGACTGCTTCGTTAATGAATGTAATAAGATGGAAGTGCCTACCGTTTAGTACTTTTAGAACCGTATAAATTGTTTGCTATAAATCATTAGCATCAAGAAGGCCCCGGGAACCGAAATTCGTGACCGTTTTTCTCGCGACAGAGGTGGTGGCCAGTGATGGTCTTCTTTTTTTTAGGGCAAATTACTACAAAAACGCCAGATAGTCGTATCCTCCACCGAATTAACCCAAGCCGATCCTCGCAATGAAATGGGGTGAGCAGGAACATTTTAGTCTGAGTACTTTCCTTTCTGTCCAAAGGAAAAACTCTCCGGGTCTCGAGAAAGGAAGGAATGAACTGAGTCGGGGCTAATGGCCCATGCGGCCGATCCAACAAAAAACATCCGATGCCGCTTTTCGGACCAATGTTTGGTTCTCCGGGAAAATACTTCTTTGGACCGACAATGGAGATGTTATTTCTTAGCCTGAAATCGACATTTCATTTGCTCTTAACTTTGGAAATATTTAGGGTTATTCGGATATTGACGGGGGCGGGGGTTATTGGGGGAAAGACTTGTCATTGAATTGGGGAGACTGAGCGTTGTTTGAAAAGACGCAGCTCAACCAGTTTGGAGAAAGTGTGGTGTGAGTTAGGGGCGAAACAGAAGCAGAAGGAAACCGTTTTAACAAGTTTCGACGAACGCGGTTTCGCGAAAGTGGTGAAACGAAGAGTTTACAGCCCTGTGTTAGCATACCGCTCATCGGCTGCAATAGTGTCATATCTCCAAATTGGATGGTTCGGGGTAATCGAACTTTGAAAACCATTTCCACTTTGAAATATTCCGCTACGAATTTCTCGAAGCCAGTTTTCAAAGCTGAGGAATTGGTTGAAATGGTTTTCAAAGTTCGATTACCCCGAAGCATCCAGTTTGGAGATATGACACTATTTCAGCCAATGAGCGATATCTACCTACCTGTTGCAAGCAACTTAAGTTTCCATCAAAAGGGTTTCTTCACTGTGCACTATTCAGTTCGAGTTCTGACTTTAAATACTTCCCTTTCCTTCACAAGGTAATTATTACTTAGAGTCTAAAACTGGTGGCCCCGAAGAAAAGACACAGAAGCAGTGGAGATCGTGCAGGCGTGATGGAGAGGTTAACAGCAGAGAGGTTAACAGCAAATATGAGCTCTATCGAGTCGGAAATTTACTCTATTGTAAGTGATCAAGTTGTGGACCCCTAGTGCAGAACGGGTACCAAAAAGCCCTGGTGACCAAAAGATGCACCATTTACTCAAATAAATGTTAGTAGGTGATAAAAATCCTTAGTACGCTTCAGAGGAACCAGTGAAAGCACTCTGGCTGCAGCACCTAGTGGTAGTCAGGAGCATCCTGTTGGGTAGCGACGATCCTACGTTAGTCATGGTAGGATCCCTTGGCTGAAAGAATGCACGATAATCACGCAGAGCAATCAAATCTATGCCTTAACGCAATTGAACAGGTGAGAAAGCATGTTTCCATTTTAATTGGAACGTTATCCCCAATTCATCACACCTAGACAAGAAGCGAATCAGTTGAGCAGAAGCAACGGTTATCCAACTCCCTCCAAAGACTTAACAGGAGCCTGCAGCAAACCCAACTCTGAAGAACTCCGACCATGGGAGGAGGATACAACGCACAGAGCATCCCCGCCAAGACGCAACACCCAGGGCAACTCGATGAGGAAGATAGATCCAGTAACTCATCAGGTTCCAGGACTCCAACTGAATTATTTGTTCCAGTTCTGCCTTCTAATACTTCGCTTTTCTTACACAATGGGGAATTCGCGTCAATTATCGATTCAGAATATCATCCTCCTGTTGTATAGCGCGGCCATAGAGTAACGTGTATTGCCCACATCAGGATATTCGGCCACCCGAATGACCAACGTTTTCGATAGGGGGATGTCCATAGCAGAAGTGTCGTCAGCACATCTCTCGAACACCAATTAACCAGTGTTGGGAAAGGTATCTGAGATCGGTCAACTAAAGTGAGAGGTTGGCATATAAAGGGGAAGAATTGGTCATTTGGCAGTATCTGTACTGTGGTCACCGCTGGTCTTATACTTATGACAAGGCTGTCTTGATGACCACGGACGGCTGCTGGCTCACTATCAACTCCACCTAGCAACAAGTGGAAAGGTGTTAGTGTTACTAGCGAGGGCCGTGCGGAATGTCATCCAATGAAAAGAGTGTGAGCCAATTGGGGTTCCTCACAAATCTGAGAGTTGATGGTCGAGAAACTCCGGACTTTTATAAACCGACGTTTGTGAAAGGTCCTGAGAGTGTGTAGGGGAAAACTTATCTCTAATCCGACACTCGGAAAGGATCAGTAACGAAAGTGGGATTGTATTTGGGGACACTGCGATGGGAAGGAACTGTTGAGTGTTGCGCCATTGACTGGAACCCCCTTAAGGAAAACACACAATGACGTGGGGACAGAGGATTTAGGTACGACTAGAAAAGACCAGGCAGGAGGCAGGATCTGGCCAATTATAGGGAACCGCCGTTCTTTAGTGACGTTGCGTTACTTCCAATATTTACTGACATCGACGTTTTGTTGAGATATTTCCAATATTTGTACCCAAAACAAGGGTTTCGATATTTTTAAATATCAAAAGAAAAATATCGATATCTGTAGATGTCCTACTGTGTATCATACCCCTCCACTCCCTCACTCACTCCAATTCTAGTTTTTTTAAAACTTATCATGTCCTTAATATAATGCCTGGGGTTGATGAAAATCAGGTGTGTTCGTCGAGAAAATGATAACATAAAATGGGAGATGCAAATAGAAATTAGGAGTTGGAAAAAAGACGAAGAGATAGTTCAGTACTGTGAAGGTCTAATTGAAACTTTGCTTGCTTAGCACACATGTTACGTACACAGTTTCAAAGGTTATTTCTACCATTTCAACCAATGAAAATAGAATATAATATATATTATATTCTAGAATATTCTATTATATTATTTTATATATAGAATATAATATTATATTATAATCTACCTATAAGATGAAGAGATATTGTGTTCTATTTCCTTGATATCAACTTCGATACGCTTTTTTATTCTCACAGAAAAATCTTGTATCTTAATAATATTATTACAGGCCATAACAGGGCATAACAGTCGAGGGGTAATAATAAAAAATGGGTCGGGTCTTATCCACATGCCTACTTAGTTCTTAAAAGGTGACAAACAAACTGCTTTATGCCATTCCGGGCCTAAGCCCCTGCTCTCTGTTAAACCCTCTTCAGTGCTAGTGGTCTGGTGGGAGTCTAGAGGCTTCTCCACCTGCAACTAACCATTAAATGGTTAAACAGCAAATTTCGCTGTTTAAATGTTTTTCTCGAGTAACTCTTTGGAAAACTTTTTTTCCCAGCCGTTTCCCCAGGGACATTAAATAGGTCTTGAAAATACGAATCCAACTGTAATTATCAAAACTTCAAGCGTATCGAAATTAATATTTGTGGCTATTACCTACTTTGGATGGCCATCGAGCAAATTGGTAGTACACAATGACGCTACCTTTCATTTTCTATCAAATTAAAGGGTCATTTCAAAATTATGGTTATTCTGTGTCACAGAGCTTGTGAGAGAGAACCCTTGGTAGTAGTGATTTCCCGTTTTTCACGTGTGACGCGTCTGAGTGCCTCCTACATGACCTATTAATTTGTGGTAGATATGTTGATTAGTTGTGTGATTAGAATTAATTAATTACCCCAATTCTCTCTCCCTAGGGCTTGTCACAAGCTGTAGGTTACTCGGTCCAGATATTTCCAGATAATTCTCAAATCATATATTGCACCAGGAGATTCTCCCCTACTCATATACTGGGAGCACAGAGGACGTTTCATCAATTAAGCAACATATTTTCACTGGTTCATGTCAGTCACAAGTATTTTTCTCTCTCCCTAGAATTTTTTTTTAAATCTCCCTCCAATAGCTGAATACGGATATTTTGAGCAGTTGATTTAGCAGGCAACACTGCATCAAAATGGCGGTCAGAGGAAGCCAGTGTTGATATCTGCAGAGTCATCCTAGTTCAAATGGCTTAGAAAGTGATGTGTGTCCATGCAGTATTTGTATTCATCCTACCTCCCTAGTCACCATCAAAACACAAACGTAAGTTTGTAATTAATTAGTATATTGTAGTTTTAGGTGTGCCTTGGAGATGTAATAGCACTTTCAGTTTTCTAGAATTCTAGAATATCATCATCTGTCTAGACCAAAACGTAAAATAATCTCAAAAACCTCTCTCCCTAGAGTTCATAAAAGTACCTTACCTTACCTAGTCGTCCCTCTTTTGTACCCTAGTGTTTTGAGGTCTACAGTTATTTGATAAAGGTTTTTTAGTTCCTTAAATGTTTCACTTTATTCGGATTTTTCACTATTGTTGTTAGAATCTTGTTCTTAGTTAACTGATCCTAAGATTGAAAATCAGTTAATTCAAAGGCTGGAGGATATAAAATTCTCACTATAGATATAATTATTCATTTTTCTGTAGTCTTAATAAAGTTTATAATGTGTTTTGACTTGGATTTTCTCTCTCCCTAGGACGATTCTCTCTCCCTAGGAACTGAAAATTTTCTTAAATTCTTCAAATGCTATATTTAACAAACTATGTATGGAACTGTATGACTGGTAAGGGTGGTCGTCAAGGAACCTGCATAGATGAACTAGCAGAACAAAAAACCCAAAAATACAGCAATTTTTTGCTTCGGAAAGTTGATGCTTGAAATAATCCATAATTTTGAAATGACCCTAAAATACAAACTGATCATTTCACACCCCTCGACTAAACATACCGCACTAGAAGATCCAACCAAACCTGGTAGATTAAGCGTGAATTATATAAGAGACATTGATTATACACAACGTTGGGCTTAGTGAAGGTATCGCCCTCGGACCGGAGCAGACAGTTAGGTAGGTATCTCGGAAACAACTCTTTAGACCTTTGAATGGGTTGAACCCTCGTCGGTATTTACCATGGTGGGGACTAAGCATTTCACCAGGCCAACGAGAAGAGGAGGAGAAACTTCCTGAAAATGCTATTTGAGTTTCCATTTTCCCTCTAAAGGGCACACTTCCTTCTCTTTACTTAAAAGGTGGCATTCGAATGCCTGCACGCTCGTAAATGAATTAAAACCGTGATGACGGGGTTTAACTTACTGTCTCTCAGTTTTATGTCACGTTTCAACCTTCTACTGAAGCTCGTCAGGGAGCTAAGAACATTCCCTCGCATTTACATGAAATATTATAGAGCACTAACTTCTGAAATATACCGTCGTCGTGTATCTTGTCAGTCTGCTTAACTTGAAACAATCCGACATAATCATAGATCAGACCCTCACTTGGAGTTCAATGGTTCTACAGTACCTACAATAAATGGTTCTTCAGTACGTGAAAGCAAAAATAACGTGTATTATTAACGGGTAAGTATATTATTTAATAATTTCTCAAGTGTGCACTTTTCAATTTAAATTTTGATACTTTGGTAGTTCAAAATTACTGAATGTGAACCAATTACCGAAGCGGGAATGAGTTAGATACATATTATGTTATCTCGCCCGACTTTAACCACCGCGAACCGAAAGTGTTTTACTCAAATCGTATTAATTACCAATTAACAATTGGTAATAAATTATTATCCCATTAACTATCAATAATTATAAATTATTGATTCGACAGCAGTTCATTATCGTCGTATTCAAAATAACGAATCACGCATGGCTATAAGAGCGAATTTTCGAAGAAATAATTGGTTTCATGAAAATGTGATGATAAGAGCATCTCATTAAAATTTGGACAATCTTAAACTTATCGGGTTTAATTAACATGGAACGTGTTTTAGCCTTCACATAACTCGCTGTAACCGGAGAGGTCGTTACGCCGCATAGTGGTCGGAATACCGATTTTATGGGACCGAAATTATCTGAATGCGGATTCTTATAGGACATTTTACGCTGAACAAAAAAGTTCTATAAACATGGGGTCTCAAATGGACCCCATAATGTATCAATCAGAATTTCATTATAAGGTGCTCCTTGTTGGCAATTTAAGAGGTAGATGCAAACAAACGTATTTGCTGTTGAAAATAATGTAATATACTTGGTAATACGACATTAAACATATATTTGAAAAATAACGGATTCCTAATGATAATACAAACGATAATAAAACGAAATCAGCAGTGTAATTGCGCAATAGGTGAAACACCGTTATGCTGCACTGAAACAGTTAAAAAACAAAAAGTTGCTAGTAGTAGTGATTTTGGTTTTAATCCTCTACAGGAACATTACTGAAGAAATCCACAAAAGGATCTTGTTTAAAATAAGTCAAGTTCACTTTTGGCAGACTTTGAAAGTTTCGTGGGGTATGGAAAGAAAATTGTCTCCATTTTATCATTTTTCTAAATAGTCTCCAGAGGACTTACAATTTAAGCAGAATAGGCCCTGGATCCTAAAGCTAATTTCTATGTTATTCACACTATGAAGCTGTAATTAGGTACGTAGCCTCTTCAGGCTGCCCAGGCCCAGGATCAGCTGAGTGGCTTCCTTATGCTTATTTCTATGCTAAACGTGGCTAAAACAAGTTCCATGCTTATAAAACTTTAGCCGTAAGGTTCAAAACGAAAGAAGAAGGGGAGGGGGGGGGCAGCCTCCCTCGGTGAGCCCCGCACAGCCGAGTTTTTTGTGCAAATTTGAACTGTCGATTCATAATTGAGATCAATGATCAATAATTGATCGTTGATCTCAATTCTGAATCGACAATTATTGTAAGTTCAATTTGTGTTGTGTATGTGTAATTTTTGGTTTATTATCTTCGATAATGAACCATTGGAATCGCCCAAAGAAAAAAAAATTTTAACCCCCCCTCAAAATTTGTTGGTTTACGTTTCAAGATACGTAGATTCAGAAAATCGAATTAAAAAAAATCCGTCCGTCCGCCGTACGCGGCACTGCCCAGATAGCGTTGAGTTAAAATTACGAAATTTGGTTTCTGGGTTTTGTGTCTTGGGGCAGAGACTTCAGGATGGTTTGAAACAGATTTTGGTGTAAATATTTTTCGAAAATTCGAGTTTCACAAATTTTGGACCGTGAACAATAGCTTCCTTTTCTTCGAACATTCGCCGAAAACGCACAATGTAGGTAACAATTGAGCGCTTAGGACAAACGCCGGTGATAAAAGCACAAACGCCGATATAATTCTGGGGTTTTTATTACTACGTCGGTAATAATTTTTCTATAAAAGAAGTACCTACCAACAAACATTCGAAATTACCTTCATTTCCGTAGCACGAAACGTACCTCAGAACAAATGAAGAGTGCTGACAATTTCCGAGGGAAAATTGACTCTCCAGAAATTTTGGGGAAAAGTGAGTTAAAAAGTTAGTCTTTCAAATGTTAATCACTGGTGGAGATGAAAGAGAGCGGGAAGGACGACAAGCGGTTTTAGGTTGTGGTTGGACGTGATGTGTGGGAAGGGGGGTGGGGGTTGTCTGTGCCGGGTGGGGGTTGTCTGTGTCGGGTGGGAAGGGGGGTGGTGGTTGTCTGTGACTGTGGCCACTGACGATCGTTCCAGATGGAGCGGCGTGGCACGGTGGTGGAGGGGGGGGGGGGTTTGGTGGCGACGAAAGAAGGGTCGGAGAAGTGGAGTCACTAACGATCACACCACTCCACTCCATATTTCTCCACACTACACCACCCCAAACCACTCCACACCACACCACTACACTCGACTCCCCCTCCACACCATTTCCGCCAGTGCTGCTCCTTTTGGCGTCGGCCAAACGTTTGTACGTCGAAGATAGAAAACGCAAACGAAAGTGGGTGAAACATCTCAACAGATCATTTATTAATTAATGATATTCATAATAATAATTTTTCCATCATTAGTGGTCTAGACATAAGTGTGATCTTCACACACAAAAAAAACGTGAATGTCATAGGAACCTATTAAACTCGAGATCCAATCAATAAAACTGTCAGAGGTCCATAGAAAGTATACTTTACCAAACCTTCGTCCTCAAAAAGGTGGGTCGTTCTTTGTGAATTCATGAGCGATATAAGCTTATCCTCAAGATTCGTACATTCCAAGTTGCTGTTTTCAGTGCGAGTATGTCCCTCCGTGGCGAAGGTTAATAACGTGCGTACATGCTGGGGGAAAGATTTTACAACAGTTACTGTTTCCGCCAACGACTATGGAGTAATAACACGGTGAAAAGATCGAAATCGAATCATCACTGTCGATGCATAAGAAGTCAATTTCCAAAATACAGCAATTTGATTGGAGGACCGCACCTCCACAGGGATTCAGATTCGAATAGATTCAAATCGATTCGCTTCCACCCCTCGCTTCCACCTAATCGTTTATCGTTCAGCATAAGTGATGGGGACTCGTCAGTCTCCCTGTATAAATCCATGGTTCTTTCCTCGACGCAAAATTGGTTCGCACTTTTTAGGAATACTGGTTGGGAAGTGAATGAAATCTAGTCATGTCTACGGATGGCCTTCTAGTTTGCAATCCATTCGTACAACACCCCTGGTTTGTATATTTCTCAACGCTCATTGGGTGAGAGAGCTCGGACTTGATTCACATAACAAATTTGTATACGCTTGGGCGAATGTGGAATCCTCTGGAATAGGCGTCGCTACTGTTCTATTCAACCGATTTCGGTGAACTTCACAGGGTGATGTATTTCCAGTGAGTCTCACAACTATTTCATTATATTTCACAGGAAAGCACATTGTTTGTGCATACCCTCTCATTATATCCGCGCTTGGGTCTCCCTTTGAGCTCTAATTGTCCGGCATAACCAGCACGGAGGTCACTTGGATATTTCACAGTAGGTAGTTCGCAGACGCTTTCAACCCTAAAGGTTCGTTCACAAAGAAAGCTGGTTGCAAGGAACTTGAAAACAAGCTTGTGTGTACATTTCAAGCTAGTCTTTTCTCAGCTCTCGTTAAGACAATGTCTTCCTCAAGTGATGAAGAGTTAATTTTGCTTGAAAATGTTGAATTAAAAATTCGTAGAAGGAAAGTCGGTGTTCATGTAATTAACCGCGAAAGAGGAAAGTTTGGAGAATACCACCATAGATGGTATTAGGAAATAGATCTATTTCCTCAATTGAAATTGGACAAAGTGAGGTTTTTTTCTTATATGAGAATGGAGTTAACCACGTTTAGTTATCCACATGAACTCTGTTCCCGTGTAATTTGAGACTTTTGACCCAAATAGCCCCTCTTCTAAAAACTTGAGATATTAGTTCGTCGACATCCATGCCGCACACTTGTTTGTCACTGACTGGTTCGGTCAACACGCGCAGGAAAACAAGTACAAAACGTTCTTGCGTGCTTGTCAGAACTTGTAGCAAGCGCTTGCTAGCCGGGACAAGCTTTGTCTGTGAACACACGCGCTTGATACAATGTTGACTTTTCTCACGCCGGTTGGAGCTTGCAAGCGCTTGCCAACAAGCGCTTGCAACCAGCTTTTTTGTGGACGCACCCTTACATTGAAAATGAAGAAATGAGCGCCATAAATTAGTTTTGATAAATATAGAATAGCGGGTAGTGAAATATTGCTCTTTATTGAGCGCATCTCACAGTCTGTTTGCCGGCGTTTTTAAACGTTTGGGAGCAATTTACAAAGAACCTTTGCAATTTTTATAGTAAATTAAACGTGTCCGTTTATTGTTATGTATAACACGCATTTAAATGTCATTCAAACCTACCATTTAAAATAGAAAATGCAACGATTTTCGAAGGGAATATCGGGGTTTGAATATCAACGGCAGATACCCGTGCGCTTCATTGTCTTTATGAATCATTAAAGACGTAGGGGCCCTGCTGCAATGTAAATAGAGCCGTATTGATATTGATAGCTTATTAGGGCGATAATAAAGAGTAATTACAACTTCATTACGGTCTTATCAGCATTCCATTAAAAACAGCACCAAACTAGGGAAAGTTTTATTGTTATCTCTTGGGAACGTTATATTTTAATGTGCCAACCTTTTAGCTGTCGTACTTTTAATGAAACCGCTGGAAACCTCCTGGGAAATTCCAAGTTCAACGGCTCGTCTAAACGCAATTCTTCATCCCTCGGAGAATCCCCGTCAGTTCCTCCTTACTTTCCTAGACTCGTTGCTTTTAATCTTGGGATTATGACTCAAACAATTACTTGATAAATTTATAATTTTTAGGACGTCCATCAATTCCCAGACGAAGGACGATGTACTGTACGGATAAGAAGAACAACAATTATAGTGGTTTATTATCTTCGAATTGACCTTAGAATTGCCCTAAAATTGGGAAACTCGGGATGCATTGAAATCATACGGGTTTTCCACTAACTTAGTGATAGAATTAAATAAAATTGTTCTTTCTTTATTTCGGAAATTTCGAATATTTCGACAAATATTGAAGTTTATTTAAATATTTTCAAGTTTTTTAAAGACAGTGATCGAAACATATGAAGTAAGGTAATGCGTCAGAAGTCGACACTGCACTAATAGTCGACACCCTCTTCAAAAGTGGGCCAAAGCTAAGGATAAAGACATGGTTTGACGTTTTTAGTTGTTGCTTCCCATACTATTTCGTCTCAGTGTAGAAAGATAAGGTTGCCTTAGAAACACTTGGGTTTAAAGGACGCCAGAGCGCTCAAAGCTGCTATCGTTCGTTTGACCACGTTTCACGTGGAGCGGGATGGTGGAGAAGGTTGATGACAGGGAGCGGGGGTTGTCCCCACCCCTCTCCACCCACCGCCGCAACTGCATAAATTTAAATTGTGGGTGAACGTAAATGTGGAAGTGGGTGAGAGAGAGGAAAGCGGTCAGATGTGGGTGGTTGATGAGGGGGAGGCGGGAGTTGTCTCTTAACATTACGCTCCCCCTCCCCCCCACGCCCTCAGCACCCACCGCCACAACAGCTTCAATTCAAGTTGTGGGTGAATGTAAATGTGGAAGTGGGTGAGAGAGAGGAAAGCGGTCAGATGTGGGTGGTTGATGAGGGGGAGGTGGGAGTTGTCTCTTAATCATTACGCTCTCTCCCTCTCTCCCCCCCCCCCCAAAGCTAAATTAAAATTGTGTGGGGAAGGCGGGAGTTGTCTCTTAACATTACGCTCCCCCCCACCCCTTCGGCACCCCTCGCCACAACTGCTTCAATTTAAATTGTGGGTGAACGTAAATGTGGAAGTGGGTGTGAAAGAGAAAACCGTGCGGATGTGGGTGGTTGATGAGGGGGAGGTGGGAGTTGTCTCTTAATCATTACGCTCTCTCCCTCTCCCCCCCCCCCAAAGCTAAATTAAAATTGTGTGGGGAAGGCGGGAGTTGTCTCTTAACATTACGCTCTCCACCCCACCCCTTCGGCACCCCTCGCCACAACTGCTTCAATTTAAATTGTGGGTGAACGTAACTGTGGAAGTGGGTGTGAAAGAGAAAACCGGTCAGATGTGGTTGGTTGTAGAGGGGACGGTAAAACGAGGCCTTCACGACTCCCCTCCCTGTTCGCTGCTCCCACCGCAGTTCCACGAACATTACGAATCCAACGTAATCTTGAAGATTTTCCAAAGAGCGCTACAACCCAGTTTTACCTTAAAAATCATTAGAAGTATTTTTAATTAAATTTGAGAAAAAGAGTTTAAATATAAAACTTGAATGTATCGTACATTTGACGATCTCAAAGAGTTTCGATAATGAACCATTGGAATAGCCCAAGATGAAAGTTTATCGTGTTAAAAATGGATCCGACGTTCCATGGATTCAGTGAACGCTTGCTGACCCAGCAAACTGGCAGACGGCTCAAGAGAAGAAGACCAGTGGACCTTCTCGAGTAGCACTGAACCAACTCGAAGTGCCTATTGGAACAACAATCCTCCAGCTGTGAGTTGCATCAATTATCTTATAAGTTATTAGGTACATAATATTTATTCTCCTGTTAATGTATTAACGAAATAAGAATTTATTTACTTGTAAAAAAAATATATATATATATAAGGACTACCACTAGGTAGGAACCTTGACCCACGTGTCATTGTACCTAGTACGAATAATATTTATAGCAATGATCTCAATTGTAAAGTAATGAAATTACTAAAAGCTTTTCGATAAATTTATTTTTAAAAAATGGACCAGCGTTTCCTGTCCTTTAAAACTATAACTTACAGCAAGTGTACATTAAATGTTTAACTGATTTTTACTTCCTTTAAATGTTTACTTCCTTTTACACTTCAACTGTAGGTTATTGAATGCCAGACAGGTCCCCCTAACTTCAACATTCGATAACAGGTTTCACCCGTAATTTCATTTTATGGAGGTATTTGACAGTTAATGTGTAGGCATAGGCGTATACCTTGGGACGTGTCTTGAAATTCATACCGTACCTACTCAAACGTGTGAACTCACGTGCATTTCTACGTTTATTGGCCGCTCAAACGGTAAAGTACCCACTAGTAGCTTTATCTAACCCATCTCACGTTGTGAGCGGGATCCTCATCGGAAGGCTGCCTTACATTTTGCATACTCACACGATGTTTAGCATCGTCAGAATTGTTTACAACCGAAATAATAACCGTGCGCACCTCTTGGCTTATTCAACTAGGAGCCGTAAAGTGACACGACCAGTTCCGGCTGTTAGTCCTTCGAGGTTTTTTCTACGAACCAACGAAAGAACTTGGTTGAGAGATAAAGTTTTGTATAATTCCACGTCGAGCATGGATAATGACCTACTTCAATTATTACCTGAAAACCTTGTAACCCTCCTAAATTTAACATTCATTAATTATTTTTAATAAAATACATTTTATTCACAGACAAAATTTTTGGTTTACTATCCTCGATAATAACAACCCCCCCCCCCCCCTTCAAAATTTGAGGGTTTACGTTTCAAAATACGCAGATTCAGAAAATCGTATTAAAAAAAAAAATCCGTTGCGTTGTGCTAAAATTACGAAATTTGGTTTCCAGGTTTGGACACGTCCCACTTTTCATAACCCTAGGTCAATGGGAAGGGCTTCAAAACGAATTTTGAAATTTCACTTCATGTAACACAATTTTGCTGGTTAATTATGCGGCAGCCTGCCGGGTCATGTTCATAATGAATAATTACTAATAATTGATTATTAGATTATTATTATATTGGTACAAATTATTCGAAATTAATTCACATCTCAATCAACGTTTCATCTATCACTTCGTGATCTAGACGGAAGGGTGATCTGCACAATGGAGATAATGAACCGTTGTCAAGAATTTGCTGAGTTTTTTCATTAACTTGCCCTCAAATCTTTGTTTTTCCACAATCAATGTGCTAAACATTTCGTCATAACACAATATACATTTCATAAGCCAAATGCAACAGCTCCCTTTAAGAAAAATCTTGTGCTGGGAACTGGAGCGTCTTTACCCTAGTTACAATTTGAAAAATATTGGTCCTTCCTTCGACAAATACATTAAGGAGCAGAAATTCTGTCTGATATCTGGGGATAACCTGTGTTAAAAGTGGACTGTATAGAGGAAAACCTACTTTATCCAGACTTTTATTGGTGCTAACCAACTTTAACCAAACTAAAAAAGGAAATATATCAGGAGGTGAATTTATGAGCCAATCTCATAGATATATTCCTTTTTGGGTACAGGTTCAATGAAACAAAATAAGGGCTGAAGGAGGAAGAGTAATTAGAAAACTTTATATTCTTTTTTTTTTTTAATTTTATTGTTTACTAAATAAACATTACAATTGAGACTAAACAGAAATATTGTACATGTATAACATATAATTTACGTGGTACTTGATGCAGGAACAGCTCACTAAATGACCTGCCAATTAGCCTTTTAAGGAGGTCACTTCAACATGATATTCTTTTTCGTTTTATCTCAACTGTTGACTAAACCGATTCAACGCATCCAGTTTTGCGAAAATTTCGCAAATATTTGGGCAATAGGTACCTTCTCGTATTTAATATTGATCGAAAGTAATGAAAAATGGTTGAAAGGGAGTTTTGCGAAGAGGACCTCGGCGACCCCAATCGACAGACAACGCGAAAAAACTGTTCAGAGTATTTTTGTAATCGACTTCAGTGTCGACATTGCAACATTCATAAGGTTTACAACGATGTACATAATTCGGTATCAACTCATTACATAATGTTTAATATCGCGTAATGATGTAGAGCTCAAATACCTAAACACCATCTGCAGGGAAAGTAATGTCAATTTAAACTAGAAATCAGGTCTCAGATTATTTCAACCCCACTTTTAAGAGGTGGTATGACTTATGTATGTTTCCTCGCATTCAATCCAATTTTCATATTGTAACCGCCCTCTTAACGCTGTATAACTTGGCCCGGATTCAACGTAGGGGAAGCGAGATTGGCAATGTTTATCAACCCATCATGAGATCAAATGTTGACTTAGCTCGGGGGCTCCCAGTGTGCGAATCTTTATAATGTTGATCTTTCATAGAACGCGGAGTTTTGGTACCTACTATGTGAGATATGAGTTGTGGTCTGGGCCCTTTTCATCCCTCTATCATAAACGATAATGAACAATGCAACCTGATGCCGGCAATTTAACCGGTTGAGATACTAAAACAATGATGATTGTCTAGAGAGAGGTAATGTTTGTATTTAAATACACCAGTATTATGGGTCATTAGATGAGCTCATCAGTCGACTCCACGAACTCGAAACGAGCTTTACATTCAAATAGTATTATAGGTAATGCACGATGAATTGTGATGTATACAACAATCGGGGCTGTTAGTTCCCTATAGAAATTATTGTTGGCCTGTTCATACAGCGGGGGATTACACTACGGTACCCTTACATGTTATAAAACATGAAAGAAATTCAAAGGGTTGGTCCGACATGCTCGTACGTTTCCAACTACGTTCCACCACCATGTACTATAATTACATTGATTTCCCCTGAGGGTCTGAGACGATCACGCCTGCGGAACCCTGCGTTATATCATTTTCCGGTCAGTTATTAACAGTGCTGGGTGTCAGTACCCCTGTATTTACAGTTGCAAGAACTCACGGATACTAGAAGACACGGTAGGGGACACCGAGGCAACGCCCACTTTTGTGTGACGTCACGGTGCCCACGCTGAGCGCCCTGGCCTATTCCCACAACATAGGTAACTTACCAAGTCTTGCTATATACAAGTCTTACCTATACAAAAATCTTATCAATCAATCAATTAATCTATCAATCAATTCTGGTCTCGAGGTTAAGTACTCGACTCATAATCGAAAGAAACAGGACCGAGTCCAGACACCAACGGGAAAAATTTGTTCCCTTGATTCACCCTTTCCCTCAGATCACGTCAGAACACAAGCGACCGGCGGGCCACTACGTCAGAGCCTATGACGCACGAGCGTATGACGTCAGACGGCTGGCTGGAGGCTAACTAGTGCGTCAAATCCTATGCCGTAAGAGCCTATGACGTCAGAGCTGGCTGGCTAGCTGATCGGGTGATAGCGAAGGGAGCTGGTGATGACGTCAGAGGGGCCAGAGGGAGGCAGATATCTGAAACCCCCATTTCTTCCTCACTACTTTCGTGATCATCGTGAAATTTCCTAAAGGATCTCCGAGTTTCAGATTTTTGTCCACCCAAATTGGTCAGTCTGCCCATCGACATCTAATAAATCTTTTATTGAGGAAAACACTTCAGTAAATAGAGTTATACAACGGTTGGGATACATAAGCAACATAAACATTGAGTAAACCAGAAAAATTTTAATGTTAGTAGATCCCTTATGCATTGGCATCCATCTGTCACGTTCATAATCATCCTCGTCGAAATGAGTACCTACTGCAAATTCGGACCCATTTGTTCAAAAAAAAGAAAGAATCCGCAACGTCTCCTCTCCTGCAGGCGATGATCCACTTTTTCCTGACCCAAAAATAAATAATAAAAAAATGAATAATAAGTAGGTACCTATCTATACTTAATGATGAACTTCATTTGAGGCATAACGCAGTGAAATGCTTAGGGTAGAAAAAACCGTAGGAAAATAATTCTATTTATAAAAGTAGGTACCTACCTGGATCTTTAGGAAAAATATGAAACGTGAACGTTCGTTGTTTTATAATATAATATAAAACATAATATAAATAATAATATGAAAAATATGAAACGTGAACGTTCGTTGTTTTATATTATAAAACAACGAACGTTCACGTTTCATATTTTTCCTATATAAAATTTCCTATATTCATATATAAAACATATTATGTTTTATATATCATTGGACTGTGCAAAAATATGTTACGTTCGGTATCAATTGAATTCATATGGAACCTGGAGGTACAAATTCATCTGGAGGTACAAATTAGAAGAGGAAGAAGTTGTGTTAATTGGCTTCAACATATTGGGGCCTCGAGGGCCCCTTGGCTTGTAAGGTGGCAGTATTTTTTCTTTGTTTCTTTTTTTTTTTTTTTTTTTTTGTGAATGGCTTAGGATTTGGTACACACATGAATCTTTTTTTTTAACAAATAAAACTATCAATCAATCACCCGCCCTTGTTGCGTAATTACACGGGTTAAAAGGGGTTGCTATCTCACCCCCTTAAGGGCAAAATTTTTTTTTCCGGAATATTTCGCTTCTGCGCTTTCGATTCGTCATTTTCAATTATGGACCATTGGACTTGTATGAGGGATACAATGTTCGCCCCCCTGAAATTTGTCGGCTTACGTTTCAAACTACGAATCTTCACTTTATTCTTCGTTCCTGAACTGTTTTCTGAATCTTTCGATATTTACCCGACCTGTGGACTTGTCTTCGATGATTTCAAATCAAATCAAACACTTTTTATTGTCATGGCTGGACGCCTACACAATGCATGGGCCAAGCCCACATCATCAGCTCCCAGGTCTTTGCCCAGTAAATGTTCCAAGTGATTAATTCTTTTGCCACTATTTTTGGGAGTCTTGTATCCGGTAGGCCAGCCACCTTGACAAGGTACCTTACATATGCAACTCCAGGGAGTACGTCGCTATCGGGTCAAGTTCAGTTTCCAGAAGCAAAATATAATTGGGAGCGAATCCAGGCAAGTGGAAAAGACGACGAATGAACATAATATGTATTATGCAACATAACATATTATGCAGCACCCCTTCAGCCGTTCCGAATTCTTGAAACCCCCAGCATTGTGCAGCGTAGCAGAGAATAGTGCGAACCGCAGCTAAAACAGAATTATTATTTTTTTTTAATCATCAAAATGTCGGTGATTTATGGAGCTGGAGATGTAGGTAGTTAGAGAAATCATGAAATAGTGCTGCAGTGCGATTCCATTGACCAAAAGTACGATGTTCGTCCAAAAAGTGCCAGAGATAACGAAGGTTTGGATGCTTTTATAAGGCTAAAAATGACTGAATAGGATTATATAATGTCTCAAGGATTATATGGATATGGAGTAGGCATTGTAATAAGCTTGAGGCACTGTAAAATCTTCATATTAAGCAAATTTTTCACGAGGTCAATCGAAACAAAACGTTGCAAACGACCCCGAAAGCTTTGGGCGGTGACAGGATTCGAGCAATAGGGCAGAACGCAAATGATTGAGCAATAAATTAAGAACGCATTAGGCGGGTGTGAGCTCAGCAGCAGTGTTTCTCATGCTCGAAAGTGCCCTTTCATAGTAGAAAACCCATTCTCCCTCCTCCTTCTTAGTAGAATGGAGAATGGGGTTAAATCTAAGGGCGATCCTCTGGAAACGTGAGTTGTTTCCACTTCGCGCTCTGACAATGATGAATCGTCAGAGCCGACGCCTTTTCCGAAAGCAGCAATTAGGTGCTGCTTCTTCAAGGGCCCCTTCAACAATCGCATTCCAGGAACCCTGATGATCGTGAACTATTTTATTTTATGGATCCCATCGATGAGAACGGATTATTTGGTTTTTCTAAGCACATTGTCTCACTATCGCGTGGGAAAACGACAGATCTATATACTCTCTATAGAGAGTTGACTGGTATTGGAGGATGAGACTTGGTGGAAACCACTTCTGATTGAGTTTTCCGATATTTTCCCCGTCATTTTGTTTATAGGGAAATACATATATTTTGTACGTCAATACATGACTGGAGCAGTCTCTACTTAAACAAATTAAGTTTCTGGGGTCAGCGTCCCGCAAAGATGGCTGTCGACCCCTCCAACGATATTTAGAAGGGGAGTTTGAGAAAATGAAACAAGTCCCCGTCAAGGCTCATGTTTGCAGCCATGTCAACCCACGTTCCAATCCGGTCGGCAAGCCGCATCCAATCTGTCATCTCCGCGGGCCGAAGAGGCGATTTAGGTCTCGACCACAACCTGACCCATCGCCCTCCAATGCTTTTGCCTCCTTTCGACCAGTTTGACATACGAGGCTGTGAGATGCGAACACATGGCCCTGTCAAGTGTCTCCGCTAATTCCAATCTCAATGTCGACGCTGCGGTAAGATTTCAGCCTTCGGAAATCCATTTGGTTTGGTTACTTGAGGAATGAGCTCTCACTCAGACCGCTGCTAAATTTCAGGGTGGTTGTTTGGGGTGGAATTAGTCTTTCAGAAAACGTATAAATTATACTTATCATTGTATAAAGTAGTACGAAACGCTCACCTACGATACCCATACCAAATTCCAATTTCAATACGAATCTCTCAGCTAAACGACAAATTTTACTTATCGATTTTTACTAAAAGATTTACGGTTTTTGGCACGGGAACGAGGATTTTACACCATAGTTCGCTGTGAACCATTTTTTGATCATGACGTTGGAAAGCTGAGCTTTTTGGCCAAATTTTGGGGTTACAGTGGGAAATTAACCGGCAGATTCAGTTAGGCTTCCAAACGTTTGAAAAAACTATACATTTCCAAGATTTTCAAGACTTTACTATTCGGGCTCATTTTCAACATCAGATTCAGATTCAGATTCTGACCAGAAGATTCAGATTCAGATTCTGAACAGAAGATTCAGATTCTGATTCTGAACAGAAGATTCAGATTCTGAATCTTCTTTCAAACGTTTCATTTAGCACGAGGGAGATAGGGAATTTAACGCTCTTCCCAACGGTATAATCAAATTCTGACTGAAAGGTCGAAAACACGAAAAAAATCTTAAAAGTGAAAAAAGTAGGATTTTAATCGGCACAAAAAAAGTTATCTGATATGTGTTCAATATGGCCTTCAACGCTATATTTGACGTGGCTAAAATCGGATTTTGGTCTAAACCTTCTCCTTGTATGAAGTCGAAAAAATCCAATAATATCGTTTTTGAAAAAACAATGGAGCACCTAACACGTTTGATTCTGAAGGACTCAAATAAGGACTAAACCTTCCTCTTTTTGTTGTTCCACAATTAACGTTATATATCAAACAATAGAAGCGATTTGTGATTATATTGTTGAATGGATTCCATTGTAAATTTTGCACTCAATGCTTCGCCTTACCAAAATCTCGAATCACTGGAGTTAATCTCCCGTTTCAATTTCCCGTGTTAAGGGTTTTATGCAACCGGGACTCCGGTTTCAGTTTTTATTTGCCAGAATAATTCAATATCGCTCCAATCATAACTGGGAATCGAGTGCCACGAGAGCGCGGGAAGGGAGTGGGAGGGGGAGTACGCAGAACAAACATTCGCTGAAAACCAATTGCGAATATTGTCGAACTGTTTAAACCAACAGAATACGGTGAGACGAGAAATGTATCCGTGGGTTGTTTTGTTCGACTACTGTGACGGACTTCGGTTGAATTCACGCCGTGGAAAGAATAATACACCCAAAACGCTGCAAATTCTCCTAAAACGGTCCATTGTTATCTAGATCATCCTTCTGTTGAGTCTCGCATCAATACGAAACAATAGAAGTACTTAAGTAATAATAATGAGCTATGGTGAGTTGTTTCGAGTAGGCGACCAGATGGTTTACAATGAGTGGGACGACAATATATTCAGTTCATTTTATTATCATTCAAAGTAGCCAATTCAAGTCCACATAAATATTTGCTTCTCACCTCACATTCCCACCATTGACATAATATATTTATATATTATATTATTCTTGTAGACAGTGCGCGTATTTGTCTGCGTACTGTCTGTATTTGGGTTCTAAAGCGTTTCGTTGTACTACGATAACAGTGTCACTAACTATGTTGGCCACTGCCAGCGTTTTGGGCCTGTCATTAGAAAAACTCGAAGAGTTTTGAACAGTTGAGAGCATAATATGCTCTCAATATATTATATTTTGGGATTATACGTGTGAATATACTCGTCAATGGGAGGTATGAAAGTCACCGACATATCGCTTCTTTGCTGCAATAGGTAGTGTCATATCTCAAAATTAGATGCTAAAAGGAAGGCATAAAATCAACACAAGTACGTCAATCAGGGGTTGAGAGGATTTTAAAAAAAAATCATTACTTGTTCAAATTGGGATAATGCAGGTACTTGTTTATGCTGGTATCAATATATCGCTCCTGTGCTGCAATCGAGTCATATCTCAAAATTAGATGCTTCGGGGTAATCGAAAAAAACCCATTTCAACTTTGAAATATTCCGCTACGAATGTCATGAAGGGAGGTTTTAAAGCTCTAGTTTCCGAGCTTTAAAATCTCGTTGAAAAAATTCGTTGAAATGGTTTTTTTTTCGATTACCCCGAAGCATCTAATTTTGAGATATGACTCGATTGCAGCACAGGAGCGATATATTGATACCAGCATAAACAAGTACCTACATTATCCCAATTTGAACAAGTAATGATTTTTTTTTTTTTTAAATCCTCTCAACCCCTGATTGACGTACTTGTGTTGATTTTATGCCTTCCCACCGATAAATCATTATTGGCCGGACCCATCGGGGACGGGTTAATTCAATGCTAATTCACGTCTTGGTGCCTAAGTGAAGACGTAAATCCTGTAGACATTTGCAATTTAATTAGTGGAACCGCTACTCAAACGTCAATTAGGTAGGTATATTGATTACGTACCCCCGACGAACAATTAACAATTAAATATTAATATTAATTATGGAATGCAATAACACTAGGAAATAATAAATAATTAATTAAGCGGAACGGTTACAGTTTAGTGCTTGGAAACTTCGAACTATTCACACAACATTCCTAAGGAGCGAAAAAGAAGATATTATTGCATTTGACCTGAAAAACTTGCAGGAGAACTCGGGGAAAATATGATTCGTTCTCCCTTTATCTGATCCCATATACCAGACACAGGAATGGTCTCTGTGGTATAGAATGTAGATTTCAAACTCGTTTATATTCAAGATTAACGAATGAGGTAGACCAAAGCCCTTGGATTTTCTACAGATTAAAAGGTTGTGGGAAAAAAATTTGCTACCATGGCCCAACGACAATCAATAAAATTTATTGATTTTATTTATTGATTATTATTTATTATTATTGATTATTATTTATAATGATGTTTATTCAACAAATAAATTATTAATACATATTACGTGAAACATTTCGTTTCGACATGGCAAAATCCGTCTGTTTAGTCGACAGAAGACAGATAATTTAAAATAGTTGCCAAAGCTACATTATACGAGTATTCGAAATGCTTTGAAAGATACCTTGACTAGGTTACTGTTACTCCCACATACCTACTTACAGGTACATTACCTACAATTCAAATTGAATAGTAGGTAGGTACTAATTATTATTACCTACTATTCATTAACTATTATTCCAATTTTCCAATCTCAGTATGAACCAGTTTTCTTTATTTGGCCCCAATGTCAAGAGTAAAAGTGTCATGGGCGAATGGACGAAACTTCATACTCACGAAAGTAGTATTAAATACTAACTACTCGACATAAATATTGTGGTTATTTACAAGACGGTGTATTTTCCAGGGATTGGATGAGTTTTGGTGTCGCTACTTATTTAGGTAACAACCTCTTTTCAAAACAAAAATTGAAATATTAAAATATAAGGTATTAGGTGATTTTCATAAAAATTAATATCTACTGAATTCAATTTTGAGCACGGAAAAAATAATTTACGCTTACAAGTTGCCTGTTATGTTTGTATCAAAGCATCCATTCAAGTGCCACACAATCAGGTCCATTACTACCCTTTAGGGGTACGAGAAAGGAAAATGTTATTATTACTAATGGCCTTCATCGGAGCATTTCAAAAGACAAATTCATACACACCGGTTATCCATTTGTGTTGAAGGAGACTGATGAGGGAAATTGAGGTGACGAGTACATAGATACTGGTATAATATATTATTCATCATATTTTTGTGATTATTCTAAGTGAATCGAATCAATTGCTTTGTACTTAGAACATCTGAACTTTCTTCCGTTATTGAATTTACCATTGTCACTTCGGGTCGATATCAATTTCTTATAACACCGGGGCAAAAACCACCTGCTCGTAACACCAGTATAAGATTTCCCCTTCTAAAAAAAAAAAAAAAACGCCAGAGTCATCGATATGAACAATAAATATCGGTAGGTACCTACCGACCGAAATATTAAAAGTAGAAAAATTCCTTCAAGCCGGAGGAGAAAAAAAGGGAGAAGTCATTTGTCTTTCGTATTCCAGTAAGAAGCTCTCCCGACTTTCAGCTGCCAATACCAATTCCAGGGTAAAAGAGCAGTTGGAAGGAGAGAATGAATAGATGGAAAAATAATTGAGATACTCCCAGAAACTGTGGTGGCTTCCTTTGACCACAATTCCGGCCGGAAAAATTTAGAAAAATGTCAGCTCTCACCGCTCCCCGACTGTCCCAATAATTTCAAAGGGTCACGATCGCAAAAGTGAACGTTTACCTAAAATTTCATTAAACAACACTTTGTTTTTGAATCAGCGGATTAGCGTAACTCTACCGGGAATTTTCCTTATTCCGACGTTCAATGTAACGGTCTGATTTTAGCGAATGTTCAAAGAACTTCAGAAGAACAGAAGGTTCGAAGATGTTCAGAATCGGGCCACTCTATGGGGGGGGGGGGGGTTTGGGGAGTTTTAGGGGGAAAAATAACCCATTAATTCCCAAAATGAAACAGTCTCACAAGGGACACCTTGTTTTAAAGGTTTTCTTACGCTGGATACGATGGTGAAGTCAGAATTGCGATTTCTCATTCCGTCTTTAAACTGGAGCACTTGAAGAAACGTGGTAGGTAGATCTAACAATGAAGTATCTATACTGATGCTCTTCATTGTTCATTCTTCACCATCGTGTTCAGCGTTGAAAAATCTATAAGCTGAGCGGGATTTGAAGAGTTTAAGGGGGAGGGGGGAGGGAGGGATTACCAATAAATTCCCAAAATGAAACACAAGTGACACCTCATTTGGAAGGTTTTTTTTTTACACTGGAAACGATGGTGATATCAGAACTACAATATCTTATTCTGTTCTCATTCTGGTGCTCTTTGAAGACGGAGAAACTTGGTTGATACTTGAGATGTTCTTCATGTACATCATGTTCTGCAATGGAGGCATTTCACATAAAACCAGTTATTTCTGTGAAAGTTCGCTCTTATAGCCATGCTGCATGACTAGATTTTTGTTGTTGTTATTGAATAACCGTTTTATTTGAGGACGATCCCGACAGTACAGAGCGGATTATTATCTATATTGGAATACACTCGCGTGTACATGGATTTTGTGAATAGAAAACAATGGAGATAAATAAATATTTGTAAATATTACTGCGCTCGGCGAAATGTTCCTTTTAAACTTTGAGTTTCCTACATAAATCATTTCTATTTACGAGTAATATGTTAAATACATAAAGAACTGCTGCAAATTCTCATACTGTGACATTGAATCGAAAGGGTTAACTCAGCCAGTAATACAATTGTGCTAAAACTACGCAATTTGATTTACGGGTTAGGACTAGGGATGTATGATACTTCGAAATGTATCGATACATATCGTATCGATATTTCTAAAAAGTATCGAAAAATATCATGCTGATAGGTACTTTGAAAAAGTATCGATACATTTAAGTATCGATACTTTTTACAAACTCAAAATTAGAAAAGTTCCAAATTTTTTACTTACTTAAAAAAAATTATTTGAAAAATACTTGAACAATTTAAATTTAAGAAGATTTATTAGGTAGGTCGCACTTTTTGGTAGGAGTCACTTCAAGCAAGTTGCACACAGCTAAAGTGTTTTTTGAAGAAATCCCAAACTGAGATTTTTGACATTGACATTGCACCTACCTACCAAGTAAGTAACAGCCGACAAACAATGCAAAAAACTGCACAAAGTATGTATTGAATCGGAATTTCTCAATCTCAAACAACGCAAACGCACTAAAGTGGAGTAGGTACCTATCAGTTATTTTATAATTCTATGGTGGAACTGGAACACTGGAAGGGGAAGGCGCGAAACAACACAATCCATGAGGCCGTGTTTATTTGTCCTGGCCGCACCCATGCCTGACATAAGTGCACAGTTGAGTTGTTTCACGTTTCCAGTCCAACTAGATGCTGGACAGTATCAGTTGAATGAGTGATCATCTCCATTTTTATGTCAAGGTTGTTGACAAATGGTGGGACTTCAGGCATGGTAGCGATCAGGCTTTGTAGTCTTCTGTGAAACTTGGAAGTAACAAAAGATCCTTGAAAAAAGTATCGGTGTCGATACCGCGAAAAAAGGAAAAGTATCCCGATACATTGCAAAAAAAAAGTATCAAAAATTATCGATACTTTTTCATAAAAGTATCGATATTTTGAAGAACCGATACTTTTTATACATCCCTAGTTAGGACCAACTCATCAATGATCCCAATAACCTTTCATAACCCTAGGTCAAGAAGAATGGGTCCAAAATGAATTTTGAATCTATGAAAAATTCATAATATTACTTCGACAAATGTGTATCTGGCTAGTTTTTTGTACGCGTGCAGATAGAGTTTATTGTTTAAATTTTTCAAGACCAGCCGGAGCTTTGTACGACCAGCCGTTCGTTCACAATGAGGGCTCAAAGTTGGAGCAGATCGAAAGTCGTCAACATTAGGGTGAATGATTAACCATTAATAATAATTTATACTAGGTACCTACTTGATAATAATTATTAGGTAATAATTAATGATAATTCATAATATTCATAATAAGGGTGACCTGCACAAAAAAGATAATAAACCGTTGGGTCAAGAATTTGCAGAGTTTTTGTTTTGGTTCTACCTTCGTGTGAATTTCACAATGAAGAACTGGTCAAACGGCGCTCGTACTTGGAGGAATTCCGTGAGATCTCTAACACTCAGTTCATTCAACGACGATTAAAATGCTCCGTGGTTTCCATCGACGCGGCGACGTATGAAATTTGCGTTTAAAACGTGAAACCATGTGTAATAAAATGGAGGACTTTTAGACCGAGGCGTCGATAGGACAATGGTGATGGAGAGGCGCTGACGGCGCTCTAGGTTTATCACCCTGTAGAAACCAAACCAGCAACACACAAATAAATCTATCGCCAACTTCTATTTTCATGATAACGACATATTTTGTGAGCCGGATAAATTTGTGACTTGAAAAGTTTTTATGGTAGAAACGGCGGAAATTATTTCATGTAATTGACGAGTGATAAATAATTAATAAAATAAAATCAACAAAAATGTACAAAGTTTGTAAAATGATACGATAAACACAATTTAGTTTACTTGTGTGATTGAGTAGAAAGGGACGGTTTAGATACGGTTATGTTTAGAAATCTTCGACTATTGAGCACAAGGTTTCGACCGCCCTCTGTTACCAGAGAAACGTTGTCGGACCCACAGCTACTATGTCATCTGATTAATTGAGTTGTTTTTAATATGATGACAGTCATCATATTAAAAACAACTCAGTTAATAATGAATAAACAACAACTCAATGAACGAAGGATCCTTATAAACAACACAAACGGACCTCCATCGTCCCCAACAACTCTCATTAAATATTCGCAATATACCTAAACGCTAATATAAACAGTAAATAAAATGGTAAAGTGTTCAAGTTGGAAGATTTTCGGAGGATAATGTAGTTAACTGGTGAGGAGCCCACTACTAATTCAGTTGATTTCGAGAGGAGTTTAAAACACCTCTATAAAATGTATAGTGTTCGAAATATTCAAAATGCCATAGCTTGGAGCGGTATAGAATACTTAATACATTTTTGAATGATACGAATTCAAAGACTTGAGTATTTCGTTTTAAACTCAAATCCGAAGAATTGGAAACACTTACAAGTAGGAATTCTCGTACATTTCAAAAGCCCTTAATTATACGAAAAGATGGTCGAAATGAGTTGAGATTTAGAAATTAGGTGCGGGTCGGGATCCAGATGGTCACATTTGAATTTCATCAGGATCGTATTTTCGTCGAAAAAGCCTTCACGGAATGGAAATTTAAACTGAAAAAACGACGAAGATTGAAAATTACAATTTGCTCGCTACCGTGTAAATCGAAAACGGGCAAAGAAAAGTGCTCTGAAGCTTATAGCATCTGATATTGTCAAGGTGTTAATGAGAGCAGGCGGAGCGGGAGAAGGCGAATACCAGAGGGAAACCTTTGCTTTATTTTTTTTCGAGCAAGATTTTCTCCTTCAGTTGGATTCACGGGAAGACTTGAGAAAAGAATATTGGATTTCACATCAAGCGGCAGGTGGATACTCAAAGAACCGAGTCAAAGTTTCAACCAATGGTGGTGGACGTTTTCATTGAAACGTCGTCGTCGATGGCGGATGACGGACGATTCGTTAATATCGATATTCAAAAAGTTGATCTTCATCAAATCAATGAGTAACTTTCTTCTTTCCGATCAGTCCACTCGTTTCTATGGTGAGGGGAAGAAGGACTTGGTCGTCAAGTACAGGCCGCAATAATTATCCGTTTATTTATAAAAATCTTTGGTTCATCATTTTTAATGATAAACCACTGGAGTAGACCAAAAATCGTGAAGCCTCTTCGTGAAATACGAAAACAGGAGGTGCGAAATAGGGGTTTTGAAAACAACATATCTGGGAGATTTTAAGTTGAGCTGTACATTTTTTCTAAAAGTAGAGTATTTTTTTGTACTACCCGGAGCGTTGTACGACCAGCCGTTCGCAGGTGGAACCGAGAAAAAATCGTCGACATGAGCCATGAGCGTGAACGAACTGTGGAACTTCAGGCCAATTTTCACAATGGGGAACAGCAGGTTCATACAACACATGGTTTCGTGACGTCGAGTTTCTGGTTCTTAGAGACTACTGTTATTATTTTATTTATTTTATTATTATTTTTCATTATTCATCATTCATATTTTATTAATTATTTTATTCATTATTCATATAAATACATTATACCTAGAACAACCCAGCATACGATTCTTGCACGGTGACAGTGATGAAACCCAATGACGCCTACTAAGTGAGTCTCGTCATTTAAATGTAATTACCTAATTAAAATTGTTGATAAATACAAAATTAACAACTGTGCACATTCCGCACAATAAGCCCAGGTTTCAGTGCGGCGGCTGTGGTGTTATGGGTGAAGGGGGGGGATGAGGCCCAACCTGAGTCCGTGATACAATCTAAACTTTACTCATAAACGGACTTGTACCCAACTGCTGATAGAAGTTGGGCGAAACGGGAGCAGTTCTACTGTCTAGATGGGACTAAAATTTTGCAGATGTACAGACGCTACTACTCACAGCAATTGCACTAACACGTTGGGAGACTAGATGACGCCTATTTCAAGAAAATCAACGGAGTAGAACCGGTGATATGCTCGGAAGGTTGATATTTGCGCATGTACAGAAAGTATCATGGAACCTCCTTAAACTATGTACCTCGGTCGTAAACCAAAATTCAATCTTCGATCAACATAATGTAAGATATCGACTATGAAATGAAGTGACTTCCCTCTCTTCATCTCGCTTTGCCATCGCGGATATTATTGAAGTTTTTTTAGGTTTGTTGAAATCAATCTCTAAGAAAGTCGGTAAGTAGTAGGCTGTAACGACATCAACGTTCTTTCAGCTTTCTTTGACAGGTTCAATTTCCTTACCCTAACTCGTAATATCCCTCCCTCGTCTCAATCCCAACGGTAGATCCCACAGTGATGGACATCGAACTTTCAAAGAAGGTTATAAAGAGGCCCACAACGTCCACCTTAGTTACGTTCATCCTCGTCATCGTCAAGATGAAAGTCCCCTCATGATTGATGTTCACCTTTGAGTAGGTATATAAATATAATGATTTTATATCTTCCCAAAGTTGTGCATGGAATCGTTCCGATTTTGTAAATAGTTGTTACTCATCGGCAAGAGACAGGATTCAATACATCCTATACACGCACTGGGTATAGTAAATATAAATGTTGTGTGAAAAAAATTGATTTCAATTCAGACCAATCCGTTTATACTCGTAAAGAAAAACAGAACTCTCACGCACGGCTTTGTCACAACCTCGCAGCTATACGGTTTGGGTCTCACAACCAAATGTATGGACAGATCCTTTCCTTCGGTTTTGGTTTGGATGTCTCACCCAAACTTATGGTAATCACTCACGAAGTGTTTTCTCAGTGAAGGGTTCACCCTTTAGACCGAAGCTCTGTGCAAAATTTCAAGTCAAACGGTGAAGGTGGAGAGGTTCTAGCCTTGACCGTCTGAATAAGAAGACAAACATGGTAAGGGTTTTTTGAAGTTATATAACTTGGCTCCCTTTAGACCTAGCAACTTGAATCTTTCAGGGCATTCTATTATCTACACCAAGAAGATCCACATCAAATTTCAAGTTGATCCGTCAAATAGGAGCCGAGATATGGATACTTTCGTATATACAGTCGGTACCGTTCGTTCTTCTCAACTTGTTTGCTACCCCGTTCCTAGATACCTTCAATTTCAATTCAATTCGTTTATGTACGTTCAATAATGTACCTACACTTAGGTTTATTTTTTATTTATTTATTTTTCAAAAATTAACTATTGAAATTGCCTAGAATGTTAATTTTTGAACCCTCCCTCAAAATGAGTGGAGTTACGTTTCAAAATTTACGTATACTCCGTAAATCGAATTTATTCACTCAAACCTACCTAACATTATTATTAACCTACGTAACATTATTGAACTAGGGTTGTTGGATCGAAACGATTATTCGATTTTCGAATATCGAACTCTGGTCGAAGCTGTTGTTCGAAGCGCGATTGAAATTCGACGCGATTATTCGATTATATTCGAAAATAATCGAAAAAACCGCAACATACGCTGAAATCTGACAAAATCCCGAAGGAAAACCGTGATGACTTCAACCTTCCATTTTTCGAGTCAAAGCGAATCGGACGTTTCAAGTCAGGACTTGGAGGCCGTCTAGGTTGTGTACGGGCGCCGCGGCGCGCCGTTCGGTCCGAAGACGAAGGCATAACATTCTGTGACGGATCTGCGGGAACCGTAACCCCCCTTAGTGCTCAGTTGTAACCCCCCGTAATGCTCAGTTGTAACCCCCCGTACCGTAACCCCCCCGTAATGCTCAGTTGTAACCCCCCGTACTGTAACCCCCCGTAATGCTCAGTTGTAACCCCCCGTACACGCTCATACCGCAGCTTGTCGGCCACGCACTCCGCAGTGGTTAACGTAATATGGTTAGGTAAATCGAGAGCTATCCAACGAGTGGTGAACGATTTTCGTACGATGATAACTGGCGAAGATAAAGTTCCATAGCAACGAATCGGTTGTAAGCGAAAATCATCAGAAATTTTCGTAACGATTTCGTGTGACGCTTATTGAAGTTCAATAATTGAACTTTCACCGCTGAATATGAAAAACAAACGTCCTCTTGCTGATATCGATGAGGCATGTGAATTATGAGAGGCGGGGAGGTTTCATTCATGTGTCAATTCGTAGGTCACATCGGAGAAAAGCCGTCGAAACTAATGAGATGTGAACGTCCTGCGCTCCGCCACCAACTCATCACGGGTTCAATACATAAATTGATACATCCCTCATACAGGAAGAGTGAAAATCAGTCTTTACCGAAACGAAACATCACTCGTCATACACCATCCATCTCATCCCTGTCAGCCTCCACCGACTCATTCTCTATTCAACGGAGACAAGATGAAAAGTGATCGTTCTCCCCTAATGCAGTGGGAAACCTTCACAGGATGTCCCTTATTAATATTTTGAACGCGAAAGTTCAAACATTCCTTCGACTGTGAGCCGTATAAAATTTAACGGGATGCTCCCCGTTTCGGGAAAGACTATATTTACGTGTGAAGGGACCGAACCTTTATGAAAATGGAAGCTGCAGAATAAAAGGAGCCCATTATATCCATTAGAACGTCAAATTCTTTTAACATTGGAATGAGTGACAAAGCATAGATAGTAATAATATTACGTTTTTCCTCTTGGTGTCAGAACAAATTTGGCAACATGAGCAGAATTTCAACGTCAAAAAATGTGAATTTCAGAGACCACTCCGTAGAGGGGAGCGAATTCAGCCCGCGAAAATCATTAATCCCTCGTTGGGAAGCTCTCAATTCATTGTAAAATCTCACGCTTCCGAAATTCCCTCACGTCATTTTTTCCATTAATCGTATACATTTTTACGAAAGTCAGCAAAAGGTCATCTAACATAGCGGCTACTGATGATTCTATACGCAACTAGGTAGTGGATTATGTTTTCCATTTTTTAAAAAGGCGTAATATCTCACAAAAACAAATTCCCGAAGTTCTTGAACTTACAAGAAATGTCAGGATCAAATGACCTACTTGATAGTGAAAATCACGATAATCTTACAAACAAGTGTAACAACAAATTCACTTTATCCGAAGTTGGAATTGGCCAAGGAACCATTCACTATGTGCCCCAAGTCGTTTCCCCTTCTGCCTCAGGTTCTCGCCATTCACAGATTGCCTCGAGTCGCCTTTCTCTCTGCCACAAGTGATCGACAATCACTATTTGTCTCGAGCCGTTTCCTCTCGGAGGGTCCTCACGAGGAATACGTTTCAACAGTAACAGCACCAACGAATGGTGAAGTCGTGAGTTAGGATTAGGGTTTGGTTTTCCCATAACGAGCTGAAACGCTCAGTGGATCCTTAACTATGGATATTAGACCAGTATTGAAACCTCCTCCCGGAGCAGCTCTAACCCTGAGACACTGTCTCAGTGAGACAGCTTCAACTACAGTAACTGACCTCGTTCGAAATGGAACACACATACCGCTATTACATTAATATACAAGTTAATTAAGATGGAACGAGATTCAGGTTTTTAAAAACACTTTTATTCCTCGTTACAAGATACAGAGGTGTGAACCGGTTGACTGCTGATATTGGACTGACTGTCGAGCGCTGAAGGCGCGGAGCTTTTATAGAGTTAGGAGCTGCTAATGTCAGCAAAATAATAATAGGGAGACATATTAGGAGGTTGTGTACATAGATTACATAAATTATAATAACATGAATGTTATAGGTAAGTACAATGTATAATGAACATAATGTGATACAATCTAGGGTTTAATTCTGAATTCCCCAAAAACGAATTATTATCGAATTATAAATCTTCAAAGAATGATTTATATATCCACTAAAAACTTTGAAGCGTCGCAATAAAAGCTCATTTTTTCCTGGCATAAAATTCACGAAAATTCGGAAACGACAATTAAAATTCATTCGTCAAGTCTTTCACTTTCTAGTCTTCATTATCATAATTTCTACCAGGCCTTTCAGAGGCTGCTGGAGGAAATATCTAAGGTTCCGCTTCGGATGTCACCCACTCAAGTCTCGTTTCCCGAATGGAATTAGATCTACGTGATTCAATCGAACGACACAGCCTGAGAAAATTCGAAGGACGAACAAAACAGTCGGAAAGTAGCATGACCTAATTAGCGAATTTTCGAAGTGGCCTTCAAATTATTAGGACGGTCGAACAATAATAATAATAAGGGATGGTTAGTATAGATAAACGGAATATCCGGGAACAATTTGACACAACATTATAAAACAGATCTATTCCAACTGGTATAATCCTTTTGATGTTGATGAATTACTAACGAGAACGTGTTTAGTAAGTTGATGTATCCAATCAAAAAATATAATTGGATCAGTATAACAGAAAACCTAGATATTTACATAGTTTCAGGTCTGTGGTAACGTACTTAACGGACTTTAAAAAGGATTCACAGGACAACTGTTTATCCACCTAAATTAGACGTTATTGTGCTCATTTTAATTAATAGCAATAAGTACTATCAACAATTAATTGAACTCATCTCCTTCTTGATGGCACGTGACGCATCTCAAAACAAGAACAAGCTGTTGCCCAGTATGGAAATTGGCCTAAACTCCTAAAGTTTAGTGTTTCCACCGGAGGATTTAGCGGCAATGAAGAAATAGCACAGTTTAGCACAGTTAATGCGACTTGAATGTGGAAGTAGTGTCTGGTGGGATCGACAGATGTACCACTACAACTACCCCAGTCAAGGATAGTTGTAGTGGTACATCATGGTTTTCGAATAAGGCAAATCGCGCTGTTCCAGTAATCTGAGCGATGCACGAATATTATAGTCGCTTGTATCATTTTCGGCTTGTTAAGAATGTTGAATGGGTAATCCGTGGTTTCCCTCGGTATTCCCGTACAACGAAGATGGCGTATGAAATATTGAACCGGCACGCTGAATGGTTTACCAACGCGGCTGAAACGGATCCCGATACGGATTCAGGAACGTAACGCGGAAGAGGATGAGCGCAGATGAAAGCCGTTCTTCCTTCATTCGCCTACCAACCTTTACATGAGTTCTCTCTCCTCTCACCTTCCTCGCCGTTGTCTGAAGTGAATGAATTTGGCGCTGTGCCAAAAACCCCTTTCACATCGCATCCGAGCCCGCCGCCGTGTGAACTACTGCACGCGTTCAGCTTTAGGGTCGTTGAGAGAAATTGAAAAGAAGACTGAGGTTATAGCAAACAAGCGGAAACACTTGCTTTCTTCGTCTTATACGATAGAAATTCTTCCTTTCCCAAAGGCAATCCTTTTTAACTAGGTATTTTCCGGCTGGAATCTTCAAATCACATCGGATATCCGACAAAGCCTTTTGGAATGTCGGCACTTGGACCAATTAAGTTGAAACTGAGACCAAAAGTAAATTGTGAAAGGTAGACAGGGTTGGGGCGGGTGAAGTATTTTGACGATAAATAATTTGAGCCACCATTGTTGGCAATTAGGAAATGTTTCCATAACCTTCCCATCAAAATAAGAGGATTCACAATTCTTAAGTTGTGCAAAATGAGGGTTGAAATCTTCGAAACACTATAAATCAAAATCCACAGTCAGGCAGCATGGCTATAGGAGCGAATTTTCAAAGAAATAATTGGTTTTAAGTAAAATGTCTCCATTTTACTGGTTTTATAACAAATTTTGTTTCCATTTTTTCCCGAGTAATAGATTTTTTTGTTTCCCGAGTAATAGATTTTGGTTCCATTTTTTCCCGAGTTTATAGATTTTTCAACGCTGAACACGATGGTGAAGTCAGAATTAGAGCAGGGGAAACCTGAAGAACATCTCAAGTAACACAACCACGTTTCTTCACCTTAAAAGTGCTCCAGTTTGAGAACGGAAGAAGATATCGCAATTCTGGCATCACTATCGTATTCATAACCATTGAAATGAGGTGTCACTTGTCAGACTAGTCTGTTTCATTTTGGGAATTTACGGGTAGTTTTCCCCCCTTCTGCCCATGTACGAAGTTAGCTTTTCGATTGTCAAGACAGGTTTTTTTTTTTTTTGCAAATTTGAACTTTTTATCTCAATTCTGAGAGTTATTGTCTGGAATGACACATACATACGCATATAAAATCGTATATAATTTTTGGTGTCTTTTTGGCAGTGGATTCAGGATGGTCTGAAACGGATTCTGGTATAAAAAGTTTTCGGGAATTCGAGTTGTAACAATTTTGGACCGAGAACAACAGTTTCATTTTCTTCGAAAATTCGCTTAAAACCTCACGTAGAACGATATTGTTTCCCTACGAAAGATAGAGTACATTTTAATAAAAAAAATTGATGGCCACCGCTTTACGTCCAGCCGCTCGTACACAACAGGCCAACTTCGGGTGAAATTTTCCTCCTTCGAAACATCTGATTCAAACCACAATGTGTTTGTGATAACGAACAGAGAGTAATTCTGGATATTTGTTAGAAAGTATTCTTAATATAAATACAAATAAAGTATAAATAATTTATATGAATTGGAAAATTGAGGAGACCTTCACTCAGCTAATTACCGACCACTTCGCAAGGACATTGTCCATAGAAGGTGATTCTGGATGGAAAGACGATGAACACAGAAAATAATCAACCCTTTTGGAGTAATTCGTTCTGTTTTTCCACAACTTATAAGAGACCCCGAGGAATCCATAAATGGGTCATCAATATCCGCACCTCCCACTCATTGGAGACACAAGTCAGGCAGGTGGTATTGATGGATTTGTCCCAGTGCTCGTTGCGGAAAAACTGTCATCCAGATCCCCTTCGGTAACTTCACATGTCTAGTGAGCTTTGTGACTCCGAATCCAACTAGCCGACGTTGAAAAATAGTGTGAATCCAACAAAATTTACGATATAGCCTATATCATATAGGTATAATAAATGACTTTTTTGTTACGTATGTTTACGGTACAAATACGCTTTTGAGGATTCTAAAATACTCTTTTCAACCTGGTTATACAAATTTTAGATGTTACTTCGATAATTGACCGTAATTTTCCGTTCATCAGGGCCTCTCATAGCTTTGTCGCTCTAATTATAGTATTGACACATTAAGTCAAACTTTTGACAAATATATTTAAACTTTTGACAGATAAATTTAAACCTTCGACAAATAGATTTCAACTTTTGACAAATAGATTTCATCTATTGACAGATAAATTTAAACTTTTGACAAATGGACTTCAACTTCGGACAAATAGATTTCAACTTCAAGCGGAACGAAGAAAGAAATAAGAAAATTAAACAAATCACAAAATTAACGAGTTCTGAAAACGAATTTCAATGAAGTGGACGTCCAGCTGCTGCGGATGGTAACGTTAAAAACATATCCATGACGTAATTGGAACAGTCATTTTGAGATAAGGAGGCCACACTTTGCGACGGTATCTACTGGTCACTATTCACACGTCACTATTCAAAAAATACGAACACAGTGAGACCTTGAAAGTCCTTGAAGACCTTGAAAGATTATGCCACCCATGCAGAAGAGATTCAAACCCCTCGCCCGCAGGCACAGCGAAGGTTTACCTATGCGACGAACGTAGGTGCCTTGAATAGCAGGAACGCAGCCCTGAAATCGCTAATATGTATAAATAGTTGAAATCTATTTGTCCAAAGTTGAAGTCCATTTGTCAAAAGTTTAAATTTATCTGTCAATAGTTGAAATCTATTTGTCGAAAGTTGAAATATATTTGTCGAAGGTTTAAATTTATCTGCCAAAAGTTTAAATATATTTGTCAAAAGTTTAACTTAATGTGTCAATACTTTATTTGAATACATGCTTGTTTTGAGTGTATATGAAATTTGGTGGTTGCACAGAAATTTTCGACTGGTTACTGTTCTTCTTTCAATTGTCTGTTTGGTTCTCGTTGCGCCACAGAGCCTAGAAATGTCCAATGTCCAAATCAGGAGTAATGGGAATAAATTGAATAATAGAGTTGTATTTGGCAAAGATGCAAATTCCGGAGCGGGATTGTAGGAGGTTCACTATAATCGCAATCTTCCTTAATCTTGTTAATGAGAAACTCAACAAGAATACTAGGAATGTTTAAAACCAGTTTGAACTTTATTCTTCCGAGATAAATCGTTACAGCGGAATAGAGAACCACGAGAGAGGCAGAGAAGAAATTGGGGCGGATAAAAGGTTATGAGATTGTGACCGAAGCAAAGAAAAGAGAAGGTTGGAGGTGGCGACAGAATTCTATGGGTATTTATGTTTGTTTAGCCCTTTGAGAATTGGGCGCTCCATCCTGTTCGGAACACAATCATCATTTCTCTTCCACTGACCGGCCCAGATCTTTTGTTGATTGTCGCGTTGAAAATATAATGTTCAATGTCTCCAGGTCCCCTCCCATTCATAGATCGTTAGAGAGGGAATCCAATAATAACTAGAAAGCTGACACTTTTTGAATGGATTTTTAACCTTTTTAAATGGATCTGACAATAGAATATATCTCGAATACCCTCCTACTGTTTGGGGTCCTCACGGCTCAAGTTGCCAATTTCAAAACCTACTTAGCGGTATGTGGCGCTTAAGAATACCATAAGACAAGAAGATAATATCTATTTGTGATATTATCATATTTATAGAGCGGATGTGTTTGTACGGTGATGAAGTTTTTTTAATGCTGAACGATGGTGAAGTCAGATTTGCGATCAGATTAGAGCAGGTGAAACGTGAAGAACATCTCAAGTGACGACCACGTTTCTTCATCTTCAAAGTGCTCGAGTTTGAGAACGGAATGAGATATCGCAATTCGGATTTCACCATCGTGTTCAGCATTTAAAAAAAACCTTTAAAATGAGGTGGCACTAGTCAGAATGTGTCAAGGCAGATTTATTTTTTGTGCAAATTTGAACTTTTTATCTATCGAGAGTTTCTTCTGGAGTGACACACGCAGTATATACGTCCATAAATAAATGTTTCGATTCGAAAACACGACTACAATTGCCAGCTGAGGTTGTACGTGAAATTACCGGAGACCGCTGAGAGCAACCAAAGTTGTCTAAATGCCAACTTCAGGTTCCCGCGTAATGCTAATGTTCATATTATGGGACCAAGTTTATCTACCTCGTTCTAATACAGTTAACATTGAGGTCGTACAGCTCAACCTCTGACGAGAAACCTCATTTATATGCTGTCGTATAGACGTTGACATTCAACTAGTTAGCTAAACCAGTGCTTGAAAGGTTTGACATTACATCTACTGCACTTTCAACGGGCGAGTCTTCAATGCTGGTTACTTATCGAGAAAGGATTCCCAAGTCGGTCGTCTTGTAACCTCCGAGATGCCCCAAAGGGACAGAATAAACGGAACACAAGACAGTTCTTGGGAAGAAAGATATTCTCTGCCCATTGCTCCAGATCCGGAGCATTGCTCACACAAAAAGGATGTGGGGTTGTTAGGAGAAGAAGAGGGGCGGCTGGATAAAGCTTTCTCTTGAAGACTGATAAGAATTCAGACCGGCGGTGTAGTTAGAGACGGTCTTTCCGATGTACGAGAAAATAAGGGACGGAAACACGACGCCACCGACAGCCCCATGGGCTGTTGTTTCGGGAGGAGTGATATTTATGTTTAGTATCACCAGCGAAGGAGATGAACATTGCCAGATACCCTAGTGAGGGAGAGAGAGTGAGGGTTACAGGAAAGAAGAGATTTTCAAGTGCCCAGCGACGCACATGAGAGATATCAGTTATCGTAATATACAGTCTTTTAAGGACACTTATTCCCAAAATGTAGTGTCTGATATCATCACAGCAAATCGCAACCTCTTCGACGATATTTCATCTTAACGAGGTTCCATGAACAAACGTCAAACCATTTATTCACAATAAAACCTCAAAGTTACGTTGTGGGGCAGAATCATGGTTTTGTGAAATCAAGTTTCTTCTAGTTTCGTGTCTAAGTATAGGATATTTCGGATACTTTGATGGTAGTAATGGTGTCGCGAAAAAAGCGCACTGCAAAGAAAGTGCACAGTCAACCCTTTTGGAGTTACGCCTCTATCTTCTTAGAAATATGGAGTGTTACGCACACAGAAAATAAAAGTCGAATTCATTAGTTTCTGATTCCCATCACACTTTATCCAGGCTGTGGACTGGCTAAATGATTAATTACTAAATAGTTTTAATCATTTAGGCGTGTTTAAAATCAGCTTGAGTAGGTATAGCTTTTTGTAGATATGATAAGTTTTTGTAGATATGAAACTGTCTTCAAACACGCTTTGATTTTCCTTCATACTTCTTCACAGTTCTTTCCAGTTTCTTATCCATCTCGATGTAAGTTTTCTTCCTCTTTTTCCCAGCTGAATTCAGTTCTATCCTCATGTACCTACATACAAGAACATTCCTCCGCTTCACTCTTCAAACAAAGTATGACATGTCTAGAATCTGATGTATCTCATCGTGTCAACATGTCGTCCCATATTGCGTGATGACCAACCAGCTCCAAGTATTCATTTCCTGGTAACGTAACCCCTACCCTAAACTGTCACATTGGCCCTTGTGCACTTGCTTCGCAAATATGTGTATGTCTGCTTTATTCGCTGTGCGGTTTCTGGATTTTACGTACCTTGAAACATAGTCACACAATATTGAGGGTATTTAAAATTTTTTGTGTCAGGGATTCATTACTGAAAATTACTACCTACGCGTTCAAACATGTTTGAGCCAATGTTTATTTATTCCAATCCATCAAGTGCGACTCCTTCCCTTGGTATTTGCCCATGAAATCCTCTCTATAAGTAGGCACTCATGTGCCCTGAGTTCTCCCGATTCCAGCTCTCAACCCAATTACTGACGAAATACCGGAGGAAGAACCTGTATTAAACCAGGACCCTTTCGGAGGGAAATACAAAACTGGAGGGTTTAATTTAATTTAGACTCGGGAAAAGCAAGCAAGCTGGGGAAAGTCACTAAACTCACGTACCGACTTTTGGGAATAAAGAACAAGTTGTTCCTATATAAAGCACCTTCAATACGACAGTTAATATTTCTTATAAACAGTCTACGGAACATCTGTTACTATGAAGGTAACTAAGTCATCATGGCCGATTCTCTTTTCTTTCTACAAATGTCATATTTTTAAACTCCTCACGTACAGCAGTTACTGCTGTAGTTTGTCAAGTACTTACCTTCCTAAGAAGCGTACGAAAGGCACCCGTTCTTGAAATTTGTAGGAAGGTTGTTGCCATTCGTACAATGACTTCTTGACACGCATACCAACATGAATATTATATTGAAGTGCTTACATTCTCAATTTCATGAGTGGATTCTCAAATGAAATCGGTGAAAGGAAGTTTGACAAGGAGCTCCTTGCTAATCCACTAAAACACCTACATACACAATTTCACCATAATCTATCTTCTACTCTATAAATGAGTAATGTTAACCGTTTGGCGCTTTAACCGCTGGATAGATTTTAATGCGGTTTTTCCCTGTATAACCGGATTTGCTACGGGGAGGTTTATGGCTAAGAAAAAATCGTGTTTCTCGGCTCCTTCGTCTGCTTTTGACCCATTTGCTCCATAGGGTTGCCTGATCGTGTTGACGTTTTTCTTTTTTTTTCGTGTTTCCAAGTCATATTATAATCATTCGATTCTCAACGAACACATTGTGGAAATCACCAAAATCACCATCAAGCAAAACACTTACAACAACGTCACGAATCTACAAGGGACTCACTGAGTCCTGACTCAGTGATAAGAGTCCCACCTGGACATACCACCATATAGATTTATCCACTGTGGTCACTTTGAATCCTCCCGACTGTGAGTCATCACTCTCTACGTCCGACGTATCTTTCGATGTCTCTCAAAGGCTCGATGATACCAGATTGAATGAGACAGATATATACGCACCCCCTATAAGCGAAATAATAGCGTCCGTCAAAAGAGAATTGGAGGAAACCAATAAACAAGAGGAAGAAATCAGAATCAAAAAGCATAGCTTACTTTTTGGGTTGAAACACTATGAATCCAAATTATAGTCCCTTATTTGCTTCAACCTTACCGTTTTCCTTACCCTTCAGTTATTTTTTACGCGAATAAAAGTTTTCTATTTCCATACTATTATCAAATTATTTCGCAACCCATCACGCATCAATACAGCGATAATTTTCCCGCCCATCGGGCGGGTACCACGACTGAACGGTATTTATCGGAAAGACTTTTCAAGATTAAAACTAGAAGGTGATCAAAGAGCAGGAGTACTTCAAGGGAGTGATTTTGGTCCGTTAGTATAGGATTTGGCTCTACACAAGGGACATCTAAAAACCTACTGAGTCAACCACTACAACAGCAAATTTTGCTGACGATAAAGCGATTCTGGCAGTAGGCAAGCACACGAGCTGCGATCAAAGGATTTCGCGTGAACAATTGATCATGCGTTGTGAATCTTCGGTATAAGTCCGTTAAATGTAGTGCCTCTTATACACCATAATAAATCATCATAATATTACTGGTATTACCATGATTTCCTGATACAATTGAGAAATGTGAACCTTCAGTATACGTCAGATGTATTGCCTCATGTATATCATAATAGATCATCATCATAATAATATTATCACGACTCCCTGATACAAGCGAAAATGTAATGATGGATTGTGTTGGTAGAGAGACCGAAGGAAGGTGATATCAAATGGAATTATGCAAACATATTCAATCCGTGAATCGATGGAGGTATCGCCTTTACGAGCCCTATCAGTCACCGGTCCAACCTTCCTGTATTGGCAATAGTTTCCTACCGGGCAGTGGCGGCTCGTCCATAAGGCCACCTTGGCCCTCGCCCCACCCAAAAATTTGCAAAGGAAAACAGAAAAAACATAGAACCAGGAGAAAAAAATCTTACCTACTACTACCCACCATGGAAGAAGGGAGATCTCCCTTCCTCCATGACTACCCACTTCCACTGAGTCGCATTTTGTTTCGATTTATCGATTAAAAAAGTCGATTATCGGATCGACCAGAAGTGCCCCAGTCTCAATGTTGAAGGTATAGGCGCTTCCTGGGGTGGGGGAAGGCACTCTGTGTTGCGAGATAGGAGGCGTTCCGGGCGGTGGCCAAAATATCGTATCAAGTTGAACGCCGAAAACAATCGATCGTTGAATCGTTCCTTGTCAAGGAAGAACGAGTTTCATTCTTCCATGCTTTCTTCCATGTTTGATAAGAATGATATCAAAACGTTGCCTGACGTTATAATATTATTTTGAATGCATTGACTGGTGGTTTTTAGCTTCGTATTTACTCATCATAGTAAAAGTGAATTATTTTCTCCATAATATTAATCAACTAAACATTGAAATTTAATATCTCACGTGCAACGCGTGAACGCTTTGCTAGTCGTCAAGACTGAAGTGGATCCACAGAAAACCCTACTATACTACGTGGATCACTATTCGCCCAAGGGAATCTCATTTGTTGATTTCTACATTCTGTAAGTTAGTAACAGTTAATAACCGTTAATAACAGTAATATACATAATATTATTATGTAGCTCAGCCAACCGTTGAGAATACTGTTTTATTTGTTATCCCTGAAACTGATGGTGACTTCGTTGACTCGAGCTTTGTTTGAGCTAACCAACGAACTCTAAAAGCTAGTTGAAATCAATCTTGCTGTTCTGTGATCGCTCAAAATGTTTTGATACGATTGGATAAGAAAACGTATGTGCAATCTGGGCATAAGAGGACATTTTTAGAGGGGGTTTTCAAGGTACCACTCGGCTAGGAAGCAGATGGTCGCGATTGCTAATTTTTAAAAACCCCAGTAATAGAAACCCCAATAATATAATTTTTTGACTACCTTTATAATGTACTCTTTGAATAGTACTCGTACAGTCACAATTTCTCTTTTATTCTTCCTATAATTTTGAAGATAATTATTTTGGTGGGTAGGTGGGATTGCCTTGCAGCCACCTCCTCGTCGGTAATCCTGGATAGTGGTCAGTAATCTTCCCTCTCCTCAAGAGAACTCTTAGGAGAACGATGTTTCCTGACTTGCTAAGAGCTGCATACCATTAATTATGAAGCAGTTTAGCTGTAAGGGTAGTTTGAGTTTAGTTCCTATAGTGAGTACCTAATAGGTAGGTATGCACCTAAATATTGCCCTGGTGCCCCACCAGTTTCTGAGCCCACGAGCCGCCCCTGCTACCGGGTCACTTTCCACTAACAAGATAACAACAATAAAGGCACGGCCGGGTTACTTATTGATTACCTATGTAACTTTTCTGTTCTCTTTTCAACGAGTTTTTAAAAATATTTATAAAACGTGAGAAGAAAATTATGAAAATTTATACGATGGTCAAATATATGTCAACTCGACATCAGAAACATCCTCTTTCTGCTCCTCAACCCTCCATTCTTGCTTTCTTCTTCGACTCATCACGCTTAGGAATCAACTCACAAATTGAATAAACGTTCCGAAACCACTTTTATTTGCAATAGGTACCTAACGCTTTTTATAATAATTATAAAAAGCGTTAGGTACTGAATTATTCACATGTACCGTTTTTACTTCACTTGTCCGAACATAATCATAACCTCCCTTTTCCACTGTAACCTTACTTCTCCTCTTTTCCTTCTTCCTCTTCACTTTCCATGCTTTTACCGTGGAGGAATGCAGTAGAACTGCTGACTCCGTCGTAACAGTTATATTATAACTGTTTTGAAATGAATAGTTTCAGATAATATCCCGATTTACGAGAAATTCACAGGAAATAAATATAAGAGTTGAAACAAACCTGACAAAGAGACAACTCAGGCGTTTAGAAGTTGTGAAAAGATTGGCAGGGCAGGCAAAACCCTCAGGGGTTGCCAATGTTTACTCAACCACACTTTCCAATTTTCTCCGACGGGGCCCACTGTTAGCTTAGGAGAGATTTACATACAACTAACGATCGTCTAATCGTGTAAATATAGGACTGCAGATTCTTCCTAATCTCAACACTCGTAGTCGTAATATAATTATGATTCAAGTTATTTGCGGACCATTATTGTTTGACCCTCGACTTCAAACAACATCCAATCAACGAACCATTGAATGGAATGGTTCATATTTTCTTAAATATTTTTTTTAAAGATTATTTGTTAACAAAAACTTGAAATGTTCAGGAGTGTCACAGTCCCAACTTGGAGGTTAACAACTTCCCCAGAGTAAATAGGCAAAAGCTTCAAGGCAAGACCTTCAGCTATTCTTCCACCATTTTTTTGGCCGATGTTATAGTTGACACTAAATTAGACTGCAATTTTTTTGTCCACCGCAGGGTGAAAAAGTAAGTGCTGAATGAAGAGGAGGATTTTCACGAAGTGTTGGGTACTACTGTTTTTCGTTGAAAATCATTACCTATTAAGAAGCAATACAGCCTATTCCATGTTTCCCAACTTTTCAGGAGAAACATTGAATACCTAATAGAATCCGAGTCATAGGGACGAGGTATTAATCTACGAGTAAAGAAAAAAATGTCAGAAATGAGTTTCTCTTCGGTGATATTCTCCCTCATCCATTACAGTCGCGTTAGTCGTGATTTCAACAGCGAATACAACGGCATCATCTCCACTGGTCCATAACCGCCCCCTGATTTATCTGATCGCATAAACCTTGAAGTAAATTTCTCGATAAGTGACTTATCATAAGTCGTTATCCCCCATTTTGAGTCTCATGACATATTTTTTTCGGAGGGATTTTAGGAATCTATTTTGACGGCGCCTCTTCCACAAGTGTCGCCTGAGAGAAAGAAAATAAAAGTAGAGGTAGCAAAATCAGGACGCCAAAAGTTGCCGATAAGACTTTTCAGATTCAATTTTCAGAGCTATCTTTTCTCTTTTCTTATTCTTTTTGCGTAAAGGTCAGAGTCACGATTTGGTAGGAGCATCAATATTGTGTCAGTCGCTCTGGCCTGGGACAGTAGGTCTTGGAACTTTGTAAAGCCCATTCCGTCTCATCCATCTTTCAGATAACGTTGGCAAGTCTCGCTCGATCGCCTCTGTAATTGAATCGTCTAATGCTCCTTATCCTTTCGGGGGGGTTCTTACACGTGATGCCCATGGATCTGGTGGTTCATTGGTTTCAGGCGGGGAGAGATACGGGTGAGTTCCCTAAATTTCTTCTCACATTGATGGCCTTCAAAAATAAGACTTGTGCAATATGGGTTACATGGCCGTATCGCTTGATGAAATCACCATCACCATGGATGAGATTTCAAATGGCCAGTTCTCAAACTACCATTAGACCACAAACCTTTCAAAAATACCGAAAACCACTGAATGGATGTTGTAGACAAAAGCGTTCACATTTTGGTTTTCGTGGGTTTAGGTTAGTGAAAAGCGACGGATTTACAGACGCTACTTCGATATTCACGGAGTAGGTGGGTTAGAAGCGCGTTTTCTTGGCATACCGAGCCGTCGTCAGAGAATGTAAAGGATAAAAAATATGTAAAGGACTTTCGGGGAGAATTCGATTCAACCTCAATAACGCTAGGAAACTTGGAAAAAGTTCATTATGAATCGGATCGAGATAGTCGCTTAGGATGAACTCGACCTTCGAGAAGACTTCGATTCAATAAAGAAAACTGTGTGATTGAAAAATCGTCTATTTCCACTGATATACGAATCACCGGTTCATCTCAAATGCGTCAAAAATCTCGAAAAAAGTTGATTTCAAATCAAATCGAGGTGTTAATTGGTTTATTATCTTCGATTTGAAATCGAATGGACCTTCAAGAAGAGCAATTTTCAACTCAAATTCGTCGAGAACAGTAGAGTAGATTTCAAATCGAATTGAGGTATTTATTTGAAATCTAATGGACCTCCAAGAAGAGCAATTGTAAACTCAAATACCTACATCGAAATAAACGAGAAAAGTAGACTTCATATCGAATCGAGGTATTTATTTGAAATCGAATGAACCTTCGAGGAAAGCAATTGTCAACTCAAATACGTCGAAATACTCAGATCTCACCAATGGCCAACCCTCGACTTGCATTTGATGACTTCTCTTTATTCACTTATATGCATTAAACGACAAGTCATAAACATTTTGTGTGGGGAAAACATTATGTTATGCTAAACGAGTGCAACGAAGGCGTTAACTTTATACTCCAGGTGTGAATTGTGGGGATGCACTGCACCTAGCAATCGCAACATTATTCAGCGCTTCCAGAATAATGTTCTGCGTTCTTGTACAGATGCATACAGATACTTTCGTAACGACCGATTACATTACGAGCTTCAAGTGGAATCGGTCAATGAGGTCATACGCAACCAAGCCATCAACCACTTAATGAGGCTACAAGATCACGTCAACGACGATGTTGTCCGACTCCTAGACACAGATGATCTACTCCGAAGATTGAAACGTACCAAACCGCATGAGCTTGCTCAACTAATGTGAAAACGACAGAACAATATAAGACTAAGTGATGTACTTTAGTTTTGAACATTTAATTTAAAATTCAACATACGAATATTGCTTATAAGTTTTCTTGTATATACTTGGCGCAATAAAATATATTAAATTTAAAAAAAAAACTTTTCAGAATGATGGGAGCCTGCGAAATGAGGTACCTATTAGGTTTGTGGACACCATTGGTTCAGCTAGAACGAATTAATTAAGAACTAATAGTTTGGTTAAAACGACAATAATTTTCTCGTTCGGACTGATTGGACGGAGGTGAAAACTAAATGTTGAAACGTGTTCCAGATTGATGCGCTCTCGACCATTTTCGTTGGTGGTAATTCTCAAGGAGGTACTTCGTAGGCGATGATGGATGCGAGTTCATCCGAATGTATTCCGCGATAACACAAAAGGGCTGGAGGAAAAAGGCATCTTGGGGATTCTGCCGTCTCCACGTCCACATTCCTCCTGAGAAGTCGACGGAAATAAAGGCACTAGTTTGTCGAGTTCGAGTACAACGGGAAAAAGAACAGAGAACAACAAAGAGCCGTTACAACTTTTTGTGCTCTTCACCCGCGGTCTACAAGGGGGTGCCAAGACAAATAGCCCGATGTCTTGATCAGTTGTAGCCTTTCCGACAAACTCAGCAGCGAAAGCGACATGTAATTTGAACTAGACGAAATTATGCAACGAAGTGAATAATTAACATGAACATTGAAAACCCAATTACAAACAAGAAATAACAATAACGTTAGGTGGGTGCGGTGAAATGGTGGAAATCCATCTCCAGAAATAAATTACGAATTCAAAATTTGAACTTCAAATAGGTACAAAAAATTCTACGAGTATTTCCATGAAAATAAATGTAAACGTTCTGCGTTGTACTGACGATGGTGTAACAACCGAAACCAGTCAACAGTGCATTCTCAGTCCACAGTGTTTTAGTGGAAACATACTTTTCATTCTCATTTCGTCTTTGAAACTCTGTATTTTGTTTCTGAAGAAATAACAAACCAAACGTGGATTGTTTGGGATGAAAGTGGCGATATTTTGACTTCTAGAGGGTAATTTGAATATTATAATATTGTATGAATATTATATATATTATGTCTCATGTCAGTTACGACGCGTAATGAACGACAAGTCTTGTACTCGACTAGGACACGAAATGTACTGCTGAAATTTCCAAATGGGCTAACAAATGGCAAATCATCATGAACCCCACCAAATCCTTCAACGTAACATTTACGTACAAACGAAATTTTCAGACATTACGATTGCGCTTCAATAATAGTGACATCCCAAGAGCTGAATCCGTGAGGTACTTGGGAATCCAGCTCGACGCTAAACTCACATTCCACGCTCACGTTGACAACTTGATTGAGCGGACCAGAAACCGTATAGGTAAATATGCTGAAACCACTTCTTAATGAACAATCTCCACTGTCTCTGGAACTAAAAAAGCTGGTGTACCTGGTGTTCATACGACCAATATGGCAATATGGCTGCTCAACTTGGGGCTCAGCGCGTAAAACCCAAATTCAACGCGTTCAATCTCAACAGAACAGAGTTCTTCGAATGATGACGTCAGCTCCTTGGTACGTTCGCAGCTCTGTGATTCACCGAGATCTGAACATCCCCACGGTCATCGAAGTCTTGGAGAGAACATCCACTCGCATCCATGCCACAATTTCGTCCCACTCCAATCCCATCCTCGAGGGATATGATCAACGCCTTGACGACCAAAGAAATGCGCTAAGGCTCAAACGCAAACGGCCAGTAGACCTGATCCAACCCCCTCAACCTTAGCAACAAAACTATCTTCTTACGTACTAATTATTATAACTCAATTTATTACTTATCTAACGTTACCATTATTGTTTCTACCTTATATTTTTTGCAATTATTGTGATGGATTCTGAAGGACTATTGTTGAATAGAGACCTTCTTCATGTTTCATTATATCAAAGAAATCTTTGAAGTACCTACAACTAACTGAAGATACATATCGACTGTGCAGGTGCAACACTGCCCAAGTCTTTATAAATTTTAGAAGACTTGGGCAGTGTTGCACCTGCACAATATATTATATTGTATAAAAGTTTACAATAAAAAAAAAATTCCAAAGATTTTCAAGAACCACTTATTTTGTACGTACTCTTATGTCATTCAATTGTCTTCAAAAAATCTTGGAATTTATGATGACCTAGTAAATATTAGTTATCATGTTATATGATAAGTGGTGTATCAATTGGAAAATACAGGCTGTATACACGTTGGAAGTAATGCCAAATAAAGAATAAAACCAACAACATTCTCGTTTACGTTTTTCTTCTCGACAATTGACTGACATTAAATAAAATTTAACTGATATTATCAAATTTTGAAACTGTCGAGTAGCAAGGAATGGTTTATTACAGACGGTAAATCGCATCACTGGTCCTTATCACATTCATGGAAGGCTGGATGTGAACCTCGAAATATGTAATTAAGGTTTAGTTCTGAGGCTAAGTTAGTTGACTATGGTAATTTCACGGAGCAGGGCGTGTGGGTGACAGATGCCGGTAATTGTTTCAACATAGGTAATGTACCGGGTAACAAAGTTCATTGTGCCAAGACCCAATGTAACGAAGGAATTAACAAGTTGTTGGCAGTGGTTTAACTCTGCCATTATCAGGTGATTGATTACTTCAGGGCACCACTTAAGGCTCAATAGCCCTTGTATAGTTCTAAAATCAGCCACCACGTAGCAGCACCAAAATGAAGGAAATTTAGATAGGGGATAATTCGAGTTCTATTGAACCGATTTTAGATCTGAAAACGGCTATGGACGTAAAAAGAGCGTAGAATTTTCGGAAATTAGTCGAAATGAGTCATAATCAAAAATTGAGAAAGTTGCGATCGTTTTTTTACATTTCCAAGCCATTTTTTGAAAAACTGAGGTAGCTCTGCAATGCACTGCATCGTCCTGAGTCCAAAACAATTTTCAGATTTCAAATCGGTTAATTAGAACCGACCGAAACGCGATTTTACGGTGTAGGAGAGGCAAGGGGTGGAGGTGATGAAGGAGAAGCGGCAAGGGGCTGTTCTCTTCGTCGAAAACGATATGGAAAATGGTACAAACACGGTGCGTAATAGCGTGGAGTTTGGACTACTTCCTAACTAAGAGTACCTAGAAGGCAACAAGGCGATGATTTGGGGAACCAGTGAGTGGGGGAAGCCTCACACATCGTCGGGTCCCTCTAGGCCCCTCTAGTACGAGTATATTAGGTTCGTTCCATCCACCTAACCGCGGTCGACCATGTTCGACCGACGCATGCGCAGTAGCTTCAACCGCGTTCCATCCCAACAATCAGCTCAACACAGCGGTTGAACCGCTGTTCCATCATAGCAATGTGGTCGACCACGGGTTGACCGCGGTCGAACCAAAACCGACCGCCCGATGGAGTGCGGTTCATTCCGGTCGACATAGGAAACCTCACGCAATTGGAACCTACTCATAACCTTCCTCATTTGAAATTCGAGCTCGCCGAGTTCAGCTCGGTGGGTCTCTCCACGGAAGAACCAAGTTTGTTCGTTTGTTTTGACATTTTATGTCTTTACTCTGGCACATAACTCGAAAAACGTTACACAAAAAGCGTCACACGAAATCGTCACGAAAATTTCTGATGATTTTCGCTTACAACCGATTCGTTGCTACGGAACTTTATCTTCGTCAGTTATCATCGTACAAAAATCGTTCACCACTCGTTGGATAGCTCTCGATTTACCTAACCATATTACGTTAACCACTGCGGAGTGCGTGGCCGACAAGCTGCGGTATGAGCGTGATTGTTTAAATAATTGTTTACACACAGGTGATCATTCTCAATAATTTATATTGTCAACACGAATGCAAGCTTCATAATTTAAACTATAATTCAACGTTTATTACATTAATTAAAGAACTGATGTAGCATTGTTCAAAGGCCCCTGAATCCCTTCTTTAAAAACATAAAATGTCCAAATGTGTTGCAGACTCGTATGCAAGCATTTCTTTTAGTTTCTACCACTGGAGTTTTTTTCATTTTTCTATTCTTCATTTTTGCCGTTCACTTGTATGGAGGTGTATAACATTTGTTTGTTAAATGCATTTATTAATCATAATATCACATGAGGCCAATTTTCATAATAATATTAATTATTACAATAAATGATAACTTGTACAAAATAAAACATCTTCTCTTACATTAAATGCTTCTCCCCTCTTTGAGGTGATATGTCATATTGGTTCTGACCTACCGTAGTTAATTTGAGTGGAAGTTTCAAGTTTATATTGGTACTAAATCTTGTTTTTCCGTGTTCAACTCTGTCTATTTTCTTTTCACTCCATTCTTTGTAGACTTTAGTAACTGTTTGATAGGTTATCAGATGTTGTACCGTCATAACTTTAAATATGTCGAAGAGTTTCACAGTCGAAAAAGTTCTAGGTTTCTTTAGCAATATCTCGATAAGAAGTTTTTGACAAATAAACACCATTTCCATTAGACTCTTTGAACTGCTTCCCCATCCTATTATCCCGTACTATATCAGTACAGATTGAATTAGTGAAAAATAGAAACCCCTTAAATATTTTAGTGATAGAAATCATCGGACCTCTTTACAAATAGCAATTAGCTTTCTTAATCTATTTATCATATGGTTCACATGTTTTTCCCATGATTAGCACTGATCAGTGATTATTCCTAAATATTTGGTGGATTCAACTTAAGAAACGATAGGGCAGTTACAAGATGTTCTAGTTTTACAATTTTCAGTTTGACATTTTATTGATCCAATATTGGGCACCATTATTCTTTTCCGTAATATTCATTCTTGATTTTTTGTATGAGCTGCTTTAGTTTTTTCTTGTATTTTTCCAAATTTCTAGCCAACCTAGAGTTAAACGGAGTTTTTCTTAACTTCAAACTCATTTTTTCTTTATTTCTAATCGACACCAGGAGGCCTTTCGTCATCCATGGTTTCAACTTTGTCGACTTGTGAGGACTACTTGTCTCCCTTTCAGAAACCTTATTTACATGAGTTATGATGGTATTTTCAAAAAAAGTTGTCCGTCGTTGAACGTCGTGAAGTGAAATGAATCAACTGGAAAGATTTGTCGTGGAGGAGTTGACGGTTCTTGTTGAGGTTCTTCCAGAATTAAAGTCACACAAAATGACTTGGTTAACGCTAATTTGACTTCACTTGCGGTTGAGCGTTCCATCAATGGTTGGATCGAGGTTACGGTCGTCCAACCGCGATCATAGAGGCCGTGGACCGTGTGCTGACCGTGGGTCGACCGCGGTGAGGTTGATGGAACAAACCTATTGAGATTGGTCCCTATCCGCAGCGTTTCTGACCCTCGAAAACATCGAAGTATGCCAATAAGAGAGCCGTCTACATTGAACCAACCATGATACATTATGTTGCTACAATCTGTATACTAAAATCTTCATCTACTGGTATATAAAAGAAGTACCTACTCATCTTCCTGTATATATTGAAATTTATACTTTCATCACCCTATCACCAAAGCTTGAAAAAGATAGGTTGTATTGCAATCGGCTTGAAAACCAAATTTCGAAATGACTTCCGAAAAATTCCTTTATCAACATAATATGTTTATATTATAAACCCGTTAAAGAGCATTCTAAACAAATTTCTGTGTGTGTGTATGTGATTATGTATGGAAGTCGTCACGATTGCGGCCGGTAGGAAGAATACATTTTTATAATGTAGGTAGTTTCTTCATAATATTTTAATTATGGTTTATAAAATAGTTTTATCGTAATATTGAGATATACTCAATATTATACAATACACCACATTACTAAACAAGTAAACTTGTACAATAATATACAAGTATACTGTACAATATTATATGGTAATAAACAACGCCATTCTTTTGCCCGCTGTTCGAATCAACTTGCAAAGGGAAGTGGTTCCCCAACCTCATTGGGATCATCTAATGTGTTGACGTTTCCAAGGAAACGAATGATGACCTTGGTTTACGTGCTTTGATGCCTACCGGCGCGACGCCCGCCCGTTTGTTGCCCCCTTCTCCCTTGCCGCTTCTCCTTCATCACCTCCACCCCTTGCCTCCCCTACACCGTAAAATCGCGTTTCGGTCGGTTCTAATTAACCGATTTGAAATCTGAAAATTGTTTTGGACTCAGGACGATGCAGTGCATTGCAGAGCTACCTCAGTTTTTCAAAAAATGGCTTGGAAATGTAAAAAAACGATCGCAACTTTCTCAATTTTTGATTATGACTCATTTCGACTAATTTCCGAAAATTCTACGCTCTTTTTACGTCCATAGCCGTTTTCAGATCTAAAATCGGTTCAATAGAACTCGAATTATCACCTATCTAAATTTAGGGTCGATGGTGCAGCCATCTATTGAATTTTCTTACAAGTTTTTTTTGGGCTATTGAGCCTTAAGCAGGTTCTCTTGTTGAGACGGCGGAACAGGTGGGAATCTTCCATTGTCTCAATATCTGCAGCTCAACTCCAGGGTTTGCTCCCGCTGAAATTGTATTCATGCATGAATAAGCTTCGGAGCGATGAATATGCAAAAGTGGGAAAGGCCATTGAAAATATCATTCGGGTAACAGGAAAAGTGGAGTAGGAAAATGTCGGGTAGTTTAAATTACAAGTTGACGAAGAAAATTATTCAGTTATTATTATTTGACTCGACATAAATATTCAGCATGCGGCCCCGTGGGAAAATCGACAGCTTTGAGAAGCCTATATTGGTCATCTTCGAATCTAGCATTTCAGAATAATACATATTAGGTATGTTCGATGACCCTCTGGAGATCACTGTTTATTGTCGTGAATACATCAATCAAGTCAGCAGCATAATTCAAAAAACTTCAAAATTCTTGAAATAACGGTTATTTTTTTGTGCAGATCACCCTTCTGTCAAGATCACTAGATTGAATAATTATGATTATGAATTATCATGAATTATTATCGAGCAGTGTAAATTATTATTAGTTATTATGAAATTAATTAATAATTACTGTTAATGATTAATAATTTTGACATTTTATGTCTTTGCTTTGGCACATTAAAATAAAAAACTGTCACGAAAAAGTGTCCTCGAAAAGCGTTACCTACATTTTAGGATAATTTTCACTTACAACCAAGCCGTTTCTAGGGAAATGAAACTTCTGTAGTTTTCATCGGTCAAAAATCGTTCTCCATTCGATCGAAAGCTCTCGAATTATAACTCATATCTTGCATATTTGTTTTCGGTATTTGAAATGAAATGAAATGAAATTTATTCCTCACTAAATTACAGAGGTAAATTATAAACAAATTTACAAAGGGGACATTCAAATTTTTTTTTTCGGAACACTCCCACCACAAGGTACACAGTACCGTGCTGGGTGGGGGAGCAGGCCGATCTTTTTCTACATGAGTAAATATAATATCAAATAAAAAGCTAATTGTACCTTATGTTTCTAGTAATTTACATTTTTTAATTATGGTTCCACCATCTGCTTTAAATTTATATTCAAATATTTATGTATTATAATTAACAGTCAGACTTACGTATATTTTTATGTTATAAATAGATATAGTGAACACTGCCACTTGTTTTGTGATCAATTGCTTGAGGTTGAGGTTACCTACATTTCTGTTTTCATTAAAATAATACTACATCCAAACAAATTTGGTCGTATAGGAAACTGGGATTCGTTGTTTTGTTATTGTTAGTTTTGATTTAGCCACCAGCGTGAATACATGACATGTATTCACGCTGATGGCTAAATTGTGTCCCAATGTGTTGCAGACTCGTATGCAAGCATTTAGTTTTAGATATGATTTCTTTAAATTTTCCCACAGGGGTTTTAATACCTTTCTGCTTCTCTGATGCAAGCTGCTGGTCGCGCTTAATGGTTACGCTCTCTCTCCCCCTCACCGCCCCTCGACACAAATACTTACATTTTAATTGTGGGTGAATGTAAAGCGGGCATATGTAAGTGGTTGATGATGAGGAGGAGGGTGGGGGGTGTCTCTTGATGGTTACGCTTTCTCTCCCTCTCACCGCCCCTCGCCGCAACTACTTACATTTAAATTGTGGGTGAATGTAAATGTGGTAGTGAATGAGAAAGAGGACACCGGGCAAATTTAAGTGGTTGATGATGGCGATTGGGGGGGGGGGGGGGGGTTGTCTCTTAATGATTACGCTCGCCGCAACAACTTACATTTAAACTGTGGGTGAATGTAAATGTGGCAGTGGGCGAGAAAGAGGAAAGGGGGCGGATGTAGGTGTTAGATGCGGAGGAGGCGGGGGGGTGAGGTGGTTATCACTTAATGCTTACGATCTCTCTCTCTACCTAGTATAAGAGGCAACTGATCTCTCAACTAAAAACCTACTGCCACATGATTCACCCACATGTTGACGACTTTTGATCTGGTCCAGTTTTGAGCCCTCACTGTGAACGAATGGCTGGTCGTACAAAGCTCCGGATGGTCTTAAACTGTATTTAAATGGGAACTGAAAAAGTTGACTTTTTCGAGATATGAATTTTTCAAATTTTCGATATTTGTTTTGAACCCCTTCTCATTGACCTAGGGTTATGAAAAGTTTCAAGGATCATTGTGGGGTTGGTCCGAACCCGTGAACGGCGAACGGACGGATTTTTGGTTTATTATCTTCGATAATGAACCATTGGAATCGCCCAAAGAAAAAAATTTTTTAACCCCCCCTCAAAATTTGTTGGTTTACGTTTCAAGACACGTAGATTCAGAAAATCGAATAAAATAAAATCCGTCCGTCCGCCGTACGCCGTCCCCCGTGCGCCGTCCCCCGTACGCCGTCCCCCGTACGCCGTCCGCGCCACTTTGCCCAGTTAGCGTTGAGCTAAAATTACGAAATTTGGTTTCTGGGTTTGGATCAGCCCCACAATGATCCTCGAAACTTTTCATAACCCTAGGGCAAGGGGAAGGGGTTCAAAACGAACTTTGACATTTCGACAAAGTCATATCTCTAAAAATTCTCAAGTAACGGTGTAATTTTTAGTTCACTTTTGAATGACCTGAACAATTCCGAATCTTTTAAGACCAATTGGATTTTTGTGCGACCAGCCGCTCGTTCACAGTGAGCGCACAAAGGTTTAGGAAAAACACTAAACTTCGCGTCGAAAACGGCCGTTAGGTGGGTCCCGGGTAGCCGCCCAGAATAAAACTGCCTGTTTTCATCTTCCAGGTAAACTACAGTCTAGAAATTTTAACCGTCAGTCGGGGATAGACCACATTGCAATATTCACTCGGTTTCACATCTGTAAAATTGTTTAAATAATACCTTTTAGTAATAATACAAATTAAATTTTGATGCTGAGCTATTGACTTGAAATTTTAAAAATAGGTTAGAACTGGATCACAATGCAATATTCACTCGGTTTCTTGTCTGTAAAATTGTTTAAATAATACCTATTTGTTTAAACAAATTAAATTTTGATGATGAGCTAGATACTTGAAATTTTAAATATAGGTCAGAAATGGATGACATTTCAATATTCACTCGGTTTTTTTCTCATTGCAAACCTGTTCATTGTGTACCCAAGATCCTTCCCTAAAAGACCTGGCAGCGGGAAATATTATTCAACATGGTTTGAAAAGGGAAAAACAAGTTTTGTAAAAAATCCCAATGCTCTAGGTAGTAGTCGATACCAGTGACCAACATTTTCTTCAGTAGTCGACATGGTTTTGCACTAGTAGTCGACCTACATGTGTTAGAAGTCGACAGTATCACTTGAGTCAGTAGTCGACAGGTTTCGTCATTCCATCGTTTTCGAATTTTACGACATCTAAATAAAATACATTCAACTGTGAATCGGAACTTGAAAATAGATTAATAAGATGTAATAAAGTAGTTATCAGACTTTTTATTTGCAAACAGCTCATTATCAGTCTCAAATTGCAATAAGTACTTAAGTAAAAAGGTATGAAAACTATAGTCGAAAACTCATTGTCAGAAAATTGACATTACAGTTGGGCTTAGGTACCTATTTACATATTTTTTTGACATTTTCATGTCTTTGCTTTGGCTCTTAAACTGAAACGGGAAAAATTTGTTCCCATGATTCACCCATTCCCTCAGATCACGTCAGAACACAAGCGACCGGCGGGCCATTACGTCAGAGCCTATGACGCACGAGCCTATGACGCACGAGCGTATAACGTAAGACGGCTGGCAGGAGGCCAACAAGTACGTCAGAGCCTATGACGCACGAGCGTATGACGTAAGACGGCTGGCAGGAGGCCAACAAGTACGTCAGAGCCTATGACGCACGAGCATATGACGTAAGACAGCTGGCAGGAGGCCAACAAGTACGTCAGAGCCTATGACGCACGAGCGTATGACGTGAGACGGCTGGCAGGATAACTAGTGCGTCAGAGCCTATGACGCACGAGCGTATGACGTAAGACGGCTGGCAGGTGGCCAACAAGTACGTCAGAGCCTATGACGCACGAGCGTATGACGTAAGACGGCTGGCAGGTGGCCAACAAATACGTCAGAGCCTATGACGCACGAGCGTATGACGTAAGACGGCTGGCAGGAGACCAACAAGTGCGTCAGAGCCTATGACGCACGAGCGTATGACGTAAGACGGCTAGCAGGAGGCCAACATGTACGTCAGAGCCTATGACGCACGAGCGTAAGACGTAATACGGCTGGCAGGAGGCCAACTAGTGCGTCATACGACGAGACCTTTTATGTCTCTGCGCCCCCTCCCACACCGCGTACCTCGTACTTCATTTTGGTTTATTATCTTCGATAATGAACCATTGGAATCGCCCAAAGAAAAAAAAATTTTAACCCCCCCTCAAAATTTGTTGGTTTACGTTTCAAGATACGTAGATTCAGAACATCGAATTAAAAAAACTCTGCAAATTCTTGACACAACGGTTTATTATCTTCCTTGTGCAGATCACCCTTCTGTCTATACCAGACTGTATTGCAAATCGGCACCATACCATATTCTCACCGTACTCATACCATACCATACGAATTTCTTTCCTATCATACCATACTGTATTATACCAAATCATACATACAATAATATACCATACCATACTCATACCATGTCATACAAACCGAGTGAATATTGAAATGTCATCCATTTCTGACCTATATTTAAAATTTCAAGTATCTAGCTCATCATCAAAATTTAATTTGTTTAAACAAATAGGTATTATTTAAACAATTTTACAGACAAGAAACCGAGTGAATCCAGTTCTGTGATCCAGTTCTGACCTATTTGTAAAATTTCAAGTCAATAGCTCATCATCAAAATTTAATTTGTATTATTACAAAAAGGTATTATTTAAACAATTTTACAGATGAGAAACCGAGTAAATATTGCAATGTGGTCTATCCCCGACTCACGGTAAAAATTTCTAGACTGTAGTTTACCGGGAAGATGACAAAAGGTAGTTTTATTCTGGGCGTCTGAGGGTTGGGTCACATAACGGCCGTTTTCGACGCGAAAGATTAGTGTTTTTCCTAAACCTTTGCGCGCTCACTGTGAACGAACGGCTGGTCGCACAAAAATCCAATTGGTCTTAAAAGATTCGTAATTTTTCAGGTCATTCAAAAGTGAACTAAACATTACACGGTTCAGTTGAATATTTTGACATATGACATCGTCGAAATTTTAAATTTCGTTTTGAACCCCTTCCCCTTGACCTAGGGTTATGAAAAGTTTCGAGGATCATTGTGGGGCTGGTCCAAACCCAGAAACCAAATTTCGTAATTTTAGCTCAACGCTAACTGGACAAAGTGCCACGGACGGCGGACGGCGGACGGGGGACGGCGGACGGCGGACGGGGGACGGCGTACGGCGGACGGACGGATTTTTTTTTATTCGATTTTCTGAATCTACGTGTCTTGAAACGTAAACCAACAAATTTTGAGGGGGGGTTAAAATTTTTTTTTCTCTGGGCGATTCCAATGGTTCATTATCGAAGATAATAAACCAAAAATCCGTCCGTCCGCCGTCCGCGCCACTTTGCCCAGTTAGCGTTGAGTTAAAATTACGAAATTTTTTTTATGGGTTTCGACCAACCCCACAATGGTCCTCGAAACTTTTCATAACCCTAGGTCAAGGGGAAGGGGTTCAAAACGAATTTTGAAAATTTGAAAATCTCATATCTCGAAAAATTCATATAGAACGGTATGTTTTTTATTTCATATTTAGATAGAGTTTGTTCCGTAGAATTTTTTAAGACCATCCGCAGCTTTGTACGACCAGCCGTTCGTTCACAATGACGGCTCAAAGATTGTGCCTCACAACACGATCGTGAATCAAACTGTTGAAATACAGGTCCATTTTCATACTAACAAGCTCTTTGGAACATCATATGGCTTAAGTGATGTCGAGTTTGTTGTTGAGGTGCGTTTCGTGCTACGGAAATGAAGGTAATTTCGAATGTTTGTTGGTAGGTACTTCTTTCATAGAAAAATTATTACAGACGTAGTATTAAAAACCCCAGAATTATATCGTATTAATTAATCATAATTAATAATAATTATTATTAATAGTAAATACGAATTATTAATACCTAACAATAAATTATAATAATTTTCACTAGGTACTCGATAAAATTGTTAATAATTAGTGATAATTGATAATAATAATTAATCTAACATCTAGGATCTAGACATTTAGACCTAGTGATCTAGACAGAAGGGTGATCTGTACAAAGAAGATAATGTACCGTTGTGTCAAGAATTTGCAGAGTTTTTTTTTTTTTTTTCTTTATCCGATTTTCTGATTCTACGTATCTTGAAACGTACCTAAATCCTCAAGATTTGAGGGGGAGGGGGTAATTTGTAGCAATTCCAAAGGTTCATTATTGGAGATAATAAATCAAAAACCTTGACATTCGTAAAGTAGTGCATGATCTACTTGCAGTGTTGAATGATGAGAAACTACAATCTTCATAAACGAGCTCTACTGCCGTACTACCTGGGCACAATTATGCGACATTGAGTCACTAATTTCATTATTATTTTCAGGAACGTTATCAGTTATTTATCATTGATCAAGTAGGCTTGACTTCAGTTTTAAAGCCAAGCTTTTGGTTAATCGAAATCATCCTGCGTCTATCTGCTGTGGCCGTATCTTTTCAGAACGAAATAGCCATAACACAAAGACCCCTTTTTACACAGCGAGTCAGGAGTCCATATAACGGGATTTATGAGTAAACACGTATAATATCTCATGATACATAAGGGGTTGTAGAGCTACTTCAGCAGAGAGAGTCGAGAAGATCGATTGCTCGAGATATCAGAACGATATATTTATGGTGCCGGAGCTATCACCAAGTTTATTGCCCCTTACATCCAAGACCCTGAGTAGAGACAGTAAAAAATGATTTGTATGATCGTCAATGATTTTCACAAAAACGCCTACCGTGCGTTATATTATATGAATGACATTACGGAGTGACCATTAAATAAATCACACAATAAGTCAAATTCCGCCTACTCGTAAGCTAAATTTAGTTCGTCATCTACAAAGTAATCATTTATTGAGTTCAACCCAATATGGATCTCCAATATCAATATAATCCAAAAAAGGATATTGAAAGTAATGCTGGGAAAACCGCAACGCTACCCTTCTAAGTTGATATACAGTGAATCCAAAGTATTTAGTATTAGACAATTGTTCTTAAAAAGTTTATTGCTTTACTTCCACAAACACCCTAACGTTATAAATTGTTCTAGAGAACACAAATACCAAACAAGATTTGTTTTGGAAAAAAATGTGACATATCCTAGACCAAACTTGTTTCTTACCACTAGAAGCCCCAAATATATAATTCATCTACTGTATAATCAAATCGATGCAACAATGAAAATCCAAAAAACTAGCTCGAGGAATGTATACAAAAAACTTATATATACAAGGCTTATACAAAATGGAATTGAATGTGATTCCATTATAATGAGTATATATAAGCAATAGGAAAATCTGTGAAGTACTTTTAATATTGATTACTTAGTATACGTTCAGTGCGTTTATTTTTTTTTTTTTTTCTATTCTATCTAAATAGGAAATGGTTTAATTTGGAAGAGACAACATTTAATTCAGAAGAGGCAAGCAACTCTTATGTCGGCGACACGGGCTTTTAGCCTAATGCCGAATAATATTATTCATGTATATCAAATAATCTTCTATGTATTATCATACCATTTTTCAATGAATAAAGTCTCTCTCTCTCTCGTATATGTAACAACGGTTTACAAATTATTCCTGTACACAATCTAGATTTCCCTCCTGTTCAGATATCAATATTTGATTATGTATTCTTGAAAAACATCCTCGAACTTACAACTTAAAACCATCCTTAGAATCGAAATGAGCAAGTTACTGATGCGAACGTCTCTTTACGATACTAGTTATACAATATGAAATTGATATGGAAAAAAATAATTGAAGACACAAACACCGACAATATTATACAGAACCAAGTAGGGCGAAGACGTTTTTTCTACCACCCTCTCTCGATTAGTTTTGTCTGAACCACTTCACCTAATGAAAACTCTTTTTGGAAAGACCTTTGTGGATCAACTTCTACTTTTATAGACTAGATTATACTGAAATTGCGAAACAATGTCTACATCATACGTCAGGTGAGGCAGCTCGGTGACAGTCCCCGATCAATAGAGCCGCTTCATTTACTCCTCCTTCCCATTTATTTACTCCAGCTTTCTTCTCTGGTTGAAGCAGAGTAAATAACTATTTCTATGCCACAAGCCTCTTCCCGCAACCATTTAATGGTGCATAGCCCTCCATCCATCAACGTTCTTTAGAGAACTATGGAGAAGAAATGGTGGATGATGCTAATGTTTATTATAACGGACTACGATAAATTCACGTTGAGCCTCAACAACCGTTGAAAGCAATTAATCTTTGTGTGAGACTTGTTGCACAGCAGTGGGATTGTAATCGATCCGCACCGAGCTGTCATTTGTAACAGTGAATTATTATTTTTTTTATTTTTCCCTCCAGAGAACTCTTATCACGATAAAAGACATTCCAGTTATGCCCCATGCGTGCATTTACGAAGAAAATAACCAACTTCCTCCTACATATTTAGAACACATTTACCCCCCGACATCATTTTAATAATCTTTATTTGAAAATATTCACTAGGCACCTTTATTTTTGTTGATTTGAAAACAGTACGCGTATGATCAGAATATAGATAGTCTTGTCAAAAATTATTGACGAAGTAATGTGGTGAAGTACAGTTAAAATCCACATTAACTATCCACATTAAGTACGTACTTATCAAATTTGTGGATTATTTGTACATTATTGGAACGAATAAATTATGAAGAAATTATAATCATTTTTGAACATTTCTGTAGCCCAAAGGTTTACTGTCTTAAGTAACATTTTCTACCTTCATTCTCTTTTGCTACGGCGGTAGTGTCGTTTCACGAATCTAGCTGGACAAAAATATTTTACGTCCATTTTACATCTGTATCGACCAATTACGACATGTAAGTAATTATAGAATAAAACCATTTCATTAATTAAAAGTTTAATCAAAGAGAATACGTGGAAAACTTGAAAACAAAGGCCTATTCTTCTGAATCAAATTTATTCATTCATAATACGAATAATAATAAAATTTATAATAATAATATTATTATATGAATTTTATTCAGAAAATCTAGTGTATTCACTATCGTGTTACATACCAATCTAATTTTCGATGTGTGTAACACGATAGTGAATTTACAGGAGTTTCTGAATAAAATTTATTCTTTCATATAAATCTCGTCAGTTGCTTTGATTTTCCCGCAGCAACCCATTTATCACAAATTTTGGAGGCATAGTTAGCCAACTTCATTTTGATTTTGAAACATCGTACAATTTTTGTTGCAGGCTTGGAGCAAAATTGGACCACTTGCAAACTCTAGACTCACTGTTGAAGAAAGACTACGATCGGAGGGCGACACCAACAAATCATTTTAGTGAGTAAAATTTCCTCGATAACCAACCGAAATATTACTTACTCAATTTGAAACCCAGTAGTCTGATTTTATGACTTTTTTGACTTAATGTTAATTGCCTTAATTTTATGATTATGTTTGTTAACAATTTCTGCGCGGGCACTATTTTTTCTAGGACTTCCCAACTTCTGGGTCATATAAAAGTGCGCAAAACGACAAAAAATCCGTGGCAAATGAAACTAGTGTTTGCAGAGTCGAGATAAAAATCTGATTCGAGATCATATTTGCTGTTCGTTAGTTGACTCGCTCATCGTGGGCAAATTTTCTTTCTCCGCGCTCCATTCGACTCTTAATAATCTTCACTGAATTCATCGCAGGACTGTGATTGTCATTCCAAGGGCCTCATAAAGTCCATCGCCTGATATTATCACGACGCTGATATTGTTGGATATTAGTTCAAAAACACAGAAAGAATTGAAAATGTGGAGGACGAATCATCCATCTACGAGAGGTTCTAAGCTGGGTAGGATATAAGTCCGGTCAGTCAAATCGGATTATTCAATAGTTTAATACGTATAGTACAAAATTTGTACTATACGTACTATACGTATTTAATACGTATGTACTATACGAGTGACATTTAATGTCACTCAATTCTCTACAAACCCCTTTTACTTCAGTTTTAGTCCGATTTACGAAATTCCTGCTTGTTTGAGGGTGCGGTTCAGCATCATATTACCTCAAGTATTATTGTCAAAAGCAGAAATAGCCATTCCAACCGCCTTAAAATAGCATACAATTCAGACCAATGTGCACACAGCTAGGATGATTGCTTTTTTATAGGTTTCTACTCTAATGGAATGATGATTTTAAATCCAGGCTTCATGAATGAAGGGATACACCAGTTGAGGCTGATACGTGACTCACTTATGCCAGAGTCAAGAAATCTCGCATTTGATCGTTCCAACCCAGAGGAAACGAGATCCTTGTACGAAACGATCAAACCTGTACAACTGACACGTCCGCGAGGCCAATCGTGCGTAAAACCTCGCGTTTGGAAAACATGGAAAGGAAAACATGGCGTTTCCTTGCTGACTTAATAAGTACATAATATGTTTGAGTAAAAACACGAAGTCTGCAATAGGAAGTTATTGACATGAACTATTGAGGATTGACAACGTCGTTAATTCTTTTATTGGATGCCGGTATAATTGGATGGAATTCAAACAACTCAACGGACCTCTGGGATTGGAACAGTCCCGAGATAAAACGGAAACGAGGACGGACAACTCTACGTCGCAATCAAGTTTTCATTGTTTTTCTCTGCAGATCCCTTCTGTCTCGTAGTGCATTTCATCAACGCCTGAGCGCTTAGCGGAGAATTTAAAGAAGGATAAAAGAAAAGCGCTGGGCTGGTATTAGCCAGGATTTCCAACTGACCTCTTATAAGAAATAACAGTTCAAATATTTAAATGAAATCAATTTCAAGATTGGTGCTCATGCCCTTTGCAAACTACACCTGTCATATGCAATGACTGGAGACCAACTTTATTGATAAATCCAATCATGACGGAACAAATAAATATTTCTACAAATTTGGACTACCCTCGTCACATTTTCACTGTAGAATGTTCTTAGTTCAAACACTATACCATAACTTATAGCGGTTAAAGAACTCTGAGGTACTGAATCGTTTATACTTAAGAACAGCTATGAATGATATCGATACCCTCCTTCGAATACCAGGGATCAGAAAATATCCAACTTTTCAGGAGATTTAAAAAACGTTCAAGTCCGGCTTAATGTTGTCTTTCTGAATGTTTTAAAATCGAGTTGTGCCTTGACAACCCTCTCCAATAATGGGTATAGGAAAAAAAATCCCTTGAATGGCTTTGTGAACACGACAACCCTCATACTTGGTATTGGAAACCAAAACTAACTCTGATACGTGGTACTGTCAGCACAAAAATGGTGCGATTAGTGGCTAATTTGAGATTGTTGTAACGAAGAAATTCAAATGAAAAAATGTTTCTTTTGAAATTAGTTATTACCGAATCACCATCATAAAATAATAGTGGTGTACTTACAATGTAGGTAAATAAAATGAAAAATTCTAATGAAACTGGAACTGAAAAGTCTGAGTAAATAGTGTGCCCTTGGGGTACACTCCATTCTTCATTATTTTCTCCCCTCTTTCTTTTCTTCTGAGTCTTCGTCTTCGTCTGATCTGTTATAATGCAGCTATGGAAACTGATACGTATTATTCGAACGCCAAAATGATCTTAATTCTGATACGTTGTATTGGATCCCTTGACGAGAGGTCTGAGACGAGGTACTGGAAGCAGTAAACAAAACTGATACGGGTTATTAGAAAACTGGCTATTTATCCCATAAGCAAATTTTTTAGAGACTTGGCGACAGCGCCATTCGAACGGGCGTTAGGAAATACTGTAGGGTCCATTAAAAACAGAATTTGACCAACATTTATGATAGGAGGTATTATAACGAGGGTATCGGTATAAAACATCCATCTTGAGCATGAGCCTTCATAGATTCAGGAAAGAACGGATCCTTATTTCGGCCTGTGGTTTGGCAAAAGAATGTGGAGAAGAGGATGCGGAGCTCAGTAAATTATTCACAAAGATTCGTAAGATTCACTGTATGTGGGGTCGATGGCTAGATCTGATGGGTGCAACTGGCCCCTACAGCTCTGGATACCCTACTTTTCTATGTAGGTATAGTGTTTTTCTCGTAAAATAGAATGAGAAGACCGTGTTAGCATATCAACGATCAATAATTATTATAGATAAGTCTAGAAAGTTATCCTATGGTCCTAAGGTTTCCCAGTACCTAGTAGTCAAAAATAGACCTCTGAGGCGAGTTGGGCGGGCACCGGGAATTACTCGGCGGAAGGGAGTTGTGAGACTTGAGAGATGTACATAAGTTGTCGGTAAACCACTCTGAGGATGGAGTAAGTAACCTTTGGTAATGGAGCTACCGAGCACTCCTCGCTAAAATCCTCAACTTGCTTTGCACTGCGGTCTTCTACTTGCTCTACCGCCCTTAGCTCAGAATTTACTCGGTCCCCTGGAAATATATCTTGTGCGATATAAGACAGTGATATTATATAGTGTACGTTACGTCATGGTGATAACCTTCAATAGAAATGTCCACTGAATTCTTCTATACACCCATTGAATTGGAAAAATTGGTGTTGTGTTGTGATTTTCAAATGGAAATAGCATGAGAACTTTAAACTGAAAGATCTGTGAATCTATCTCTGTATGTACCTACTGTTTCTACATATCTATATGTTAACTCAACGAGTACCAGACAAAAAGGGATTTCTATTTTCTGCCTTAATATTGATGTGTCAATGTAACTGGCTGCGCATGGCTTTAACAAGTCCAACCTTGTTTTTATACTTCGACCAAACATCATGTCAGCAGGCGATCTTCCTGTTGTTTTCTGCGGTGTGATTCTGTAAGACATCAAAAACGTTTGTAACCTCAAATCAATATCTCGAATTTCGCTTAAAGCTTTCATCCGTGGCTTAAATGTGCGGACCTCCCGCTCTGCCAGCCCATTTGTTTTGGGGTGATATGTCCTTGTCCATGTTCGGCCAGTAGACATGGGTTCTTGCCACAGCCCTCATTCCACTGATCCCTGGATGCCCTTCATGTAGAATATTGAGAACATGGGGTCTTAATCTACCTGGAATCACAAGGCGTCCTCTCCAAAGCAACATATTTTGACAATTCCTCTCTTTTCTCATAAAATGTGTGCAATTCTAGCCATAAAAAGATTTTATTGCGAATGTAAGCTCCTTTGTGAGGGGGTGGACGGTCTAGTTGCGTGTGCAATTCTTGTGGTAATTCTAGTTTTGACTCGGGCCACCCTGACCCAAGTAATGCAATTGCAAACCTTTTTATCAAATACTCCCATTCGTCACTCTCTATACTGAATTCTCTAATATCCATTCTAGAATTTGTACCTGAATTTGACGGCTCCTCAGATCCATTTGAAAGATCAGTGAATATACCTGATTGTGATCTTCTCTCTTTCCTTCGAGGTAGCGCCATTTCGTTCTTTTCCTCGTCGCCAAATGAATGATCTGTATGTACTGTTTCTATATATCTATATGTTAACTCAACGAGTAGCAAACAAAAAGTGATTTTTATTGTTTATCGTTGAACGTGGAACGTAGTAACCATAACTTGGTGATTATATAAATATTACAGGTCGCTACATAAACCCACCGAAATTTATTTCGGCTCATTTTTTCTCAAACTTGACAAATTTATAGATTGAACGTGAGATTTTAGGAGCTTTTTCTATTCGACAATAAAATGCACGCGAAACAAAAATGGTGAGTTTAGAACGCAGAAATTCGTATCAAGCAAAATTGATTCTACGACGTTCAGGCAGTGGGTAGGCACTCAACTCTGTTTGACAACGATATAATAGAGTGCCTACTAAATATCAGTAAATAGAATACGAGTCGTCCCTAATAGCGTTCGGACAATGGCCAATCTGTAATTACCTACGCCCGAAACAATCAACTTGAATGAGAAATTCGCCGAAGGGCCTGGGTGGGCCAGGGCGAAATGCAGGTGTGGAACGGAGTGGCAAATAAGTTAGGAGAAGCATGGCCTGATTCAAAGGGGTCAATAATCCGCAGAACCGTTCGATCGGGGATGCCAATTGACTGCTCAATGAAGCTGCGTGGGACCGTGGTTAGGACAACTCGACACTCCCCAACTTCATGTAGCTCGAGTACAGTTGGGTATCAACTGATGAGGTCAGGGTGAGAACCTCCCGAAAACTTGCGACTATCGGAAATGGTTGGAACCGCACCCCCACGACAACCCCACGAAAACGAAATGAAACTTGCCAATTATGGTTCCTAAGGAATACAACTCCTCCAGTGTAAAAGCACTGGTCAACACCAACAATCGAGGCTTCGGGTTTCAGAACCGAGAGTATGCCGATTGCTAATACCAAAACTATGAAGCTGTAATTTGTTATGTAAATAACAAATACCTTACAGAAATTTAGCCAATTCCTGTGGTGGTAGATACTTGTAGCTTCCTTATCTGTGTGGCTCCTTAAGCTAATTTCTATGTACTCGTAATTCACACCATGAAACTGTGATTTGGTGTGTAGCCTCCTAAAGCTAATGTCGATGCTGTTCGCTCTATGAAACAGTGATTTGGTATGTACTAGTCCCTTAGGACTTAAACTTGAGGCTGTCCAGGCCCCGAATCAGCTGAGTGGCTCCTAAAGCCAATTCCTATGCTATTCACTCTGAAGCTGTAATTTGGGATTTAGCCTCCTTAGGACTTTGACACTGCCCAGGCCCCGGATCAGCTGAGTGGCTCACAAGCTAACTCCGCAGGGCCGAGTTTATTTCAAGAATTATAATAAACTACGAATTTTAGCTACGTACATAACTCCAAAACACCAAACGTCAACTTACAAATTTTTATCTTTTTATGTAAGACTCCTTCATTTCATAGTTTAGTCTAAAACACAGTCACTCTTTCCACATCTCCATCTACCTCAGGCAGATGGAACGGATATGAATTTTCCTTCATCTTGCCCTTGAAATGATTATGAAAGCAGAAGACGCAGTGGAAGAGCCACTGCAAACCTATTGTAGATTTATACTATCTGAATTGTGGAGAGAGACCCACCTCAACAAAAAGAAGATAAAGAATGATTTATAATACTTGAAAAAAGGGCAGCTAGAAGAGAACGAAATAGCAAGAGAAGGAATAAATTGAGAAACATAAAGTAATGGAAAAGGAGGCTACAGCTAGGGAAAATGGAAGTGCAGAAAAAAAAACCACCCGAGAATTTGCTACATTTTCCTTTCGCCTTTTTGAGTTTCGAACACGCAAACTTAAAATTATGTACGAGTTCTATATCGATGTTCGTTCTACATTTGTTGATCCATATTTATACTATATTATCATAACTGAAACAAGGGTAGGTACGAGTATATGACCAAGAGTTAACAACATAAGGAAACTCATTCAATAGAGTGGTAGTCGAAGAAGGCAATGCGGTAACCAAGAACACAGAGAAGAAAACGCTAAAAATTCTTCCGCAACGGTCATTTTCTGAATATAGACCGCCCTTGTAACTACATCACTGTTCTGTAGCGTTGGCGTTTTTGAAAAGTGCAGCTCGTATTTTTCACCCTCTCCTATCGACCTAATGTCAAAAAATGGTTATATCAACCATGGGGATCGGGGACCACGTGCCAAATTTCTAAGTGTCAAGTTGAAGCGTCCGAATTGATTTCGGATTCAATGTCCTTTGAGAACCGTAAACCACCTCAAATTTTTCAAGGGGGGGGGGATGTCAGATTTTGAAAACTCAAAGCAAATCCTGCATTGTACCAACTAGATATGCCCCTCCCTCCTAGAGAAATTAGCCAGAATTATGGATGAGGAAGATCGGCGAGATTTAAGTACTACTTACGAAAGTAGGGAATCAAGCTTTCAAAATGTTAGTGGACTATTTTAAACCTACTATGGTAACAGACATCACATACAGCGAATTAATTAGAGTCATTAATACATTTTATAACAAACCGTATACCGTCACAACAGATCGTGTAACGTTTACCATGCGAAAGAGGGCGAACACAGGAGTTTCGAAATTTATCAACGATCGCTACATAAGTAAATAAAGTTTAAATACATTCAACGACTGTAGCCAGATAAGCTCAGGTCCTCCGGACGAGGACGATCGAAAGCCTGAAACTAAATATTGATATACAAACAGGAGGCACGAGTAGCAGGTGTTTTTCTCATTGGACAAGCAATAGCGTGTTTTCTACTTGTGAATTTGGACGACAAATCGACGCAAAAACCGGGTTTATTATATGGTTTTATAATATAAAAATAGTATTTCGCCCAAGTTCAAATAACAGTCCCAAGTAGATATTATCCGATTGTTACAAAATTGAAATATAATCGACGATAATATTCGCCTGAGAGAGTCCCGTCTTCAGAAAGTAGATCCAAGACGATGTTCGGCAATATTGTCGTTCGCCAAATTCTAACTCATTGTCGTTATCCAGATGCTAACTGAGTAGAATTGTTAAATTTGGCAAATTTAACAATGCTACTCAGTTTGAATCTGGATCTTTAGTGATTTGGTTGCTTCAGTAGTTACGGCTTTCTCAAGTTGATACCTAATAAATAGGTATTGTTAGATGGTAGAATTTTAGAATAAAGTTTGGTGCTTTCCATCTTCCCGTCGTTCTACTACAACTGCTAGGTAAGAGGATTCCACTACAATAAAAGTGGACTTATTAGTAGGTAACTGTAATTCCTTTCATTAGAATGAATTTAAAAAAAAAAAAGCAAAATCTTCCCGTAGTATTTCAAAGATTAGGAGCAAAACGTCTGAGCTTAACTTTTCTTCACATTCCGAAGCGAGTTATTAATCTCTGCAAATGGAGCCGATCCAAAAATGAGGGAAACAGATTGTCGTCATTAAAGGGGGCTGTTCGGCCCCCAGAGTTCACCTCTGGAGACCTCAGTTCAGAGACCTCAGCCTAGTTCCCATTATTCCCGCTACTAGCGTCTTTCCAGTTTCTTCAGCTCACTCCACACAACTTCCTCCATACCGAAATTCCTACACACCGACTCCATAACTTACCTTCACTTGCCAATATTTACCGAATAAAGACAACTACACGATTTCCCCGACACACAATAATTTCCGATTATTATTTACCGAATTATAAATGCCAGTTGGGGTAGCATGCTGAGAGAAAGGGCACCAGATGAATTACCTTATGGATACTAATGAATATTAATGTCGTGACGTGACCGCCATCTTGTCTTGTCTCCCCCCCCGAACGACCAGTCAGTCTAATCGCTTTACCAGTGTAACTTCGCGTTCCCCAATTTCGAATGTTTTCCAATAATACTTCCAAATAAAACACCGATTTACCGACGCAATTGTTTCGTTGACTAATCCCGAGACTACTTTACATGGTGCCGAAACCCTTTATACGGTAATTGTGCGTGAATTTCCGCGATTGCCGTCATGGAACCAGTTTCCCAACCCACAATGCCCGACGCGGGTTCTTTGTCTACCGATGCCCAATTGATTTGCCAGAAGCTTCGCCTCGATGTGAGTACAGAAACGTTTGCCAATAACGCCCGATGGGTGATGGAGCATTTGGGATCTGACAAAATTCCGAAATCAGCTTACTCGATGCTCAAGTCTGTGGTATCAACCCTCATCACGATAGATTCTATATCTGCGGCGGCCATGTGTCGACCATCTTTTCAACAACTTGAAAAATCGATTGCCCGACTGGATGATGTGATCAATAAGTTTCATTCCCTTGCTTTGTACGAACATTTTCAACACGTCGTATTTTCGAGGGCCGTTCGGAGATACGTGACTTTCCGGTTCGAAGACGCAAGGGCGACGTTTGAGGATTCTCTGGATGAAACACTCGATCTTCCCGACTTCAACAAACTCAGAACCCTACTACAAAAATTGGGACCTTCCCTACAACGATGGATTACGCCGCACATCTCAAATGGGACCCCATTTTCTCAAGTGTGGGATGAATTATTTGACGTCGTTGACAAAGCTGTGTCATACCGCTCTCCCGCTTCCTCCCCTGTCCCTACCTCTAACCCATCTCGATTCGCTCGTTCCTCGCCCCAATCAGCCCCACGTGAGCAACCAGTTTCCCCCTCCTTCCTACCACGCAAACCGATGAAACCTACTCAGTACTCCCAGCCTACTCAACAACGGACGCCATCCAAACCGACTCGGAATTCAGCGCCTGCCTCGCATCGTCACGTAAGCCCACCTGTTATCTCTCAAGCCATGCTACCCTTCCCAGAACGGCATGTAAACTTTTTCCTGCGACAACTCAGTTTCCATTATACAGACACATACCACAACAATAAGGTTGTTTTGCCTCGCTCCCGATTCATTACAGTAAATGTCCTTTTCCCCTATCGATTGCTATGTCTTCCTATACCTTCCTACATTCCTACTGCCACCTTTCGCCCCCGGGGTCCTCCCTTGGGGGGGGGAGGATGTTCGGCCCCCAGAGTTCACCTCTGGAGACCTCAGTTCAGAGACCTCAGCCTAGTTCCCATTATTCCCGCTACTAGCGTCTTTCCAGTTTCTTCAGCTCACTCCACACAACTTCCTCCATACCGAAATTCCTACACACCGACTCCATAACTTACCTTCACTTGCCAATATTTACCGAATAAAGACAACTACACGATTTCCCCGACACACAATAATTTCCGATTATTATTTACCGAATTATAAATGCCAGTTGGGGTAGCATGCTGAGAGAAAGGGCACCAGATGAATTACCTTATGGATACTAATGAATATTAATGTCGTGACGTGACCGCCATCTTGTCTTGTCTCCCCCCCCGAACGACCAGTCAGTCTAATCGCTTTACCAGTGTAACTTCGCGTTCCCCAATTTCGAATGTTTTCCAATAATACTTCCAAATAAAACACCGATTTACCGACGCAATTGTTTCGTTGACTAATCCCGAGACTACTTTACAGGGGCTTTCAACGTAAATTCGAAAGCGATGGAGCTCCTCTCATTAGGGAGGTGGATTATTATTATTTCGAAATAAAGGTCATCTCGAACAAGATGGAGGTGTAATGAAACTCGATAGGAATGCTAAACAAAATTATTGGTAGACTTTATCTCACCAGCTGAAATCCGATGCTCAGGATTGTAAAGTCTACATTTCACCAAAAAACCTATTTGACATACCAAAACTTTTAAATTTTTTCAGCAAAAAGAAGTTGCGTTGTCTTATTAATTAAAAGTCAACGTTTATTCATGCCATATAAAGTAAGTACTCATTTGTGAGAGCTATCAAGTACTAAAATGGTACTCTTTTCAAGTGAGGACAATAAAACACTTGCACCGAATAAAAATTATGTACCAACTGACACGAGCACCTGTAACTAGGACGAGTATCCATCGACTGAAGGGATCAAACCAAGAAAAAATCCCGAGTACCTACATGGACTAAGTATATGTAGGAGAATAATATCACTATATTATAGTGATTCACTTCTCAGAAAACGAGGCAGACGCTTTTTTTAAACATGGAACATGTTTTAGTCTTTACATTTTTGGCACAAAACGAGCGTCCGTAAATGATTTCCGCTTACAACCAAATTGTTGCTACGGAAATAATTTAATTATTTATAAATTATTATTATAATTTAATTATTTATAATAAAATTATTTATCTTCGCTATTTTAGATCGTTTACCTCTCATTGGAAAGCTCTCGATTTAACGAATATTTTCCTATTCGCCATAGTTCTGTGAATGTACGAATAGCAAAGATATGGCCATAACCTTTTTTCATTTTTTGTTTACAAAATATGAAGCTGTAAAGTTACAGCTTCATATTTTGTAAACAAAAAATGAAAAAAGGTATTTGGTATAAATTACATCCCAAGTTCTTGGGATGTAATTTATACCAAATACCTTATAGAAATTTAGCCAATTCCCGTAGTTGTAGAGACTTAAAATGTTGCTAATAGCCTCCTAAGGACTTACACTTTAAGCAGTATCAGCTGAGTGGCTACTAAAGCTAATTCCTACGCTATTCACTCTATGAGGCTGCAATTTTGCATGTAGCATCAGAAAGAAAAGGCGGATGACGACGTGGCATGCTTCTGGAAATTTAGCCATATTGGGAAGGGAGGTCCAGGGGGCGAGTCCCACAGTTTTCAAGTCACATTACTGTTTTATTGCGTAACGTTCAATCCTCTAGAATCTAGAGGAAAGGAATGAAGGAAAGGAATCAATCCTCTAGAGTCTAGATATAAATCTTCATTCCTTTCGTCTCCGCATGAATCCCATTAATCTCATTACTCCCATTACTTGAAAGAGACACGAGAAAAGTGATTTTCCCCTTGACATAGGTCACATGACTTATTCCAGGCCGGACATCCCCTGCTGCTGCCGTGGTTTTTTTCTTCCACGCTTGAAACAGTGTTGGCCTCTTATATTATAAATGTATTATTTCTTGACTGATTCGTTTTGACTAATGTGTGTTCTTAACTTTATTCACCGTTCTTACTTCTTCTTCTCGAGGATTTCCCGTCTTCAATGCCTTCAAGAACTCACATTGCCACATACTGTCATTAATTCCAACAATTATCTCATATCTGACCCGCTCTTCTAGAGCCCGATAATATACGGCCCCAATCGCTACATAAATACTTAAACAAAGTTTAAATACATTCAACGACTGTAGCCAGATAAGCTCAGGTCCTGCAGACGAGGGCGATCGGAAGCCTGACATCGTAACTATGTGACCCCCCAAAAACAACTCCGTTGTAAAAACTGGCCCGCCAAAAAACCTCAGCCGCAAAAAGGAATGATATCCATTTTGCCCGCCAGCCACATATATAGGATGCTCGGTGCTTCGCACCTCGCTGTTGAGTATGCATATAGAAACCTGATCCTCCTACCCCTAACCTCCACCGTCAATGTTTTCCTGTTCCCTGTCTCCTTCCCACAACCCCCTCTCACCCTTAGTCACCCTCGGTTTCACCTAATATGTTTCCTCTGTTACACCAGCAGGGAGCTTTACGCTTCTTTCAATGCTGTTGGCGGGAGCTTTTTGCCAGATGAACAAGCCTGAATTGAAGCATTACTATATTATAAGTATTACTGGTGGTCACGAGTAATCAGTAGTGGTACACCTATAATGAAGTAATGCTTCAATTCAGGCTTGTTTATGTGACAAAAAGCTCCCGCCAACAGCATTGAAAGAAGCGTAAAGCTCCCTGCTGGTGTAACAGAGGAAACATATTAGGTGAAACCGAGGGTGACTAAGGGTGAGAGGGGGTTGTGGGAAGGAGACAGGGAACAGGAAAACATTGACGGTGGAGGTTAGGGGTAGGAGGATCAGGTTTCTATATGCATACTCAACAGCGAGGTGCGAAGCACCGAGCATCCTATATATGTGGCTGGCGGGCAAAATGGATATCATTCCTTTTTGCGGCTGAGGTTTTTTGGCGGGCCAGTTTTTACAACGGAGTTGTTTTTGGGGGGATATCACATCTTTTTGCATGGCTAGTTTTTGAGTGGTACTTATACAATACGGTTCCATTTCCTATCGATCCTTAAACAGGCGCCACTCTACGACAATTTTTCTGACCACCGTTCAACTTTGATGTTTTCGGAAATTAGCCAAATCAGTAGATGTGGAATTTATACACGTATTTTTGGCTGTGGATTAGTCAAATCGATTGAGATTTAGTTCAAAATTATTGAGCATATTCTAGACAACCTAGCGGACATTTTAAGACCAACCGCACCAATTTTCATCAATATTTGCGGCAGTTATTGTTGAAAATAGAAAAATCACCATAACTCCTTCATTTTCCCCCTTAGGAAGCATTTTTTGATCTCAAATTAAACAGTTTTAAAGCTGAATAAAACTAAAAAAGAAAATCTGAAAAAGCTTCAATTTTGAAGGAGTTATGACCATTTGAAATTCCTAAAAATTACTATTTCCCCCCTAATTGGGGGGGAAATGGGGGGAGGGAGAAAAAATGTTCAAAAGGCACTCACTTGGAGCATAACAAACGTGTGTGCAAAATTTCAGCTCGATCCGATTTGTCTGCTGGGCTGTAGCCCCGCCAATGAACAACAACAACGAGAAGAAGAAGAAGAACACGAAAAACGTGAAAAATAGCGGTTTTAAAACTGTTATACCCCCGACACCTGATGTTCCCGAGAGCTGAATTTTGGTTTACGTCCTCACGTGCCCCTGGAGGGTTGGTGTACAAAAAACTCTGCAAATTCTTGACACAACGGTTTATTATCTTCCTTGTGCAGATCACCCTTCTGTCTATACCAGACTGTGTTGCAAATCGGCACCATACCATATTCTCACCGTACTCATACCATACCATACGAATTTCTTTCCTATCATACCATACTGTTCTATACCAAATCATACATACCATAATATACCATACCATACTCATACAATGTCATACAAACCGAGTGAATATTGAAATGTCATCCATTTCTGACCTATATTTAAAATTTCAAGTCCCTAGCTCATCATCAAAATATCATTTGTTTAAACAAATAGGTATTATTTAAACAATTTTACAGACAAGAAACCGAGTGAAGAAACCAGTTCTGACCTATTTTTAAAATTTCATGTCAATAGCTCATCATCAAATTTAATTTGTATTATTACAAAAAGGTATTATTTAAACAATTTTACAGATGAGAAACCGAGTGAATATTGCAATGTGGTCTATCCCCGACTCACGGTTAAAATTTCTAGACTGTAGTTTACCTGGAAGATGAAACAACGGTTCATTATCTTCTTTGTACAGATCACCCTTCTGTCTAGATCACTAGGTCTAAATGTCTAGATCCTAAATGTTAGAATAATTATTATTATCAATTATCACTAATTATTAACAATTTTATCAAGTTCCTAGTGAAAATTATTATAATTTATTGTTAGGTATTAATAATTCGTATTTACTATTAATAATAATTGTTATTAATTATGATTAATTAATTCGATATAATTCTGGGGTTTTTAATACTACGTCGGTAATAATTTTTCTATAAAAGAAGTACCTACCTACCAACAAACATTCGAAATTACCTTCATTTCCGTAGCACGAAACACACCTCAGAACAACAAACTCGACATCACTTAAGCCATATGATGTTCCAAAGAGCTTGTTAGTATGAAAATGGACCTGTATTTCAACAGTTTGATACACGATCGTGTTGTGAGGCACAATCTTTGAGCCCTCATTGTGAACGAACGGCTGGTCGTACAAAGCTGCGGATGGTCTTAAAAAATTCTACGGAACAAACTCTATCTAAATATGAAATAAAAAACATACCGTTCTATATGAATTTTTCGAGATATGAGATTTTCAAATTTTCAAAATTCGTTTTGAACCCCTTCCCCTTGACCTAGGGTTATGAAAAGTTTCGAGGACCATTGTGGGGTTGGTCGAAACCCATAAAAAAAATGTCGTAATTTTAACTCAACGCTAACTGGGCAAAGTGGCGCGGACGGCGTACGGCGTACGGCGTACGGCGTACGGCGTACGGCGGACGGACGGATTTTTTTTTATTCGATTTTCTGAATCTACGTATCTTGAAACGTAAACCAACAAATTTTGAGGGGGGGTTAAAATTTTTTTTTCTTTGGGCGATTCCAATGGTTCATTATCGAAGATAATAAACCAAAAAGGTAGTTTTATTCTGGGCGTCTGGGGGTTGGGTCACATACGGCCGTTTTCGACGCGAAAGTTTAGTGTTTTTCCTAAACCTTTGCGCGCTCACTGTGAACGAACGGCTGGTCGCACAAAAATCCAATTGGTCTTAAAAGATTTGTAATTTTTCAGGTCATTCAAAAGTTAACTAAAAATTACACCGTTTCATGAGAATTACTATTTCCCCCCTAATTGGGGGGGAAATGGGGGGAGGGAGAAAAAATGGTCAAAAGGCACTCCCTTGGAGCATAACAAACGTGTGTGCAAAATTTCAGCTCGATCCGATTTGTCTGCTGGGCTGTAGCCCCGTCAATGAACAACAACGACAACGACAACAAGAAGAAGAACACGAAAAACGTGAAAAATAGTGGTTTTAAAACTGTTATACCCCCGACACCTGATGTTCCCGAGAGCTGAAATTCGGTTTACGTCCTCACGTGCCCCTGGAGAGTTGGTGTACAAAAAATCAACTCTCGAGACACTCAGGGGACCGAGCTATGGTAGGGTGAAAACCCCAACTAGTTCCGTCGCGTAATCAGTGTCTCAGTCGCTTCGGTTTTCAGGGCTTCGGTTTGCTTGGCGGGCGGGACGCTCCTGCGTCCCTAGATTTGCACTGTGGCGCAAACCCTTCAGTGAGAGAATCAACTGTTTCAACCCCTCAACTATTATTACAATATCATCTATTTTTACCTGTTCTTTCCAGATAATGCTACGACCGTCGTTTGCGAACTGTACATAAGAAGCTTTGGTTCGATCAGCCCAGTCAACATGGTGAGTGGAATGTACTGTTCATTAAATATTACAATATAATATTTAATTGGAAATAGGTAAGATATTATGTAAGTGGAAAAAGTGTTATTTAGAGTGGATAAAAGGATTGAAAAGAAAGTCTATGAGACACTATAGTAGGGGGGAAAGGTATGTTCTGGCACAGGGGCCAGCACGGGGCAGGGTGTACTAACCCGCATCACAGGGGCAGAACACACATGACCGTCAATAGGTATACTAATATAATGTGGTATTGTGGTTATGAAACCTTCTACTTCTGAGGTGTCGGGTTATCTTCATTAGCCCCTGTGCCAGATATACGGAAAAATGACGGTCGTGTGGGTTCTGCCCATGTGATGCGGGTTAGTATACCCTCCCCCGTGTTGGCCCCTGGGCCAATTAGTTGTAGAATTGAACCCTGAAGCGCTTCGGATTTAAGTTGAGACATCTTGTATATTGTTACACGTACATTGTTACATCTAAGTGTCCTTCCCGACGGAGATGACAGCCTCCCTACTTAATAACAGTGAAACATCTGATTTGGGCGATGATTTTTGGAGCCCTCACTAGAAGCAACTTGAGATGCAACTTAAAATATGTTATGAGAAGTCTTCGACGTTTACCTTTTGAATCGAATGGATTTTTCCGAAACACGGTACTAGGTAGGTAGATAAGAGTAGATAAGGTAGATTTTGGATGCTTATAATATCCAAGCATATTATGCTTGGATGCTATGGGAGTTTATACTCACAATGGAACATTGGACAAGTTTTGGGACTCTGTGGGATTAACCTTTATTCGATCCGAGGCCTCTCGAAGTTTGAAGCAGAAGTTGGCTGCATAGATAGGAGATGATCAATCCACAGTAAGTTACAAGGGAGAATGTGTTGTACAATTAGTCGGGAGAAGCATTAATTACGGTCGAGTAGATCCTGATTAGTGAGGCAAAGGTAATCACCGCTAAACCAATAACTAATTGACCAGACGTTAGCTCCTTCTTCCTAGCGAATACCCCGATTAATTATCGAACCACTCAAAGAAGACTGAAGTAGGACTTATAACTGACTAGTTCTTACTTAGGATTTCAGGTTATAATTTAGTGTACTGGAGGAATATAAATAATTCAAGTCTCGTTAGCGAATCATCGGAGAAATCTAACTCGGAAAAGAGTACGTGGGAAGTATGCGGGAAGTGCCTCCCATCAGGACCCAGACAGGTAGGGGTGGAAGTGAGTTCGAAGCACATTTGTAAATCACACCCAAACATTCCGCAGTACAACATCGAAATTACGTAACATATTATTATATTATACTCCGGAGTGGAGGGCTAACTGGGACATCAACCGCTCATTAATCCATAAACGAAACATCAAATTAGGACACATGATGTCATTATATGATTGAAACTAATTATTATTGAAACTAGTTCTAATGGTATTTTGATATGCCCGTCATAATAATGATGAAACGCTGATATCATCTTAGAGTTAATATCAGCGTTATTGTTTCAACAATACATACACAATATAATATTATTATATTATTATTATATTTCGTTAAAACAATAACGAAAATGATAATATCATTGAATGATCACAACAACCAACGAACGGAAGTTGAGACGTTAGTTGGTTGTTAGTGATGATTCAATGATTATCATTATTATCATATTATCATTGATTTCAGTAGACCTACTGATTGAAAACAGTGATACGAAACGGTACAATCACTTACGTACAGGTCTACCTATGTATTTGTAGAACAACGGAAATCTCTACCGAACAATGGAAATCCCTACTTACCTTCGGATTATTGAAAATCCCTACCTACCTACAAATTAGTGGAAATCCCTGCCTACCTAACTATTCATTGAAATAATGGGGCAGAAAATGTCCAAAAAAACGCAGCATTTTCCGTACTGGGCTCGCAAAGTTATGCAGAAAGGCGTTTACGGTCGTCCATGAATGTTTTTTATCGACCATCCCTAGACCATGCAGATTTTGTTCGTATTCATGCATTACGGGAGGGACAATGAATAGTTTCAGCCCTAGTAGAAAACTAGCTTATCACATACTTTATACACTAGTGGACAAATTACGGCTCGCAGTATCAAATCCAAATGGCACTTCACTGAAACTCACGGTTTTTCGAATTGCCCATGCACTGCCCGATTACGAGCGCGGGTTTTACCAATTTCGCGGACACGGATTGAAATCACTCAACACCAATGAACACCGAAGTTGATACTGTTGAAATCTCGATGAAAAGCAAAAAAAATCACTGACACGTAGGCACAGATACGGAAGCGAACGGGCAACTAGGAGTTGGCTGGCAGTGCCACTGCTGCTTACTTCATCGGCGTTACCCCCCGAACGTCGAACTTCTTTCGTTTTGGTTTATTATCTTCGATTTGAGTTGACAATTGCTCTTCTTGAAGGTCCATTCGATCTCAATCAACCACATCGATTCGATATGGAGTCGACTTCTTTCGTTTTTCTCGATGTATTTGGTTTGACAATTGCTCTTCTTGAAGGTCCATTCGATCTCAATCAAACACCTCGATTCGATATGAAGTTGACTTCTTTCGTTTTTCTCGATAATATTATTATGTTTCCATTTGGGTATTTTTTGCAATAGGTACTGGAAAAAGTAATCATTAGCAGTAAGTAGTAGTACCGAAAGGCAAGATTCGATACCAAAAGTACCCGGTATGGAAAGGAAGTACCCGATACTTTACCCATATCGATAAGTATCGCACATCCCTATTATTAATGTGTAATTACTTTACAAGTTATATTCTGAATGAAGTGTCAATGTAAAAGTGTAAAATCAACAATTAGGTTACTCAATTTCAACTGCTTGTACAATGTAAATTAAGTGATGCGTTTCCGAAACGAAGATTCTCATTTATTCCACAAAGATAGCAAGAACCAAGTATGAATCGGAATGAACTTGATTATAGCGTCCCCTGTGGCAGCATTTTCCACACTCTCCGCCCTGTACATTGGACTAATCCCACATTTAAAAAGGAAGGGGAAAAAAGAGAGAACCCCATCAAAGATTAAGGTACGGTAGATTAGCGAAGAGGAGATTAAAAAGGGAAACGAAAAACGCGAATTGGTCGGATAGGTAGGTATTGAAGAGGGGAAAACCTCGTTTTGCTCTTCCTCGAATTAATCTGTGAACGTTTTGACAATTCGATCGCCTGACGACACAGAAAAAAATCCAATCGACGGAGCTTTATACCTAATACCCAGGAGCCCCCAAGAATAAATCGTCAAAATGCCGACTTTCGGTCGCCGATTCGACAAGTTCGTACTTACTAAAGTTTGATTAACGGAAGAAACATTTGCTCAATTTTTACTTCTCTCATTTAACAGGCGGCAACTTAACGTCAATCCCAAGTTCAGATTGGTTTTAAGAAGGATGGGACCTTTTTTTCTCTTCTTCTTCCGAGATTGCGATTTGGGAGGGGTTAGCGTTTTTGTGAATTTCATTTAAGGGAGATGGTGAGAAAATCCCAGGTGTGGGATAGAAGAAACCAATTATCCCCAATGTCCCTAAAACAGGGCTTCCCAACTGTTTTTAAACGAATATTCTAAATTCGAATATTAAATATTTTTATAAAATATTTAAAATTTTTATAGTGCGTCCAAAATATTTAGTACCTACGTGATTATTTTTTAATAGAATCCGTTTCAGGGCACATTGAATCAAACCCAATCATAACTTTAAATCAATCTAATACGTACAAGGGTGTCTGCAGAAATTATGGAACAAACTCAAGCAATCAATTCTACAGCTAATTTGCAACAAAAATTGACTCTTAAACCCCACAATGATCCTTGAAGCTTTTCATAACCCTAGGTCAAGGGGGAGGGGTTCAAAACGAACTTTGAAATTCCGACAATATCATATCTCGAAAAATATAACTGAACGATGTAGTTTTTAGTTCACTTTTGAATGACCTGAAAAATTACGAATTTCGTAAGACCAATTGGATTTTTGTTCGTTCACAGTGAGCGTGAAAAAATTTAGGAGAAACACTAAACTTTACGTCTAAAACGGCCGTTTAGGTGGGTCAACTTCAAATACTACCCCCCCCCCCCCCCCCCCCGCCCAACTTCACTCGGTTTCTTGTCCGTAAAATTGTTTAAATAATACCTATGTGTTTAAACAAATTAAATTTGGACGTTGACCTAGAGTTTCATCTATAGGTACCTATTATTCGGTTAGGGTGATCTGCTCAAAGAAGATGATAAACCGATGTGCCAAGAATTTGCAGAGTTTTATCAATTAGGACTATCTTATAAATCGTATTTTATATCTGAGAGATAGCAAATTTAACGCTCTTTCCAACGATATCCTCAACTTTTATGTTACATAAGTTAATATAAGTTGTTAATTTAAGGGAGTTAGAGCCGATTTACTGAGATAAGGTCGAAAACACACAAAAAAAATCTTAAAGATGAAAAAAGTCGGTTTTTTAGATTGAGTAATGAAAAAATTCTAATTTTTGTTGCAAATTAGCTATAGAAGGAATTCCTTGAGTTTGTCCCATAATTTCTGTAGACACCCTGTATAATATACAGGGTGTCTACAGAAATTATGTGTAGAAATTATGTCTACATATTATGTGTAGTAATAAAAACGTCTTATTATGGCGCCAAGGGGAGATTTCGAAACGGGTAAGGAGCTGTGGTTAGGAAATCTCTTTAGTTGGATGGAAAAGGGCGGGCGGGGAAAGTGGATATCATAAATTTTTCCAGCTGCTGTAGAATGATATTTGCGAGGGGTGATTTTCACACGGAGTGTTTTTTGAGGGATGTTATATATCTACAACTGGATTTGAATAATCGATCAGAAGAGAGCTTCGTCGTTTCCAAAGGTTCACTATTGGCAATGATATACGAAAGGTACCCTCCACCTTTTTGCCTAGTCAACCAAAATAAAGACCGAAAAATCGAGACTGGGTTCACATTCGCTCGAGTGCTTGTAAAGGTGTTGATTGAAGAGCCGTGTCACGAAGCTCAAGATAAATTATTCATCTGGTCATGACAAGGGTGCACAGATTTGCATACTAGGATATTTTATTTCTATCCCCTCACGGTTTTGTTTTTCAATGAACTCGAACTTTGCCTAAAGCACGAGGTTTCTGTTTGCTTCAATGAACTGAAAAGTTCACTCCTGACTTGTATATTTGACAGCGAGATACAACACGAATCGCTCATAATTAATGCCGTGGGCTTCATGAAATTGAGAATCTACAGGTTCTGCAGGCGTAATTGCCTGAAGGCCTTTTATAGGGAAAGTATGAATTCCATTACAAATACCTCGATTTAGCAGAATTATGAGGAAGGACTCACTTTCAATATTTAATCCCAAGTCACTATAAACGGGAATTGAGGATACCTTTGCAAATCGATGGTATTCTCTGTTACCGTTCATACGGTTGATAATAGCGTGATATCAATAGAAAAGCGGATATTTGTCGTCAGGATTCAATGTTTGACAGAATCCCATTATCCCATCTCACGAAGCCTGAGGGCGAATAATTTTAGTTTGTTCATCAGAATGTAGGACATTATCAAGAGTCCATTGTCACATTTCTCGTCGATTTAAGGGTGATTAGCTTTATTTACATAAACGCTATACCTACAGTTCTGACTCAAATTATAGTGGCCCACGTTACGAGTGAAATGATATTACAAAATGGTTTGGGTTTCGGTGAAATTCAAGTATGACCATCCGGAGACATCCAAGGTACCATCAATATTCAATAATATTATATCATTTCATACAGTGATGAGCCAAGATACAACGACGACAATATATATGCCTATAGGCAGTAATACAGAAGAATAACGAATTCGGGGTTTTTCATATTTTAGCGCAAAGGATACGTCAAGTTTTGGCTTAATGGAAAATAAAGCGAATTGCAATAACGCGAAAAACTCGAAGGTTTGATTCAAAATGAGCGGTAGAAACTTATGAATATTCAGAGGGCTCGACCACGGATGTTAAAAATTAAAATTCTCTCTCGATAAGTAGGTATAGCTAGTGCATTCTGATTTATGGTTATTTTATTCAGTGGGGAGACCAATTGGACTAGACAGTCTTCTCATTGCGCGTAATTCGAAACTTCATCCCAATATAATCACATTTTTACATAGAGGTAGGGACGTTCGATACCGATCAAAACCAGTAATGTATCGAATATTTCCTTTCGATACCAAGTATTTTTGGTATCGTTCTCATGATTTGAGTATGAGTACTCATACTTTGGCGCGTATCGAAAGAAATACTCAACTACCGAATTGAGAAATTTCAATTAAATGACCAAAAAGAAACAAAAATACAATGAAATACCTACGAAAATTTATAGTTCAACAAAATCAGTGAGAATCTATTCCAGGAATGATTTTTCCTGGTGTCAAGTACGTTTCAAGATAAGAAGGTACTTAGATTCATAAAATCGAATTAAACAACTTTGCCCATTCTTGACAACGGTTTATTATCTTCTTTGTTCAGATCCTCCTTCTGTCTAATTCACGAAATGATAGAACTCTAGCTCATCATCAAAATTTAATTTGTTTAAACAACATTTGTTTAGGTTGTATACCTATTTAATAGGTATTGTTTAAACAATTTTACAAACAAGAAACCGAGCGCATAACATTGCATTTTCAAGACAGAAGGGTGATCTGAACAAAAAATATAATAAAGATGGCTCAATTCTGGTTGCGGATTCGTGCTCAGCAGGCCTAAATACTACGGATATGACCAATTGCATCAAACGTATACGCCAGTAACGCGGGTTTCTGACGATTTTCTCTGTTTTTAACCCATTTTTGGACTCTAGCACAAATTCAGGACGTGATGGCTCAATTCTGATTGCGGATTCGTGCTCAGCAGGCCAAAATACTACGGATATGAGCAATTGCATCAAACGTATACGCCAGTAACGCGGGTTTCTGACGATTTTCTCTGTTTTTACCCCTTTTTGGAGTCTAGCACAAATTCAGGACGTGGTGGCTCAATTCTGGTTGCGGATTCGTGTTCAGCAGGCCAAAATACTACGGATATGAGCAATTGCATCAAACGTATACGCCAGTAACGCGGGTTTCTGACGATTTTCTCTGTTTTTAACCCATTTTTGGAGTCTAGCACAAATTCAGGACGTGATGGCTCAATTCTGGTTGCGGATTCGTGCTCAGCAGGCCAAAATACTACGGATATGAGCAATTGCATCAAACGTATACGCCAGTAACGCGGGTTTCTGACGATTTTCTCTGTTTTTAACCCATTTTTGGGGTCTAGCACAAATTCAGGACGTGATGGCTCAATTCTGGTTGCGGATTCGTGCTCAGCAGGCCAAAATACTACGGATATGACCAATTGCATCAAACGTATACGCCAGTAACGCGGGTTTCTGACGATTTTCTCTGTTTTTAACCCATTTTTGGAGTCTAGCACATATTCAGGACGTGGTGGCTCAATTCTGGTTGCGGATTCGTGTTCAGCAGGCCAAAATGCTACGGATATGAGCAATTGCATCAACAGTTGTGTCAAGAATTTGCAGAGTTTTTTTTCTAACTAATGAGCAGTTTTTGAGAGTACTTATGTATATCGATACTTTCCGTTCGATATTCAAGTAATTATAAATATAGTATAGTATCGAATATATATATATCGAAATTTATAGTATCGAATATGCCTATCCAAGTACTTAAATGAGTACTGGCATCGATACTTTGGAAGTACCTATTGAATGTCCCTACATACAGGTGTCTGAAGGTACCTTCCGAAGAGCATTGTCGAGGTTCTTGTAGCTACCTAATGATTGAAAGGACAACGACAACCACCATTAAAATTTAATTAAAATTTAATTAAGAGTAGTGTACATTTTGAATTTTATCGAGCAGTTTATTTGCCCGTGTAAAAGTTAGTGATAATCTACCATTTTTTACGATCTAGGACACTTTTCGTAATGCATGACAACATTTACATGGGTTAGAAATGTTCATAGCTGACCGAAAACCCAGTTCTAGATCACCTTTAATTATGTAGAAATGTTCAATGGACACAGAAGTAATGCCATATTCGGCAAAATTTGCCGATTTGCCACCATTTAATGCCGAATATGGCATTACTTCTGTGTCCATTGAACATTTCTACATAATTAAAGGTGATCTAGAACTGGGTTTTCGGTCAGCTATGAACATTTCTAACCCATGTAAATGTTGTCATGCATTACGAAAAGTGTCCTAGATCGTAAAAAATGGTAGATTATCACTAACTTTTACACGGGCAAATAAACTGCTCGATAAAATTCAAAATGTACACTACTCTGATTAGTGTAATCATTAGTCTAATCATCACATAAGCTTGCGGTTTGTACTCAGTTACAATCGCATTTGAATACCGATATCGCAGACACCCCGAAACGAGCAATTGATTTCAAATTTGATAGATAAACCGAAAGAAATTAACTCAAAATCACGGCACAAAGACAGTCCGCTATGATCAAAACAGGTCGGTAGTTGGAGATTAGACCGCTGCCTTCTGGATTGTCTGCAAGAGTACCCATGATAAACTGAATATCATAATATTATGAAACATTATGAAATTTATATTATATTTATGTGTGCTTCATGTTTCATGTATCACAATAAATTATGCAGGAGTTTTACAAACTTACTCGAATTATATTATACTATAGATCCCATATTATACAATTTATACGATCCATGTGTAGGGGATATCAAAAGAAAATATCGATATTGATATCGGTGTCCTAATATCGATAACGATATTATATCCGTACAAATTGTCGATATTCAATAATATCGAAATCCAATAAAATATATTACAATTTTTTTTATTGGAGGTCGGAATTTTCTGCCTGTATGTTGAGGTAATGTTTTGTTTGTATTAAAATATGAATAATAATTTTATTATTAAATGATCGTGTATCATGTTCTTATCGGAACAAAATTTGGTAATTTAATAATCCTATGGTAATATCGATACTATCGTGTACTTTGTTCTTATCAGAACAAATTATCAATATTCTGATAATATCGAAATTTGAATATCGAATATCGGACCCAATACATCGATATCCCATTCCTAGTTACTATTACCATGGATACTATACATGAGTTAAGTGTCAAGGATTTCGATTGAATAGTTGAACAAAACTGTCATGTTGATAAGAACATAATTATTAATCAGTAGGGTGCGCAAATTTTATAATTCTAGTAATATAGAATATCTACCCTCAGGTCATATTAATTTTGGAAAGAAGCCCATTCAGTCACGGTTCAGCTTCACTTGTCAGTGTCACTTTGGTTCTCAGACTTTCTCGTTTCTTGACAATTGTCACTTACCACACGTTCCTTCCATTATTTTTACAAACATTTTTCAAGTGGACGTGTTTGTCTTCTGGGAGTCAGCCCGAATTCCATTACATGACAGAAAACCTTTCTGTCACAGAAAATATGTGTTTCTGAACGGTTTTATCCCAAGTGATTACCCACTACTTGGTTTTCACATACATCCGTATCTAGATGGATAATGCTAAGAACGGAGACCCACTTGATATCCACTTGAACAATTGAAAAATTCAAATTGTAAATTGTGCATGATACCAGCTGGAATCCAAAAAACTGGCAAGCCGCCGGTCTGTACTGAAAGGTATCTCTGGAATATCCTTTGCCTTCATCAAAATATGACGTATTGTTCAAAATTTGACTAAAACATGAATCAATAATAATATTATTATTCGTGTGTCAGTTAATTGCCTTCTTCCACTGAGTCAAACGGGCATGGAAGTATTACAAGGCATGGAAGTATCTTATGGATCTTATATCCTTTGTTGTCGGATGTTTGTTATCGTAGCTACTTCCCAGGTACTTTGCACCGAGTTTACTAGATAAGACGTTTGTTGACGTTGTGATTTACTAAGTAAATTTTACTTACGAAATTCACTTCTACATTCAGCTACATTCATATCGTTACGAATGCTCGTTATCATTTATCATCGAAAAGTGTTTACCGATCAAGAACCTTACCTAGTGATCGTCCCTTGTGAAGGAAGGCCGTGATATAGAATCATCCCAGACTTCTTCGTAGAGACCAGAACCGGACTGCAAGTATTTTACCGTTTACTAGCTGAAATGAAACTGCCGTTAACGTTAATGGGTAATACAGAGATTTGAAGACAATGGGGGACAGTGGGCGCTTGATATTGAGGCCTGGCTGAGTTACCTATTAGCTACTGTTCCATAATAGACCTTAGTCATTGTTGTCATGTTATTGTCATCTTTAGTGTTCGAAGGCAGTCGTTGTCGGGATTCATCGTGTTACTAAATGTTTAATTTAATTTACCTAATCGCAGAAAGTCAAATGTACTGTACTCCTTCCGTACACACCTCGATATTAACCAACGTAGGTCAGTAGCCAAGAGTAAGCTACTTAGTTATTTCAACTGTTGAAGTGCCCTCTATATCACTGAGTTATAGAGTCAGCTCAATACTGTCTAGATGTTATATAACATATGTTATATATATTATTATTATATTATATAACATCTAGACAGTATTGAGCTGACCCGGCAAACGCTGTTTTGGCATATTGTTTCTAGTGAATATTTTGTTACTACCTACCAAATTTCTGCGCCATAGGGTGAACAGGAGAGAATTCCGCTCCATCGCTCACGAAGCTGATCTTGCAACCTCCCAATCATTCCCAGTGGTCTCATGAGGCTCTGTACGAAATTTCAGCGCTCTAAAAAGATGAACGGGATGGAAGTTAGAACCGACGTGATGTTGAGATTGAGAACCTCGGCCAACTTTGCTTGACAGTGATTCGCTTCGCTCGCGTGAGATATTCCTGTAGATAGGTAAACGTATATTCATAATTATTACGACATCACGTCGGAATATTTGACAACAGAGTGAAGTTATCTGTATTGTCACTAAAAAAATCTGGGGAGGGCCACCTAGGGATATAGAAAACTGCATACTTTCTATCCAGCCAAACTTTACATATGCGCATGTAGGTATCTACGATTTTTCTTATATGTTGTTAGTACCCAAATTTGAACCCCGAAAACCGTGTGCTAACTTCGTTGTGCTCGGAAAATAGCGAAATTTTTGCACTACTTACCTAGTTTTAGCTTTTGTCCCAAAAATTAGATACGCAGCCTCTTGGCGAAAAAAGTTGTATATGAAAATATGAAAAATATAATATACTATAGTATATAGGTATGTAGTATAATATCTATACTTTTCATATTTTCATATACAAAAAAGTTTCATATTTTTTCATAAAATTTTCATAATATGAATATATTATTTAACATATAACTATAAGTATATAACATATAAATTATATTTTCATGTTTACAAACTAATCACAAATTGAAGTGGACCACTCATCAAACGTTAGGTAACTCTCTTATTTAACCATCTATGGTGCTTAAATACATTACTTATCCATTGGTAATGGTAAGTTGTTTATTGGAATTTGTCTCATATAAGGTCATGTTTGTTTGTTTCCTCTTGTGTTTTCTCATTTCTTTATTTCCACGAAAGTTTCGTAATCATAAAGTAACATTAACTGACATTGTGGATAATCCTCCACAAGGGCAAGCCCGTGGTGGAGGAGGAGTCTCCCGAGTTCTTCTACACTAAGTCATCGTACAGGCATTGTAAAACAGTTTTTAGTGCACCATGGAGTACTGGTTGGAGTAATACTGACGATAAAAGGGAAATACTGTTTACAAAACACAAGTGGAAACAAACAAACAGGACCTTATGAGACCAATTCCAATAAGTAACTCAGCTCTTAGTTGTGATACTAAGACTTTGTTTTTTCTTAAATTTTGTTTGGTGTATTTATTTTTGTTGAACAATTACGATTACTGATGGATAAGTAAGGTATATAAGCACCAAAATAACCAGATGTATGGGTTAAAAAGATAGTTACCTAACTTTTGATGAGGGGTCCACTTCAATTTGTGAGCAGTTTATGTACAAAAAGTTCTTTTTTTTCGGCTGAAAGCGAGATAATTTTACTTTCAGACCTCATATGCATGAATTGTTAATCAAGTCCCTTGAAATACCCCATCGGGTTTTACTTGGTCTACGGAGTTCTACTTGCACTGAAATTGTAGGAAATTTCATAATATTTCCTATTTCAATTGTATATATCAATAACATTCCAAATGTCATAATATGACATTTCCTACAATTTCCTAGGCATTTACTTCCCTACTTAGAACATGATTTTGAACCATTGCAGTTGAAATTTCTCAAAAGAACCAACTTCGAAGTCTTTCCTAATCCTAGCTGTTGAGGGGAAAAACTGGATATGTTTCCGGTATGAGTTGAACCCTTAATTTACTCTTTTCCTTTCAGCTGTCAAGTTAGAGGTGGGCAAGATCATCACGAAGCTCAACCAAAACCTTCCCTCTTTGAAATCGAGTCTTTCGTTCTTGGGTAGTAAATGGGTTTTCGGGTCAGAATCCTGACTGGTTCTAATCAATAATGTTTCACCTCTTTGGCCGTTCCTCATTCGGCCAATTCAATTCCACGGTTGTGGAGCGGCAGGTGGGCTACTCTTGTTTCCCGCCTCCTCGATGAATTTCAATTGCCGCCATCAAACGCGACAGTCCTATCTTATTACGGAGGATTCGTATTGGCGGTGGTGGGAAATAAAAGAGTCCCAGCTTGTTGAACAAGCGATGATTCACGGGTTGCCCGATTGGTTTCGAATCCTCAGCGTGGCTGTTTGGGTTTTCCGCGGGAGTACGATACTCCATACGATATTTATCTTACGTGTATATTTTATGCTTTGCGGTCAAATACACAGAATGCTTCCGATTCTCATGAAATCAGACAGACCAATTGCATTCTACTCAAGAATTTTATTTGATTCCGAAAAACGCCACACCTCAATCGAAAAGGAGGCGTATACCACTGTTCAGAAGTCAAGCCTCAGTTCTTCAAAAACAAAGGGACCCTGATAAAAGCAACTGCTCTATTTGAAAGGCTGAATATGGACTTCAAAGGGCCTTTGCCATCATTCTCACAGAACCGATTTTTGCTAAACGTCATCAACGAATATTCAAAGTTTCCATATGCCTTTGCTTGCCGAGAGGTCAGCACAGAAACGGTCAAAACTTGTATGCAGCAACTTTTCTGTATTTTCGGGGCACCAGCTTTCAGCCATACCAACAGGGGTGCCTCTTTTGTGTCCCAGGATTTGAAGGCATTCCTGGTACAGCTTCCAGCCGAACTACTCCATACAACCCGCAAGGTAACGGACAGATCGAACGGAATGTCCGTTCGATTCTACCATTGCTGCCAGAGGAAATAGGCCCAGAATCAGCTGAGTGGCTCCTAAAGCTAATTTCTATGCTATTCACTCTGAGACACTCGTAGGATGTGTTGGTTTGACATACATTTACTGATACGGCTCAAAGTTCACTTCCCCACTTATAATTATCTGTTCTGCTCTCTCTGAAATTACTACCAACAGGTGAACAGATTACGGCTTGACAAAACAGACCTTCATTTTTCGGCTTTTGAAGAGCTAGATTCACGTTTCGTCCCACTGTGTCCCGTCTGCCAAACCAGACCTCTCGTAGCTACCCCCCCCCCCCCCCCCCCTGAAGTTTCTAAATCCCCTTCTGCAAGGCAACCCTCAGCTGCCCTCGGCGAAACGTTTATTATTGATAACCTCTTCACTTCATAAACATAGGAGAAAAGGAGGGCTTGTTTGGTTATCCAACGTAAGACTTTGTTTCCAACTAGGTGATCAAGTTACCCCTTGTTATTGCATTACCTTTGTACTCCCAGTTAGCTATTCCCCCAGTGTATCATCACTTTCCCGTACGGACTCTCCATTACCTACTCAAAAGGACCTATCGGCCCGACTCTCTGTATTAATTTTGAATAAACCATCCCGACCCCCCCAAAGAGACTCCAAGTCCCTATTTTACATAATCAAGAAAACTTTTGCTTTTACTTCAAAATTATTTCCACTTTGTTAGAAGTATTTGATAATTCAATCATGTAACTTCGTCGTGTCATTTATTAATCAACTTTCAAACAAGTTTCGAAGCAGATTGGGAACTTTTTAGATTGAATAATGACCAAATGGTTTCTTAATAAACATGTATACTCGTTCAAGCAAAACCTGATAAAGGAACGAGTACTTTTGCTCGTTTCAATCATTGTTATAATGGCGAGTATGATTTATTTAGAGTGAGGGGTGAATGAGCAATTTCTTCCTATTCTCGTGACTACTTGATCCTACTTATTTTTTACTGGCGCCAGTCAACTGGCATCGTGTGAACGGGTACTGGCGCCAGTTAACTGGCATCGTGTGAACAAGTACTGGCGCCAGTCAACTGGCCTCGTTTGAACGGGTACTGGCGCCAGTCAACTGGCCTCGTTTGAACGGGTACTGGCGCCAGTCAACTGGCCTCGTTTGAACGGGTACTGGCGCCAGTTAACTGGCATCGTGTGAACAAGTACTGGCGCCAGTCAACTGGCCTCGTTTGAACGGGTACTGGCGCCAGTCAACTGGCATCGTGTGAACGGGTACTGGCGCCAGTCAACTGGCCTGCCGACTGGCCTCGTGTAAACGCGGCATTAGGGCAGTTCTGAGTGTGTTCCAATCGGTACTTCGCAGGTGATGGAGGGCCATTTTACACGTAAATCACCTAAAATAAGATAATGCCACGCCATAATCTATTAATAATAATAATAAAAAGCAGCGTTCTTTGGTTTATTATCTGAGCCTAAGGTCAGTGACCTGTCCAGGCTCGTTTTTCTCCCAGCTCAGCTTGCGTGTGCGTTCGTCCGGCAATGAACTTAAGTTTATAATAATTATAAACTAAAATTCATTACATAAGAATTATTCTTATATATCACTTCTTAATACCCTACTTTTAACAAAGTAAAATGTGGTATACTTAAAACCTGAACCTAGTATACCTAATGTCTAACGAAGGTCGTTGTGGTAGTACATTTATGTTATTCAATGTTTAAATCCAGGGATGTTGGAGGGTCATTATGAAAGTAAATTTCTGTTATATATAACAGAATACATTCAAAATTTAAATTTAAGGATGATGGATTTTGCATTTATTTGATTCACCAAGTGTTGGAATGTTAGCTTTTTCGATTACAACCTACTAACGCAACGAAATTTTAACCTGTGCAACTCAATAGCTTAATATGTGTTGATATGTTGGAGCGTGTAGGTATGTTGTTCTTGTTAAATTTAACTCGTCGCCATTTTGTAGTGGAAAACACAAACGAACCGCTTATTTCCTGATTTCAGGACTACGAAGTCGACCTGTACCTGAGGCAGAAATGGCACGACGAAAGGCTCCAACACCCAGACATCACTGAAGTCCTCGATCTAAACGATCCTAATTTGGTCAAAGCAATATGGAAGCCCGAGGTCTACTTCCCAAATGCAAAACACGCCGAGTTCCAGTTCGTGACGGTACCGAACGTCCTAATCAGGATTTACCCAGACGGCGAAATTCTCTATATGCTCAGGTTCGTGTCATTCATGTCATTAATCCTTTTGAAATGTTTGTTGGCGTTGTTTTTAAAGGTTTTCGCGAATTTTGCACGTCGCAAGCAATTAACTCGTGGAAGATTTGAGTTTTCATGAATGGAACACTTGAGGGTGCTTGATATGTTTACAAAAGGGAAGTTGTTACGTAGGATTATACAAGAGATGTGAACATTCTACTGACACAACCGATTTTTAATGAGGTTTCACGTGGATTTCCGTCGAGTGTTGAAATTTCGTTGACATTACTTTTTTGGACCACGAAGCCTGAGAGCTTCGCCAATTTAATGAGTCGACTTCCTTCGGTATTAGCAATTCATACGGGAAAAAAGTGATTCGATTACCTCACTTGCATAATCCAATGCCGTAATGAGTGGGAACGGGAAGGCCGTAGAATGTTTAGGAGGGCGTGCGATGAGAATGGTTAAAGGTAATTTAATTACCTACGTTTACCGAACCCGCTTAGGGGGCAGCAATGAGTCAGAAACGGTGGATGAATACAATAAAACGTAGCTGGAGGACCGACCGTCGACAGTGTACGTCTGTAATTAAGGGTAGGTATTTAAAATCAGATCCAAAGTATCACCTGCAAATTGGATCTCGTGGTAGTTGATCGTTCAAGCGACTGAAATCTAAGGTTTGAATCTTAATTCCGAAATGGTTGCATTCGTAAACGATACAACCTGAATACACTTCTGTGAGGGTCTACTTTCTGTGATGCAGTATGGTGCATCACTATTTAAACTTTTTCTTCCGACGATGAAGCTACTAGATGGATTTTCAGCTCAGTAGGTTTGGAGAAAGATTTTTGAGATAGCGTGAAGGATAATTTGTGTTACCCCTGGGAATTGGGCCCCGCACTCCAGATTAGAGGTAAGTGTTATGTGTATCAAGTGTTACCAGATGTGTACATCCGCACGCCTTGTTACACATAGGAGAAGGTGGTAAAAGGAATGACATGTGTTACCGAAGGTGGTCACCTCCGCACTCCAGACTGTAGGAAAAGGTTCGATATAACAAGTGTTACCAGATGTGGATATCTGCACACCTTGTTATATAGAGGAGAGGTAAAGAGAGAGGGTGCGAAATAAGTTGGCGGTCGTTACCAGATACTTGCATCTGCACTCACCGTTCACTTGATTCGTATGAGAGGAAAGGCTGACCGAAAACTGACCAATTTTAAAGATAGGTGAATTTGATAAACTAGGCTAACTTTGAGGAAAGGTTTTTGGGTTGAATGAGAAGGCTTGAATGTAAGAGGTCTAGTCCACCAGACTGTCATAGTTGCTTATGGCTGGTCGATGTTATATAGGCACTCCCACTCCCTACCATTCTCCTTTACAAAGGGAATGACCATGTGAAGAGGTAGTTGATTGACCTGTCTTGGGAATAACCAGGACAGGGAGTTCTCGACCGTTGGTGTGCTGCTCTTGGTAAATATTTATTGCGGTTTATAGTGGTTCCACACAACTTCCATTAAGGAGGTATTTCGCTGAATTTGTCTATGGTATGGTATTCCGATTTAGTACCAGAAGGATTGGTAATATCTTTTTATTCGTAAAGTTGACTTGTGTTGATTTTGTTTCATTGAGTTTCATCCGCCACTTCTTCGTCCATTCATTTGCAGCAACGGTGGCTTCTTGGAGTTTATCTGTCGATTCCTCTACTGAATCTGCAACAGCTAAAATTGCAGTATCATCTGCGAACGTAGCTACGATTGTTTCACCCGTTATTGGCACATCCTGCGTGAACAATAGATGAAGCAGGGGTCCTAAAACGCTTCCCTGCGTTACGCCTGCTGTGATTTCCTGCTGTGAGTTGTGAATATTCATCCTCTACTTTTATTCTGAAATACCTTCCCGAGAGGTATTTGAAGCTTAGAAGTAGTAGGTACAATTCTTCCTCTTGATAGAGTTGGAGCAATATTATCTGTAGAGTTCGTCGATTACTCGTGCAATAATTACTAAGATTTTTGTTGCTATCGATTGATTGTGGTTGGAAAGAGTTGGGAATTGGACGATTCTTTCCACCGAGTCTTTTCCCGTGGTCTCGTCTAGAAGTGCCTCTGGCTTTAGGTTCAATCTTTTGTAGGTAATATAAAGACCCGTGCTCAGGTCGTGGGAGATAAACAGAACCCTTCTTAGTGATGCGCTCAGGTTTTTCATTTCCGTGGGGACGGACCGCCGTCAGTGGTTTGTGTTTTCACATCAAGAACCCATCTCATCGGAGGCCACGAAATGAACGAGGTTTTACAGTTTACTCAAATTTCAGTGATTCCCGCCCAAGGACGTCTTTAAACTTGAAAGTTTTCCAATGTAAGGACCAAGTTATTCCTAAATGGAATAACATATTCCACCTCTGAATATGTTATTCACGCCCAAACTCCTTTCCTTCATTTATCAAAGCTGACGGTGATGTGTTGGAGGCGGAACAGTTGTAATCCTGCTTTTCAGGCATAACAAGAAAATGGGGGGACCGTGAGAGAAGCAAGACGCTTCACAAATTGAAAAAGCGATGGAGCCCGATTTAGTAGTGAAAGGGGCCCGAAGGTTTCGCGCCTTGCTGGAGCTACTTTATGAAAGTCGTAAGGGAAAAATGAATTACTAACTTCCACCCTCCGCCTATCCTGAGAATTTCCCGCGGGGAATGGGACAGTTCTCAGAGCAATAGACATGAGTAGAGGAGCGTTATTCGTAAAGTTTTCTTTGCGAAATTCAGAGGAATGTGTTGCTCACTTAATCTGTGAGCGACAAAATACAATTCTCTTGAAGAAGAGTTCTCAATTGCTCCATACTGTCCATTACTACTGCCTTCAGGTTCGTATGGGTACCAAAATTGCCTCTTACTGAGGGGCTTATACAAAAGTACAATGTCAAGGGTGTTTGGTTTTTAAATGGCCCTCTCAGACTCCCAAACTTAAGGCCGCCTTACTCATCACTTTTATCTGGTTTTTATCAACTGAAAATAGATCTTGGATCATACAGGCAGACAAATCCTATTACCTGCTCTGTTAGAATTATTTGAGCGGATGATCGGTCTGGAATATCACCAACACGAGTAATGCCCTACATCTCCTCCGCCTCCTCAATCAAAGGCGGCTTCACTTACAAACACATATCTCTGTCTCTCTGTAAATTACTACTTTCTGTTATCCCCGGTACTAGGCAGCGATATGGAGATTGTTTCCGCCCAATGAATAATTCCGAGGACGGCGCAGCATAAATTATGTAATTATCATCCAGTACTGCACAGTGCGGTAGTGTAAAGGCAGATTATCCTACGTGCAGCTACCTCGACCACAGTTCAGGTTCCCTGGAATTCTAAATCAAATTAACAATAGCACACCAACATTACGAATGACAATGTTTCTCCATGGTATAGTTTAGATCAAAATGGTTCAGTTACTCAACGTCGAATTCCCAGATACATTTTTAGAGAATTTTCGAAAAGGGAGCTATTGTTCTCAGCCCAACATTTTTAAAACTCGAATTTACGAAAACATTTTATACCAAAATCCCTTCCAGACCATCCTGAATTCACTGCTAAAAGACACCTGAAATCTTACGAATATATATAATATTATATTATATATAATATTATATATTCGTATGATTACAGGTGTCTTTTGGCATATTATGGGTCCTATAGTAGGGATCAAACCCATTTTGCGTATAAGCGTTTATAACGGCAATTCAAATTCTTGACGTTGTTCAATTTCTCTCACTTCTCCAATCTTCTATATTCTAATTTCCATGTTTCTACATTTCATTGTAGAATGGCAGGGCATATGGCCTAACCCCCTTGAACTGGGGAACTCAGCAGCCATCCATTATTGATCAGTAACTGTTGCTGGTATTTACTCAAATTTTCCCTTTATTGGGAGACTTACAGGTATTTACTCCAATTTTCCCCTAGTGGGAGATTAATTCCACGGTCTACAGTGTTGCAAAATTCTTCTCTGCTGTCATCACTGTCGCCAGTAGATGAATCTAAACAATTCCAAGTTATAACACTGGGGAGAATGGCCTGTAGTGAATGAATTGAAAAACGAAAATTGAATCAATTTACAAGTAAAATCGAGACGAGCGGGTTCAGCAGTGAGTGGCTCGGAAATGACTGATTTGTTTGAAACTGGAAGAGCTAAGAGGTACAACTTTTCCCGTAAGTTCCTAATTGGGGAGGTCGAAGGAAAATAAGTGGAAACATAATGGTTGGAAGGTAAGTCCGATTGTAAGTTTTCCTCCAACCGCAATTTCCCAATCTTTCATTTGAGTGGATCAAAACTTTTTACAGAAATTGTTTTGTCGGAGAGACATCAATGGCTTGTGTATTATTAGGTGGGAAAAGACAGAAGTCGCCGGTATTATAGAATTATAGAAGGAACGTAACTTATGTTTTTATTCATTAACTAGCTGTGTACCCGCGCTTCGCAACGGTAGAACTCTTCATGACCTCCAAACGACAGTTCCTGTTTAGCCAAGAAAAGAATGCAGTTAATAAGCCGAGCCACAATATTATGTACAAAAGTACGGATCGAACATTACTGAACGTCTATAGCCCATGTTCATTATATCAAAATTACAGAACCCAATATTACCTGTTATTAGTATACTACAGAGGAGTCAAAATCATTACAGGTAATTCTGTGGGTTCTATGAGTACACTCTCAGCATGTCAAGTCTCAAGGCCCTACATTTGGGTTCAATGGCAATTGCCCTTTTTTTCTCTTCAGATATTCGAAGATTTAGTGAAAATGTAAGTACTTGATGAATGTCCATTGCCCCTGTTGTTAAATGGCGATTTAATTTTTTGTTTTTTACAGATTGAAGCTGACGTTTTCATGCATGATGGACTTGTCCAGTTTTCCTCTGGACAGACAAGTGTGCACTATGGAAGTTGCCAGTTGTAAGTAAAGTTTTTGTCATTTCATTTTTAGAATCTGGTCGATTGGGCTGTGAAATCCAAATTGGTTATTAGTGTGTTCCTCGTATCCAGTTGAATCAAATCAGACTTTCGCTTGGGGATCGCAGGTATAATTATAACACTTGCCTTTGATACGGGGTAATAGTGATCGGAATCGAATTCACAAAATTCAGTTGTTCAGGTGCGTGTAACCTTCGAGGATTAGAAGCTTCTCCGAAAAGCAGACTATCTCGCGTTCCAATTCTCATTTGTAAGAGCAAAGGGATCGAGCCGTCTGAAGTCTGAAAGGAGGGAACACGAGGGTCTTAACACCACCAATACATGCATCGAATGGAGGATCGTCTCATCGAGTTATCAAGTCTGTTAGGGCACAATACGTATAATCTGGGAGGACATCTGATAACACGTAGGATTTGCATATATCAATCAATGAGGTCCGGTTCTCAGCAATGTAATCTCTCCTATTCTCGTGCAGCGTATCACCTAGGTAACATACGAAAACGCCCTGTTAACAACAAACTGATATAGGGCGTTTGGTTAATTTTTTTTTTTTTTTCATTCGAGAGCTTTTAATTGCATACTTTCTATTGACAGGGCCTCGGCAATGAAGCTTTGCTTTGAAATGATGTGACGGCAGCTTTCAATAACTGAGGCGAAGTGTCGCCCAAATCGATCCATCAATCGAAACGTCTATAGATACTTGAAATCGATCACCTTCTGTTTCAAATTCGTTCCCAGTGTCAGTTTGGTCCTTAAGGGAGAAACTTTCCTATCGAAGTGAGTTAGGGCGTGGCAACGACAAGCCTTGGTAGTTGTTTACTTGTTGAACGAGAAGGTAGTCAGTTTCTTGTACTTCGGTAAATCACCTTGCTCCTAAGCCCGACCCCTCTTCTTTCCAACTACCACCTTCTTCTACCTGACATCAATTTACCTTCCGTCAAACTTTGGTTTCGTAGCTAAAGGCTGTTCGTATTACCATAACCCAGCGGTTCCCAACCTTTTTTCACTGCCGTACCCCTTGAGATAAATTTATTTCAAATTGTACCCCCAAGAAAAAAAGTTGCAAGAACATTAATCATGGAACGTAAATATTTACGCAAGAGTTTTTTTTTAATCTTTTATTTGACAATAAAGTTATTGCTCCACAATTAGGCCTATAATATAGGTATAATTTTGGAGCAATAACTTTATTGTCAAATAAAGGATTAAAAAAATACAGAAACATAGATTATGTGTTTCTAGTAAACTTAGTAAATTCTAAATACCAATGACTGTAAAAAAAATAATAACAAAGTAAATAGGTAGGTACAATGTTTCTTATCACGAAAACATACTAGAATTAGCAATATTTGTTTAATAAGCTTATCGAAAAAAAAAGAAATCAAAATTATTCTTAAAACAAGTCAAAACTGTTTTAGTGTGACCCTTGGGCCTGTTTTTTTGCACATAATATTTTGAAATCAATATCAAAGGTTGATAAATACACTTAAATCAGGACTTGCATTTAGCTTATTCCTATACTTATTCTTAATGAAAGCGTAGGAAGAGAACGATCTCTCAACTAGTTCTGATATTAAATTTTATACCATTGACAAGGAGTTTGATACCTTCTGTGTGCTACCAATCACTTCCACTGGATAGTTGTCATGTAATAGAGACTTTCCTTGTCTATTTCTCCTTGTAATTAACTAAACGTGTCGGATACCGTCAACGTGAAGATGTGGTGGCAGTTACAGGACTGAAGGAGCCTACTTGATAGCCAATTAATGCTTAAAAGTTAATTAACTTCCCGGAGTTTCGCCTTCATTTCCTCCTCTTCGTCCTTCAACCTGGTTTTCTGCGCAATTTTCAATCACTTTCAAGGATGGGTTTTTCTCGCTTTTACACTACGAAGGAAGTTTTTTTAATGTACCTAAAAATCGAGATCTGCGTAAGCTTATCAGGTAATCCGTCTGTAGTGGATAATATGGAATACTTTGAATATTTTTCTCTACTCGATATTTGGGGCTGGAATTTCCCAAGTTTTGAGAACTGAATTTTTGAGAAAGCCGTTTTATTCATTTTTCTGTCAGTAAGATGACCGGGCAGAGCAAACACTTGATTTTAATTACGAAATATTAATTTTTTCACAGGCGAAAGGTATGATGGATATAGCTTCCTTGCATCACAACTTATTTAAGGGGCTGTCTGAGGCCCTTACTGCAAACTTCATCAAAATGGGTTGAGTAAAACTGGAGACGAGATTATAATGAGATTTGCGTGTAACTTTAAGAATATCAAAAGTGGAAGTTGAAGATACTCATTCGCTGAGTCTGAGAGCAGGATGGAGTGTTCTGGTCTGTGGTAGTGTAGTCTAATATGTTGTTACAGGACATCATCTTATCCGGCTTTACTCTAAGCCCTTGTAAACCTTACGTAATCTCATCGTCTCCTACAGTGATTAATTGGTCTAAATAAGCTGAAATTTGGATGGTAGACGGGTGCAGGTTCACTGATGGTGCCATGTATTAAAAATTAAAATTTGATTTTCAATTTCGCCTCCTAAGGAGGCTACATACCAAATCACAGTTTCATGGTGTAAATAGCATTGAAATTACCTTTAGAAGCCACTCAGCTGATCCTGGGCCCCTGCCAAAAATTTCTTGAAGACTTGTTTAAGAAATTGCTATGACAGAGTCTGAGTCCTTTCAGCTGGTTTGTAATTAATAGCCAAAAAAATAATCTGACCAATTAACAAGTTTTCCACTGCACGATGTTTCCAGGTTAAGGAACCGATCACCAAGTAGGTAACTAGTCGATTTAATTGTTTTCTACCAACCATACTACGCTTCTGTAGGACGTTAATGGTCACTGGAGGTGACCAATGATGAACCATAACTAGATTTACTTACCTATAAAATTTATAGGTACTATATAATAATATATTATTTATAGGTAAAATTTGTATTTAATATGTGTCGTTTGAAATTCCCCACGGTGTTATCCTTGAAAAATACTTAGCAAAGATGGAAGAGCAGTTAAGGGCCAACAGCACCTAGGTTGGAAAGTTTTTGAAGGATATATCAGGCTGTGATTGACTTGGACTTTTGAAATAAATGTCTAAATTCATTATAATTAGGACAACATTGTAACTATCCCTTTAAGTACAGTTATTCCCAATTCAGATTTAATAGTTGCAATATTTATTTGTGTTCCAGTTTCAAAAACGACAGAAGAACTGAGGTTGGAGTGGAAAAATTTCAAACCAGTCATCATGGGCAAAGGATTGAAAATGCCTCAATTCGAGATTGACAAAATATCTGCATCTGATTGTCAGGAGACGTTCCAGATAGGTAAGCGTGGTCATGCCTCGATTTTAGATCAGAGACATTAAATGGATGTGACGAGTGTTTAGGGATACACAGGCAGCCTGTTCCCCAGATATGAAATCAAATTTTTTCGGAAACGTCCAATTTAATTACGTTGGTAGCTCTGGGGTATTACCCCTTCGTTTCTGTCAACAACGGTATATGTGCAGAAAAAAAAATCTGCCAGCGATGTTTTGAAGCCCTTTCTGTAGGCCCTGTCTCAAAGGTAATGCCAAAAATAGTAAAATGTTCGTATGGAAATAGCATTGACTGTATAATCACCTACATAATAAAATTTACTAGTATCAATGTAATTATTGGTGATTTTAAGAACCTTAGATCAATAGGAAGGGGTTCAAAACAAATATTGAAATTTTGAAAACGCCATATCTCGAAACATTTTAGTTAAACGGTATAGATTTTTAGTAGACTTTTGAGTAGAGCTCAATTCAGAGAATTTTTCAAGAATATCTGGAGCTTTGTGCGACCAGCCGTTCGTTCACAGTGAGGGCTCAAAGGTTGGGTCAATCTTCATGCTTTTGAAGTTGGGATTGTGTATTTAGTCCTTTGTTGTGAACCCTGTGATCTTAAGGATACAATCAAGGTTATAATGGTTAATTAGTTTTAGTTATATTGTGTTGTAAGGGGGATAGAATGCCAGGATGATAATGTTGGTGGACACTATTGCAGATATGGATATCAGCACCGGAAAACGTCGTAGCAAGAGAATTCGTTGAAATAAGAAAACTCCTTTGGCTTCCGTCGGAGAAGAGTTTTTTGGCACTGAAAGCCACTACCTCCCTTATCGCTTCCCGTGCCTGCTGCAGAGTTGGCTATCGGCTGGCCAAAGGGAAAAGAAAGCGGAAAAAAGAATTGCTATGCTGGGCAGTGTGCCGCTCATTTATAAAAAGTCCGTAAATGAAGAAGAGAATCCGCAAAGTTGAGTAAGGGGTAAATGGGAGAAAGAGATGGAGATAGAGTTGAAGGATGGGAGAGTGAGAAGGAGTCTCGGATAAGGAAGAAGACAAAGGGAAGAGAAATGAGAAGGGAGCGATGGGTGGCTCTTATTATACTAAAGACCCGACGACGCAAACCGGGAGCCCTAAGGGCACAGCCTTGGTTTTGACGGAGAAATGTTGGAAAGCGATTGAGCTGAATCTTCGAACTTGGGCTTTGGCAGTCGAGGCGATTATTATGATCAGCTGGGTATGACATCAACATGATTTATGAATTGTTGTCATATTTGATTATTGTGTCAGTTCTGATTTCAACGAGAACCGTGTTTCATCCATACAATGGATTCAAGTTTCATCCTGTCTTCAAGATGTGTCTAAATCAGTGGCACCCCTTGCGTAAAATTTGTTGGATTGAAGGGTGGACCATTAGGTGAAAGCACTGGCGCCTGAATGTTCCCGTTCACTTTTCCTTGCAGTGATAAGAGTAGCCTCGGTGTTCCAATTAGGGATGCAAACAAATAATCAATTAATCGGGTGGCTTATTCATCGATTATTCACCCCGATTAATCGATTAATTTTAATCGATGTCTACCTGCTGATTATTTTTATTAATCGATCATTATTACTGATTAATCGATATTATTACTGAATAATCGTTTATCGAATACATCAGGATTTGATGCATTCTAATATGCTTAAAAATGCTTTCAAATCCCGATGTATTTGGAAACCGATTAATCACTAATAAGAATCGATTAGGTAATATAAATTACGACAAACCGGCGTTGTTATTGTTAAATACCAATGACCACAAATTTTCAGTTCATTTTCAGTTTTCTGTATCTAATTATTTTTCTGTTTATATTCTCCATTATGCCAATAAACCATATAACCATATAATATATGATCATATATAAATTCTGTCTTCGACCCCAGGGTACCCCCTACCACTACTCCTGTGGTCGTGAGGGGGGGGTCTAGATTTTACGTTTACAATCTACCGTTTCAAATAAAAGTTGTTGACAATAGGATTTGAACAATTAATTTTTTTTGAACTTTAGGTACCCCCCCCCCCCCCCCACTGGTGGTAGGGAAAAATTCAAATGGAGCGTTTTAGTTTTTAGTTCACATTTTAGAAGTGTTTAATTTTTAGAATTTTCTATCACCGTCCGGGATACAACCAGTCTGATGTTGCATCCCTAGTTCCAATCGCCTGAGCTGGCCTACGCCTCAGTGTTCCCGTACCTCGACAAGGAACACGAAAATCGTCTCTAAATTGAGTTATATAGATTATATTAATCGTTCATATTATAGAATGGTAATGTGGCAGGTTATTCGAACCAGCTCTGATCAGGATGCTCGTTACACGGTGGATCCAAGTTAGAAGGGAGCCTTCTGGGGGTTGCCCAACATACACGAGCTTGTAGTTGCAGTGATATAATTTCCCCGAAATGGTCACATCCTTGACGGCTTTACATTTTTGATCATGACATGTAGATCTACACGTTCCCACCGCCCGCGCTCCGCATTTGCACTTCCTAACTGCCATTTCCGCTCCTCTTGACTTGCATTCGGGATGAAAATGCATGAGGTTGTCCGAGCCGGCTCTATTTATCGTTTGATGAAGCGGCATTGTTTGATAATGGAGAACGAATTCGGATTTCGAATGGAAACGTCAAAAACACAAAAAATGGTTTGAGCATTTTTGCACGTTCATGGAGGGCGAAAAGTGTTACTTATTCATTCAACTTGCTAAGAATTTGTGATGGACCTAATTTATACCATTTGGTTTCGAAATGAGGTAAATACTCTGTGGCAACTCATATTGGTGTCCTACACATCGTGATCGTAATGCAAGTCGTAATGGAAATGGCATCCTTTAAAACGTATTCGGCATTTTTAGAAATTCGTAAATTTACTTATGGATTTAGACAATTGCGTTAATCTATGTTAATCAAAACAGCCTTCGTGCCCTAAAATTACTTACTATTAAACTAAAGGAGTAGTTTTTAAAACTAAATTAGGGGGAGAATATTCACCTTAAATTCCCAAAATGAATAATTCTGACTAGTGACACCTCATTTTAGAGGGTTTTTTTAATGCTGAACACGATGGTGAAATCAGAATTGCGATATCTCATTCCGTTCTCAAACTGGAGCACTTTGAAGATGGAGAAACGTGGTTGATACTTGAGATGTTCTTCATGTTTAGTCTGGTCTAATCTGATAACTGAATGAGATATCGCAATTCTGACTTCACCATTATGTTCAGCGTTAAAAAATCTATAAGTTAAGGAGTGGGTGGGGGGATTACCCATAAATCCCCATAATGAAAGAATCTGACAGGTGATACCTCATTTTGAAGGTTTTTTTTTTCGCTGAACATGATGGTGAAGTCAAAATTGTGATATCCTATTTCGTTCTCAAACTGGAACACTTTGAAGATGAAGACATTTTACATAAAACTAGTTATTTCTTCAAAAATGCGCTCTTATAGCCATGCTGCATGACTGGATTTTTTTCTTCTTCTCTGCCTACCGGACTGAAGGAGGATTTTTCTAATCCGTTTGTGACACGTCATGGGGATGGTAGTGGTCAATAACAGTAGGTACCTTTCTTTCTGATTTAAACTGATGCGCTCTTCCCGAAGCTGAACAAGTAGCTTCAATTCATTACAGTTGGTGGATTCTTCAATTACAAAAATTGCACTCTGAATTTTGCCTGTTGAAGAGTAGAAAATTTCAATTTAACTTCATAATATCGACATTTAATGTTCAATAGGTAGTCGAAATGATGAATTTCCACTAGGAGATGAATAGTGAGGGTGTTTTTTCTTCTCCTGGCGGGAAGGAGGAAGCTGTGGGTTTCAAAAGGCAAAAACCTGTGGATGATAAGATAAAGCTAAATTACATTCTCAAAACTTTCCTATCGTATTCACTGTGACATCCTTTCCGTATGTACCCGACCCGGTTAGAGGCTTACGAAGCGGACGGCGAGGGGAATCTATATAAATGCAAATGGAAGAGCACGAAGAAGGGAAGTTTGTGGGTTCGTATAGAAATATTTTTGACCGGCTGAATCAAGTCATGGAACCCCCGTAAAGCCACATGCGAAAGATTAACACTCGTAGAGGGAAGTCCGTTGTGCTGGTTTTATAAAACGGAAACGTTACTCACCGTAACGAATCTGTTTGTCTATATTGGAATCCAGTCTCTGAATTTGTGGGTCTTTCGACAATTATTTGATAACTCGTAGGTGAGGAGTTCTACGGAAAGCGGCCGATTCGGGGGATGGGCGAGGGGGAAATGGTTCAATATCACTTCTTTTGGGGATCAAATCCTTTGAGGAGCTTTCAGCAGCTTCTAAAGACCCCTACGTTCATTATCAAGGTGAAAAATGGTCGTACAACGTTTAATATCGGGTTTAGTGTTGGCTCCCGACTGTACAACGATCAACTCATAGTGTAGACAAAGATTCACAGTTTCAGAAGAAAAAGTTTTAGCGCGGAACTTTTGCCGTGGCCACCAGCCACTGAGACCGTTGAGAAAAAGCGTAACGAATGTAGCGCAAAAAAGAGACGCCCAGATGTTGCCAGAGATTATTGAAGCTAATTTCTTTTGTATTGTGACCTAGAAAGCTGAAAAGTGTAAGGAAGGCTCCGGGGGACTGCTGAAGGCAAATGACTGTCTCCTGATCTGCCGAGTGGGCTCTGGAGCGGGTTTCTTGCGCAATCAAATGACAGGAAATTAGCTAAAGAGTGTGGCAGTAAAGAATTGTCATGTCCTAATCCGTTCTCAAACTAGAGCACTTTGCAGATGAAGGAACGTGGTGGTTACTTGAGATGTTCTTCACGGTTCATCTGCTCGAATCTGAAAGCTCAATGAGGTTTATACTTGAGATGTTCTTCATGGACATCAAGTCCTTCAAGAGAGGCATTCTACATAAAACCAGTTATCGCTTCGAAAATTCGCTCTTATAGCAATGCTGCATGGCAGTGGATTTTTACTATTTTTGCCCTTAGGGTGACCTACGAAGTCTACAAGAGATCTTTCGGTACTCACGCTGCATCTGTTGTTTTTTAATTTAATTTCGAAGGAACATTACTGATTTTATTAGGCCGCTGTCCCGTTCGAAAAACTTGTGACTGCATGACACTGCTGTGGCGGTCTTCACCGTTCCAACGTTTTCGCTAAATATTGGATCCCTCGTTCGGAGCCCTCTGTGGATAGTACCTTTTGATATTAACGAAATCGTCTTAACTAAAACTGCAAATCAGGTGTAAATCAGACTTCTATTTAGAAATTTTCGGTCCTGATTGTTTTACAGCCAGTACTTGTGTGTACCTTCAGGTACTTGGGTGTATTAAAATCTAAAACTAATACCACACTCTCGAAAATCACTATAATATAAACTATAAACATTCTCAAGAGTTTCTGATATAAGTATAATATGTATACTGGTAAACATGACCTATTCTTAATACTTATATCAGAAACTCTTGAGAAGTAACGATGAACGGAGTTAACGCAGATACAAACATTTATTGTCGTTTGGTTGGAAAGACCTTTCCCCTGCACCAAGTCATTCCCTGTTACACTCTCGTCCGATTTCTCAAGTTCTTTTTCACCAAAACCTTTCTAACCGCCTTTTCCCCCTATATCATTTAACAATCATTTACATTGTCCATTGAATATTTGAAGTGTAATACCAATTTAGAATCCCCTTTATTCAATTCACGGAGTTCCTTCCCATTTAGTCCCCGCTAGACCATCTGGGGCCCCTGAGGTTGGCTGTGTAGTTCGCCCAGGTACGTCCTCATTTAAACCAATTATTCATTTTCATATACATCAATCCTTCCCGCACCAATCCCTGATACAGCCCACTAGAAACCATTCACCTCCTTCTGTTTTGTTTCATAATTAATTTCTTAATAAAAATTACGCGCCCAACGATAATCAACTGTTCCACCAGCCTCTTACGTTGGCTGTGGAGTTCTTCTGTCCACTTCTAATTTATAAACGCAGTCTAGTTTGAAGTAACGGCTCGTTTTCATCAATTTCTCGTTTTCCCTTTCCTATGTGACTTTTTCTGGGTTAGGCGGTTTTTGGTTGTTTTTGGTTTTGTGGCCCTCGCCCTCTCAGGTGTATGAACTTTTGGTTCCCTTCGCATCCTCGCCCTTTTCTCTTTTCTTTCGCTCCAGTTTTCTCATCTTGGCTCTTTCCAAATTTCTCTGTAAAGGCTCCGCTTTCATTCATTTCAGTATCTCAACGAAAGTGTCGGGTAAGTTCTCCAGCATCCGCAGTGAGGGCAGTCTCCTAAGTTGAAATCGTGAAAATTAATGTTTTATACTTTCATTCCTACAAATATCTGCAAAAACGTGGTATTAATTCACACGAAAAAATTGTGAAGAAGTGTATTTTATATTATTTAGGAAGACAAGTTTTTTCTTTTAGCGAATTTTTAAAGAAAAGGAAGCTATTGTTCTCGGTCAAAAATTTTTAAAACTCGAATTAAGCAGATTTTTTCGCATTCAAACCTCATTTTCTCTCTAATCCAACAGCAAAAAAAAAGTTGATGAGTCCATTAGAAAGCTGACCTTTTGACGGCTCTGTCGTTCTGACAACTCTGTTATAAGAAAGCGTTTGAAAAACAGGTGGTTTTGAGGTTTTTTGGCTGACAATCAAGTGAATAATATTTTTTAAGGGAACTGAACAACAGAATTCACTAAGTACTCCAGCTCTTGAAGATCTCTGACGCATCTTTCACAGTCACTCCAATCCGATCCAGAGTCCTGCTGAAAAAATAAAATAGGAAACGATTAAAATCTGTTGATTGCCTACAAAAATTACAATTTCCGTCAAGGAACAAGAAGCGTGGACGCTGGAGAAACTCTTGACAGCATAGCACATCAAACAGGTTCTAGGCAAATCGCACAGCACATGAACAACTCAAACTTTACGAGTCAATTTTTGAAAATAGTTTTCAAGTTTCCCAGCATTGTCATTGCTAAAAGTGAACATCGAACATTAGGATGTACTCGTAATTGATAAATAGATTTACTGAGAAAAATTGTAATAATGCATAACACTTACGTACCTCACTTCCTGAAGCCGTCGAATTCTCCTTGTCAACTGTCACAGATGTCATGCTGCCAGATGATTTTAGTTGTGCTATGATCACTAAATGGCAAATTGCAGCGCCCCAAACGACCGGATCGAAAAACGAAGTTCACCAATCACTCAGGCCCGAAAATTCAAATAAGGAAACACCGAAACCTCATTTTCTTCAAAATGTTTGAAGTGTAATGCGGGTTCTTAAGCTTAAATATTGAACTTATTTTTCTCCAGTTTGAGGGCTGCTTTAGGCAACACAATGGCGCCAGTAGAGAAGCCTAACAAAAATATGTGTCTTTGCCCCAAATATGAATCCAATTATAAATGCCCCGAAATTCGTACGGTTGTGAGCACGTATAGTATACGTGGAGTGTGTACATATATCCACAATATATTATATTACGACAAAGTTACAGTCCATTACCTCTGAGAGGCGGTAAACACGTGGTGTTTGCAATACTTGAGAGGATTCGTCGTAATAACTTTTACCTCTAATTGTAAATCCGCGAACGTGTGCGTATGAATGTGAAAGTTGCCTTTGGCAGTTTTCTAATTGAGTTTACCTCCACTTGAAATCATCAAGTTTATAATTTCGCATTCTAAATACCTATTCACCCGAATACCTGGAATCCTTCGCACGTTTATGATTCTTTGCAGGATCGTTTTTTCTACCTTTTTGAACTTCGACGCTTCCTTCTATCGAGTTCATATGTTTCATATAGACAAGAAAGAGTTCATAATCATTGATCATATACTAGACATCCCAACGGACATTTTAGGACCAACCGCACCAATTTCGATTAATTTTTACGATAGTTATCATTGAAAATAGAAAAACCATCATAACTCCTTTGTTTTTCTTCTTAGGAAGCTCAGTTTTGAATTTCAAATTGAAGAGTTTAGTAAGCAGAGTAAAACTAAAAAAGAAAATCTGAAATAGCTTCAATTTTGAAGAAGTTATGACCATTTGAAATTCCTGCAAATTACTCTTTCCCCTTTAATGGGTGGGAAGGGGGACAAAATGTACAAAAGACAAGATGGTGGGGGGTTATTAGGAGGTGACGGGTGGGATGGGGGCGGGGGTTGATCGTGACTAATGGAACGGCGCTCCACTGACGATCGTGGAATTTCACTGACGATCGTGGAACTCCACTGACGATCTTGGAACCCCACTGACGATCGTGGAACTCCACTGACGTCCTAGAACTCCTCTGACGACCGTGGAACTCCACTGACGACCGTGGAACTCCACTGACGATCGTGGAACTCCACCGCCAGGGGGCCGAGTTACTGGAGGGTGAAAACCGCTACTTGTTCCGTCGCGTAATCAGTGTCAGTCGCTTCGGTTTTCTTGGCGGGCGGGACGATCCCGCGTCCCTAGATTTTTCGTATAAGCTTAAGATAGTTTGTAATATAATAATTATATTGAAATATTATTCAGTCGAAATTTTTCGTATAAGCTTAAGATAGTTTGTAATATTATAATTATATTGAAATATTATTCAGTCGAAATTTTTAAAACGACCCACTTCCTTTGGAAATCGAACAAGTACTTCTCACCAGGTAATCAATTTCCAACCCCAAATTATGGTAAGATTTGGTGTGCGACTTTTTTGGACGGATTTGGAGTTAGAGTAAAAAAATACATAAGGCGGCCATGGTCAGTCTTTCGGATCTTAGACTTTTTTGTGGGGCTGTGTAATTGGTCATTATGGACAATTCATCCCCAGTCAGTCACAAATAAGTCGACCATCAAGGAGCGTCGTCGTGTCAGGGACCCTTCGGTTAAGTACCTACTTAACCTGAGAACCTCCGGTTAACTACCTACTTAAACCTTGGAGCTTTTGGTTCGGTAGCAGACATTTGGTGTCGTTCCTCCAACCGTTAGCGAGCGAATTACTTTGAACATCCTCTCATTATGTCATTCTGCATGACTGAAACTCCCACTTTTATTTGATCAAAGAGGATTTGCCGTGTTCCGTTCCGGCAAATATATCATCCGGTTACGAAACGTTTGATGTTCTCGCGGTGTAGACGAGACGGCAATCGTTGGAATGTAACCAGCAAATCACAATACACAACCCTTTTCTTCCAACATCTCTGACATTTTAGTGTGTGGGCGAAGTTAATTTCGAGATACGTCAGCTCAATTTAATTCACTCTGATACAATAAAGGTTACAAAGGAATTTGTGATTCACGCAAGTTAATTCAAGTAATTTTTATGGAAAGCGAATAATTCAACTAACCAGGTTGGCCCTACTTAGAACGAGATAAATTTTTTATTATATTTCCCAAACTCATTACGCTTTGTAGAAACTGCTTCATTACAACGTTCGACAAGATGAAATAGAGGAAGTGTAAATGAGTACCAACTCCCCATTTCGATTCGTTCTTTTGATCCTCCCCCGCCCCTCATTCTCTCTGACCTGCACAAAGTAGAAGAAAAGGCTTTCGAATTACAAGTCTTCCAATTAACCAAAGTTCTTTTGAAATAATTTCAGTATCATTTCTTTTATAAACTTCATTACGGGCGAATATAAAATAATCTCTACCTGAAGATGAGATACTTTTTAAAAAAGAAGATAATGAACCGTTGTGTCAAGAATTTGCAGAGTTTTTGGACACCGGATCGTAATCAGCGTCGAAAAATACCGTGGTCAGTCCTTCGGATCTTGATCTTTTGTGGGGCTGTGTAATCGATTGTTTCGAAACCATCGACTGCGAACCGGTCTATATAGAGGTTTTCCAACTCAAATTGAGAATTTTTTTAATCAAATTGAGAACTTTCCAAATCAAATAATTATTGAGAACTTTCCATTTCTAAGGACGAAACTACGAACAGTGATTTTTCAAAGAAATCTGAAGATATGTACTTTGCAGGGGCGTAGCGTCAGAAAATGAAGAATGTAGGTAGAAGTTGAATGATGAAAACATTTATTACGAATAACAAAATATTTAATCAAAAGTAAAACAATCAATTGAAAATTACCTACAGCTACCTACCTACCCATGGAAGATTTCCTTCTTCCATGCTTTGAATCACGACTCCATGGCCGAAGCCAAGTCATTCAAGAAGAGGAAGGATCTGATTGCATGGGAGAAGATGATAATCCATGATCTGATTGGGGAACCACAAAATTTTTATACGAGGGCCTACGTACATCGTCTGCGTCCGTCTGTGTGTATCCTGGCGCGCGCGCGCGCGCGTGTGAGTTTTTTCCTGACTGTGTTGGCATAGAGGGGACCGCGACTTTCTTTAGCGCTGCCTGAATGTAATGCACAGGTGTTGGTAGACTGTTGATAGAATCCATCCATTCAATATGACATAATATTATTGAATGGATGGATTCTATGAACAGTCACATTGTGTTTTCTTTCGAGTTGATAGTATCCATCAATGTGTTTTTAGCGAAAAATTCGACATAATTTGCACTTTGCAGGTCCCGAATCTCAACATAGTTGTCAAGGAACGAAATCGTGAGTACTTACACTCGACATGTTGAGAACGACAATAGATACCAGTGGTTATCAGGGAGTCGTTCAAAAAAACCTTTTATTTTGTTTCCCACGCATTTTGTTTTGCTCTGAAAAAACATCATGGTGTAGTGACTTTTCTAGTATTGCAAACTTGACAAACGCTGTTGATAAACACCAGTGTAGCAATTCGCACATAGTTTCCTTGCTTTTTTGAAATTCGGTAAGAGCCCTTGTACTAATCTTTTGTTGAATGTGCAACAAACTGCACAAATCTCTCTTCATAATGAAGAGATAATAAGAACGCATTCCCTCTCCTTTCTGTTCGTGAAGGTAAAGATAGTGTTAAAATCTTCTGTAAACTCTGCACTGTTTGTGGTCGTCGTGGGAAGACAGTCTCGAGAATCAAGGCACCAATGCAGACCTGTACATCAGGTGCTCCATTTGAAAGAGTTGCCATTGACACGTTAGGGCTTCTACCGTCCAGAGAGCGAGATAACAAGTATATCGCCTGTATACAAAATGGCCAGAAGCGTTTGCAATTCCTGACATAAAGGCTGAAACGATTGCACTTGGGCTGGCGGATAACGTGATTTCAAGGTCCGAATTACGAGTACATTCGGATCAGGGGAGAAGTTTCGAATCTGGTGTATGTGAGGAGGTGATGAAGATTTGAGCCTTGGAGATTTGGTGGCCTTGCTCACCATTACAATAATTGTAATTATTGATATCCACTGATGAGTAGTGGCTTCACAACACTCCTCTATCTGTACTATTACACTATTTAGCATTCCTTTGAAAATACTCCATAAAAAACATGGACTGAGGTGTTGACAACATGTTCATACACTTTTCAGGGAACTACAGCTGCTTAGTGGCCGAATTCTTCTTGAGTCGATCCGTGGGGTTCCACCTGGTGCAAAGCTACCTCCCGACAATCCTCATCGTCGTCATATCTTGGGTGTCGTTTTGGATGGACGTTGATTCCGTGCCTGGACGGACCACCCTCGGCGTCACTACGCTCTTAGCAGTTTCTTCTCAATCAGCAGGTACACAAGTTATTGGAGTAGGTATTAGTTCTAACATCATACTATTATGTTGTAGGTACCACAAGTAGAAGGGAGTCATTTTGTCTTGAATGTCTTTCGAGTGAATTCGATATCGAAATCAAGTCATGAGGAGGATATCAAATTTAATTTAAGGGGACCAGCGAATTTGTGTTATTACATCACAAGATTTCGTTCTCATTTATTACATCATTTATGGTTTCAGGTATCCAAAGTGGTCTACCACAAGTGAGTTACGTAAAGGCTATTGACGTTTGGATGGGAACTTGCACAGGTGGGTTACAAAAATCACATTAATTAAATCTTAATTCTGCCTCAAATGTTGATTTACCAGAATAAAGAGATTTCTTTTTGGTTCATTTTGCGTTTTGGAGATGTTTGTTGGCACTATGCAAGTTATACGAATCATTTGTACTCAATTTAGGGTGGAGTGGGGTAAATGTGTATCGATTTTCATAAAATTCAACTTTGACAGCTTCTAATAATGTGGTTCCTCAGAGTTTTAGTTTTTTGTTTTTATCATTTAAGGCTGTTTCTTTAGAATACAAATCGCCCAGAGAACATGGTATTTCCGTATACCAATGAGGGCCTAATGTGCGGCCACACATGTTATACACAATTTAATGCAAGTCGAAACTCGAATCACGTATTAAAAGCTACAGGGAGGTCGCCTAGGGCTGGGTTTAAGATTGTTTGTCATGATGCTAGACATGTTTGCAGTATCGTATCACGTTGATATGTTCATTTGTCAATTACAGGATTCGTATTCTGCGCTTTGCTGGAGTTCACTTTCGTTAATTACAAATGGCGGAAGTTCACCAAACCGACAGTTCAAGCCCACCGCGTGAATGGTGAAGTCGCCTTGTTTGACATCCAAAGCGATCAGGTAGGTGTGAAGCACCATTAAATTGACCATTCGGTCTGGTCTGGTACAGCGTGAGGAGAGTTTTTGACGCTTCTTGTATGTTGCATTGTGGCAAGAGGTTCTGCCAATGTTATTAAGTCTCATATTATGATACATATTATGTAATGTATGACTGCTGAGTGCCCCTGTTCAAGAGGGGTTACACAATATGCCCACCCAAAGGGTTATCCGGTCTGTGCTCCCTCAACGAGGAAAAACAAGTGAACTGTCTCTCAAAACAGCTGGGCATGCGCTTGTGTGTTATTGAGGGCTGGTAGTACAATACTTACTATTTCATTCTCTATAAACTTATATCTGGGGTTTGAGTTGTTTGGTTCGTGGTACGAAGAAGGAGGACCAGCTAACGCTTTCACAAAATCACTTTCTGAACCTGAAATTACAAATAGACACAATAATATCACTGCGGTGTGGTTGGGACCCAAAAGAAGGGCACAGCGTTAGTATTGGACATTTCTAGACCTACATTGGACGCAGTCATGCTGTCATGGGCCATGCAAGGTTCTTCTTGTTTGCTGAGTGTCCCTGGTTCCCGAAGTTTTGGTTCGACCACTCTGGAGGTAGCCAGGTCTGTGAATGCAGACCGGACATTCCTCTGGGTGGGCATATTGCCTGACCCCCGGAGAACAGGGAGACCTCAGCAAACCATTCATTACAAACTACTCGGCCAATTGCGGTCCATTGCGGTCTCATTACACAGCAATAACTTACAATGAACTATTCTGTCCTGCAGGTTCAACCGAAAGGTCTGGTGTTTGAGAAGAAAGACCCGAAACACGCCACACTCGCTCGAAGGATTGACGAATACGCCCGCTTCTGTTTCCCGATCCTCTTCGCCATTTTCAATTTGATTTACTGGTCATACTATCTCCTGTAAGGTAGAGCGACTGCTCAAGCTCAATCGGCCGTTGGCTAAGGCTGTAAACAGTCGCCAAGAGTATTTATTGACGAAAAGTTGAATGTACTTCAGTGCTCTGGCGAACTCTACAATGAGGTAGTCGCACGAATTTTGATTATTGATTTTACTTTTCAATTGATTTCATTACGTTGTGCCCGAAGGGGGGCAAAACGTACACAGAAAAAATTTGTCTTGAAAATCAGTATTGCGATTTCGGCTGGTGTTTTCTGAAAGATACAAAAAATTAATATTTTCCACAAAAAATCCCCCACTACTGTAATTTTTTCAGTATGAATGGCTGTTCCCCTTGTGTTGGTTGATATCTGTGATAAAGGCGCAATATACTGAAGAGTAAAAATCGTTATGATTAAATTATTATGTGGTGGAAACCTTCTTCTTTCATGTAATATTTTAAAACTTGAAACGGGGTCAACTCCACCAGTTCACTCTTAACTTTCATAACCCTTGATGAACGATAACAATATTTCGTTATACGTAAATCGTGCGTTACCATCAGTTCAAATATGTGTTGATGTGCCAAATGTGTGAATGTCTGTAAAATTTGTTAGGCAAGTAAATTTTATAGATTTAATATTAGTATACTCTAATTATAAATAAGTACCTTCTTACCATATACTCGTAGTGTTTAAAACGATCAATATGTACCTATGAAAGGCCTTTGGGGGTTTTGTTGTTGACCAATCGCCTTTCAACCATCAAAGTCGTTTAGCTGTTAACCAGTAATTTTAACATTAGACTTGATGGAAACGAAATAAAAAAGGTCCTTGTGGCTTATGGTTAGAAGACGTACCAAAGTGACGATAACACTCACTATTACGTTGTGGTCTCTGGAAACTGGTCAAAAGACATGAGACTTCCGAGTTTTAGAGTCTGAGAAACTGGTCTAAACTGGGCGGTCGTTCGAAATATTGAACTGTATATTTGGATATATATTCTGAGCACCGAAACGTTTAAAATGGTGTTGGATACATTTCTCCCTTCGGAAGCTCTTCAGGTGAGAGCTTTCAAGGCACTGCTGGGCTTGGGCCGGTCGACACCCGATTGCTTGGAATCCTATGTTGCCACGAGTATGTTTGGGTGGGTCCAAATTGATGAGTATGGACGGTAAGAGACTCCCCAGAATATGTTTTGACAGGCTTCTGGGGACTCCCCAGAATATGTTAGCTCGCTCCTCACTCTTCTGATCCTCGATATAATTGGGCGTTACAACTGCAAGCACTGTTTGAGAAAGCCAACTGCGGATCTTGCATGGAGCCAGTATCAAGGAGCTGAAGACTGTCTTCTCAGATATCATGGGAAAAGCCCTCAGGGAAAAGGATGTGGAGTCCGCTAGTAATTCACACTACTACCACCTGCCACTACTGTTGATTGCGCCTGCAATCTCAAACTAGTGCTCCCTCTCTGTTAAGCGCTCTTTAGCCCAGATTCGCACTGTTGGGAACAGGTTTGGCCGTATAACAGTTGACCGGCTGACAAGTCCATTCTCTGATACCCGTCAATGCCAAGTGTGTAATCTTGGGTCGCCAGACACGCTCTGCCACTTGATTGAGGAGTGTGCTGTGTTTCGGGCTGAGCGCAGCAGGTTCCTGGGTCAGATAACCCTAACGCCGGGAGAATGCCTCGAAGTAGGTATGCTCCATGACATCCCCCTTCAAGCTACTGGGCTTTTTGAGAAATGTCCTTCGCATAAGGATGTGCGCGTTAAGTGATGGCTCAATTTTTTGAAACTTGATTATTGGAAGCGTTCTATTTTCTTAAATGACGTATTATATTTCTTATATTTTAAACCCTAATCTACCAAACCTTGTAATGACCTTAAGGCTTTATACAATGAAATCATTCATTCTGAAGGTCTTAACGCAAAAGTGGTCGAATGGAAAGCATGATTGCAGACAGGTTATGGCTGTCCAGGCACCAGGCTGACCTAATCGTACGTTGACTTATTGCGATAACTTGAGCAATCACAGGACCGTTTGAAACAGTCACTGAGCCAGTTATCCACAAATCCTACCACAGCACAGGAAGCGTGGATTCCAGTAACGCCATTTCAGACGCAGGATTGATGTTGAGGAAATCTCATCACACCCTCATTTCACCCATTATTTACTTCTTTTTGAAGACCCATCTCCTACGATGTTGGTTTTTAGGCTTTGCTACCCCATCATGGAGTGATGGGAGTCCAAAATGATTCACTTGCAATCGGTCGGTTACCTTGTCTGTAATTGGACAGCTGATGATGTCACCCTCTGGTGAGCTCAGGTTTCGTTAGTCCAACATGAGAAATCTACGTCTATTTCAATCTGAGCATTGTATTCTCTTCCTTCAAGTCAATATTATCGAAACAATGCTCCCTTAAATATTTGGGTTACCTGCGGGTGTCCTGTATTAACGATTAAACCTTTCAGCTTTCCTCCTTGAGTTGAATTTTGGGAATTCGGATCAATTTTGGCTATATATCCCTTCGAGCTATATACCATCCTGGGCTGAACGTGGTGAGCTGCACATCATCAAGTAACCTGATAAGCTGTATTTTCTTTGCTGCATGGATGTCGCAGCTGTCTCCTCGCTTCTGGGTTATTTGTGTTGAATCAAGCGAAATCTACTTGAATAACCCCCTGTTGGGTCGAGTAACCCCCTGTTGCTCTTCATCATCACGATCGCTCTTTGATTCAGCTGCCATGTCCTCTGTTGTTACATCGCGTCCAGCAGGAACATTCAATCTGCGCTTGTGAGTTCTCGTCGGAGTTATTCCCTCTCCATCGCCATAACTCTTTTCCCTCAGGAATCCCACCAAACTGTCGTTTATGGTAGGTTCAGGAAAGTTGATCAGGAGCGTTTTCAGGTGTGGGTAGATTTGTCAACACTTCCTGGCGATCCAGAGGATGAATTCAACCTTTTTTAAAGTCTGCTTTGTCTTCTTAATAAGGGTAAACTAATTTCGACGAATGACTCCCACTTTCACGTTTTTGAAGCGATTCTCGATCAACAAAAATCATGCGCAGACCCCCATTGATTTTAGTGGAAAATAGTTTTGGAGACATTCTAAATACGAGTACTTCCTTGGAAATGTATGTGTTTTTATGCATTTATTGTATTTTACAGTCATACCAGACGATTTCTGTCCTACGTGGTGACCAAACACAATGTTATCCTAAACGTTACTAATTACAATAGAATATGATATGAGCTGTCAGGGGTTACAATGAATGAGCCAAATTTTGGTTGCATGAGAAAAATCAACGATTCGCCCATTTGTTTTGCGGTTCCTTGAAAGACGACTCAACAGGTGGGTATTGAGGCGTTTTGGGGTGTCTCCGTGTAGGACCCTAAGGATTCATTGTGTAGTTTCGGGCTTGTATCTTCGGTTACGTAAACATTTCAATGTTATGGCTAATTCGTGGGTGACAAGAAATTTGCTCATTTGGTCAGCATAACACTAATTATTTGGTTTCTCGTTCCAGTTTCAGCGAAAATTCGCGTAGAACGAACGAAGTTCGCTTCACAAAGTGATCTTATCTATCATATTAAAATTGTAATAGCGAAAGTCGATACTACACCAAGTACGGTGGCTCAGGCCCAGTAAAACCCCATATCACAACATTGACATTAGGGATGCCACGTCCGAGGCTAACAATCGATATCAATAGCTCAAATCTGATTCCGCCAATTGACCAGTTTTCAACAACCGATTCAGAAATGATCAAATTTGATCAAAGACTTTTCATTTGTGTTTGCTTCGCACCATTTTCAAATGACGATTGGAAATATTATGTATTAATATACTTTGACGCTAGGTATTCGCGAATTTATCGTTCTGTTTAATTCATAAAATTAATTGGATTTCGAGAGGTACGTGTTTGATGGTGAGGGATAACAAAATGTACGACAAACAACAGACAAAAAAACCGAAACAGATAACGATTCAAATTCAATGTTAAATTCGTTATTCAAAGTAGACTAACAAAGCAGGTGAATCCGTGTGCACCTTAGAATGAAAATCGATTATTCAATGAAAATCAATTGATTGAAAACTAATCTACATTTATTTCACCATGACATAAGAGTGAGTAGATTCTCTCTCATACCTACGCATATAACTGTATTAAGATTATATATTTATAATTAGTAGCTTACTAGTCGTATATCGTGTTCACTATTCGTTAAATGTTGAGTGTGTGAGAACGACTTGGAGTCTTCTAGCTAGTTTTTAATTGATCCTACGTTTGAATCAATGACTTAAGAAAATCCTTGTTGTGTGTTCAAATAATTGCCACAAGTATTTTATTTATATTTACCGTTATCTACTGTTATGGAATCATGTTTTACCTTCGTCTTATCCTGTATGTAGGTCGCTTTTTTTTAACGAACATGTTTAAATTTTAAAATCGTTGTGAATTTTATTTGTTATCTTGGGACCATCTTCTAACGGTTGTCGAATGGCCCTAAATGGAAGAATTAATGTAATGTTTGTCCATAATTGTCAGAATAAACGTTTCTGAAACGGATTCAGGTGTCGTTGTATTAGTCCTTCAACAGGTGGAAACTGGGGGACCGATTTCCGTTTGACATGAAAATCCGACATGGCGATGGCCAGTAATGGAGATTTGAACCATTGCTGCTGTCACAGTTGTAGTTTACGATTTGGTCTCTACTTGAGGAGCTTCAAAAACTCGTTGATGCGTAATTTTAGCTGTTTTTACCTCACTCAGGGCCGCCTTGTATAACGAACATTACTGCGTTCAACTTCTGTCTTTTTATATGAATAGAACTTCTTTTGACGGAATTACATTTAATACCTCAGAGAGAAAGGTATTAGACGAGACCAACGGGATAACGTGGATACCGTCTCTTGATCCTCTTTTCAATGCAAAGCCGAGAAAACCATAAATCAACTCAACCGCTGAAAGGTTTTAGTTTTCTCTCTGTTCTCGATAAAACTCGCCCAACGTCCCGGGCTTAGCATTTCTCCCACCCCACGTTTCAAGTAACATATCACACCTTGGAAAACACTGATATGTCGGCCGCAGGGGAAGAGTCGCTCCCGACTTTCAACTGAAAACGTGAGAGCTTGAACTTGAAATATGTAGAGTTTGCGTTAGTTATCTACTTATCACGATTGTGAGCTACACCTGCACTCAGTTTTGATTTGAGTCGCTGCGAAACCCTCTTCCATAGGCCACGTTTATCACACCAATGCACGAACACCAATAACCGACGCTATTCTACTCTTGAAGTAACAAAACAGGTCCAGCTCGCGGAAAAAATTGAAATAAAAACTTGATTCCACCGATAAGACATTGAACTTGCTCAGGAATGTCGAACAGTAGTGATATCAAACTCACCATCAGAACAGTAGCATAAGCAAATCATTTTGTGGTACCTATTCACAGTTGTTTTGACAGTCAAGTGCCTGCTGGTTTGATGGGGTAGGAATTTGACGTTTGTTTTGTGTCCAAGTGGTTGCACGATTATCATACATGATACTAGAAGGGCCTTCAACATGTACATGGCCCAGGGCTTCCAGTGAGAAGCTGTGCAAACTATACGAAGGCACCTCATTGCTTTGGTAAGCAAGCGCTATAATGTACAAAATGTGTCCATTTGCGCCCTGGTCTCTTTCCTGAGCATAGGGTTGTTGGATCGAAACGATTATTCGATTTTCGAATATCGAACTCTGGTCGAAGCTGATGTTCGAAGCGCAATCGAAATTCGACGCGATTATTCGATTACATTTGAAAATAATCGAAAAAACCGCAACATACGCTGAAATCTGACAAAATCCCGAAGGAAAACCGTGATGACCTCAACCTTCCATTTTTCGAGTCAAAGCGAATCGGACGTTTCAAGTCAGGACTTGGAGGCCGTCAAGGTTGTGTACGGGCGCCGCGGCGCGCCGTTGGGTCCGAAGACGAAGGCATAACGTTCTGTGACGGATCTGTGGGAACTGTAACCCCCCGTAAGGTCTGTTGTAACCCCGCGTAAGGTCAGTTGTAACCCCGCGTAAGGTCAGTTGTAACCCCTCGTAAGGTCTGTTGTAACCCCGCGTAAGGTCTGTTGTAACCCCGCGTAAGGTCTGTTGTAACCCCGCGTAAGGTCTGGTGTAACCCCACGTGATGCTCAGTTGTAACCCCCCGTAGTGTAACCCTACGTACGTGCTCAGTTGTAACTGTAGTATTACATGCCATCTAGAGGCAGCTCAAGGTACTAGAGTCGAGAGCCGTTCCCCTGAGGCCCGCCGAACTTGTAATCAGTTATGAATATATTATAGTAAATACTACTTAAATAGTACGGGAAGTCGGGAGAGTCAACACAAGAGATGCAAACGAACGATTCCCGTACTATTTAAGTAGTATTTACTATAATATATTATGGTGTCAGTTTTTTCGCGTAAAGTGGCCGGAATCGTGAATTCAAGTGAAGAAAAACAGGACTGTTGATTCGAAGAAGTCGGACGAATATCCGAGTTCCTGTTATCGCTCGGAAAGTTCAGTGAAACACGTCGCCTGTTGAAGACGAAGTCACCATGGAATCGGACGGTGTAGCACCTACTGGTTCTCTGTTTAAAATTTCCCCCCTGACATTTGATCATACCATTGCAATCAAATGGCGCAAATGGAAAAATATTTTTGAGTTGAATTTGGAAGCGGCCGGTAAAACTACTGCAAAAGATCCTCATAAAATAGCGATTCTTCTCACGCATATGGGCGATGAAGCCGTTTTCTAATTATCAGTATCAGTGAAAGTTCTTTTTCCTTTTCTTCATCGTCATTTTATCACATATCACTTTTCTTTGTGCACCAGTATCAATTTTTGTACTATTTATCTTAAGTTTCTTTTACGGGTGAAATCTCGAATTATTTTCCTTCTTTGTAAAATGGCTTCGGCCGTATCAACCAATAAATAAATAAATATGACGTTTGGGCTAAGCACAACTTGTATGACAGGACGTTTGGACTAAGCACGAATGGTAAAATATGACGTTTGGACTAAGGACACCTATGCCAGTCCACGACCATGACATCTGACCATCTATTCGACTGCCCTCGACTAGAGGACATTCGGCAGGAATTTGCACCTGACGAGACCAAATGGTCGAAAATATCAAAGTTATATTGGGCTGCCAGAAGCCAGTGGCGGATCCCCTCTCGGGCTTTTTAAATGTGGTACTGAATGTAAGAGTAAATACACATTACATCCAATCATTTGTGTCACACTTAATTCCTTATCGTCTATTTTAGGGAATAAACCTCGCACAATCCTCATGAAAAATGTTGTCTTATTACAGTTCATGACAGTTGGGGTTGGGGGTGCTTCACCTTTAATTTCCAAAATGTAACAGAATCTATGTCTCTTTGAATTCACATTTTAACTGCTAAAACTACCCATTTTGGTTCAAACATTTCCACATTTTCCGGGGGGGAGCCCCCGGACTCCTCTCCTACTTCCATACCCCCCAATCCCCCCGGTTAGTGTATTTCGCACCCCCCCCCCCCCCCCCTGACTCTAAAGCTGGATCCGCCACTGCCAGAAGCTTACTGGCTGAAGAGCCGTATACATCCTCGGCGTAGGGGGAACAAAACTAAGGACAAATTGTAAAATAAAACGTTTAGTCTAAGCGCAAATTGTGAGGTAGTAAGTTTGGAATAAGCACGGATTGTCAAATCGGAAGTTTGGACTAAGCAGAAATTGTAAGGTAGTACGTTTGGACTAAGCACGAATTGTAAAGTAGGTCATTTGGTCTAAGCACAAATAGTAAGATAGGACTTTTAGCCGAGTCAAAAATTTTCGTCATGACCTAGAGCGCATGAAACACACTCAGTCCGGAGGATCCGTACAAACAATGAGGTCGATTGAGAAAAACAAGAGTATTTGAAAAATCGTCTATTTCCACTGAAATATGAGTACACTGTTAGACCGGTTTCGGCGATTAAACCATCACTACCTATTGTATTGTTTTGTTACTGACGATGGTATAATCGCTGAAACCGGTCTAACAGTGTACTCATATTTCAGTGGAAATAGACGATTTTTCAAAAACTCTTGTTTTTCTTAACACGGGTTTCCACGATTTCGTAATTTAGTTCGAGCTCGATTGCCTGATTCAAAGAGAAAATTTCGTCAGATTCAACACAGCTCAAAGACTCGAATGGTTGGACCATGTTCAATAGAAGCCTTGCAGTCGAGTTCTAAGAAGGTTTTGGATCATCTGATGGACGGTATCAGACCAGAAAGAAGGTTCTGGAGGCCAAGGCTCATACTGGAGCTGAAGCGCCAGGAGAGAGAGAAAGCATGACATTCCTAGAGTAAAATTGTCATTGGATAAGACTGTATGGAACAAGGCGAATTCGTTTATTCAAAATGCACTGGGAAATTTGGGGGTTTCATAACTGTATTTGGAAAGGAAAAAATCCTCAATCCTTTCAACTTTCAATTGTCCCAGGATCCCTCCTGAGAAGCGTTAAAGCCGTTCAATTCATTACAAATTCCTCAAAGTGGTAACTCAATTCAATATATTTGTTTTAACATACTTCGTCCATAAATTTTAACATACTTCTGATCTCATTACAACCACAATCACTGCAGAGCACGTTAAATTATACAAATTAATTTATAAATAGGAACCTTCACAAAAATATCATTGAACTTAAAGATTACAATTCGGTTTGTATCGCTCCATACGATCTATAGCCGGCGTTGTTCTCTTCAAGCGGCAATGACTTCCAAAACGCTTCTGCGGAATCATCAGTCAGGATTTTGAAGACATTTTTCGGCTGGTTCGGCCCTGATACGTTCAAGTAGATCAGGTGCGGTAAGCCTGATTGGACCGTCTTCCATTCGGGTACAGGAGTTCTGTGAAATTGAACGGATCAAATAATTGTATAAGCAGGAGGTCGAGAAAGAAAAGTTTGAAGACCCGAGGATGTACATGTACATTTTATTAGGTATATCGTATGGGCACGATATACCAGTAATTGAATACTGTCAGCCAATCAACAACGCGCTACAACTCGGCCCCAATGATCCTCGACACTTTTCATGTCAAGGGGAAGGGGTTCAAAACAAATTTTGAAAATTTCAAAACTCGAAAAATTGAAATGAAACGGTACCTATATTTTTTATTTCATATTTAGATAGAGTTTATTTTTTAGAATTTTTTAAGACCATCCACAGCTTTCTACGACCAGCCGTTCGTTCACAATGAGGGCTCTAAGTTGGAGCAGAACTGTGGAATTTCAGATCATTTGAAAAAGTTAAGTGGATGTAATTTATTTAAAACTCGTAAAGACACAAATATTAGCTGGAAAAACCCAATTTTAAAGAAAAAATTCTCAATCCTTCCAACTTTCAATTGTCCCGGGATCCCTCCTGAGAAGCGTTAAAGCCGTTCAATTTATTACAAATTCCTCAAAGTGGTAACTCAATTCAATATATTTGTTTTAACCCAATTTTACACCTCTTACTTAACTGGACAAAAAAAAAAAATGAAAAATCGTCTTTTTGCATCAAAATCAGCTCATTCCAACCTAATTAGTTTAATTACGCCCAAGGTAATGCATCTGCAATGTAAAACTGATCGAATCCTAGGCGGAGATAGCTACAATTAAAAATTAGCTTTAGAGCTCTGGACGTGAGAAGTTTTTTGTCTCTCCTGTAAAATTTCCAAAAATGGAATGAGCTGGTTTTGATAGCGATCTGACTGATTTGCCAAAAAGAACAAAAAGAAATCGAATAACCCGAATATTTCCTCATAATTTACCTCAATGATGACCATCCCCACCCTTTCTCTATAAACCTCTCCTCTCCCCCTCCTCTTTTCTTCCCCTCCCTGGCAAGAGTTGCTTTCACCTCCACGTTGGTTCTTGCTGGGCAGATATACATTTCAGCTTTAACAATAACATACCTACATTTCAGAATTCTTTTTTCCATTGGAGAACATTTTTCATGTCTATTTACTCGCTTCTGTGATTTGAAGAAGCCTACAAAATTTATCCCATTTTCATGAAGTTGAAATTTGTATTTGGCTGAGAAAAGCACCTCTTCCGTCCTCTTCGGGACAGCCCCTCCTTGATCTATGCGCACCTCCAGGGCAGGAGCCACCACTGATCATAAGATATATAACATTTTATTTATTGAAATGAGGTTATTTCATGGTTGGGTACCCATCGTACTCCACCAACTAAAATTCTAAAATCTCACGGTAGCGGCTGAATAAACCTCTTGAATTCCAAAGACAATTGCAGTTCAGTCCTTAGTGGTTTGATGGAGTTTTCATTCGTCCTGCCAAGTTACTTCACTTCAACCAGAACCATTTGATGGATTCCAAAAGTTTAAAGAAACTCACTTTTTAACGAACTTCATCAATAATTCGATCATAGCTTTAGACATGTCAACCTCCAAAGGATCATCGGTTCTCTTCAATATGACACTTTCCGTATTGAAAACGTATAATAAATCGTCCATATGAACCGCTCCACCTGAAATCATTAATGTCGTTGGATGTCAAAGAGATACAAAAATATGTCAATCTAATTGTTGGAGTTTTTCGGAAGGCATGTCCCCAGGCGTCAACAGGCTACCTAATATTTTGAACCTTTGCCACTTTGTTCTGATTAGTTGGCTGTACTGGCACTTTTGCCCCCCCCCCCTCCTGGCTACACCATTGTTGTACATGGCCAAATCAATATTTTCCAGCGATTAACAGTTTTTGCTAGCCAAAGACGTCCATGTTCGAACTCAGTCTTAATATGGACCTATTGGGTAACCACTAGCAATTTGGGAGGCGTCACTACTTATCTTGAAAAGCGAGATATCCTGCCGAAAAGTTAGCGGCCGTTTGACAATAAGGCTGGGCTTCGCCCAGACAACTGCTATACTATGGCCGATTTTTGGCCCTTGAGTGGGTGGGGGCGGGCACGATTTGGATATAATTTATTATAATATATATTATAAAATATATTAAAATATAATATATTATATTATATTTTATGCTAATGTATGCTAGCACATATGATAATGTATTTTAGTGGAAATAAACAATTTGTTCAAATGTGTCTCTTGTTTTCCTTGTGGCAAAAAACACGGACATGCATTTTACCTGATTGAAAATCCAGCACGTGATTTAGGGCATCGATTAAAATCATAGCATAAAATCGATTAGGGCATTCATTAAAAATCCCTTGATGCACGTGTTACTTTTTCATTAGTTCTAATTCAAACATCTCTACTCTGCTGTTCCAAACCGGAAATTGGTTTATAACCTGATATGCTAATATACTAACAATATAATTTACCTTTGTAAATATCACTGTGATTGTACATATCGCTGATTCGTTCTCCGCCTGTATGCGTGAATACGTAGGAATACACCGGTGATTTGAAATACTGAGCGTGTAACTTAGCAGTTGATCTGATTCCTATGATTAGCCCTCTCTCATTGAACAACTGTGGACAACGACCAATGTATTAAGCCTCTGCGAAGTCGACCATCAATGGGTTCAACGTTGACTAGTCTAGTCTAGACTCCTTCAATCTCAAGATAAATTTTATCGATATGGTCACTTTGTGACAGGGTACTGGTAAACTAGCCGCCCATACACCTTAGTTCACCACCTGGCCACACAAATTTAGAGAGGAGTGTGATGGTAGACCCTGAGAGGTTTCTACTTTGCATATGTACGCGAGGGTCCAGCCAATGTCAGCTCTCTGCAAGTCATATTGACAAATCCTAACAATCCAATTGCTATTATTGCGTAGATTATTCCTAATGATCCAAATGTCTCATTTTTTCCTCTTTCTTGTCTAATTATATGGGAAATTAGTTGAGTGTGGCACCGAAACTGTGCTTGATAGAGGAAAAATGCCAACGAATTTGAATTCATCACGAAAAATCCATTTAGAAACGAATGATTAAAACTAAACATAAGAAATTCATGCAGCATTGTGTAATAATTACAATTAATAATAATTATTATTTTAGATCCATGGGCCAATGATAGGAGAATTCGCCAACCACACGTGGAAGTAAATTATTGCGATAATATGTAATTCTAAACTTGCTTGGGTGAACCGTTGAGGAGCATCTCGGATGGTTTTACCCTCCAAGTAAAAATCCTTGATTAGTTGTCCAACTTTATGTTTGTTTGCGTTGCTCACTCGATAACTCAACATTAACGGTAAAAGGTCATCCCAGTTGGCCTCAAGTTCGTTTGTAGCCGAAGAATTTGTGAATATTTCTGAAACATAATAAATACTATAGAACGGAGGAACGTTGCCTCATGCGAGAAGTGAAGAGACGCTGTGAGGTTATGGGCTTGTAGGGCTGTGGAGGGGGTTCAATAACCTGTCACTTTTATAACACTGCACATCGCTCCCTCCCCCACATTCACAGAAGAAATAAAACAAATATTCCCAACAATTGAATACTAGAGATCGTAAAAACAGGAATTCGGCTAATACTTTGGAGGTATTCAAAGGAAAGAGCTTCCAATGAGTATGTACGAGTACCTCTGCATGGGAGTTATGCTACTAACTCGGGGACCAACATACATAGTTGGTAGAACCAGCTAGAAGGTTCCGCCGAAACCTGCGATGCTTAAGATATCAGGTTATCTGATTCAGGTACCAACCAGGCGACGAGTGGTCAGCATAACACTCTACATCTCCCAGGTTCAACTGGTGGGATGTGTATCAGATAGATTCTTCCCTCCTGCTTGCAGGTGGGGGGAGAAGCGTAATCCGGTACGGATCGACTCTCTTGGAAGAAGTACTAAGACCACAATATCAAACTATACCAGATTTTGTCGAGGGGCATGAAGGCGTAACATCGGGTGGATTCTACATGAGCTGTTCCAAATCATATTGCCAAATGCACTACAGCAGCTGCGCCAAATTCTCCATTCATTCAAAACTTCATTCCACCATAAACCTAAGCGTATGTGAAATAAGAGGATGCATAAACACAGGTACAGTACCGGCAGAAGCAAACAATGCATCGTCATCTGTGTAGGTCACCAAGAAGGGAACGTCGTTTGATTCACCTGCTCGTATGATCTGTTCCGGCCATTTTTGTATGAACGCAGTTTCCGAAGGTCGCTCAACTACAGGTACGATCGCCATGTATTCATAACCAAGGAATTCCTACAGGAAGACTTCATTATAATCATTTATATTGAACAGCAGTGTGGGCAGCAGTGTGGGGATTGAAAATAATAATATTATTAACTGAGTGTACCTAGAGTGTCTGAAGTTTGACAGATAGTCCAGGTTTGATTCATTATTATTTACTCACAAGAATGAAATGAGCGTGTGAGATTTTTGTCTTAATTTCCTATTGGAAGCCTTGAGGTCTATGTCTGACTAGACCAGGACATTTCTAACCTACAAGACTTCTATATTAAATACATATGGACGAGTGTTAAAATTCGGTATTTGATTCAGGGTCCTCGATCAAGATGAACCATTATTGAAATACCTAGTTTTCAAATGATTGCACATTCAAACCAGGGACAAAAGGGTTTCCGTGGGAAATCACTTGCCACAAACATTTCAGCTTGTCTTGTGACATCTTCGGCGGATTTGGTCTGTAAACATTCCACGATCGCCTGGGAGTTGTCAGACGGGCAGCCCAAGGCTTGGGATATCTGCAGGGCTTTCACGCGAGGATGACGATCCAGAGCCCAGGGGTTGAGGGCAGTTCCGCTCAGAGCAACAGCCTTGTTGAATAACCCTGGAAAATATGAAATTTGTGGTACACTACTCTTCATGAGAGGAGCAGTAGTCTAAGACAGTTCCTACGAGGATTCGGTTGACCCAGTGCGTCGATGTGCAAGATACGCACAATTATGCAAATTGTTACGCAATTGTTAGTTATGGAGTTTTGTAGTTGAGCAAACGATGAGGGCTTTAGGCTGTAGTCTGTACGTTTGCTTAATAGCAGTAACGCACATTATTATTACTACGACTGACGTCCAGAAAGTGAGGTTACAAGGGCTGTATAGGACGAAGGGGATTTTTTTCTTCAGAGTTGTCAAAGCAAATCATCAAACGCCTCAGTCCGTAACGAAATGTTGTCACAGCAGCCAAACGCGTCAAACAGTTTGTCCTCCAATCGCTCCACATCTGAATTTCTTGAACAGGATGAAAGCGAGGGTGAAACTTTTGACTCTGTTGTATTATATAATATATATTATATACCACCAGAGCAGGACGGTTAGAATTTTCAGAGAGGAAAACGATGGCATCGTCCTTTTGGGACTGGAAAGGGATATTATTGGTTGATTTTATGCCTAAAGGAACCACCATAAATGCAGCTACTGTGAGACACTCAAGAAGTTGAAAAAAATCAAGGACAAAAGGAGAGGAATGCAGACTCGTGGTGAGTCACTCCTTCATACCGTCCAGACTTACTCAGGACCTGCTTGTTTCATTTGGTTGGGATATTGTGACTCACCCACCCCACTCCCTGTAACTTTTTTAATGAATTGAAGCAGTTTTTGAATGGAGAGTGATTATCAAATGACGAGGGGGTCCAGCATGCTGTCGAAAAACGGCTTTGGGAGGTATACGACGAGAGTATACAAAAACTGGCCCCTAGGCTTCCAAAATGTATTGACCTCAATGGCGATTATGTGGAGAAATAATGACATGTTTTGACTTAACACATGTTGTAACCTTATTTACTGACCCCAAATATTTGATATTGGGATATCTCCTACCCAGGGTTTTTGATGGTTGAGAGTGAAGTTGAAGTAATTTAAGTTCCTTCAACTAGATAGAGACAGACACGAGACGTATCCTTTCTAGTTTGAAGGAAGTTCTTGTTATAAACTGATAGGGATAGCCGAGGCGTCTCCAGTTCAGTTTATAATAGAATTGAATCTCGCAATTTGTTTGATCGACGAAGACATACGTCGAGACGTCTCTTTTCTCACAGACGAATTGCGAAGTAGATGAGGGAAGTTGAGTTTGAGAATTTCGTGATACCTGAATAGAGGATAGACAATGTTGACTAGGGGTACTAGGAGTACTAGAAGTTGAATTTGAAAGTGACGTTGCAATCGACTTGGCCAGTGGTAGAGAGGGCTTTGAGTTTGGAAGTAAAGAACGAGTGAGTCTTTGGCCGCTAGGGCAGGCCCTTATATAGAGGGCCCCCAGGTGGGAGGATCTCCTGTCCTTAGGTGAGGGTCTACCCACTCCAGTTCTCTAGTGGAAGGAGTTACCCTTCTCTCTGGTCAAGTCTATCCAACTTGTTTGTTGATAATGATTAAACATAATATGGGTACAATGGAATTCGCCATACCTTACTTTCTGGACGTCTCTCTTACAAGCTAAATGATCAACTCATCTATCAATCAACAACTCTATTGAAAAGGAGAGTTATGCTGAAGTTGAGCTTCAAAATATGTAATTTTTATAGTACTCTGAATTAGTATAAACAGAGAGTTTTGCGACAATTCGGCTGAAATTTTGGGGATGGGTAGAGAAGGTTCTTCTTAAACTGTATAGCCAAAATATCACTCCTATTAGAGCCCTTGAAGGGCGAATTATCACCCAACTCTCCTATTTACACTACTCTCTGAATTTGAACCTTTGCTTCGACTGGAAAGAACGTGAAAGTGCACGCTAGCGCCTCCGGCTGAGCATCCAACGATGGTCACTTTGTCCGGATCGCCGCCAAACGCAGCGATATTCGTATTGACCCATTTCAGAGCAAGGAGTTGGTCCTTGAGCCCCATATTGCCTGGTAAAACCTCATCTTGGAGACTGAGAAATCCTATGGAAATTCCAGACAAAAATCATTTTGGTTATGGATTATCAAGCGTCAGGTATGAAGAAATAACAAAAGACGTGCAGAAATGCAGAAATATGAGCTCACCTAAGATTCCCAAGCGGTAGTTCATAGTGACCAACACAACGTCCTCTTCATCGAGAAGGTATTCTGGCCCGTGTCGGTGTCCGAACCCCTCTTGGAAACTTCCTCCGTGAATAAGAAAAATTACATCAAGTTTGCTTATTCCCTGATGGTTAGTTGGGGACTAAAAAACACATATGAGACAGAATTTTGTATCCAGAGCCCTGTCAACCTGACAGCATTGTCTAGTTCAATGACACAGAAAAGCAACTTATTACTCATTTCTTTGGGCCTTAGAGTTTTTAACCCTTAAAATCGAATAGGTGAGCTGTGACCTACAATAATAGTCTACCCCAGGCGTGGGAGGAGTCGATTCCCTGCATCAACATAGGTGACGTGTGTGGACATCGGCCCTCAGTTTACAAGTAACGTAGACATGAGTGCGCGGATGGGCGTTTTGCACCTCTGACGTCATGTTATAAGGTGGTAGTGGTGGGGGTAAAAAGTGCTAAGGGAAAATGTACAGGTTATATCTACTCACATCTCACCAGAAATCACTCAATACATTCTGTGACAAGACTCACTTCGGGCGTATGGACATTCAAGTATAAACAGTCTTCATTTCCAACGCCTCGTTTGTTTGATTGAAAACACTTGTTGGGAGGAGAAGTGGCATTCAATGTACCCGTCCACGGTCTGACTGGTACGGGCTCCTGAAAGAAAAAATTAAATTTCAAAGTGTAAGATCATAATATGACTATCTTTGTTAGGTACCTACCACGTATTTATGTGGTTGTGGAAAATCCACATGTGGTTTATGCGGTGGTTCCATTTGATGCCACAGCCCCATTACTTGGCGATATATCGCTCACCCACAAGAAAAGTGACACAACTCAAAAAAATGCATTTTGTGGGTTTTACCCGTATCGCTAGATCGCGTTTAAGCAGGGAATTACTTCTGACGGGGTGGCTCGTGTAACTTGCAGCCATTGGAATGTAAAAGAACAGTAGCTGAGCTATCTTTCATCTACAAGCTGTTGAATGGTAGGCTTGAATGACCTCTGCAGGGCGAGGTTTGCCTGCATGTTGCATCTTCGACCCTGTCTTACGCCCCCTTCGCAACTACAAATTACCTGCAACACTGTCCACTGAGCAAAATTCAACGTTCAGCCAATCTGTTCCTAGAAGTTCATCCTAATTTTGATTTTTTTTTACTAGTTCGTTATAAGTCATTAATTACATCACACCCCCCCCCCCCCCCTCTGTAACCTCTCCTTTGGTTAGCAGAGCACAATACTGCCGTGTTAAGCCAAAAAAACACTCAACAAGGTAAAACAACTGACTTGACGTTTCGAGAAAACGAGTCATTACTGTCGTGAAGCACTTGCAAACGTGAAAAGCTGTCACACATTTTCTCCATCTCTTTGAATAACACATTACCTACTTTGAATGTTAGTTGTCATTTCAATTGAAAATCGATGGCAAGACGAATCTTACGATACCAAAAAGTCAAATTGCGTGAAAGTAGGCCTCAGTAGGCAGATTAGGTCTCGAATGTTAAATGGTCGAGTTCATCACACACGAATAAGTAATTACCAAATGTGTAGATAATTCGAAGGGTATTGCTAGGATATTTCATACGTTCCTGATAACTCAACAAGTACAAACACACACGGTAATCTACAAAGTGGAGTAGGTACGATTTGAGTTTATGTTATCTACTCATTATCACCCAAAGTTCGCTTTTGTGTTATCCAACCCCGATTATACTAATAGGTAATTATCGACCTTATTATCCGTCCGAAACCGGCCACTGCAAGGCCAGATAACAAAAATAACAATAATAATTTTTGAAATTTAATGTTATCAATTAGGTAAACCTCCTGAAACACACTTCTAATGACTGACTGTCATAGAACATGAACGGTGGTAGATCGAGAGAAATATCTTGGAGCATTCTACTCCTGATCAACTAGTGAATAAAGGAAAACTGCGAAAGCTCACATGATTGACGCGGCACCTGTTGCATACACAAAAGTACGACAACTTTGGTGAAACAGCTGATATGAGTGATAGCACTTATCATTGCCTCTGATCTTGCCATGGGCATAACGGTTATGGATGGGCATAAATCCAAACTATGGTTTCTCGTTTCTTGACCCATCCCTACTGCCTACCCCCTGACTTCTTGCCACGCCTCTCCATTTGGGTCGATCGTCAGTGGAGTTCCACAATCGTCAGTGAATCGCCGCTCCACTAGTCACTCATCCCCCCCCCCGCACCACCCACTCATCACCCTACAATCATCCTACTGCCTACCCCCTGACTTCTTGCCACGCCTCACCATTTGGGTCGATCGTCAGTGTAGTTACACGATCGTCAAAGGAGTTACACGATCGTCAGTGGAGTTCCACGATCGTCAAATGAGATACACGATTGTCAGTGGAGTTCCACAATCGTCAGTGAATCGCCGCTCCACTAGTCACTGCCTCCCGCCCCATCCACTCATCACCCTACCATCATCCTACTGCCTACCCCCTGACTTCTTGCCACGCCTCACCATTTGGAATGATCGTCAGTGGAGTTCCACGATCAGCAGTGGAGTGTCACGATCGTCAAAGGAGTTACACGATTGTCAGTGGAGTTCCACAATCGTCAGTGAATCGCCGCTCCATTAGTCACTGCCCCCCCCCTCCCCACCACTTATCACCGTACCATCATCCTACTGACTACCCCCTGACTTCTTGCCACGCCACTCCATTTGGATCGATCGTCAGTGGAGTTCCACGATCGTCAGTGGAGTGCCACGATCGACAATGTACTTGCCATACATGCCTTATCACTCATGTTGTACTGGTTGTTGTGGGCTTGTGGCTCCTCCGATTCGTCCTCATGTTCAAACATTTCAAAACTTTCAAACACTTTCCTGGACGTCTGTCCCTATTAACCCCTGCGTCCCTATTGACCCCGGTTTACGGTAAATAATTTGTGCACTAGTTACTGAACAGTAGGTAGGTACGTTGAAATATGAATTTGTGATTGTTTTCTGTTTACCGGCTCGTGTCGTTCTCTAGCCGCCATATCTAGCAGTCTTTGATCAGAAATTGATCGTGCATAATATGATCATGCAAACCTGAGGTACCTACACGTCTCAGGTCTACGTTACAACTCACCTTGAATCTCAGCGGCCCCACCGGTGGTTCGGCGTACGGTATCCCTAAGAACGACCGAATATTTCTTCCATTGACGGTCTCCTGAACGACTCCCATCACTTTACCGAGCGTCAAGGATATTTCGGGTTCATGAGAGCAACGAACGAGACAGAGCTGGAAGGTCAACAGTAAGCGAACCGTCCGGACAATCGGCCTCATCTTGTCGCGATCGCTGTAATTTCGCTACTGAGCGCTCGGAACGAAGAGAAACTTATTTAAACACGAGTCGATTACATAACGGGGCGCGATAAAATTAAACTCCTCCGTCTACTTGAGGACCTCCGCGATGACTAGCGATCAACTGGTGAATTGACCGTTTCGTAGTACCTACTCCATTGGACTCATTGGACCCAATGATCTCGAGTGGAGAGTGGATTTGTATACAAATGGCCCATTCCACCAGAAAGGGGAAATCACTGTCCGGAAGGTCTTACCAATCACCATTCAACATTTTCATTTTGGAAAACAAATTGTACGATTCACTATCCAACTCGTAGTATAGTAGGGTTTTCTGTGATCCAACTCGCTCAACAAATTCAATCAATCAGTAAAATTAAATTTAAACGTGAACATCCATAATACACACCTCAAAAGAATTAAGGGATCACTGAATGAAATGATGACGGTTTTTAAATTTTTTTATTGTTGGCAGGTTTAATTTTTTAAATTATTTCTCAACTTATTTCTCTATCCACATCAGAATAAGATTTTGATTTTTGGCCAGGGGGTATAAATACAGAGGGAAGATCGAAAAAAGTTGAATTTGCATCAAATCGAAATAATTATTTTATATTTTTTTTTTTTTTTTTTTTTTATAATCGCTTTTTATTGAGAAACAAAAAAGATAAATACAATACAGATTAATAGCGTACGCCCCTCCTTAAGTGAAACACTTGTGCTGAGGAGCGGAGTTGCTAGCTAAAATAATTATTAAAATAAATCAACTTGTAAACTTGTAACTAAACTAGTTATCAAAAATAAATCAACTTGTACAAAATCATGTATACACAAACTATGAAATGGAACATCAAGAAGACTTCGATTCAACCTCAAAAACGTTGATTTCTCATCGAATTGAGGTAAGACTCACCTCAATTCATTTGGGATGAAAAGGACCCTCACAAAAAACAACTCTGTTGTAAAAACTGGCCTGCCAAAAAACCTCCTCAGCCGCAAAAAGGATTGATATCCATTTTGCCCGCCAGCCTCGTATATAGGATGCTCGGTGCTTCGCACCTCCTGCTAGATAGAATTGAGATAAAAAATGTCAAATTTGCACAAAAAACCTGTCTTGGCAATCGAAAGGCCAAGTTCGTAGATGGGCAGAATTGGGCTACTCTAAGGGGGGTTTTGGGAAGAGTCATGAGAGGAAAATTACCCTCAAATTTCCAAAATGAAAGTCTGACAAATGACACCTCGTTTTAAGGTTTTTTTGACGCTGAACACAATGGTGAAGTCAGAATTGCGATATCTTATACCTTTCTCAAACTGGAGCACTTTGAAGATGAAGAAACTTGTTGAGATGTTCTTCACGCTTCATCTGCTCTAATCTGATAACGGAATGAGATATCGCCATTTTGGCACTATCGAGTTCAACGTTGAAAAATCAATATGAAGTGTTTGTTACTCGGCAAACAAAAGAAGACAAAATTTTATATAAATCCAGTAAAATGCAAACATTTTACATAAAACCAGTTATTTATTCAAACATTTGCTCTTATAGCCATGCTGCATGACCGGATTTTTTTTCCTCCAATTGCCCATCAAAATTCCTTAGACATAACCCCTAGCACGCTCAATCACAACGTCGAAACCCAACCAAAATGGTACCTGTTATAATCAATACGATGCGGGAAAATGGAATAATTGTACTATAAATGGGTCAAATAAAGAGAATCAGTTTATTATTATTCGAATAAATCAGTTTACATGCCACTTGTATAGGATTACGTTACATGATTGCTTCAATATACCCGGAAGAGAAATCACAATGTTTCTATTCAATCGAAATGGTTACAGTCACCATGGTTTCCTCTGTTATAGAATTACAATGATGTCGAAACCAGAAACCTACAGTACACTTTGTGCGTCTGTATGGAAAATTGTCAAAACATGAAACAGTAAATAACGATGTCACGCAAATTATCGTGAGAAAATGATGGTTCGAAATCATCACTTTTTGGTATTCATCAGAGCAGTTTTTAGTTTGTTGATTGATGTTCAAAGTTTGACATTTCTAGACAAAATTAGGATGTTGCATGATTGTAGGTTATAAAATGGGTCGATGTTAGCTAACCAACAATAGGGCAGCAACATCGAATGAAAGAAGAATTCGATTACTTTTTCAAATTGAAGGAATTTTCAAAGACAGCAATTGGACTTCAATTCACTTCGTATTGTTGATTAATGACCAAATGATTTCATTGACAGAAAAATGGTACACATGAGAGCATGAATAGGTTAGGGTTTACTAGGGGCGCTGATATGCCGGTTTCAGTGTGATATTTGGGTCAATTTCGGCAGGAGGCCGCTCAGTGACGGTCTCAAACCATCAAGTAGTTCTCGTGGTAGCCCTTCTAATCACAGGGATTCCAGAGAGCTACCAAACCATTGTTATACAGATACAATTATTAGGAGAATTAATCGAACAAATGGATGACGAAGGCGCTGAAGTGAGCAGAAGAGGGACCAGGCACTTCAGCCAGAGGGCGCCCAGTGCTTCTCCTGCTTACATCAGCAACAACTGAGAGCCCAAGTGAAAGGAAGTCGATGGTGATTGGTTAAGTGGAAGGAGGGTTTGACGAATAAGGATTTTAGGGGCAATAAGGGTTTGGATAATCCCAAAAACTCTAATTTCTGTATCACGAAGACAATTTGTTGAGTTTATAAATTTCTGCCTAAAGGGGAGCGTTTTTGAAAGTCTCGAAAAAGTCGAAATATTTGAATGATGCAAGTCCTAACTGTTTTGCCTCAATATTTGCTTTAATTTCTGTAACAGTATGGTTCTTCCTAGCAACTTCTCTTTTCCTGGATCAATCGCCTTCATTTTGGCTCGACCCTCTGGCACTTTAAAACCCAACAAGTAGATCTCCTTCCACTTTGGTCCTATACAACCACACCTCACAACTTCACTTGATGTCTGTTACATACGATGTTTTGATTACTGAAACGGGCATAACAGCAAATCCTGTTATGAGTAGAAGTGCGTTTTCAAATAATTGTGAGTGGTTTAGTTAAAATTTTGGGTTATACATAGATTTCACCAATTCTTCTGTATTATAGTAACCGAACTATGGGCAGAATTCATAGTCCTCCCTCTAGTGTGGACGTACCCCTAAGTGTGACATTTAAGGGCTGATACACTCTTTACGCTATCCATTGTGGCAAAGTTAAGTGTACACTCAGCTCTTAATCATAAAGCCCACTCGAGTATAAGCTGAGTCTACAATATGCTCAGGATGGCTCCAAATCCAAGAGCAGACCCCTCAAGTGATCACAGCTTTATTTGTGCGATTTTTCTGTTTTCAGCGTCCTGTTCTCCACGTGTCACTTATTCAGGGACTACCACCACGGAGTTTCGTGAGATTATGGAAGTATAAGAGCCCTGACTGTTCCTTCAGAAGCCGAGGGTTGCAAAGTGTGAGTAGACTAGACATGGCTAATACGGTTATTTATTGGTAATAGGTTATCAAGTAAAAGCGGAGTTTTCACGTAACCTATTACCTGGTATGACCTGTAATAGTCCCAGCCAACCTATTATCACGGAATCCCGAATGGCCGAAGACAAAGAGGCCCTCAAAGGCCTTTACTCCAAGTCCTCCAAGCAGTCATTCCAGTAATAGGGGTTTTCTGTTAATAGGTTACTGGACAGTATTATTTTATTTGAAGCGGTTACGTTAAATATTCCCCACCCCTAGAGTAGTCCCCTAACTTGGTCGTGGACTATGAATTCCGCCCTACATGTTCGTTAAGGCAGCAAGACATCTGCAGGCGTCAATTCTAAAGATTCATTTTCAACTTACAAAGGCGTCTTGAGTCACAATCATTAGATTTTCCACTCTTACAATCTCCTACAACTCACTCGATTACTCAGGGGTCCCTGGCATTGTTCTGACGATATTCGACGTGATTGTAAAGAAGGCATTTCCCCTCATCATATTACCAACTACGTGACCCCCACCCCATTACTCCATGATTATTCATAAATTCAATTTTAAAATTCGAAAAATAACAAAAACTTCTTGCACACATGAATATTAGTTGGATTCCGATACATGTTATCATCAAGTGTCAAATACCTAATTATCAACACGAATGAAAGTTCATAGCGACAGGACAGGAATAATGAATACGTAGTGAAATTCACTTCATGGTTACATCTTATGAAACACTAAAATCAAAGTACACGAAATTGAATCCATTTCGATCTCGCCATTTACTCCCACGATTTCTCTACAATAATTAATAGGTATAGATTGACTTGAGCCAATCAGCGTAGTGTCTAAGTTACTATTTTGTGTCGGTGGTAGGTACCTACTAGTAGCAAACTTTAAATTCGTATTTGTCTTTTACATCTCACTCGCCTCTATGAAATAACAACGTATACGTTTGCACTGTACTTATTTATAATTCAATTTGTTGGCAGGTTGTACATGAAGGCATTTCTGGCTTCCTGTTGGGAAATACTCCCTCAAAAAATTGATTCGTGGAAGCGTTTTTGGGCGCTGAATCAAATTGGATGAGCCAGTAACATTATAATTTCTTTTTCCCATTATAAAGAGTTCATCTTATCCAAATTTGTTTGCTGTACTGGAAATATCCTGTTGATAGTTTATACAACTGAGTATTATACGAGTACATAGTAGGTGTTGCCAGCCCCATAACCTGTTAACAACCAGTAGGTAGTTGAAAGTATTATGTCCACACAAGATCACTTACAATCGTTTTCAGAAACCTAGTCCAAGTGTGGCACGAGTTTGGTCATATCGTCACAGGTGTCACAACTCGATCATGTACGTGCAGATAAGATACAATATTCATTAAGGAAACAAACAACTCAGAACCCACAGGATAGACTTATACTCGTATTATTAATAACGGATAACCGTGTGAACCTCCCCTTTGCAGAGAGAAAACATTCGAGGATCGTTCGGTTGGATCAGGTACTTCAGAGCTACCTGAATCATACACGATTTTTTTGTTAACTTATTAAATCATGATTCACATATTGCAGTAATTGCCATCATTATTATTACCTTGACGAATGGACTCTTTCACGTTAAATTACTAGGTTCGTTCCAGTCTGGCCAAGAGTTCATGGTACAGTTCAGTGTGAGAACTAAAACGCTGGACCACTAAAATCCGTAGATTAGTAAGACAGTGAAGAGCAAGTGACAAGCGCCAGAGAAGACAATCAAATGAAATTTTGGGAGGTTATACACAGTTGTGCGAAGTTATCTATTCAGTTCAGTTGAAAACCCTGGGGCACCTCCAGTGTTGCCAGTTCCGAGTTCACGAACTGGAGGTTACTGGAACGCATTAATAATTAATGCGTTCCAGTAACCTCCAGTCCGTGAAGTTTGGCGCAGTTGCCACGTCTACAATTATTGTAGACGTGGCGACTGCGCCAAACTTGTTCACAAACCTAATATTTCAAGGAAATTCCTTTGTTATAACAGTGAGGCAATAGGATGACAGGGAATTCTCTTCAGTGGCCAGAATGAAACACATCAATGCGTAAGATCAAAATGTAATGATCATTTAATGATCTTTTCAGCAAACTAAGGCTTGGAAATTCACCCTCTAATTAGAAAGGATCAACATCTCGGATTTCTGAATTACTAAAATCATAATGCCGAAACAAAACACAAGAAGCACGACAAAGAAACAGAAATACCTACTCATTTCACTAAACCAAATCAGACGTAGAAATACAAATATAAATAATACTGGGAGGTGAGTTTTTGTTTCCCTAGTTTATTTTTCGGTACAAAATTTCCTCAACTAGTACAATTCAAATTTTTGGTAACAATAACCACGGTTTAAGTATTCTTCGGAAGATAATACATTTGAAGACAAACAATCAGTCCTGATGAAGCACACGACAACCGGTAAATGTAGCAGGTACTTTGAGCACTCATTGCACACAACTACGTGATTAAATACGCTTATAGTAGTACCTAACTTGCATCTACCCTTACCTTTTAAATTATCAATTTTAAATTATAGATGGAATTTCATGGCAGTGATTATAATATCAATAAATCGTAACATTGTAACCCAAAAATTTCATCTAAATAAAAACGGATCGCCCGTTTTGAACACCAACAATTAACCTAATATCTCCATAAATATTCAACAACGATGATATTGTGGTCAAGGCTTAATATGAACAGAAACAAGTCCGCTACCAAAAATAGACAGAGAGATATCCGCTTCAACATTTATAAAAAATTATGTTTACATACAAAAAACGGCGAAAAATTGACTAGAGAATATCATTATCAACGACGTTATCGACTACTCATATAAAAACAAACTCTTGAACAATTTCCCTTACATAAGCGACAACAGTACAACCTTAACTATCCGTAAATATCTCTAAGAATTCGTAACCTACGTAGAAATCGTTCTTTTGTTTCAAATATTGTATGTTTTAGAGTCGAACAATAATTAAAATTTATATTGCAATTTTTTTAAACGCTATACATAGATACAGTTGTAGGAATCTTTAAAAAAATAGTTTTACAGCACCTCGTTGTGCTTACGACGTTAAACGCTATTCTGTCAAGAGATTCTTCAGGTTTCATTGCCTTGCGACAGTTCCGAAATGTTGATTTTTTTAAAGGCACCAAAATGTTAGTGGCAGACACTAAAATCTTGAGCACAAGTTCCTGGTAGTTTCGAGATAAGACCAAGTTTTACCTCTTTAAAAGTGTTTTTTGGAAATAAAAGCCGTTTGCGGACTGTTTGTGGTGGAGCATGAAAATTTGGAAAGAAACGCGCGGAAAAGGTCTGTGGTTGAACCTGCGGGTACATTTACAAGATGAGTTCTAATGGAGTTCTAATATGAAGGTCACGTTGGGCAAGAAGGCATTTGCAGAAAAATGCGCAAATTTTGTTCGTGTTCACGATTCGTATACACGATATCTTGGTCCAAACGAGCTAAAATTTGCGCGAAAAAAGTCACGATCGACCTCTTTCTGTTGTTAAACGCGTTTACACGAGGCCAGTTGACCATGGATGCGATTGCGTCATTAAAATGTAAATAAATTGGTTTGAAAAAATCTTGAATTTGGTTTGGAAAATCTTGAATTTGACTTAGAAATGCTATAAACCGAAAGGAAGACAAGTTAATTTGTGGTGAATAAATGAGCCTTGAACCGGTTAAATGCACCAAAGGAAGTTATTACATCAGAGATCGCCACTAAGTTAGTTGAGCTTGGTTGGTGTAAAATTCATGGATGAAAGAAAATCTATCTATCTCGTATTTTTCATAAAATCATGTAGTATATAAAATCCAGCGATATTGCGAGAGTGCCCCTGAACTGATTTTTCTCAGAATTGATTTGTACTGAAACCAGTAGATCATAAACTTTTAAGAACAAACTTCGGAATTTTTTACTGTGTAATTGCATTTTAATGGACAATAATTATTTAGCTTTTTGGAAATTGGTTGGATAACTGCTAAACCTATTTTTATTAAATAAAAATTTTGAATTATGGAGCTGGAGGACGTTTTGGAAGTTTACATTAGTTCTTTGCCAGAAAAACGCGCTCCTCGTTTTAGAAGTACATTTCATGACCATTTCAATTTGGAGACCACGGCGTAAGAAGAACGGGAAGTACAAAAACTCTCTAATAACCCGAGCTACACACCGACTGGACGGCCAACTGGACTGGCCCCGAAAACGAAGTTCACACGAGGCCAGTGAGTGACGCCAGCTGAGATTTTTGGTGGTGGGGGGAACTGGACTGTCCTGAAACCTACTAATGAGGACAGTGGACTGGCACAACTTTTTTCCACTGGACTAGATGTCACTGGAAGCCAGTGGTGTTCAATTGGCCTGCCGACTGGCCTCGTGTAAACGCGGCATAAGGAGTGAATGATAGTGGACTTGATGGCTTGAAGTGGAACAAGCAAGTGAGGGAGTTAGTGCGAGGGGTGAAGTGGTCGGTGTCAGTTGTAGCTCATCAGAGCGTGCTGAAGAAGACCTGAACAACCTACGTCAGACCAGTCATGACTTGGCCTGAGGTCGGCATAAGGTCTACATGCCAACGTTTTCGTCCTAATTTTTGATTTCATGACCGGAACTGAACAGGTAAAAACGAGCATGAGGAGAGGACTGAATGACTAGAGTAGGTGACAGGAGAAAATTGGCAGGTACGTTATAGCCACGTGTCTCTGATGGGCCCTAACAGGCGAAATGATGACTCGAAGAGGGCAATCAACACTCGTCACCCTCAAGTCATAGCAGAGACATTTCTAACAACAAACCAGTCATTGTCAGCGGTTTGGGGGATCTGTGAATTGAATAATCGTCTTTCATGCTGGCTCCACAAGTGAATCACGGTTCAAGACCAGTGGCCTGATTCTGGGACTCATTAAGGACCTTAACGACAAAAAAAACGTCGTTAGAGACATTTGGTCAGTCTCACGTGTCTTCCACCTGTAGAGTGGAGTAACCACCTCGTGCAATGGCCCGATGGACTGTCGTCCATAGAAAGTTTCACAACTTCTTCAAAAACTACCATAAAAGGCCAAAGCAGTTCGAATTTTGAGGTGGGCAGTCTCAAAAACAAGGACTATGTCTTGGATGTGATGCAGGGTATTGTACGATTCAGAGGTGCTTGCAACGAATCATATATGTTCGTATTAATGATGACTCCCCTGATGATTGAGTAGTCTACAATTTAGAGACGGGTTTCAGGAGGAACCCCGTAGTCAGACCAAAAATATTTGAACAGTAGGTAGTAGAAGTGTTACTAAATTATTGCTACTAATTATTGAATACCAACACAATTAATACCGTTCAAATATTGTTTCAATGTCATTCCCAACACCGGTCTCCAAATAACAAGCTATTCAATTTGTGAAGGTGTCATCACTAAAATAAAATCCGCGATGTCTGGTTCCGATTCGTTGATTCTCACTGCAGGTATGAGATCTACAGTGGCGACTACAATCATTTCATCACTTCAAGATTGGTAGGGTTTTTTGGACTAGTATTGAAGTCTGATGATGAAAAACTTTGATTGTAGAAAGCAGTAAGAAAAGGGTTGGGTATTCAGTAATTGAGTTTAAATGAGCAGTTTAAAAAAAGTAGAAAAGTTTTGGTCGTCCATCAGTTAGGGAACTCCCATCTGAATATGGGAGTTTCTTCTCCATGACCACCCACACCTACTAAGGAGAAAAACAGTACAATTAAACAGTCTTCACAAACAGTAAGCTATCTAGATCCTGCGTATGGAGATAAGTTGCAAACGCTTCATCATTTATTAAAATCGCTCAAACTCAGAATTAACACGGGGGTATCAAACTGGCATTACCGTATGCCCTATTCCTCCAGTCATCCCTCGTGTACTATATACTGAGGGCACGAGATACAGTTAGTACGCGAATTTCACTTTGAAAGAATCATTGCAGGTATCCACAGACCTGTAAAGTTCTTGTTCACAACCTTGAAGAAATTTCTGAGTTGGAAAATGTGCTCAATACGGGAGAACGACATCTTGGAAGTACAATTGATGCCGTCACACGGTGGTGACTCGATCGACTTCAACAAACCTTTCGGAACTGTCGACGCTGTGTCAGCAAATCACTTCTTTGCCGATACTCGAAGACATTATGGTGTCGGTGTCTGAGGGGAGGGATTTGAGGACACGACTGCTGTTCCTGCGTCTCCTGACCCGACAGATGAAGGTGATGATGAGAGAAGCTGCGATGATGGTGATGATGGCGAGCAGAGCCAGTTGGACTGGAGGAAGCGGTAGGCAGTGAGTGGCGGACTCGTCGTAGCCGGACGGGCAGTTGTCAGTGCCGTCGCACCAGAGGCTGCCGTTGATGCAGGCGTCGAGTTCTGGGCATCTGTGGAGGCAGTCGTCTATCAGGCCGATGGCAGAATCTTCGCTCCTCCTGGAAAAATAATTTTCAAATTTGTCAAGGGAAGATTGAACGATATCGAGGGTGAAGTGGCAACATGAAATAACTCATTTTTTGACCAAATGAATTAGAGGTGGTTCTATACAACAAATTTCTCGCCAGATGACGTTAGTTTTAGCGTTTTCTCGCCAGCAACAGTAGCAACAGTGTGGATCTCATAGGTGATATCAACATGACACATCTCGTGAATTGCAACCTGCTGCAGCGTCTCGCAAATGTAGTGTCTACTGTAAAATCAGGGAAAATGAGTTATGTCAACTTGCCACTTACTCAATATATATCAGGCGTAATCCACGAATTACATCCAGAGCTGTTTCTATGGTACCATCTGCAGGTCAGTACCAAACCAGGAACCAACTTTCACGTCATTCCAACAAGAAAGTACTTCTGCCAAGTGGTCAGTGTGGAAAGACAAGCTATCTGTTAATAGTCAGTTCCTAAGAGATAAATTCATTGTGGAAAGGCCGTTTCTAGTGGCCTCTGTATTAGAGATATACCCAGTCAGAAAACAGCGCAGTTAGATCATACAGAAGATAATGTACCAGTAAAAATGATGGGGTAAGAGACCTCGTTACATTCATCTTCTGTTATGTCTGGTTGTGGTCCCAAGGTCAAAACACTCATTATCACTCTTAAATAGTCTTCAAAAATATCCAAGTACCGGATTTATGTTCCGAGTTAGCCTGGTATCACATGAAGACTTACACTATTTCAATTCATGTCCCATTAAATAAATTTTATTTGTTATAAAACTCCTTTCCTTTTCCATTCATTTACGTCAAATTCTGACAATAATTTATAGTAACGCTATGATGATAGGATTGATTAAGCCAGCCTTCGAGTGGTATTTACCTTCTACTAAGTTCCAACCACGAGACTGCGTACGTTCCTTGTTCTCTAGGAACGAACTCGATGAGAACGTTTCGAATTTCCTTCTTATCGTGTTTGGACCAGACCGGAGGGAGTCGCTCCGCTGAGTTTGTGATGAGCCATCCTTCCGAGAAAACTTCAACCTACGGGAAGAAAATTAAACGAAGAAATAAAGTCAATGACTGAAGAGTATACAAGAATTTAAATACATAATGTTATCAAGGAGCACAGGGTTACTAGACAGCTACTCCTTCGAACTGGGGCGGGCGATAGAAAAATAGAAAACATCTGATATTCACATTGGAATATGTAAGTGAACTCAGAAACCTGGCATTGGTTTGTATACAACTTGAGGAAACTCTCACAAGAAATTAAGCCACACCACATGTCAAAGAATTACACACTGGATAACAAACCCTTACAGCTGAAAACAAGTGTTCTTATGATGATAATGCCAATTTTTAAATACCTACAGTGGAACTTAGATAATTCGAACGCTTAGGGACCGTTAAAAAAAATCGAATTACAAAAGTTGTTGAAAAAAGAGCTAACAAATCAAACCGTCACCATGTAATTTTTCGTTTTTAAATGCAAGGGTTTTATCTGTGATACCTTTATAAAATAGGCCAGTTTAGTCGACGTAGACGATATCCCTTGCATCCGTATTTATAATCATCTCCTCCAAGTTCTTCTTCCACTTATTGGCTCCTTGCTGATTAACATCCCCACTTTCACGACATGCGGATTTAAACAATTTTGTTGCGCTCCTTTAAGCTGTCTAGCCACCCTGTGCTTCCCCTCATCCCCAATTTTGTAGCTAATTGCTCAGCTTTACTTTTTACAAGTGGTCCACTCACTGGGGTTTTCCTGCCCGTCGTTTGCTTAAACCATTTCAAGACACAACTGTCCGATTCTGGGTTAGATTTTTATTATTCATAAATAATAGTAATGAATAAATTACAATTATAAGATTGAATACAGATTCTGATCCGTATTTTAATTCTCTAGGACGATGTTCTTTCGATTTTTGAAATTTGTAACTTGGCAGTCATATTTGTCAAATTTGTGGGAAAATAGGTGGAGTTTCCTCAACTTTGCTCCGAGTACACTCCCATTTACCAAGACTTATATACAAATATTATTGATGATCCTGAACCACTTTTTAATTCTCTAGGACGATGTTCTTCTCGATTGTTGAAATTTGTAACATGGTAGTCATATTCGTCAAATTGGTGGTAAAATAGGCGGAATCGCCGCTTTCACCAATTGAATTGAAACTTTGCACAGAGCTTCGTTGAAACATTAGCCAGTGCCTTCTAAAAGATTCGAGTCGCTAGGTCTAAATGGAGCTGAGTTATATAACTTCAAAAACTCCGTTTTTCGCCCTGACTATGTCTTCTTCTTGTTCAGTTAGCCAAAGCTACAGCCTCTCCTTTATTCTTGCTTAATTAATTAATTTATTCATTTACTTCTCTGCAGGGCTTTTCAATTTCAACAACAACAAAATGTGATATCCCCCCTGAAAACGCTCCATGTATAAATCGCAAAATTTATATATTTAATATCAGTCTACAGCAGCCGGAAAACGTTATGATATCCACATTCCCCACCCGCCCTTTTCCTTCTAATTCAAGAGATGTCCTAACCACTTCACAAGCACCGTAGCCGTTTCGAAATCTCCTTTTGGCGCCATGGCGAGATTTTGAAACGGGTACAGTGGTTGTGAAGTGGTTAGGACATCCGTTTAGTTGGAAGGAAAAGGCCAGGCGGGGAATGTGGATATCATGAGTTTTTTCCCTTTCACCCACTCTTTCCGAGTTTTTTGAGGAGCAGAATCCGAATTTGAAACCCGATGTTATCTACCTGCCTCCATTCTACGGAAAACTGCAGTAAAGTTGACTAAGTACCTACAAAAAATAAAATAACCAAAAGAACTTTGTCAACTTTACCGCAGATTCAGCACACTGAAAACCCCTCATCTCAGCACCAAACATTTGTTTGCCAGTGTTATAGTTAAATTGCGATATATCCTAAAATATTTTGAAGTGTGGTGAACTACCGTGGGGACATCAATAAGTTGTTACAACCCTTCAAGAGCCGTGTGGCAGCTTACAATGTTCTCGCTATATCTGGCCGTGGGTTCAGGGCAAACGATGACGTGAGTGTTCCCCGCGTGGATTTCGACTCGGTTGGACGTCAAGCACTGCCCTCGCCTGATGGTTCCGGTCTTGCCGACGCCTCCGACCGCAACTCCTGTCATCTTGACGTAGAGGTAGCGCGACTCACTCGGCTCGATCACCCAAGGCTGCCCTTCGCAATTCCCCTGAGAAACACGAACACCGTAAGGTCATTCATTGATTGTTTATGCTGATCGAATCCATTCAATATAGTCCAGTCAATAAAGAATTATAGAGTGCGTTGAAGAGGAGAATCCGAATTCCTTCGAAAATGTGTTTATTTAGATTAGCTATTGAACATACTAAAAGTCCTGGCATGTAGGGTGGGCGCAAGGGGGGTCCTTTAAGGTCCCATTTTTCAGTTTTTCGCTTATATAACGAATGGCATGCTTTTTGATATAACATTCGAAATACATAATGAAAGCTATCAAAATTATCTACAAATTTGATTCTATACGTTTTGCAACAATTCCCAACCGTTACCGAGATAGTCACACTCAAAACTCGATAATCTGGAGGAGGAAGGTGATGTAGACGACATGGATCCTCAACAGCAGTACCACCCTCCTCCCAACCAGCGGTTCCTGAACTGCAGCCTATAACGGAGCCCATGGTAGGGCCCTCACGCCCAAAAAGGGCAAAACCGATAAATGATTTGGAGTAGGTACCTAGTGACTGCAAACGCAGAATATAAGCCATTTTGAAATCAAAGCGAAGGAGAAACGTAGGTTAATTGGTACCACTTATATGTATATTTACATGACATGTTACATTGTAACATGTGAGTATATAAACCGGTGTACATGAGTATGCAGTGTCTATATGCACTAAATACACTATATTTAGCCGTTAATTGAAGCATTTTGGTCATAAATGACGAGAGATGAAAATAGATTTACTTATAGGTGGAAATTGGACGGAATTCTTGTAATTGCTCTAAATTGGCATTCTGCTATATATTCTTAAAGGTAATTTAACCCTCTACAACTTCTTCTCCCACTACTTTCTTTGCAGATAAACGGTTTTAGAAGAACAGAGCAATGTTTGACAAAACAAGAGGGGTTAAAAGCCGATTTTTGAATGTGACTATCTCGGAAACGGTTGAGAATTGTTGCAAAACGTATAGAATCAAATTTGTAGATAATTTTGATAGCGTTGATTTTGTATTTCGAATGGTATATCAAAAAGTACACCGTTTTCGTTATATAGGTGAAAAACTGAAAAATGGGACCTTCAAGGACCCCCACCCCCCTTGCACCAACCCTACATGCCAGGACTTTTAGTATGTTCAATCCCTAGTCTAAATGAACACATTTTCGAAGGAATGCGGATTCTCCTCTTCAACGCACTCTACACCCCCTTTTTGGCAGTCATTCACTGGAGTAATATTATTGAAAAGCGACATTTTCACGACGTATCATCTAGAGGAGGACACTCGAGAAAATTCTGTTCAAATAGAGGGTTAGCTTTTTCACAACGATCAATCACATTGTAGTGGTAATCAGCGAATTGAGAAGCAAAATAGAAGATTCACCAAATCAAAACACAACTCACCTCTTCCAATGTCTTGCTGGGGGAGACGAATTGCATCTCGCCACTAGCCCCCCGCAGCCTCTTGCTCCTCGGACAGCCGGCCCTCTTGATGAACTCCCACGTCCCTTCGAACCCCATGTTCCTGTAGTCGTCAAGGACCGTCATATTGTCAACGGTGAACTTCAACTCGAGGATGTGACTGTTCGACGTGTAAACAAACGGCAGCTGCGGATCGGAGTTGGAGCAAAGGCAGTCTTTGGGGAGTTTCATCACCGTCCTCGGATAAGGGACCTGGAGGAATCGGAGCTAGATGAACTTGCTAATATCCATGACCGTTTGCCGGATTAAAACCAAATACACAACACCATGACAACACTAAACCACTAGTTTATAGCAGTCAAAAGGTGACATGGACAAATATGAGTTAACTGTATAAAATCTACGCCTGCATAAAATACAATAATTATTAACAACAAATTTCCAGTCAAGCAGCACAACAAAATGAGTGGCTTTTAGTAATAACAAATTCAAACCCTCAACCTACTGGTATTCATTGAAATTGTATACATTTTGGTAAGTTTCATTACTGCAGTCTTTTCTCGTCTAAACTCAATTCAATCGCCAAGTTTTGCTGATCAGCTGGTAGATACTATGTAACACACTCAGTTATAGGCCGATTGTAACAAGTGTCGGCATATATGTGAGTATGTTACCAAGTGACAAAAATGTGTTTTTTGGGTTTTTGGACCCGTTGGGTTTAGAAATACTGGCATCCTGCCGTTGGTCTGATGAGACCTCGCAAATTCGAAAAAATACTTCATGCCTTTAAAAGATTTTGTATCTCCACCACGTATGTGATGATCCAACTATTTTACCAAACATTTAGTACATTTTCAGAGTATCCACTAGGCATTAGGAGTGGAGAGTTGGCCGATCATTCAAGCTCCCACAAGTTCCATAAATTCATACGTATGAAGCAGTGGCCATAAGGACAGCTCTTCGCACAAATAAACAGTCTCTCCTCATGAAATAAACAATGACTTTAAAGTTCATCTACATTGGAAAAATAAGTGTACAATTTTCGCCTTAACGCACTATCACTATAAAAAAAAAAAAAAAAAAAAAAAAAAAAAAAAAAAATCCACAGCCATGCAGCATGGCTATAAAAGCGAATTTTCGGAGAACTAACTGGTTTTATGAAAATTGTCTCCATAGAAGAACATGATGTCCATCTCAAGTATCAACCACCTTACTTCATATTCAAAGTGCTCCAGTTGGAGAACGGAATAAGATACACTGGTGTATTTCTCATAAGTTCTCTCCTCATACTGGGAATTTATGGGTAATTCACCCCCCCCCCCTTGAACACCTCAAAACCCCCCTCAGCTTATAGATTTTTCAATGCTGAAAACGACGGTGATGTCAGAATTGCGATATCTCATTCCTTTATCAGATACTCCGTTTACTCTCTCTGTATCCTCACTGAAGGACTATTCAAGCCTTAGATCGTACGTCTGAAATCAGGGTATATTGGTATACTGACATTATTTCTCTACTAATAATACTGTATCCGTCGGGCTCGGCCTACCTCCCAAAACTGGATGTGAGCCGTTGGATGGCCAACGCACTGAAGCCTCCCCCAACCTCCCTCGTTGTGCGTTTCGCAGTCGCTCCGGTTTCCAGTCCTCAAATTTGTGATAGTCAGTCTAACTCTCTCGCCTTTCGGGGCTTCGAACCGGTACACGCAACTGGAAAATATCAATGTGCATTTATTAGGGTTAGGATAGTATTACGATGATAATATTTATTACGTTAATTGGACAAGTTTCCAGTAAAACCCTTCTTGGGGCATTCTGTATCTAGATGATCGTAGTGGGAACAGGTGAAGAATGTAGTCTATTGTTTTTCTTTGAACTCCATTTACCACTGCGTATAAGAATGCCTAACCAGCTCGTAACCGAACCACGGAACTTCATAACAGGACTCCACATTTCATTGGACCAATATCTTCCTCCTTAACCCTCCCCGTTATAGTCCTCTTTAAGAATACTAACCAAGTTGTAGTGATTATAACTAGTGTTAGGTTATGTGGTTTTCTTTTAATAGGTTCCTAAACCCGTAACAAACTCCAGTGTTTTTCGACAACATGTGTATTCTGCATAAAGTGTAAGCCCTAAGGAGGCTACATACCGAACTACAGCTTCATAGAGTGAACAGCATAGAAATAGCTTTAGGAGCCACAGCTGACCCAGAGCCTATTCTGCTTAAAGTGTAAGTCCTAAGGCGGATTCATACCAAATTACAGCTTCATAGAATGAATGGCATTAAGCAGAATAGGCCCCAGATTAGCTGAGTGGCTCCTAAAGCTAATTTCTATGCTATTCACACTATGAAGCTGTGATTCGGTTTGGAGCCTCCTAGGACTTAACGTTTAAGCAGAATTGACCCAGGATTAGCTGAGGGGCTCCTAAAGCTAACAGACATATCCATGATCAGATGTTTTACCCAGTAAGGGAGAAATTAAGTTTTTTGTGTAAGGAGTCCCTAACAAGACCCTTCATACGACCTTTAGTAATGGTTGTTTTGGTTTGTGCGTTTCTCATGAAATGCATCAAGTATAAGACCTGGATGTTCCTAAACATAAGTATCGAGTGGAGGAGGAAAAGGGCGTCGGAGTTATGTGAGAGCGTAGAGGCGGGGTAGTTGTATCATCATCAGCTTCCCTCCCTACTCGGTTCATATCTTGACTGGAAGTAGTTCTCGCCCCTTTTCATAATTTCCCTACACTAAGAGGGGAAGGAGGCTTAAAAACTACTTCGACGCCGAATCTCCGCCAATAGTTTTCAGGATCCATAAATCTTAAAGTGTAATCAAAGTGTATGCCTCGGTGAGATTGATGTTGGGCGCTTGGTTCCCCCAACGCGAGAAATTGGCCTGAAAAACAGCTGGAAAACACGATTCAATAACAACAAAAATTCTTTTCATGGAGCCCGTGTCCCGAAAAGCATTAACCTCCCCAACTTTAAACAAAGGGCAGCCGTTAATCTTCCGGGTAAAGGCAGAGTTATGAAGCTACAGCGATGGGAGGGTGAGGGTTGAAACAAAGAAGTCCAACCCTCACAATATACTTCTACTGCGGGTCTAGAAGGGGCTACCTCAAGTTACGGTTCGAGCTACATTCAACCTAATACACGCCTTTCATGTTTCCAACCTCCCAGCTCTACGCGGGAGCCCTTTTTCCACGGTTTTCATGCGGATTCTCATTGTTCTAGTCGCGACGGGATTAAGATCCAGAGTCAAAGTTTATCTCAAGGCCCGTTGTAACTCTAGTTTTAAAGAGTAGTCAGGAATGTCAAAAAAACTAGGCGTTCGTCATGCAGCATGACATGAGCGATTTTTAAAGCATATCTTATCTGGGTTTGTGTTATTTATGCTGAATCCTACTTCTCTCTACCTCTTCTATGAAATTACAGTCCACTATAGTAACCATATAGTACCCTTTTAGGTTAGGGTTGGGCTATTCGCCCTCTGGGCTTAAAAAGAACACACCGGTACTACGATCTCACTATGAAGAGGTAATGTTAAATACCTTCAAGGTGTACAAAGATTTCATACTAATAATGTATAATAATATTATACATATTAGTATTTTATCCAAATAATAATACATATTAGTATATTATCCAAAATCTTAGCTGATGGAAAACGGTTGGTCTCACTAATGATTCAATAATGAAACTAACCTTATATTTGGAGAACCGCCTCGTCCGAATAGAAAAATATTTCGGGGGGAGGCGAAGTTCTGGGGCGTGGCGTAAACTATGGGCGGCAGGAAGTATTCGGGGAAGGTGAAGATCCTGGAGCACTTCCCCTCGCCCCACTGCTCGCCGTCCTGGTGGAGATCGACGAACTCGTACAAAGCACGGAAGGAGACAGGTCTGGAACGATAGTGAAGAAGTATAATTTTGCTACCAGTCATTCTCCCAACTATAGCAACTATGTCTAAAGCTAACTTCCAGGGTAAGTCAGGTGTGTTTTTTGAATTGAGAGATTCCTATTCCTATTCATATCAGTACCACCAGAATCATCAAAATCTGGTGGTCTAGTAAGAGCCCAGCATCTTCCTGTGACCATTTCCAGTAGCCAATTCACCTAAGGGCAGTTGCTTCAGTCATGATGAGCTCCACTGTGGCAGACTCTCCCGTCGACAGGTAGCTCTCAGACGTCTTGCAAGGGCGGGACATGTTCCTCAGCAGCTGATGATCGCAGGACCTCGGCAGCTGCTCTTTACAGAAATTCGCGAGCAGAGGCACTTTCGGTTTGATTTGTAAATCGCCCATATCGGACTTCCTCGTGCCATCCCAGATTTTGAGGCTGGTGGCGCATTCGACGTCTTCTTTTGTGGGCGTGAAAAGGGGTTTGCTGATGTGGTATTTCAGAATCGACAGCCAAACTCTGTACCTGAAATTTAAACTCGGTTGGTTACTTCTTTCATGTTTAAAAATGGAAAATGTTCAATTTGCATGTAAAATACCTAGTGAAATAAGTTACCTGGGCGGCCTGGCGTACTGCTTGGGAGGAGGAGACGAAGCCCCCGGTTCAGACCCCCAGAGATGGTAGAGGCAAGTTGTATTTGGGGGGAGCGAATTCCTCGGGCTCTCCAAGATGCCGTGCCCTGTACCACTGAGCCAAAATTCGCACTTTTTGTTCCTCGTATACATTGGCAGTTCACGATCGACGAAATCAACCTGCCAAATAAATTTACGAAATACTGTATTTCATCTATTAGAAAAAGAACTCACGAAGAACCCTCGTCACGAAAGGCGGTTAAGGTAGAATCAAATTTGGTTAACTAACCTTAACTTGAAGTTGAAATCCGTGGAGAGCATTCGGTGGCGGAGGGTACAGAAACGTTCCAAATGGCGAAGTAGAAAACTCTACGAGGATCTCTGGTCCAGACGAGACAGCTCGAGGAACGGCAGACCCGCCGCCGCAGAATTTGAGAAGAACCGGATCCCTCGTTGTGTAGCCGTCGTATATAGTCACATAGTCCTGGACTTCTTCGCAGTCTTTCCACACCTGTCGGGAGACACGCCAACAGACATATTGAATATAAATAATAATTATACTTAATTATTAAGTTCATAAGTTGCTCGAATGCAAAGACCCGTTCGTCGGTAAACTCAACGTGAAAAATAACCAAAAAGATTACTCAAAACTCACTAGTTCAAAAATGGTAAATTTTCATGAAAACCTCGGTTCAGCCCGAAAAAGCAGGATTTTTCGCATTCAAACCTAATTTTCTTAAAAAAACATGTTCCTAAAAAATGGGTCCATTAGAAAGCTGATATTTTGACGCATGCTTTAGCATTCCTTCACAATTCTGCTATAAGAATTAGGCTTAATAAGATTAACAAGCGTTAGGAAAACAGGTGATTTTGAGATTTTGACAGAATTCATTTTTCAGACTCCATTTTCAATCTTCAGTTCCACCTAAAAAACATTTCTTAGCCATTGAAGAATCAGGAAATTTGATGCTCTTTTCAACGGTAGGTATCCTCAAATTTTAATTTCAGAGCAAAGCAAGGGAGTTATGGCAATGTTAATGAAATAAAAGTCGAAAACACGAAAAAATCTCAAGAGTGGATGATATTGGATTGAGTGGATTAAACGAAAATTGTACGAGACACTATCGGTCGGGAATTAAATGTAGAACACGTAGGAGAAGTATCGGACACTACTCGCGTTACACCCTGTTAAATGTGTGATGGTTGCTGTGCCCCTGTTCTCGATCTTTTTGTTCAACCGCTCTGGATATACGGTTATGTAGAAGCGCAGACCGGGTGGTACGTTTATTAAAGAACTGAGTCTAATGTTTTGAAAATATTATCTATATAACTAAATTTAGAGACGACTGTGGTGTTCCTTGGGTATTTTCGAAAAATTTCACTACCTACAGTTATTCGTTTCGCGTGAAATGGAGTCGAACCATGCCGATTTTGAATTTGGTGTCTGTCTGTCCTTCAATCACGCAAAAACGGCTCAATGGATGGAACCCATTTCCCGTATTTAAATGTTTCCTTAACATCCTCACTTCCGGATCCGAAGCATAGAGGTGGGGGTATTTGGGAAGCCGAAAAAAAAAATTCCTAAACACGGCTCAAAGGATCGAACCCATTTCCCGTATTGAGATGTTTCCGTTAGGGGGGAAGGACATAGCTCGTTTTCTCACAACTTCCAAAGCGACTATTCAGACTTAGTGTTCGAAGGGAAAATAATTGTGAGTGGTCATTTCAACTCTTGAAACGCCTCAGTCCATCCGTCCCCACTCGACCTCCTCATTTCACGAAGGGCCATGATGCGCCAAAAACTAAGGTATTTTCTCTTCTCATCAGTACGTGTGTACTCACGACCGCAGAACTTGCTCAAGCTCGTCCTCAATGGTCACGTAGTTGTCAACTTTCTTCTCAGTCTTTCCACACCTGTGGGAGACACTACCGGAAATATTAAACGGTGTCACGGAAAGTTCCTTTAACGAGTTTTCCCGAGGATCAGAGCTCGGTATAATTTTGTTTGCTGAGTTGGAAATGAGACGAAGTTTCTTCTCGAACCACGTGCGTTGAACTGAGGACACGGCGCAGAGGGCTTCACAACAAACGAGTAACATCCTCACTTCAAATATTGCAGTCGAGCATGGAGACAGAGCAACCTCTGAACTGATTTCTATTCAAACACTCCATTTCTATTTAGCATGGAACATGTTTTAGCCCCTCAACTGATCCTGGGCCTGGGCAGCGTCAAGTTGAAGTCCTAAGGAGGCTACGTACCAAATTACAGCGTCATAGTGTGAGTAGCATAGAAATTAGCTTTAGGAGCCACTCAGCTGGTCTGGGGCCTATTCTGCTTGAAGTGTAAGTCCTAGGGACGCTACATACCAAATTACAGCTTCATGGTGTGAATTACATAGAAATTAGCTTTAGGAGCCACTCAGCTGATCCTGGGCCTCGGCAGCGTCAAGTTAAAGTCCTAAGGAGGTAGCACAATTCCAAACCGAATTACAAATAGATTATGGTAGCGGACGGACGGACGCTCGGGTTTTGCCAGTTTTGTGAAGGCATGAAAGCATGTTCAATGTTGAAAAAACACGTGAAAAAAAACGAAGACAAAAATTGTAGAATTGAAACAAAATATTCTTCCTGACTATACTTACGAGAAAATGTCAAGGATTACTAACTCCGGAACCAAAATTACTAACTACGTCACAGTAAAAACAACTAAGGATCTACGTCACAGTAAACAAGGACTTCATCAACTGCTCTTGCTAATTCTAATAGAAATAGTCACTCAGTAACTGAGCACTTAGAGCACCAATTTTTCTTCAGATGAGAAAATAAAGTCCTAAACTTGATTTCAACAGGAATTTAGAAGATCGTCCAAAACATCGTCAAAGTTTAGTGAATGAGGGCCAAACGTTCAACAAAACAGATCAAATCGACTCACAACTTATCGGTGTCATTGAATTCGAGTTGATGATGTTGGGTACTGAGACAAACGCTGATCCGGAGATAAGTTCCAACGAGCGGTTAACGATTCTTACGGGACGTTACAACGGAGCGGTTGTTCATGAAAATAGAAGCGTGATATGATACGTACTTCAGGAAACCTGATTCAGGTCGTGGTGGCGGAATATACAGACTTTCAGCTTCATTCATAGGATGTAGACCAATGCCAGTCCCACAAATGACACTCACGCATACGGTTCACTACTTGAAGCCTAACCAACAAAAATAATTGGAATGTTTGATAATACGTTGTACGCACCTGAGCGCTAAGTTTAAAGAAGTTTATAACAAAAAAGCAGCCACATTTCGATAAAAAGGGTATTCTACGCCACAAAACACATAACAAAACACAAAGTAAACAAACATTCTCACAGATTATGATAAAATTGATAAGGAAGCCTGATAAGGAAGTTTGAGTGGAGCCTTCAAACCCATGGAGGATGCTCCATTCAGAATGGATGCTCACCACGTTTTCCCGCCATAATAAAAAATTCGATACTGTCAAAAATGCTTTGTTCGTGGACGTTATTTCCTGGTTTGTTTTGGTTAGTTTTGAGTAAGAAAAGGGAGTTAACTACACGACCAGTGAATAAAATCAGTAGGTAAGCTGGGAAGAATCCATGGAGAAATTTATTACAACGAGTACCTAGGTAAATAACTGAGAGTGCACACCTCAATATTGAATGGGGAATTTCAGTCAATTTTTAAAAAAAGACTATTTACCCATACAGACAGACATCAGACCACACAATTCGCCCTTAATTCAGAATCGTGAATCAGCCTGTTTACAGTGTTTTGTGGCCAAACATTAATTTTTCTAGAGCTTTCCATTTCGTTCGAAAGATACTTTCCATTAATAGGAAAGATACTTATAGCAACTTTACCATTCATAATATTTCAAATCATCCAGTAGTTCACAAGCATGGGGCTTTCCAGTGTGTGATTAACAGTACTCTGTCTGTACCAATGAAGAGAGTCTGGCCAAAGAGAAAATAGTTATCAAACGTATAGCTGCGAGTAACGGGTATGAGGGAAATCTTATTGATTCAATATGGAATTAGGGTTTGTAGGGAAAAGTGTGGGGAAGACATTTCAAATTTAGTTAGGGAAGCTACGACTGAAGAAACATTTTGGATAGGTTTCCACGATTTCGTCGCGGGTGATTTTTTTGATAATAGTGTTCTGCTGCCTGAAAAGTCTTCCCGACATTTTTTGAAATTGGCACAAACACTTGTGTAATCTGTATTTCATTATATTCATGATTGGCAACACTGTAGCTGCTGTAAATCTGCTGCAGATTTCCGCCAGTAACGAGGGTAACTTATTTCATTAACTTCTAGCTCTAGGTTCCTTGTCAGAGTGTTTTCATGAGCGTAATCAGAGTAACTCCTAAATGGTGAGTCACAGTTAACTTGTGTGTTTATAAGGGAGTTCGATAACTTGTACTTACATGTTGTTGATAAGAAACTCAAATGATTCAATTCAATGTAACCCCCAAAACCTATTTCCCTCACATCTCCAACAGTGAGGGAGTTAGAATTTAAGTTAGTTGTTACATCATGAGCATATTAAGTATGGAGCCTTTAAACATTAATTCTATGAATTTTTTATTTTTTTATTTTTAATCACCATCAGTATTATTGCTCCTACCTTGGAGCTATTCATGGACGAAAATCCTTGGAAAACGTAATTGTTTCCCAGAGAAAACAGAACCATGAAGTGGGAGAATGACTGGTATACACATAAGTACAATAAGTCGAATTTTCACACAAATCTTTCGTGAATATTTATGTCTACTAACGTGTCTTAGCTTGGAGGCACCAACTGATTAGAATAATCCATTTAACAACTTAGAGAAAACAATATTGCCCATCAACAGTATTAACCTGGTTAACTGAGTGTGTTGAATCAACGTAGGATTAACGTAAGAGTACATTATTGTCTTAACCTAAAACACTACCTCCACTATAATTTCCGTTGGGTTGTGTGTGTTAGGGTCGACAATATGATGAGAGCTTACTTTGAGTGTGCTCAGCTGAGGGTTAGTAGCTTGAGTGGGCCTCGCGTAGAGAGCGCTCTGACTCCTGATGTTGACCATCTGCCCCTCCTGTTGGAAGACGGAGATGAGAGCGTGTTTCCCCAGTGGAACTGTTTGCTGGCGAACGGCGTAGTAACAGGTCATGTTCCTGCGGAAAATAGATGCAATTACTTAGCGATTCAGGAAGGTGTGTATAGGATACAGGAAAATAAATGAAGTGACGTTGGTGGTGGATTTTGATTCAGGAGCAAGGGCCTCGATAATCAGTAAAGCAATATTGAAAAAAAAAAAAAAAAAAATCGGATCCCCTAAACTTATTAAGTGTAAATCTAGGTTTGTAGCCTATGGACACAACACTTTGGATATTATTGGGAAGTGCAGGGTGAACGTCACGGTAGGTTATCAAAAAAGGAATGTCGTAGTAAATGGAGAAGATGCCCCATTATGTGGACTACCATGGATGCTCAAATTTGGTATGAAACTACCGCCGTATGTGTCCATTCGAAAGGTAGAGGGGGCACACCTAAAGACTGCAGTGAAATAATTATGGAGGAGTTTAAAGAAGTTTTCAACAACGAGTTGGGCAGGATAAAAGGGATAAAGGCGAAGATACATTTAAAAGAAAATGCAATACCGAAACAGTACCGTTTCCGATGAAGAAGAGAATCGAACAGGAACTGAAGCGGGTAGTTCAACAGGGAATACTGGACTTTGTAGACCCTTCTGAAACACCCATAGAATGGTCTACACCCACTGTTAATTACCGAAGCCTAGAGAATTTGAGGAGGGGGAAGATGTATGGGTGAAGAATGAACGAGACCACGGACGGACTGCAGGGGCAATCAAGAAGTGGAACGGACCATACTCGTACGAAGTACTAACTGGCGGAGTTCTCAAGAGGAAGCACGCCGATCAGCTAAGGGAACCAGAAGGGGCCATTGAAGAAGAAGGGGAAAAGTATAGGATACAGGAATAATTATTATGAATGCGATGACTATATGTTTATTGAGAGTTCCAGTAGGTGGATATTTGGTTAATAAAAGTTAGTTTTATGCTTGTGATTCGTGAGAGATTCATTCATTTATCAGTGTGAATGGGCAGAATATGAATATGGTGTAGTATGAAATATTTCTACTGCTGCCAAAGGCCCATAACCTGAGAAACATCCGCAAGTAATTATTACAATTTTTGTTGTAATTATTACGAAATTGTTTACACCCATACACAGCGGAAAGTTGTGATGTAACTAAGGTCAAAAATAGATCAGTGGACGATACCTGGGGTAGACGCCTGGGAAGTTGGGGCTTTGGAGGCGGCAGTCTTTGTCATCGCAGTCGCTGAACATCCTTGAGCAGTACGTCATCCCGATACGGTTCCCCAAGTAGTACATTTCGGCTGAGGAGTTGGAGTAAGGCGACTCCAAGTTGTTGATTTCATCGTTCAACTTGATGTCCGGCTCTGAAACAAAGTCTATGGGTTAAAATAAGATAAGTTAAGATGTGGGAGGCTTTTGGGAAGTATAGCACCTCGACCTGTTATGATTCCTCATATATTGTGCCCTCCCAGTAGTTAGAGCTCTTCTGTGAGCTCCAGTTGTTTCATCAACTTCCAGAGGTCATTAAGATTCCTCATATAGTATTCTGGGTCTGGTTTTTCGTTGCCTAGGCACAGAAACCAGCCACCACCTGGCCAGTCCTTCGCAATGACATGGGACGTGTTCTGCCGCTTCCTCCTCCTCCTCGAGACAGAACCGGCACTCACTGTTCTCGACCAACCCAATCCTGCAGAGATGACTTCGAAGTCGGCAGTGTCTCGTCAGTAGGCCTACCGTTAGCCTGGTGCGACTGAGATTGTACAGTAGGTCTGCCGTAGCTGCATGCGAAGGTACAACTATGAATTTCTTTGCATGCCTCTGGCCTGCGGGTCTATTCCACGAGGCTTGAGTTTCTGCCAGCAACCACTCTTTAGTGGTTGCTTTTTCTGATGTTTTTGGATATTCCACAGTAGGACTCAGGTCCGATGATGGCGGTTTCCGACCCTTTTCTGGCCAATGCATCCGCCTCATAGTTCCCATTTTGCCCTGTATGCCCCGGCACCCATACCAAGGTGACTTTATGGGTTAAGGAAATGGACAGGGCAGAGTATCAGGAAGCCAGATGTCGCTGCAAGGAAATATGCTTTACAGTGGAATCTTCAGGGAGAGAGCTCATGTGCTTCATGTGCTGCGAGTGGTTTAGTGCAACAAACCTCACAAGTGTTAAAATAACACAACTACATTGGAAATACTGGGGTCAATTTACTTTATATGTATGAATAACTCCTTTCTTCCAACAAGGCTTTGCACAAGTGTAACCTTACGTTCCATTGGCCCTGCCTGGTCTGATTGGCTACGCTTTACTCCAGTTATAAGCTAGTATTCTACTTTGATAATAGAGTGGGTTGCTCTCATAATATGATTATCTGTTTATGAGTGTAACCCCACTCTAGTAACCCACATATTATGTGATGCTGTACCTATAAGAGCTACCACTCGCTATAGGAATGTCGAGATACAGACGTGTATTGGAAAAATGACAAGAGGTGCCACCTTCCCACTCCGGCGGGAGCTCCATTGGGTGGGATTTAACGGGGGAAAAACTCGCAGGGCTTCCGTCGTCCATCAATCATTAAGGGGCAGGTATTGACAAGTGGGGATAACTTGAAAGCTCAGCTGCTGCAATCAACATCAGATTATTCTCCGTTTTTTGGCACAAACCTCAAAAGGTGAACCGATTTGCCGTATTGGAATCAATCGTAGATTGCGGGGGACGAATTGAAGGTGAGAGAAAAACCGATAGTGATATCATATATCTACACATGCAGGGGTACTGGGGCTGGTCTGATATATTATATATTATGATATATTATATCAGACCAGCCCTAGTACCTCTGCATGTGTGTATTCAGGGCTTGGTGGTATATTGAGATATTTTTGTGGATTTTAGAGATAACGTCATTCCTGCCTAAATGGAGGTAACATGATTGGCTGTTGTAAAACTAGGTTTGTTCGGACAGACAGTCCTGGACCGTTCTTACCAAGCCACGCCCCTTTTAGCGCGTTTGGACATACCCAGAACTGATCCTGGATCGAGACTTGGCTGTTTGGACAGACAGTCTGGGACCGTCCAGGACTAGTTCTATCAGTCCTGGATTATTTTAGAGTACTGTGGATCCTGCACATGCGCACGCGATGCTCTCTACCTTATCCATGGAAGACCAGCTTATCCATGGAAGAAGTTCTTATCAAAACAGCTTTTTGTACTGATTTTGTACTTGAATTTGAATTTCTACTGAATTTCTGTGTGGCTTGATTGTGTGTAGCTATTTAATTTAACTGATAATTAGAGTATAAAACGTGTTTCACAAAATGCGGCAAATCCCTGCATAGCGTGCAACTTAGGCAACGAAATATAAGGAGGAAATGTTTCAAAACAAAACCAAATCAAAATCTTTAGAATGATGAGAAAAGCGGATGGTTAGCTTCAGGTTATCCGGTCAGAATCAGATGAGCGTTTGGACAGACACAGTCCTTGACTCAATCCTGAACGGTACTATCCCCACTTTCTTCAGAACGCAGTTTAGTACTGGACTGGTCCCGGACTGTCTGTCAGAGCAAACCTACTATTATCAAGTAGAGACCAACCTTTGGGTATAACCGGACCGTATCTGATTGACGCGTCTTTCTTGGGTAGCATCTTGTAGGATATCCTGAAGTCAAAATTGTAGCCGCTCTGCTGATCGGAGGAGAGTGTGAGAAGGACGAGGTTCAGTGTGAGGGCAGACGACTCGGAGAAATAGAGGACGGGGCCCCAGGATGTACCGCACCAGACGCCACCGACGGACGGCCGAGCTTTCTCTTCCAAAGTCAGATAGCCATCTGGACAACCGGCTTTTGTGAACGAGGTGAACTTGCCCAGAGTGAACCTTTCCAGAGTCACCTGCAACATTCAATCCCGAGTTTTAATTCAAGTGTATCAACAAAGAATGCTTTGACGAGCAAGACGCTTTCATAACCTAACAATAGATAAACAAATCCCAAAATTCACTTCACTGGCAGTAAGAGTTGGGAGGGCCTCTGTAAATAGAAGCACTTCCTGATAGGTAGGCATTTTACCATCATAATTCTCTCTTTATACTAAACCTTCCAGCAAAATTAAAAATGTCAAAATACTTCGTTGGAAATTAGAATTTTCATGTCACAACTTGGACATTACCGTCCAGGAAAAGAGAATATCGTGGCTGATACGTGGAGGACTACAAATTTACCTCTGGTATCTTAAATTTTATTTTATTTCCAGATTCATACAGTAGGGATATGAGATTTCAAACAAAGCGATAGCCTATCTGAACCAAGAATTCAAACAACTTGGCCTATCTCAGTCAAACTGCCTCTAATTACCTATATGTTGAAGGCAAGAAATCAAGGAAAATGAGTTACGTCATGTTGGTTGAATAACATTTGATCAAAAATATGAGTTTAATCACAATTACTAGAAACTAGAAGCTGAAAATAAAAAGGTGCGTTGCCATGTGAATCACAGCTGCTCTATATGAACCTACCTTAAGAGTGTTAGAACAAGTTCGGACTGGTTAGAGCAGGTTGGGGTGGTTAGAGCAGGTTGAGGTGGTTAGAGCAGGTTGGGGTGGTAAGAGCAGGTTGGAATGGTTAGTTAATTTAAATTACCTCCCAGTTACTACTCTTCACCTATAGTTACAAGTTGCTGTATTCATTCTTTGCAATATACAAGTAATATGAGAAGAACATCCATACAATGAGTATAGAGTTATAGTCAAGTCAACAAATTGTCAATAAAGTTCTGCGGAGAGGTTCACTAAGGTTTCCCGTTTACTCCATTCCGTCTCTACATACAAAAATTGGTAGGTTCCCCTCAGCAGATGGTTACTATTACGGCCATATAAACGTGAAGTTTGTCTGCTGGAGCCTACCGTTGTGGCCATACATTTTTTTGCCTATCGTGAGACCCTCACACTGACCCAGATACCAACACAGAATACGAATCATCCTCTAACCCCTCGAGAGAGGTGTAAAATGTGACAAGAGGATCCACTTCACACCTACAACCCTCTGCCCGATGTCCACTAATGGGCTTACTCTCCCTTCATTCCGTCTTAATGACCACAAAACCCCTTCTCATTCGTATCCGTGTACACTTCACCTTGATGACGTCAACGCCTCTACTGCCCCTTCCGGATGAGCCTTCTCAATCTGTGTGAGGTCCAAGGGCCTTGGGGCTGTTAGGCCGAGGGTTGCTCTAACTCCTTCCAATTATTTATTCAGGATATTCTCCAGGTCTTCCCGCGATAGCCTCATCCCCCTCCGGCTTGAATTGCCTAATCCTCGGCAAAAACGCTTCCACTTTTTACGGACTCCCGAGCTCTGTGGACCGTTAATTTTGAAAAAAGCCGTAGCGGAACCAGTTTTACGAGACCATAACGCAGCATACGGAAATTGTCTATATAGACTCATTTACGAGGAGTAGGTACCTACGAAGAGAAAATCTACACTTCAAAAATACTGTTCTTCTACCAAACTGCAAATAATAACAATAAAATCTAGTAGTACGAAATGTGATAGTAACATGTATCTGTCAGGTCCAGGAGCGTCGCCTTGGAGTGGTAAGCAACCCCCCCCCCCCAGAATCTGCAAAAGAGAAAAGTTGGGAATTTCCTTGCCACGAGTTTGGACGGTTGGGAAATCAGTGATACAAGAAACAAATATTTTTAAATGAAAGGATATTAAAATATTTGCGAAAATCCATTAAAGATTGAATTTGTTTCACTTGTTCCTTATTGGACGTGTTGATGATTATGTTTTGTTAATACAAGTTAATAAATACTGAATTGAGTGTGAGTGCAGTGTAGTATAATAATTAGAAGATTTCTTGACTAGTAGAGAAATTGATTTCTTAAAACAAAAAATAGTTGGGAAATCTATGTTAAGCAGTTAGGAAAATTGAAGTTTCTCTCCCCCCCCCCCCCGGAATTTTACTTAGCAACGCCGCTGGTCAGGACTTCAGTTCAGTCCTCCCAGCGACTCCAGAACACCATAATTAACTATGGATCAATTAAGACGAACAAGCTGTGGTTAGTAGTGCAATACTGTACAAGTCGAGGAAATTTGCAAATGAGCCAATTCGCTTATGCTATAATTAAGGCCCTTAGGGTGCCAGAATGACCCAATTCGTACACGAAGGAAGTTCCATCAAGTTGATGACTATTAAGGTTCTGCGTTTGAAAAGAACAAGGAGCAGTTTGATCTCGATTCTGCACTAATTCAATGTTCATTGATATTAGTGGCGACGAAGGACGACTCGGGTACCCAGCTTGTCTTCCCACATGGCAGCGAGACGGTCCCTTCATAATGTAAGCCGCAGATTAGAGGTTTCTCTGACAAGCACGAACACCCGTCCCGCGTTTCCAGTAAGTGAATCCGCTTGTTGTCCCTCATGTGGCCCTTCATGATGAATGGAGAAACCAGAGCACCTCAAGACTAACGCAGGGGCAGCTAATGGTACAAATTGAATGTCGAATGTGTGTTTTAGATAACAAGCAACGATCATAATGATTAGGTTGTAGTGAGAGTGAGATGGCAATGAAGTATTAAAACGAGGGAGCATGATTAAAGAGACGACCTGGGGATACCGCGAATCAGTTTCTGAGCCCAACGACCACCGCTCATAATATTATAATATAATATAATTCAGCGTCAGTGTTACACACTACTTTCTGCATATTGTGCAGAAAGTATTGTGTAACACTGACGCTGAAAAACGAATAATAGCAAATATTTGTCGCTCCAACCTGGTTCAAGCAGGAGGTGGGAGTGGTCCACCAAACCAATTTCAACAAAACGTTCTTTCAAAAATAACAAAGTCCCTACGAATGGCCAGCCTAACAATAATAATAAAACGAAGTTTATTATCTCAAAATCTGATTTGGAATTAAAAAAATAATAAAAAGATATTGGCGTTTAGTCAAATCAGGAAATTGGAGGTGTGACCCTGGAGGAAGACCAGGGTAACCAAAGCTCCTGGATGGGGGATGCATTCTCTGCTTTGCAGCCAGTTTCTTCCCAACGTTAAGACCAGGGACTCTAGGACTTTGACACCAATAGAATTAATTTTCTGGATGTACGAGTGGAAAGACGAAGGAGAGAGATCCCGCATTTCCAGAGAAGAAAGAGAACGCACAATGACAAGATGGCAGGATATGTAGACGGGTCAGTTGAGAAAGAGATGGACTGCTTGGTTGGTTCCTGAGATCCAGGTGTGGTTGAAAAGAGGGCATGGAGAAGTGAACTATTTCCTGACGTAGTTCTTCTCCAGACATGGACTTTTCTACGCCTGTTTGTACAGGATGGGAAAGGTGAATACCCCATCGTGCTGCAGCTGCCAGGATATGGAAGATGATGTGCACCACACGTTCTTTGGCTGCACGAAATGGGTATGTAGTGGAAAGGAGCTGGATACCAGCTAATTCTAGCTGGTTGGCTGATCAGAAGCCAAAGCCAACAGAGCCAGTAGATGCCAAGGCGTTGCAGAGTGAGATGGTGTGGAGATGGTCTTAAGGGGCTCCTTGAACGGTAGTGGCAAAGAACGAAGGGCGTGGACCGACAAAGGGAAGAGGAGTGAAGAAGACTCCGGAGGACTCAGCCCGGAGTAATGTGTTAAACAGTACCAGTACTGAGTTTGAGCACAGGAAAGCTAGGTAAGGTTTTAGTGAGGTTCGAGTCCTACATGTATCTTCCGAGATTCAAGTGTCACCTAGGGATCTTGAACATTTACTCAAGATCAGAGTAGTACTCGAGGAAGATCAGGAAGTTACCTCGTACGGAGGCTCGAAGTGACCGCAGATGCCGTTTGGTGACGATCCTTCAAAAGCAATCCAACAGGGGGGTGATCAGGGAGAAATTCCAGCTTTGGAAACGGTAAAAAATCCACAATTTCTCCCTACGCCAGAGCGGCCAGCATGGGCTGGTGCCTACAAGTGCCTCATTGGCCCAAAACTTCGGAATTCGCTACAATTGCAATATATTTTACAATGCTTCATGCAGGAGTACCCTAACACTTCTTTCGATTTCACACCATTGCAACCTTAAACATGGACTTCACAACCCCTCATCACGTCTCATGCCAATTAGAGAACTCCTCTACTTGTAGTTCCCCAACTATCCCAACTGTAGTGTTCATATCAGAACAATAAAGTTTTTTCCTTAATAAAAAAACGACTTCATTCATACCAACTATCAAAGTCGAACTTCCAAGTATCTCAGAAATGAGAATCTCGAGATGAAATGACCGAAAGCTAGTTTTTTATGAAACGTGGTTCGAGAGGCACCGTAAGCTTGGAATGTAATTTTCTTGTTCACAATCTTTCATCATGGAAAGCTGGTAGTCACATTTCATTTCGTTTTTAACGCCATGTCATAGGACACCCCGAGACATCTTTTCCTTGATTCAATTCAGTCGCCATCCGTTTTTTTTTTCGAAGACATCCAAATGTATTTAAAGAAAAGTCCGCTCTCAGGTTGTGATGTTGAAACATGAGACTATTGCAGGGGTTTTGCCTCCGAGGGAAACTTTTCTGGTACAGAAACGGGCGTTCGCTGAAAAGCCTAAGCACTACAGACCGCGCGAACTTTCCTTTTCTGGCTCGAGTTCAACTCCTTTGGTCTGTAAACGAGATAAATAGGTGCACACCTTATTATTCAATGAGAGTTGAAAATCAACGAAGTTGTAGCACTCTTGCGGTCTAAGTAGTGGGTACTTTTCAAACAAACTTAGTTCTTGGATGGAGCCCAATGATGGAAGAAAAATTAAGATGAAAGCTTTTATGTAAATGGCTGTGTGTAGTAGCGAGGATGGAGGAGGATATTGAAGTACCAACGTGGGACCTTCCTTTGATAATATCAAAGCCAATCGCGTATAATGAGTGAAAACGTTGGGGTTTAGTCGAGCATTTAGACGAACTTCAGAGAGTCTATTTGAACATCCCCTTCCGTTTTTATATTATACAACGTCAATTTTGGGAGTTGAGATTACTGTTTGCTTGATCGGTGGATGAAATCAACGCAGCCAAATCAATAATTCTGTCTGAACGGAGAAAATCTTAGAGTGGGGAAACAAGCACAACTAGGTTGATGGAGTACAGTTTTATTCAAGGAATAGAGGATTTCATGTACGAAAACATAACACTAATGGGCATGTGCTTGCGACATTTACTACTAATATTTAATTTAAGAACCCCATCATCACTGACTAGTGTAGGAGATTTTCAATTTTTCCTTAGGATATTTTCCAGAAATTGAAATTTGGAGATGACTTGAAACCTTCCAATTTTAATCAATGGAGCACAAGAGTGTCAGTAATACTAGCCTCCAGGCAGAGAACATGGATTTTAGGCAAAGCATGAAATTTATTCCACCATTATTTAATATTGAACATTCGGTGTGAGTAGCTTCTAGTGCAGATGCCTGTCCGCTATTGCATTGTTAAGACCACGCATGAATAAAACAGCTTTTTAGAAATGACAACTTGACTTTTAGACAAATCACAGAATGTTTATAACATTTTGATGATGTGAACTAATTGAAAGCTACGATCATCTTTTTGAATCTCAGCAACCAAAAAACGGAAGCACAGCACGTGAAAGAGAAGAAAAAAAACCTGATTCTCTACCGACTTCAAGGAGAAAACAACACACAATACGTCCTCAGTGTAACCAGTAGCCAACGATTAAGGCTTTTTTCCAGACGCGTCAGGAGAATGGGCAGAAATATATTACTCAAGATACTGGCGTCCACGTACATGTAGTGGGTTGCTGTGGGCGGAGCTAGTGATTTACTGAGGCCAGCAAAGCGAGGGTCTGATTTACACTAATGGCGAGCTTTTTCCAGCTGCCACATAAATTTTACACCGCGTCAAGTGAGGAAGGATAAATTCGAGCGAAAATTCCCTATGTATACTTAGCGTATTGTCACTTTTACTAGTGCCATCGAACAGTACTCATACCTGATATCGTAATGATGTAAAATATTTACCGATTGGGTTCGAAGAAGTTGAATGTTCAATGTTCTAAACGACGCGGAGGCTGAATACAGCTTGGTTTCATTTGTAGGCTTGGAGAGAGGTGTTATCCAGCTACCACTGAATAAATGAAAACTGCATTAATGATTTTAGCAGAAGTTGGTCCAATCAGTAGCGTAGCTAGGAATTCCGTTCGGGGGGGGGGGGTCTTGGGAGACCCCTCCTCCAATGGGCAAATTTTTGAACAACATGGTACTAAAATTTAACGTGTTAAAATTAGTACTATGTTTAATTTTTAACGTTTTGAAACGTACTAATTTAACGTGTTGAAATTATTAGGTACTCTATTTAATAGAGTACTAATTTCAAAACGTTTCATAGCCAAAAAGGTTCATTACTCAACGCCATCGCTACTCACGGTTGCCAACCTTTTTTCCTCAAAACCCCCTCACATATACTAGAAAAATTCTAAGAAATCACTAAAATTGAGTGAATACCTATCTGTATTCCATAATATTTAGTGATATTATTTCTTTATATCATTCAATATACACTGGAGTTTTTTTTGCCAGTTCTGGGGTGCAGGTTTAATTTCAAGAAGGATTAAATTAAACCTATATTGAATGATATAAAGAAATAATATCACTAAATATTATGGAATACAGATAGGTAGGTACAGACGGTAGAATCAGAGAAGTGGTTTAGAGTTGAAACCTTATATTCCGCATACAGAAGACACTTAACCACAACCAGCAGTAGCTTTGATCACAATTTTGAGATTGGAAGAGGGTAGCTTGGGTGCTAGTGAAATTCACCCCCTAAAAAACCCTGACTAGGAAAAAATAACCCTCAAGAAACCCCCTATACATTACTTCCCCCCAAAAAATCCCTGTCAGCGAAAAAAAACCCTAAATCTAGGGGGAAAATCCCTTACTTGAAATGAAATGAAATGAAATGTTTTATTTGTATAAGCCTTCCGGCGTAACAAGGTGGAAAATCCCTTACTTGGCAACCGTGTCGCTACGCCACTGGTGAAATGGGTATGGGTTGTGAATGTGAAGATCAAGTTCTCACTGTTTTTTTCATTGGTTGAAGGGGATTTGTCTTGTGACTTAAGAAGGAAAATGTGGTAACTGGAGGTTCCAAATAGAATTGTCCATTCCGAAGTTTCGAAGAGTCGGCTCACCATAACTCTCAATATTATTCACGATCCCCAAGCCGCAGCAATCTAAAACAGGGAAAAGTTCTTCGAAATATAATTTTCTTTGTTCTCTCGAAAGAAAAATTAGGTTAGTACGAGAAAAGAAAGTGAGCGGTATTAGCGCCATAAGCGGGAAAGCTTTTAGATTCAAGTTTCCTGGTTATTAAAGTTATAAGGAGGAATCGCCTTAACCGTCGACCTCCACGTTCGACCGTACTGGGGGGGGTCTGATTTACGCCACAGTTTGTGCGAGGGTGAACCAACGACCACAATATCTCCCTCTGATTATCCAATAAATCCCAACTCCCAACGGTTCCTCGTCACCTCGATGGTGCTTCGGGGGTCTCCTCGAAGGTTTGGGAACTAGAATATAATTTATAGAGCGGTAGCTAAGTGGAAACGTGGTGAGGAGGTAGATGGGTGCTTTAAGAAAAAGCCTGATTCATCAGTCACGATGCTTCCAAATCCAATTTAGATGCTGCCTAGGAACAATTTCGTACATCTTCAACCTACCAACGAGAGCTCTATCACATTACCACCAATGAGAAGACTCAGCGATATTCATCCATACGATTTTCTTTAGAATTTCGTGAATTCTGTTTTCTCAGGGTTCAATTTCAGGGTTTAAAGGGTGTAAGCTTTGCGCAGAGTTGGCGAGCAGTAAAGAGTGACTTGACACTCCCACTAGTACCATGAAGACGATTAATTTATACGAACTAAATCACTCGCGACGAAATCGTGGAAACGCGTGTAAAAGAAAACAAAAGTATTCGAAAAAATCGTCTAATTCCTCTGAAATATGAGTACACAGACAGTTTTTAAAAACTCTATTCGTGTACTCGATACGATAATAATATTGAGACGTCTTCTACCTCGCAGAAAACAACGTCGAGCAAGACGTCAATCCAAATGAGCCATATCGTGTAAATGGGACTTCAAACGAAAATAGTTTCTCCTAATTCGTCAATAATTGAATTATTCATTTCTTTCATTATTCATTTATTATTCATTCACTGTGTCTTGTGTACGAATAAAAACTAAAACATGAACATGTTATTTTGTGGCCTATTTCAGGGAAAACAGTACTTTTTTTGTACTGGAGTTTTGAATTCAATTTACCTATTACATTCATGAGCAATAAATCACAAAATAAGGAAAGGTACAGTATAAAATATTGACTTTACTAGAAAAATTGAAAGTAAATGACCCGAATTGCAGCAAACCCAGCTCGATCCAATAAACTGTTTGAATTTAAAAATACTAACGCCGGTAATAACTGTTGAGGAACTTTGCTAGACCTCTGTTCTTTAAAAAAAGCACGATACAGGTACCGAAATTCAAAGGAATGAACATGAGACGTTTTTCGTCACTCCTGTAAAATGTTTGGAACGGATTGAGCTGGTTTTGCAACTAAACGCTTCAATTGGCGTCCTACCGACTACGCCAATTATCGTATTGAGTACGCAAATAGAGTCTTTAAAAACTGTTTCATTTAATTGGAAGTTAACCCTTCGAAATGATGGAATAAAAACGGGCCGAGTAACGTCGTAGACGAGTGACAAGAAGAGACTGACATGCTAGGGTTGCTGCTTCAACAGATAATTAGGAATTCTATCTTATATAACATATAATATTATATAACATATAATATATGAATATATAACATATAACAAGATGATTTCGACCAAAAATCATCGTGTTCTAATTGAAGGACAAGGTCCTGATCACAGCTCAACAGAAGGTAATTTTAAATATTGGTAGGAACTGCATCACGATTCTGTCTGTTCATCTGCATCACTATTCTTTCTGTGCCTACAAGATGCCACTGTTCCTCGTGTCATTGTTTCGTTACTGACGATGGTTTAATCACCGAAACCGGTCTAACAGTGTACTAAATTTCAGTGGAAATGGACGATTATTCAAATACTCTTGTTTTCCTTGAGTAATTTGTATTCATTATACTCCAGATCCAACATCTGTCTCTTCCCAGGCTACCAAATGGCCTTCAATGGTTTTCACAGCTACCTGACTCAGGCTTGGGGTGAGGGGAGGAGTTGCCAGTGACGTCAATTTCGTTGATTAGTGGATGTGCGAAACCATTCGTCCATTAGGAGATTTATGTCAGGGATCTTGTTATTACTACGTGGCACGTACCATCTCTCACTACTGACCCTACACTTCCTGTGACCAACTAGCGGCCACAATATCTCCCTGATATCATCCCGCGAATTCCAATTCCGTCCCTCTTCACCCCTCAGCCACCTACGAAGGCCTCAAAAGCTCCGGAAATAATTAACGAGAAGGGGAACAATAGTCTCGTCCCTTGCATCCCTTGGATCTTGAGGTATTCGTGACCCACTTCATTCATCATGACGAGTCACATGCGGGACAAACCACCGAGTTCAGCTACTGGAAACGTTGGGAGAGGAGTCTGCCCGAGTTCCTGCTAACTTCTAATTTGCGGCTTACAACAGATGTTTGCATATTGAGGAGCTGCTGTATGATACATATTAAATTATAGACCAAATGTCCACGAAGAAAACTTGCAATTCCAAAAAGATAACCTTTTAGTTTCTACAGCATGAAACTAGAACTGACTATTATTAGTTCAAGAAAAAATCAATGGCTGTACATAATTATAATTTTTCATCTTACACGAGGAACAGTGGCATCTTGTAGGCACAGAAATAATAGTGATCACTATAGATGAACTTGATCACTATAGTGATCACTATATCAATATAGATGAACTTGCAGTGTTTCTAGCGTCAATTGTTTAAACATTACCTACCAATATTCAAAATTACCTTCTGTTGCGCTGGTTCCGTAAAAACCCCATTTTCGTAAATATTGGACTTGAGGCGTTTTTATTTAATTGGCTGAAGATTTTCGTCTTTTTTTCTTCATCAATCATTTCCACTGTGCATAATCTTGATAAAGTGAATATTATTTAGATACTTACCTGGTTCTTAATTATGTTTCTACCGGTAGAAAGGTTAATGTTCTTAGAAAACCCGGTTGATTTCAAAAATGCACGAGCTGAATCAATATGATATACTGTCAGATAATATCTCTGTCCAGTCCTTTACAAAATTAGCTACCAAAAAATCTCTGTAATATAGGGGTTTGAAAGAAATATTATTTCTTTCAAACCCCTATATTACAGGGATTTTTTGGTAGCTAATTTTGTAAAGGACTGGACTTGTTAATGCTCAACTTTGTGAACAAATAATTGAACCAAAAAAAGGTCCTATAGAACTCATGAGAGGGGCCAGGGTTTTATTGAATTTTTGTTTGTCGTGATCAGCACACCAGTCAGAGAATCCTAGAGTTGAGGCCAGGTTTTCTCAACATCAATCTCACTGTGACTGAGGAAGTAGGAAAGGAGGAACTTGCTGCGGTCACGGAAGGCCATTAGACGTCCATCTCTCGAGCCCTTCTCAGTCCTGTTGACAACAACTATTCGTGAATTTGGTCCTTAATAGGACCCCGCCTCCTCCTCCTTCTTCCGAATGGTTTAAAACTTACATCCCACTACCACAGCCCGCCATTTACCATTGTGTACCTTATAGTCAACTTCCCTCAAAGTCGTTGAGGCCCAAGTTGAGCGTTATCCCTAACAGAACTTCCAACGCGATTTCACCGCTAAAGATCCCTCTCCGACTTCGAGATTGGGTTTCCTTTGACAAGAACTTCCCCCTTTGGCTGAGACCTGACGAAAAACTCGGTCGACGACTTGAAACGAAGTCTTACACTTGTCGATGTGGGCAACGTTTACATTGAACCCAATTTTTGACACGTGCAAGTCTTATCCCTGGGGGTAAAATATTGTTTGTGTGGGCAACTTCGTAAAACTCTTCTGAGAAAGACAAGAATTGTTTGGGTTCACAACCAAACTGCTGATATGTACTAGTAGTTTGGACGATTATTTTTGGTGGATGTTGAGCTAAGGTTTTTAAACGTTTCTTTGTTTTTCAAACCACTACAGCTGAACTATGAACTAGGGATGGGTATCGATTAAACAAAACTTTTCTCGTTTGTAATAGAGATAAGATTCGATCAACTGAGACTCGCCTGATTCTGATTTATCTTAATTGTGATTGTGATTTATCAGTCAAGCTGACTTGATTGTGATTTATATTGTGGAGAGTTGCATTACATCAAAACACACAGTATCCTTCGTGAGACACCTTCTTGAAATGTCATTTCATTTTCGATGGAGAGAAGTTCCTCGGACCTATTTTGGTGACAATTGAATTCGACTAACTACAGGTATATTCTACAGAAGTTTCAGTATGCAGGAAGGTTTCGAGCGATTTTTGAATTCTACAGTAGGTACCTACTCTTATGTAAATAGGTAAGTACGACACAAAGTTGCTCTGCTACTGAAGTCATTTTTCCCCCAATGAACAAAACAGTCGATTTTAGCAGAGCAGGCCACTTCCACCGAAACGCAATCCTTCAACGTTTATTCGTTTGACCGAAAGCGAAGAAGGGCAAAGTCAAATCCAATATAGACGTAACCATATCGACAGAGGGAAAAATCGAGTTCAATGCAAACGTAGGTACCCAATCCTTTTCAAACTCACTACATAATATGGACGGTTCAAATAAAATTGTATGAAGAATTGGCTCCGCCATAACATGTCGAGTGTATTTCATCTTAATGGCATAATCAAGTTGGTAGACCGCCACTTGTTCAATCCCTCTTGACCCTAGAAATCCCCTCATCCCCTTCTCATCACCACAAAGGCTTCCACAGACCTTTTCGCTTTGTCGAGTGGACTGACTGGACAATCTGATCACCGTATCATTATGGCTGTCTCCTTCGAGGTAACAACGGTATTGGGAGCGAGAGCAAAGCCAGGGATCCGCGACTATGTGGTAACCCGGAGAGGGCTCAACGAAGGATCACATCCCAAGTGGAAATGGCCGGCCGACGTACTTTCAATCCACTTGAACAACTCGGCGAGTCTGAGGTTTTCCCTCAGTTCGCATTCCCGATTTAACCCTTTGCCTCCTTAGAAGTCGAGTTTGGTTTAAATTTCAATATTTACATTGATAAGGCTCATACATTTGGGAAGATTTTGCAAAGCCTTTGATTAGACGTACTGAGAGTAATTTATAGAGGATTGCCATTTCATTTGAGTACATCTTTAGAATCGCCCAAGCGAAAACCTTTAGTAAGTTGTTTCTACTTCAAAGCCAAAATGTAACGTATTTTGGAACACACAGAATTTCGATAAGGGGAGGGGGAGGGGTGGAAAAAACCATTTGGACTACGTCCCTGCTTCCCGAGGTGCTAATGTTAAAATTTTGCACGAAGGCTCCGTTTGGAATCTAGTTGGCCGAAGATCTGGTGATTTCAGGATGGTTTGGAACGAATTTTGGTAAGAACATTTTTCGGAAATTCGAGTTTTTGAAATATTGGATCCTCTTCTTCGAAAATTCGCTAAAGTGATAGTGTATAAATACACTAAATACAATAAACACCTACATTTAGGAGTTTTCTCTTTCATTCGAAAAGACACATCCTTGACCTGAACGTTTACCCAGTAAGGCGGTAAGGGGAAATAATATTTTTTTTAGTAGGTAGATCATCCACGTTGATTATACTTTACTTATTTTTTATGTATTCAAAATTTTCTCCTCTAGTCATACTGCATGACACGACTAACTGAGTAACTTTTCAAAAGACGATTCGCGTGTTTTGAAAGTAATTAGAATTACACCAGTATTTGGGTTTCTACGTTTCTAAAACCGAGTTGAACCACCAGTGTTAGGGATACGAGCTCTGACGATAATATGATTATGCGTACAAATTCACTAACGAAGGGGTATAATCCCAGTGTTATAGTCCTCTGAGAAGGCCCGTCGTTACCGTAATGGGCGGCGTATCGGGAGGGAATGCTAATGAAAGCAACCGGAGACCTCAGTCCACTCGGATGTCACCCGCTTAGGACTCCTCTTCTAGACCATAGTTTGCGGATCAGAATCGCAAGGTGAAAAGGCCGATGTTCGTAATCAATTTTATTCATACCTAAAGATTGGTTCTATCGAAATGAAAATGTCGTTAGGTGATACTTGACTTGGGAGTTTTATATAGGGGGAGGGTTAACCTGTCCTTGCTGTCAATTACGAAAACAGTGAGCTATCGCCATAAGAAGTTATTGACAACATCGAGTAAATTTAAAATAAGTTCAGTTTTCTTCCTTGTTAAAATCCAAAATTACTGAGCCTTTGATAAAATCTCGGTGGACTCCCAGGCAACTGTACGAGCCATAACCACTGGTACACCCTACAACGAATCTCTTGCCTGCCAACATGATCTGCTCTGAATTCTGGAAGAGCCATCACGTTCCAATGGGTACTCTCTCTGCAGCTCAAAAACAACAGGAGTCACTTCCAATTAAGTTTTCATTGTCCTGCTTTAGAAGTAGAAGGAAACATGATATCTGCAGAGCAGCCTCATTATGATATGTAGGAGAATCCTTCTCTCACGAAACTGCAGCAAGGAATATCCGCTCAAAACCTGGAGGAACAATATTTAATAGACTCACTCAGCACCTCGACTGTGCCGATGACGTTGAAATCATGGCTCAAACAGCTCCTGCCCTCACAAGGTCGGTTGAAGAGTTTGAGTGGGCAGCAGGCGCAAGAGGCTTGAAGATCAATGAACAAAAGACAAAGACGTGACTACCGAAATAAAAGCACGCATAGCAGCTGGAAGCAGATGATTCTGGGTCGTCCAGGAGGCCCTGAAATTCCGAGGGCTATCGCGAAAAGCTAAACTCACAGTCTATTAGACTATTATACGCCCCGCAGTCACATATGGCTGTGAGTCATGGACCCTTACTTCCTCAAGTGAAGCTCTACTCAACTGCTGGGAGCGTAAGATCGTACATCTTTGGCCCCATCTGTGAAAGTGGCGTCTGGAGAATCAGAAGGAATGAAGAGCTGAGACGCCTTTATGGTGAGCCGGACTTAGTGGTATTCATGAGGCGAGCTCGATTTAGATGTTGACGTCATGTGGAGAGGATGACTCTACTAAGGTGTCCACAAAGAGCGTTTTGGGGTGTGCCAGGTGGAAGACGGTTAAGGGGAAGGCCACGTCTGCGCATAGCAGAAAAACTATTTCTTAAGTCATTTCAACTAGGGACGACTTACTGGTCAAAAGGCTGTCCCCAAGAACTATCCTCTGTCCCTATCTAGGGCAGAGATACATTAAGTGAGTTCTGACTGGGATATGTTCTGAGTTAGAACTTGTGAAGTGCAGGGTCTTGTTGTCCCCAGGTGGTGGCTGGGAGTGGAGCCAGGCGGTGGTTCGAAGCCTCCTCTGGTGGATTCCTCCCTTTCAAGAGGGGGGCCTGACATGAGCTCCATCGAGCTATTTAGTTTCCTATTCACATAGTGTCCCCAAGAGCTTATCGCAAAGAAAAAAACATCATCCGATTTGAATCTTATAAGGAAACCTGTAGGGAACATAACAACCATTTTAGTTTTGAGACGACAGCAACTTAGCAAACAACTGAACCGAAACAACTGATGTGTACAACTCGTAACTGTTAGTTTACCGTCTTCGAGAACAAATACACTGGAAGGGGGGAAGGTGAGGGAGTACCACAAAGAATTACGTCGCTTCTCGGTAACCCAGCGAATTTCCATATAGAGTGCTCAGAAGGAAAATACGAGCCCACAGCAATCTCGTTGGTTCAAGCTAAGAATTTGTGACGAAGCCTCGCCGTAACCCGTTCAAACAATCGGGTTGGCTGGTGTTATCATCAAATAGTCATTCGCAATAACAAGTTCCGTCTAACTGAGGCCTAGGGAAAGTCAGATATGAAAGTGACGCCAGAAAGGGTGTAGTTATCCATAAGGGGGTTTCTGGTATTTTCCCATGTTCTCTATCTTTCTGTTAAATTACACACGCGAACAGAATAGTAGTATTTTGGTATAATTGCCCTTATCCGGAAACCTCTACAGCTTTATATTTTGACTTTGGCACCCACACATGCTTTGTTCCTCTTCTATTGTTAGGGGCTAATGAAAGGTGGTTTGACCAGTAAAACTAGGTGAATTTAGGTAAAAAAATTGCAGAAGCTTTGGCACAGTTGTTCAGTGGAGTACAGTGCACAAAATACCAAAGACCCCAGGGCTCATTCGCATTATAAACCACATCATGATCCTTGAACTCATGAAGAAAATGCCAAAAGTAACTTGAAAACGTGACGTTTCCCCCGTTCATTTCTGTTAGTGCTGAAAGTAGCTGAAACCCTTTTTGAATAAACTTTTTCTCCCCCAACAAAAACTTTCTTTTGTACATGAAACTGAGCCTCGTAAGGCCTCGTCTGGTTTGTCCTCCGTGTAGGGTAAAGAAAGCGATAAAAGTTATGCACACACTTCATGATCGATATTGTACTAGATGCCTACCACCCACGACTAAATAAACGAATCGATATAATGAATCAACAAACAAGGCGCCTTGATCAATGGGAAGTTTTCAAATAAAAAATTGATTTTACACCGAGAACCCGACGTTAAATTCTAATAAAAACTCTCCTTTAAAAAGTCTTGTCAGCGCCTTGAATGTGACTGTAATTGCCAAACTTTGCTATTCTTTTTTCGCTTCATCTTTTCTTAGCAAACCGCTCCACAACTTCCTTCTTTTCCAATTTAGGAAACACAAACTTATTATTCGGAATAAGTTTGCCATTATATACCTTAAGGTATGTTTATGTATAGTGGGCTTCCGGCAAAAAAATGTTTCAAACGGAACTTTGTAAAACTTTGTTTGGAGCGCTATCAGCAAAAGTTAACGTGTGAATCGGGAGTTTCACCATAATTTTGCTTAATGTTCATAATGGAAATTCGTGTTCTACCACTAAGTTCACTTGTTCAATTACGGAAATGGATTCACCGGAATGGCTGAGCTTCTCAACACTTCTGGACGAGGTAAGAATTGGACAAACTGCTTGGTAGACGTCGTATGATGAACACATTTAGAGAGAATTGATGGCTCTATGTACAGAAGGAATAACAAAAATCCACAGTCATGCAGCATGGCTATCAGAGCGAATTTTCGAAGAAATAACTGGTTTTGACATTTTATGTCTTTGCTATGGCACACAAACAAAAAAATCGTCACGAAAACTGTTGACGAAAATTATCTTCGCCAGTTATCATCGTACAAAAATCGTTCACCACTCGTTGGATAGCTCTCGATTTACCTAACCATATTACGTTAACCACTGCGGAGTGCGTGGCCGACAAGCTGCGGTATGAGCGTGATTGTTTAAATAATTGTTTACACACAGGTGATCATTCTCAATAATTTATATTGTCTATACGAATGCAAGCTTCATAATTTATGATGAAACCTACAATTAACTATAACAACTACGCTACTGGGGTAGGTGATGTAGCATTGTTCGAAGGCCCCTGATTCCCTTCTTTAAATACATAAAATGTCCCAATGTGTTGCAGACTCGCATGCAAGCATTTCATTTAGGGTTTATTTATGAAAATTGTCTCCATTGAAGAACATGATATCCATGAGAAACATCTCAAGTATCAACCACATTTCTTCATCTTCAAAGTGTCCCAGTTTGCGAACGGAATAAGATTTCGCAATTCCGATTTCACCATTGGTTTCAGGGTGAAAGCCCCCGCAAAATGAGGTGTCACTTGGGAGACTGCTTCATTTCGGGAATTTATGGGTGATCCCCTTCCCCCTAAAACTCCCTAAACCCCCCACAAGCTTATAGATTTTTCCATGCTGAACACGACGGTGAAGTCAGAATTGCGATATCTCATTCCGTTATCAAATTAGAGCAGACTAACCATGAGGAACATCTCAAGTATCTACCAAGTTTCTTCATCTTCAAAGTGCTGCAGTTTGAGAACGGAATAATAAATATATTTGAATTGCTCAAATCAAAACCCAACATTGAATCGTAGGTCGGTTCCCTAAAATAACAATAATATTGTTATATATTATCTCATAAAATGAGAAAATATTCTGAAAAGCAGGCAAAATCAACGAGCGAGTTGCTGACTCATTCCTAGAGAACAACTGCAACACGAATGTGAAACTTGAAAGATCTACAACCAGAAATTTCTACCAGAATACAATCAGAAAATATAATATATTTTCTGATATATTATATATAATTTTTGGTGACTTTTGGCAGTGGATACAGGATGGTCTGAAACGAATTTTGGTATGAAAATGTTTCGGAAATTCGAGTTTTACTTTGATGACTAAGTTATATTTAATTTCCCGTTTTGAATAATCCTAGTCTCGGCAACAACACTGCAATCAAAGGGGGATGGGGGGAGGGGGTTATGAGGTTCGTAACCTAAACTAACCTAACAAACCGAAATAATTCTAATACATTCTACCAGGAAATTCCAGCATTCTCCAATCTGTTCTGATATTTGAGTTCCAGTATTTTTCATCTTGTTACATAGACATTCGGATTGAATTTGACAGACAACGTTAATTCTTTATATTGCACATATAGCGTTTAGGGAAACACCGACAATAACTGAATTTCTATCTAACTCCTAATTTCAATGTTTTCTTTTGCACTTTTGCATTTTTTGGATAAAACACTTTCTGCACGCCAAAGACGTTTGTGTTCGAACTCAGCCTTAGTATGGGCTTATTGAGCAACCCCTCGATTGGGAGGTGTCACTATCTTTAAATTGAAATATCCTGCCAAAAAGTTCCTGGCCATTGGGCAAGCAATCAGGCTGGACTACGCCCAGACAATTATGGGGGGGGGGGGGGGGCTTAACAAAGCACTCCTGTCGTTTTATTGAATCATCACTAATCAATGGAACATAATTGTCGGTCCACAATTAAGAATTTAATTATGTACATTCACTTGTTCTGCTCTGAAGAGCATCGTGAGTACTTCAAATACGTTTCCATCAAGCATGCATCACTGTTAACAGGATAATGGAGGCTACACTCACGTTGTTTGCACTCGTTGCTTCTCGTTGAACTCACCTGCGGTTGTGTTTATTTTTGATAAATTTACTGGAAAATTTTACCGAAATCTCTCTACCAGCAGCTTTGTCCGCAAGTCTCGATCACAATCCCCTACCATAATCTCACAGGGCTTTCTTGGATTAAATTTTATTTAAATAATTTTAAAACCATCAAGTCAACTACTTGCAACGACATTCACCCAACTAAATTGTAACGACACACTAAGGAATACTAAATAAAAATGAACATATTTGAAACAGTAGGAATTCAAACACACCTGAACTATGTCACCAAATTGTTCGCCACCCGCCGACAACGTAAGTTTGCAATAGTAAGGCAACTTGTCCAATTTCGGGCGGTGAAGTTCCAAGTCGTAGGTCTTGCCGACTTCTCCATAATACGTCCGGTTACAGGCTGCAACAAAAAGGTAAATAGACGAATGATATTTTGTGCCTATTAAACTGTGTTGTTTGGACTTGTAGATACATAACAATATGACAGGAACTTTTTAAGTTGAAGAAGAGGAAATGATATCGAAAATGTATATTTAGGGTTGACTGTTTTGAGAATGAATGTAGTTACCCTTTGAGGTTACATGGTAAAAAAAATTTGATGTAAAATACTTTGGTAACGTGGATGAATTTTAAGGTTTTATGATTGAGACGTATGGAAGATTTAGATCGTAAAGATGAAACCTATTGTTAAAAATTCATTTCTCATTTCAGGTTATTTTTGGTAGCGTATATAAATAGAGATCAATAAGGTTAATAGGAATATGAGGGGAAAGTGGTATGGAGTGAGTTGGTGAAGGGTAAGAGAAGAAGAGAATGAGGAATCGGAGTAAATAACTATATATAGCACATTATTTGTAAGTTATTTTTCTGAGAACTGGCCCTTATAATGATTTCAGGAAGTCACGGTGTTGCGAGGAGAAGAAAAGGGAATCCTCGTTATATTTTTCACGCTGACACGAGCTTCCACTTTCAGAGTTTCGTGAAAAGAGGAGATACTTTAACAATTTCCGGTCCATTATCCAAAGCTGAAGGCGAATTAAAACTCAGGATAGAGCTGCAGTTGTTGCTAGGAAACCGCATACCTCATCATAACATTATGAAGCACTGAAAAATTAAAGCCTCGAAGTACTGGAAAGGTACTAAGAAAGCAGGGAAACGTGGTAAATATGGGCAATAAACAATATTATTTTACTAACAAGTTTGGCGGAAAGAAAGTTTTTTGAATACATTTTAGTGAAACCGTACATGGTTAAATAAGCAACCAAATCGTACAGAAGAAGTTCAACAAGTAAAAATCCTTGACATTTCTCTCTCTCTCTTCAGTCACATACCAGTTTATTTAGTTCTGGAACCGGAAAAATCAAGGCTTTTCCCAGCCACCCAGTTTTCAGTCTTCTAGTCAAGTTTCCCCCGGAATAGGAGAAACACCAACCCTCTAGGGAAAAGGCGACAGTATATCCCAGTCTTAAGGTTGACAGTTTACGGTCGGAGCCTACCGCCACCTCGTTCTCAACCAGCCTGATCTCACAAAGGGTTTATGTAGAGGCCTTTCCTTTTCCTCCACATTGGCCAAACCCGACCCAAATTACTTTTCTGGGTGGAAAAACATTTGATTCGTCTTATTGTTCCTAGAGGCTTAAGTGTAGTTTAATTTGAAATCGAGAGCTGTTGTCATTTGAAAATCTGACATGCAATTATGGGACGGCGATGTAACATGGCAACTAGTCAACTCCAACTGTTTTTATTTGTAAATCACCAAATGCAATCAACTTAACGTTGGATTTCTGGTGATCATAAGTTCCTGGCAACTCATTCGGTAGACTGAGTGACATAACACAGCATTGAGCACCTGTATCTAATTTACCTACATACGACCTGCACTCCATCAACGAGTAGCTCCTGATTCCATTCGTCGTTCTTCTGCCCAGGTTCGTGGATGGCAAAAAGGTAGCGTAGATCATCACCACCGTCATCATCCTTTCCGTTTCCGGAAGATTCTTGTCGGGCTAGTTGCTGAACAGTCTTTCGAGAGCTTTTCCTTAATGATGTTCCAGCAGATGATTTCACGCTAGCCATGGGTGACTTCTTAGGGCAGCATTCTTCAAAGTGAGAGTTTTTCCCCGTCGCAAGTATAACACTTTTTTCCAAAACCCGGGCATTTACCCTTAGCACGAGTACCTATAACCACATTTTAAAAAAATATAGAGAATTATTGGGATAAGCTTGAACTTTAATATAAAGTGATTTACTGTTCTATCTTGCTACAGAAAGTAAAATGAATACAGGAAGTTGAGAAACCTGTGAATTTTCAGGTTCAAATTAATACTGGCGAAGCTTATCTGTGAATAAGCTTATGTGTGAATTGGTCTTAACGTTCCTCACAATTTGATCAAAACTGTGATTTTGGTTCGCGTTTAACACACGAATAATTCGCGACAATTAGTTGCTGACGCAAGGAACAGTTCGGTTGTGCATTCGGAATATCAGCCTTTACAAGGCGAATGGAGGAAGGATACGATTTCCCGCTCAGATAAGTAGACGAACATTTCCAACTATCTGCTCCCTCCGGAGTCTGCAGTTGACAGTGGATTTGGTGAATTGATCTCGGTAACAGCCACGGTCGTGGTTTCCTTCTCGGGGAAGGGGGTTTTCAGATCGACTGATCGCAAAGGGCGATATGCAGTTTACAAACCACCGTTGGACGAATTATAAAATATATAAGGAATCCATTAGATAACAGCTCGTTAGTACCCATTCTCCCTGGGGAAACTAAAATCGCACAAGATAGCGCTATGAGCGAACAAACTCTCCACCGACCTCCAGAAACTCTTGAGGGAAAATCTCTTTCATTCCAACCGCCGACAACTCTTGTCATCCACAATGTGAGTTGTGTTGAACGACCACTAAAACCCTTATTCCTGAGGGAACTTGATCTTGATGAGTATTGGAAACTCATCCCGCACAGACGGAGAGGAGTCGAGACCTGTCAAGAGCAGTTTCAGTTGAGCCGTTTGCGAGTCACGTAGCCTCCACGTTTTCCTTCTGGTTCTTCATAGCTTCTCATTAAGAACTCTTCAGTTCTCTCTTCTCGATGACAGGCCCAACAAAGTAAATTCACGTTCTCGCGATCTACTTCTCTCGAACCTCCTCCGCTCATTGTACAGCTTAACAAAATTGGTAGAAATAGAGCCTGGGGGGGGGGGGGGCTCAAGCCATTTTTAAAACTTTGGTGCATCTACGCATCACTGTTACCAATTGGTCCAGCCAACATAACAACAATGAAATATTTTGCCTCCTCAATAATAAAAGTTCAAATATTCGTGTAATAGTTGAAAAACCATCTCCTCCAAAATCAAAATTTCCAATTCCATTCCATATCTGTCAAGTAAAAATCCTAGCCCATGGCATAACTTGGAAACGATTGAGATGCAATTTTCAGTAATTGTACAACTTGGGCTCTCGACTGTCCAAAACCAATTTCATTGAAATTAAAAGAACAATATCGTTGCGCAAACGCACAATGGCATTTGGGGTATGTTCTAATAATAATAATCCTAAACGAATTCTATCGCAATTGGAAGTTTAATATTATTATGGTTCTATATGATACAGATACGTCAGTTGCTAAATAATTTATTATGCTGCATATTGCGTTTATGCCTCTACTTCTGAAATGGTTTAATTACTCTTTCATAGGTACAATAATATTACTATGATGTTTTATTGAGCTACCCCCCACAATATTATTATCCTACTTAAAAAGTATTTCATGATTTCATCGTTTTTGATTTTAATAGGTAACGAGTAGTTGTTTTTACTGAAGAGGAACAATTATGCTGAGAATAATTGATAGAGATTAATTAATAACATTAATTTAGAAACGTAGAATTGCGGGGAATGTTCGTTTCCATAAGCAGATTTACTTTAATTTAATTAACAACCCTTTCGGAGTTACATCAACAGAAGTCCTCAGGGCCCTATGTAAATCCTGGTTGTTCAAATACAGCATTCAATCTCCCCGTTTAACCTGGAAATGATCAAGCCCTAAATGTTTTTGTATTTGCCAATATCCACTCATCAGTTGGCCAGACTCAAGGCCAGTTTTCAAACTGCTCTCCACCCACGATTGAAACTTTACTCACCACCGTTTTATATAAAACCGGAACGCACCCATATGGATTCGTTAGCTCAATAATATTATCTCATGCAACCTTTTCTATTCATCAGTTTCCATAACCTCAAACTTTTTTTCTTCCAGACGTAGGTAAGGGATAACGATTGACAAAAACTCTCAGCGACAACAAATTGAAATGCCATTTTCTGCAGCCCATTGAGGGACCGCATCCTGGTAATTGAGGTATGACGTTAAGTCGAGTTCGAGTGTGACGGTTAAACAACAGATCGATTAGAGAGAGTGCCGAAATGAAATCATCGGGCAACGAGCAAAACGCTGGGTTGTATTTATAATTGTTAAGAGTATGTAATTATTTGGTCAGCCCGGAATTTAGTTGGAGAACTGAAGAGACCACCCCTGAGCTAGTCACCGACTCCTCCTCTCCCCCTCACCATTTAGTTGGAGATCACACACATAACAAATTTAATCTTGAGCGATTCCACTGGTTTATAATGGAAAATGAGAACTAAACTTTAGTTCTCAACTAAACATTATTTAATAATGTTTTGAAATGTTCATAATTATGTCGCTTTAATATTGGGAAATTGGGAAATGCACCACATTTATAACCATTTTTGGTAAGTACATGTCTTCATTTACCAGGGGGGATACTGAGGGGATTAACAGTATATTGGTGTAGAGAATGGTTTTGAGACGTACGATATTGACTTCTGACGCATGGATGTCATCTCCGTATGCATTAGGTTCATATCCATAATAGTAACTTGCAATTCAATGTACTCGTTCAAGTATTCATCCACTGATTATAATTCAAACGTGATGCCCAGTTTGAAATGTAGAGTAACTCCAGATTGCTCTCCCTCGGTCCTTGGAAGTTAAAACGGAACGAGTCAAGGAATAATCACCGTCAAGCGGTACGAAACAAAAAGTCACTTCCTCCATAGGCACAGACGGGCGGAATTAAACTCATAATACCGACAAGTGGCGGAAACTGGAAAGCCTAACTCAGCCGCGATAAATTAAACCTTGCGACCATAAAATGGAGAGGCTACCTCTGGCGAAAGATATTAGCATAATTTCTTTGTGGGAACCGTATAAATTTCCATGGTCGGCCCCCAAAAACGTGCGTCTGGCTCAATGGGAAGGGAATTATATCTGCTTGCCTCAGCACGTTTAGGCGGCTCACGGAACTCAAGGCAGATCCCTTGAATTCCGCCGGGTGGTATTCAAATTATTGCAAACCCAACTATTATCGTAGCAACTATTGTACCGACATATAACAGTGGTTGAATGTACTGCAACCACATTCAAGGCTAAAGAGTATGAGGCTACAAAACTAACTGAAAATACATCATTTTTTCGGTAAGAGATTTTACCTCTTACCTTAAAAATTATATATTTTCAGTTATTACCTATAATATAATATATTATATTCTGATATTATGAAATATAACTGATGGATGTGATCATACATTTCTATTCTATTGAAAATGAATGTCATGCGACACATCATCTATATAAGTAACTACATTTAGAGACGATTTTGGTGTTCCTTGGGTATTTTCGAAAAATTTCATTACAGTTATTCGTTTCGTGTGAAATGAAGTCGAACCATGCCGATTTTGAATCTAGTGTCTGTCTGTTTACCAGTTTGTCTGTCCTGCAATCACGCTAAAACGGCTCAATGGATCGAATATAAATGTATTAATTACCTAATAATTAATTTAAAATTGTTTTAATTTGCCCAATTTATTAATGTAATAAATTGCTTTCATTCTTGCATGTTGCCTCTACAGGGCTTTTCAACTTCAACAACAAAAAGATGTGATATATGACATATATTATACAGCTCAGAAATTAGAGCTTTGAAAACTCGCTTTGTGAAATTCGTAGAGGAATATTTCCAAGTTGAAATGGTTTTTTTTTTTCGATAACCCCGAAACATGAAATTTGGAGGTATGACACTATTGCACCCAATGAGCGATATATATATACAAATTATTTTTTGTGTCTTTTGGCAGTGAATTCAGGATGGTCTAGAACGGATTTTTGTATAAAATTTCTTCGAAAATTTGAAAAATTCGAAAAAACACACCAATCTAACGGAGCCTACTCGCTCCGGAGATAAATGACTAGGTCTAGTATCAGCCACTATGATATTATCATGTTTCCAACGCCCTTTGGGAGTACCAACTACACATACTGTACTTTTTCCACCTTCCTCAGATTGAATTTCTCCCTAAGCTCTGAGGATATTTCGAAACATTCTCAATCAGATAAGGAACATCTTGGAGTTACAGTCGACCATTAAAATGTCAGTTGTCAATAACTTCCGGTGAAGATTTCAAAACCCACCCCCGACTCGTCTACGAGTTCTTAGTTCGTATTACCAGCACGTAGATATCCTGTGCTGAGGAAGATACGAGGGCGTCACCCGTCAGTAGGGAGTAATAGCGTTAGGCTCATCCATTATACATTCCACTACCTTCGGTTACTGGTTAGTGTCAACATTAAGATTGAGGTTCCGGATTGAAAGAAAACCGCTCAAGATGTATTTTCCACGGGCTGGTTGGCCTCTGAGTCAGTACTAACAACTTACCGCTTTCCTTATAATGAGCTTCTCCCTCTACATTTTCGTCGGCTCAGAATCCGTGTGTGTCATTCTTTTGAGGAAAACTGCACATTATTTCCAGCGGACACTCGATTTCACAAAACCACGTGTTACTTATGAAAATTCTTCTGAAGCTCCACCGCTTGTTAACGATCTTATATCGGCCCTACTTCCTCATTGTGAACGAACGGCTGTTCGCACAACTCTAAGCCAAATCAAAATTCCTATCGAAAAACTTCACCGATCTATTTAAAGTTTTGAAACTTCCAACCCAACTCTGTCACCTCATCCTATTTACCCAACGTTATGAATATACGACCGTGCCGAATTTTCAAGTAGGTACTCGGTTAATATTCATAGGGAAAAGTCCAACGTTCGGGGGACGGAGGGATTTGTTTAAATTCTATAATTTTGAAGTTCTACGTATCTTTAAAAATTTGAACTTTTTTTTCTTTTTGCACAGTAAGACCTCGATACTTCGGCAGACTCGATGGTTCTGCACGTAATGTTTGCTATTATTAAGTGATTTGTGGGCACAACAGGTAGTATTGAAAGCGTTTTGAAGCAATCAGATGAATCTCTTTGGAACGCTATTGGATCGGTCATGTCGGAATCGAGTAGTTTTGGAAAAATTCGGGAGAATTCGAAACCATGCTGCAAGTGTTCGGGACGAGTCTTTGAAAAACCGCCAGTGCCTATAACTGATAGTAATTCTGATTATCTTTCGTATAAAAATTATTCTATTGTAGAACCCTCATTACCAATTACGTACATTACCTACTCTTATAAGTTGTATAATTTTCGTGTATATACCTATTAATAAAACATGTATAATATACAGAGTGGAACCGGATAAGTGACAAAAAGTTTGTCTGTTAATCTGCATCACAAATTTAGTACAACCCCTCTTGAACGTGTCTTATCTGTTCGAGAGTTATGATTGTTTTCGTGTTTTTTCTACTAAACCCGATCTTACGCCATAAAATCACTATTTCTCCACTTGTGCGTAACTTATTTCCAGTTTTCACCGTATTTTCGAATTCAGTATTAAATGTCCTATTATAATAGATCATTCGTAGTTCTTTAACTCTAATCAGACTCAGGTATTACAATTCAAACGTCAATTTTTGTTTAAATTTAGAATTTCCTTGAATTTTCAAAAATTATCCTCATTGACAAAATCGGTCTGTCAAATTTCATCTAATAATCTTTCCAATGGTATAATCAGTTTTAATACTAGATGTTTTCTTTGGGGTCCCCAGGCCAGGAGACCATCGGTGTCTTATGCAAGTGTTGTGGCAGGGAAACAAGGTGGAACTGACAGTACCTACTCTCAATAAGACTCCAACTGTAGAGGAAGCTCTTGGGAAACTACCCAAATTCATGGAATGACAAAACGCCACTAATAATGCTATGCTGGTGCGAATGGAAAGGTTAGAAAAAAGCTTATCTAAGCAGCGCTAAACCTATAATACGCTATGGAGCATCAAACCTTTCGTATTGCAACCTGAAATTTCATTTGACTCATGAATCACGTCCCTGCACTTGAAGCATTGCTTTTCAATTCCAAGATTGACATTTGCTTAATATCAGAAACCCACTTCACTAAGCACAGCTATTAGCACATCTGGGGTTATCTACTTTACCACGCTCCTCATCCTGCTAATAAAGCTAGAGGGAGCTCAGCAGTCTTGATTAAAAATTCCAAGATAGAAGATGAAACCCTGGAAGTTACCATAGTGAGTATCTCGCTAAAAGGTAAGGAGTGTAACATCTCTGCAACCTACCTACTATCGACCAAGGCATAACCTGAAGGAAGCTGATCACGCAAACCTGGTCGCACAGGTCGGCAAAAGATTTATCATTGGAGGGGACTTCAATGCAAAACATACCTTTTGGGGTTTAAGGCTGACAAGAGCTAAAGGACGGGAGCTTTTTAAAGCCGGTCAAAAAGGCAAGAAGAAGAAATGCGGAAGTTCGTACCTTTTAGGGCATGACGACGCTCAACACAGCCGTTCATTGACGCGAAAAAGGAAACGAGCAGAGTCGATAGAGTCACGCACCAACCGGCTCCCATCACCGCAGACCGTCTCCGGCGGTAGATGACGGTTTCACATCCGAGTGGACGACTCCAAGCAGGATGACTTTTTTTTACGAGTGTTTCACAAAAGCCTGAAGGGCTCGAACCAACAGACTAATGCGGAATCTCATTGCTCGCCGGTCGGTATTGGGCGATAGCGTGACAACTTGTCCCTCATTACCCGCCGAACTGCCCTCGATAACCCCCATCGGCGACCCTCAGGGCCCGTAAGTAGCCTACAAATTGCGAATGTATTGCCGATTCCTAAGCGATATCGGCAAACCGGAATTCCATTCCCGGGACTGTTGTTCAGAGAGAAAATGAACTCGGTCAGGTCTCGACTCGGCGATGTTGAAAACAAAACTGGAGATTGACCCAAAATCACACCTTCGTGAATATCATTTGTGTCACTCCTTCGTCGTTCATAACCTACAAGTAAACCATTGTAAAAAATGGCAAACAAAATACTTGTCGACCCTCATTTCTCTTGTCGACCCTCATTTCTCTTGTTCAATACAATATCCATAATTTCCATGAGGATATGATTAAAGTTGAGCTTCATAACAAAGTTGGTAACAAAGCTTCATAGTTTCAAAATGACACCTCATCTCGGACCTCAAAATACCGCAGTGCCTCTCGAGTGGCCACAGCTTCACAAGTAAAACTTAAGGCCAACATAGGGAGTTTGAAGCCCCCTACCAGTACCAACCTGTGGGTCGAAAAACGCGTTTCTTGGTTTTTCAGTGTGCTTAATCCAAATCTGTGACCCATTTTTCGCTATCAGGTTGAGATATAGCTAATTCACAAATTTTCTAGCTACTTTTGAGTGCTGAAAAATCAAAATAATTCCAATTAATTTTTCACTTTCAACCATTTTCTCTATGGTTTTTGATGTGCAGAATCCGAAATTGCAACCTGATTTTAGCTATCTTCTCTCCTGTTGACAAAGTAAAGAAAAAAACGCAATAAACACTATTCTGCACAAAAATCCGTCAATCGAAAGGATAAGTTCGTAGATGGCAATCGAAAGGATAAGTTCGTAGATGGGCAGAATCAGGACACTCTAAGGGGGGGAAGGAACATTACCCATAAATTCCAAAAATGAAAGATTCTGACATGTGACACTTCATATTATAGTTTTTTTGTTTTTTTTTACACTGAACATGATGGTGAAATCAAAATGTCCATATCTTATTCCGTTTTCAAAAACGAGTCCCTTCAAGGCGAATTTTGCTGTACATTTCCGTTCCTCAAAACACAAAAACGCCAGAGCGTTTTCATTTCTATTTTATTTGAAAATTGGATGTATTTCCTATATATATATTTTTTTTAAACCCAATGCCCTTCTGTTTTAAGGGGCGGAAAATCATTAACGTTTCCTCAAAATTGGCGGGTTTACGTTTCAAAACCAATAATTTCAGAACCCGTTTTCCAAACTCACATTTAAAACCTTTCCTGTTGGCATGGAGTTATGAAAAGTGCCTTGAACCATCCTCAGCCCAAATGGAACCCGCATACTCAGTCACTCAATCAGTTTATTCACAATATTGCCTGGTACGCTAATGTGGGGAGGGAGTGGTGTTTGTGTCAGTTATATGTTGCTTGGATTGTGTCTTGATTTGTGAGTTTATGGGAATGTTGCATGTGAGTTGTTGTCCCTCAGCTGTCACCTCTTCAGCTTGCGACTGTCGGTTGGTGGAGGGCCCGAGATCGCTGCGACTTGAGGGTTGGAGTGTCCGACAGCTCTTTCATTGAGTGGTCTGTAGGCCACCTCAATCTTCTCCCTCACCGTCTTCATCTTCAGGTCCTAATGGAGGACCTCATTCCGTACGAACCATGGTGCTCCGCAAATTTGCCTCAGTACTTTATTGTGCATGGTTTGCACTTTTCAGACTGTTGTTGCGCAGGCGGAGCCCCAGATTTCGCACGCATACGCCCATATTGGTTTGATGAGCGACGTGTATATCAGCCTTTTGTTTTTGAGGTCTAACTTTGCACTGAATTCATTACCGACCATAGCTGGTATACGCGCTGCTTTATCTCGCTCACAGTGCGGTTGACGTGTCGTCTCCATTTATAGTTTCTACACTAATTTCAAAAATACAAAAATTCATATTTAGCTCATAGTTTTTGCTTGTGGCTTTAACATATAAGGAACTAGGACCACTTGAAAAGTCGATTTTGTACGTGTTGCAAAATGATTTTAAAAATCCCATACAGTCGGTGCTGGGATTTGTATGGGTTGAGAATAAACTTAAAAAACTCTTCACTCTTCTACATTCCATAAATGACACATTTAAGGTTTGTTCGCTGAGACCATCAAACCGGTTTGAAACCGTTGGAAGTGCGTTTGGGCGTTCGCAGAGGCTTCCAGTGACATATCGGCTCGTCACGGCCAGGCTCGGCAGCCATGTTGGTGCGTTCGCTGAGTCTCTCAAACCGTTTGAAGCCGGGTTTCAAATCGTCATAACCGACTGGAGATTTTTCTCCCAACCACTTCTGACTGGTTGGAAACCACTTGAAATTTGGTGGCGGCCACGCATGCGCACCGGTTCACCCCCATCCGGTTGGAAATGGTTTGCTACCAGTTTGAAAACCACTGGAAATGGTCTCAGCGAACAAACCTTTAGTATGTGCAGGATAATTTGAGCCCAAATTGCGTGAAACACGCAAGACCACTCAAAATGAATTTGTGTGAATTCGTGTTATTTACGTACCTACTCGTAAAATTGTTTCGTTTTGTACATCGACCATCTTGTTCAGTCACACCTTTTGCAGGCGTCTAATTATAGTTGCGGAGTCTGAAGGGCACAGGCCGTTTTGGAGCCCTTTTTTTCTTCTCGATAGTTTGAAACTTTCTGGAGCCACGCAAGGACTTCCCTTCGAGGAGGGAATTTCTCATTCAACCACGAGAAAGGAAAACTCACTGGAAAGAGATAAATGTCAGTAAGTGAAGTCGAATGATGTATTTACAGGCCGATAAAAGAATAAAACTTCCCTCTTCCCCTCACGCCTCCTTTCGCGCCCGCCACATAATCGATTTCAAAGTAAAACTTTAATCATGACGTGCCGACCTATTTTTCTTCTTTCAAGTCTAGAAAGGAATTTTCGGAACTTGAGAAAAAGAGGTTCTTTTCTCAGTGATTTTCAAGAAGATGCCTGTTACCAACTGAAAGTAATTATAAGCTTTGGAAACTTTAATCGGAGAAGTGAGTAGGAGGTTGAAGCGGAACCAAACTTGAAGGCGGGAGTTGGAAGTACTCTGAGAGAGATACAATTACAAATAGACACTTGCACCCAACATATAAATAGATTCTGAGCGGAAAATAGCTCAGGAAAGTCAATAGTTGAGTCAACCTCAAATACGCTACGTACTGTAAAACTCCTGGTTCCTGAACTATCGTTTCCTTACATCACAGATGGATGGTACCTCGGGGCGGAATTCATGGTCATAATTTGAATCTGAGTGCGCCCTTAAATTGGTCGATAAGGGGAACCATGCACTCAGCACGATTCAACGTCGTGATTTGAGTGCACATTTGAGGGCACCCTGAGTTCTAAGGGCCCACTCACCAAATTTCATCAACAAAATATGGCGTTGAGTTGAGGGTCACCCTCAGCTCAATAGTGCAAAATCCTTAGGGATGTCGGGAGGTTCATCTGATAAGGTGCCTTTACCTTGCCAATTGCTGACCCCTGTCCAAAAGCTGACCTCAACTACTTCTTTTGCCCAAAATAACCTTCCACAACTATCTACAGCATAGCTGTTGGCGCTAGTGTCTAGGGAAAACCCTCTCCTTCCACCATAGCCTTGGTTCCAAGGCCTTGAAAGAACAGAAAAAAAACGAAAAATATAAAAAGAAGACTTCCAGCGTTGAACCTGACTTTTGGACAAGACTGGGGGCTGCTGGATCTTAGAATCATCCTGTGAAGTTAAGTCCAAAATAGCGTTATTCGTTCTCATTTTCGTTGTTAACCTATAGATTTTGATTCTATTGAACGTTTTGGGCATTATGTGACGTAGAAAAATCGTAATTTCGTGAAAAATTCACATTTTTCCTCACTCACGTGGAGGGTCAGCTTTAGATGTTCCGTTTCATGGGGGTGCTCCATATTCTGACCCGATAGGGTCAGCTTTAGGGGAAGCAAAATGTAAGAAAAGAAAAAGCTGACCCTTAATAATTAATATTTAAATTAACGAAGTAAGAAAGCTACAATTGACCTTGGTAATATTATCGGGGCATGAAAAAAGTTGGTAAGTAGGTAGGTACCTACTTACTTATTTCCTTTGGTGTTCCAGATGCCGAATTTACCCAACATTTTTAAATACTCGAAAAGTGATTTGCTGAAGGCTCTTTGAGCGATACAGAATAGTATGAGCAAGCACGAAGCATCTAGGATTTCAATATTCAAAGAAGCACTTGATGCAAAGGAACAAGGGAAGTAGGTATTCTCTCTAATAGCGTATTGGAGCGGTAAGTAGGTACATCCAGGATCAACAAAACCCATTAGAACATTTTGATGCAGTTCAATTCCGCCAAGATTTCGTATCCGGAAGGAAACAGTCTAGGTGTTGGTCCTTATCATATTAGCCAAAGCAATTAGCACAAAAAAAACCCTCCAAAACACAACATCGGAATCCATGCCACTGATTCAATCCTGGATGAAGAGGAAGTAAACTTAAGTGGCATCTTTACGTTCCTGGAGCACCAGCTGTTCGTCAGCAAACTGGGGCGGCCATAAGAAGGGCGTTCATAGATCAAAATACAACATGATCAGTTATGCCATATCAAAGCAAGGTCTAGTTATTCATGCAGTAATACAACTTGGGACCACTTCGCTTACGTTATGAGATGTGAAATCACCTGCGGAGTCCCTGGAAAACCATGAAGTTTGACAACTTTTGATCATTCCTGTTGAATCTGTGAGTCATAGTAGTTAGAAATGTCGGTGAGCTCTATACGTCGCACTTTTCTTCAAAAAGTTCACTAGGTTCTCTACAGCCGAAGCGTACGTAGTCACCAAGCTTACAAACTAAAAGGCAAGCTTGCTTGTCAAGTCACTTTTCTGAGGTTGCTGTACACTATCAAATCAGAATGATAAGCTTGATAAGAGATAGGTTGCGACCAACCACACAACTTGTGCCCTACCGGGCTCACATCAAGAAGCAATTCCGGGCGTGAAATCATAACCTTCCCCTTCGTTAACAGGTAAATATCGATGTGTGGTACAAGACTGATTAAAACACGAAATGTACGGTACCTACCCAGAGTGAAAATGAATTCGTCTGACACTCGTCTCCGGGGAGACTGTTCAGGTGGAACACCTCTGTTTGAAACAGGATGAGATAGACGGTAGTAATATCGCCTACCGGAAGACTATCGATTTACCTTACCCGGGAGGCGTATCGGAAAACCTCGTTGTTACAGCCCCTTCACACATCCGCCTTTATAAATCCCGTTCATCGGCTGGCGCTTAGAGATGATGTACGTGTGTACAAGGCGGCACGAGAGGTCTCCCATAATTACGAGATTCCTCGCCAACAAAGCCACCCGACTCTTGTCGGGAGTTGTTGGAGGATTTTCAGCCTGTTCATAACCGGATAGCGATGTGCAGGGTCGGGTTACTGATTTGGAGCCCCGTGTTTCCGTAATGGAGTCGGATGTTATCCGAAATGACAACAGCAGGTTCTGGACAACCGCTATGGCGATGAGACCCCAAAATCTAGAGCACCAGCGAAAATGTAGAGTAGGGGTCTGCAACCTTTTTTCAAATTTCAATAAAGCCATTTATGGGATACTTAGTTCCCGCACTAAATTTTGGTTCAGCCCGTTGCTGTATATAGAAGAATAAACAAATTTTGATTTCGTTCATTGCATTTCATTTCATTCTTGAATCTTCTGGTTTTGCTCGTCGAATGCATCGGCGTAACTACGAGGATGAAAGTCTATGGGTGCTTACAGCCCCCAATAGCCTAGAGAGAACAGAATACCCCTTAGTAAGCGGTGGGGGGTTCTGGACTGAATTGTTTTCACTTCATGGTCCAAAATCGAATTTTCAATATTAAGGTAATGCGTCAGAAGTCGACACTGCACTAATAGTCGACACCCTCATCAAAAGTGGGCAAAAGCTAAGGATAAAGACATGGTTTGACGTTTTTAGTTGTTGCTTCCTATTATACTATTTCTTCTCAGTGTCGAGAGATAAGGTTGCCTTAGAAACACTTGGGTTTAAAGGACGCCAGAGCGCTCAAAGCTGCTATCGTTCGTTTGACCACGTTTCTATGCTGATTGTTGGCGTTTTGGCTAAGGACGGACTGGAAATATTTATAAGTGTATTTCACTCTTATTACCTGACATTTAATAATATCTTTTAAATTTTAGTTGCGTATCCAATGATGTTTTGATTGGTTCGGGGAGGGTGTCGACTACTGACATAAATTTCGGCTCATATTTATTAGTCGACAGGGGGGGCCGACTTCTGAATATTTTCAGAATTTGCTGTGCATCAGTAGTCGACACTAGCTGTATTTTCTTCGAAAATATACCAACTAAGTTCACAGAATGGTCTCAAGGTTTAGAGGATGGTATTTTATTAACTTTGTATTTTCTTTTCATGGCAGAAATTTAAAAAATGGCTGGCTCGTCAACGAAGAAGAAGACGAAGGAGGCTCACAAAAAACCGAAGAAAACATGCAATCCCAATAGGAAGGGAAGACGACTCCTCCAGTACACAGAGGACCGAATGGCTAAGGCTATTCAAGACTTGAGAAGTGGAGTAAGCATCAAGGAGGCAGTATAAAACATCGATGTTCCTAGAACCACTCTACTTGGCCACTACTTTCAAGGCCTAAGATTCAAGGTAGAAGATTCTCAGCTGTGTTTTGTGAAAGATGTTACAATTAAATTAAACCCTGTATTGATTGGGGAAGACAACGATGAGGACAGGAGATACATTTTGCCAAGTGATTTTGTTCATTTTGCAATAATAAGTTACCAACTTGTGATTTTAATTAAACATTTATCTTGTGATTTTATTTATTTCGTAATGTGATTTATTAATAGTCAACAGCTAGTGTGTAATGAATCATGCAAAGTATTTCTCTAGTACTTGACAATATTTTTCTTGAAATTAAAACTGTGCTCTACATTTTGACATTTTTATGTCTTTACTATGGCACATAACTCAAAAAGTGTGACATTACGGTGTGACAAAGAAAGCGTTATGACAAATTACTAATGATTTTCACGTACAACCGATTCGTTGCTACGGAACTTTCACTTCGCCAGTTATCATCGTACAAAAATCGTTCACCACTCGTTGGATAGCTCTCGATTTACCTAACCATATTACGTTAACCACTGCGGAGTGCGTGGCCGACAAGCTGCGGTATGAGCGTGATTGGCCTCCTGCCAGCCGTCTTACGTCATACGCTCGTGCGTCATAGGCTCTGACGTACTTGTTAGCCTCCTGCCAGCCGTCTTACGTCATATGCTCGTGCGTCATAGGCTCTGACGTACTTGTTAGCTTCCTGCCAGCCGTCTTACGTCATACGCTCGTGCGTCATAGGCTCTGACGTACTTGTTAGCCTCCTGCCAGCCGTCTTACGTCATATGCTCGTGCGTCATAGGCTCTGACGTACTTGTTAGCCTCCTGCCAGCCGTCTTACGTCATACGCACGTGCGTCATAGGCTCTGACGTACTTGTTGGCCTCCTGCCAGCCGTCTTACGTCATACGCTCGTGCGTCATAGGCTCTGACGTACTTGGTAGCTTCCTGCCAGCCGTCTTACGTCATACGCTCGTGCGTCATAGGCTCTGACGTACTTGTTAGCCTCCTGCCAGCCGTCTTACGTCATATGCTCGTGCGTCATAGGCTCTGACGTACTTGTTAGCCTCCTGCCAGCCGTCTTACGTCATATGCTCGTGCGTCATAGGCTCTGACGTACTTGTTGGCCTCCTGCCAGCCGTCTTACGTCATACGCTCGTGCGTCATAGGCTCTGACGTACTTTTTGGCCTCCTGCCAGCCGTCTTACGTCATAGGCTTTGACGTACTAGTTGGCCTCCTGTCAGCCGTCTGACGTCATACGCTCGTGCGTCATAGACTCTGACGTAATGGCCCGCCGGTCGCTTGTGTTCTGACGTGATCTGAGGGAAAGGGTGAGAATTGCGATATATCATTCCGTTATCTGATTAGAGCAGATGAACCGTGAAAAACATCTCAAGTAACAACCACGTTTCTTCATCTTCAAAATGCTCCAGTTTCAGAACGGAATACGATATCGCAATTCTGATTTCACCATCGTGTCCAGTGTAGAAAAAAAACCTTTAAAATAACGTGTCACTTGTCAGATTGTTTAATTTTTGGAATTATTGGGTAAATGTTTCCCCCTAAAACTCCCCAAAGCCCGATTGACAAGATAGATTTTTTGTGCAAATTTGTACTTTTTATCTCAATTCTATCGAGAGTTATCGTCTGGAATGACAGATACATACATAATGTCCTCCTGCCAGCCGTCTGACGTAATACGCTCGTGCGTCATAGGCTCTGACGTACTAGTTGGCATCCTGCCAGCCGTCTGACGTCATACGCTCGTGCGTCATAGGCTCTGACGTAATGGCCCGCCGGTCGCTTGTGTTCTGACGTGATCTGAGGGAAAGGGTGAATCAAGGGAACAAATTTTTCCCGTTTCAGTTTATGTGCCAAAGCAAAGACATGAAAATGTCAAAAACTATGTAAATAGGTACCTAAGCCCAACTGTAATGTCAATTTTCTGACAATGAGTTTTCGTCTATAGTTTTCATACCTTTTTACTTAAGTACTTATTGCAATTTGAGACTGATAATGAGCTGTTTGCAAATAAAAAGTCTGATAACTACTTTATTACATCTTATTAATCTATTTTCAAGTTCCGATTCACAGTTGAATGTATTTTATTTAGATGGAAGTCGAAAAAAGTGAAAACGATGGAATGACGAAACCTGTCAACTACTGACTAACGAGATACTGACGACTTCTAACACATGTAGGTCGACTACTAGTGCAAAACCATGTCGACTACTGAAGAAAATATTGGTCGCTGGTGTCGACTACTAGAGCATTGGGATTTTTTACAAAACTTGTTTTTCCCTTTTCAAACCATGTTGAATAATATTTCCCGCTGCCAGGTCTTTTAGGGAAGGATCTTGGGTACACAATGAACAGGTTTGCAATGAGAAAAAACTATTTCCCTACGTGAAAGGTAAGCTCAAAGTTCAAACTTCCTTTAACGTGTCGACTTCTGACGCATTACCTTATTTACTGCCAAACAATGAATGAATGAATGAAAGAAAGTTTATTCCAAAAAAAAAATAAAGAAATTACAAAAAAAATATCATAATTGTAAATTAATACGGCAACACAAAGGAAAAATTATAGTATATTTATACAATGGAATATACCACACGAACCATAGGGTATGACCCTGTGCGGTTCGGGGGAGTTGAGTTAAACAAGTAATATTACCTAATACACCATTTTTACAGAAACGACCCGAAAGTGATCAGATGAAGAAAATAAAGATGCAAAAAAAGGATATCTAAATTAGAATAAATTTCTATGGACCCAAGTGACAATCCCAAACGAATTTGATGGATAGAATACAATCATTATATAGGTATGTAAAGATAAACACCATTAGAAGCAGAATACAATCATTATATAGGTATGTAAAGATAAACACCATTAGAAGCAGAATACAATCATTATATAGGTATGTAAAGATAAACACCATTAGAAGCAAAATAACAGACAAAATCATGACACATAAACACTAGTCAGTAAATTGGAACAGTTTATAGGACCTTGGTTTATCAACCATGTGAAAATTCTAGTTTTATAAACGGCACGCGAAAAATTTCCAGGTATGGTCATGTCTGCTGGGAGAGACCGCAATATATAAGGCATACTGAAAAATATATGCTTTGAGGTACACCATAGACGAGATTGGGGAGCTGGTATTACCGCCTTAGAAGTGAGGCGAGCTGGGTATATGCTATGTCTAGGATACACGAAGTAATCGGGGTGTTTGTGAAAAAAAGTAATAGCTATTTTGACATACAGTTGTTGAACTGAGAATACCTGGACAGCTTTGAATAAGTCAGAGGTGGGGAACCGGCGTGGCTTCCTGGCGATTACTTTTAGGATTGATTTTTGGACAATACAAAGCGGATTTAGGATAGACGCTGAAGCGCCACCCCAGGCTAAAATGCCGAAACTAATGACACTTTGCACAAGAGCTTTATATATAGTAATTAAATTTTTCTTATCAAGACATCCCCTCAATCTATAAAAAATATGAATAAATTTACGGAGTTTCTGAACCATAGAGCTAGTATGATACTCCCATCTTAAGTCTTCATCTATAGTAATTCCTAAGTACTTTGTAGAATAAACCCGTTCTATTAGTGGACATTTCCCGTCACACGCACACTTCATGTAGTCATTTCCACATGTATGTATCATGATACCGTGCTGCCCCAACTTATGTTTGGATGCGGACTTGGAAAAAACCAAGAACTTGGTTTTTTTAACGTTTAAACTCAAGGAGTTAGAGCACATCCACCCAAAAACTTTATTGATGTCAATCATGCAATTGTCCGGAAAATACATGCTATGTTGGTGTGCTTTTCAACGCTGGTGTGCTTTCACCTAAATATGATATTGTCATAATAATATCATATTTAGGTGAAAGCACACCAGCGCTGAAAAGCACACCAACATAGAATGTATTTTTCGGACAATTGAATGTGTAGGGTAGTAACTCACAGCCTTTATGCCAATCCATAAAATGAAATATAAAAAATAATATGATATTTTTAAAGAGAAATATCCAGTCATTCTAAGTACCTATCATTAGAAACTTATTAAAATCTCTTTTTCTCTTGAATCCTTTGGGTCAAACAAGACAAGTCAAAAGACACTTTAACACACTAATTCAAAACTTCAAGCGGACAAAGGCAGTTTTTATTTAATGGGACTTGAAAAGTGCAGAAAACTAATTTATTAAATGTGAACATATATATTGTTTCGTTGTAGCTTTTTTAATGTGTTCGTAACCTTAAATTGATTTTAATTTTCTAGCCGTTGATCTGGAGGGACCAGACCCCCCCCCCCCCCAATTCTGCCAACGGTTCATTCTGAAGCCTAGAGGTTCAGTGTTCACTTGAATTCACAATCATGTACATTATAGCCATACGACATAATCATAGAACGTGGATTACTCGCAGGAAAATCAATATTTCAACCCTGCCTCGCAGCTGCTGTTGGAAAAATACATTCAAAGTTCGGATTTCAAGCATTATGTTCGGCATACAGAAGCATGCACCAAATATAAAGTTAAGCATTGAGTAGAGTTATGTGGTGAATTTTCCAGTTTGGGGTTCTGTAAGTAGGCTTCATACAAAAATATTTCATGTCTTGTTGAAGGGCAGAAATTTCAGTCTGCGATATGAAATAATTCGACCTCCGACCTGGTTTGGGCCTTCAAACCAAAACATCAAACAGAGCTTTCAAAACAGGTCTCTCAGCCTTGGGCAACGAGAGAAGGCAACGACGTTTTAATTGCTTCATTGCTTCATCAACAACCACCAGTGGCCCCTTTTTCCGCGGGAAAGACCACGAGAGTGAAAACCGTACTCCTGTAATATTTTACCCTGAAAGAAGTGAAAAATTGCCCCGCTCTCCGTATTGGGGGCGGTGGAAAGAAGTGATGGATTTCACCCCCCCCCCCCCCCCGAGCTCATTTTGTTCGAGGTATTTGATCACAGGATGGAGCTGCGCCCATATTGGACTACGATCAAAGTTGGGAAATATGCAGGCCTGAAAAAGTGGCTGGTGATCCTTCAAGTGAAGCGTCCCAATATCAAAGAAAGGATTTTCTCTAGACCCAGGAAAACTCGAAGTTTGGCTTTGTTGCAATAATTGACGTTTTTATTCTCCAAAAAATGGATTTGAAGCAAAGCTTGGTGGAGGACGTTATTTGTTACGCACTTATAAGGTGACAGTAAAACTGCAATAGGCTTGAAAAATAGTTGAATCGGGACTGACACAGTTTTGAGGGAGGTTATAGTTGTGAAAGTTTGCTGATCCTCTGTTCCCGATGTTTTTGTTCTGGGGATAGACGGCTGTGGAAACACAGACCGCGTACCCTTCTGGGTGGGCATATTGCCTAAACCCCCGAGAATAGGGGCGACCTCAGCAAACCGTACATTACATCGTTCATTTTTACACGTTACACTGAATATTTCAACTCAACTTCAATAAGTGGGGAGAGGAACACTTTTGTGGAAAAACAACAAACAATCTCTCTTAAATAGTAGTGCAATTTCTTCCCTAATCGTAATCCGAATTAGCTTAATAAACACTATTTTAATAGGTAACTAATTAGATTCCCATTACCCACCACTCGCCTTCTGGAAAGTTGAGAATGTTTCGAAAATATCCGCAAATCAAGGACGGTACAGTGAAAAGCTAAATAATTTCTGAATGAACCAACAGACTTCTTGCGGAATGGTCTGTTTCCTCTAGAACAACCACGAATATAACCTCTCTCCCGAGGCCAATTATGCATCTTCTTTCTTCAATCAACTTCTTCTCCCGCTCTACAGTTAGAAGTAGAGTTGATATTTTGTAATATAATTCATCCCTTTATGATAACTTTGTACATAATTTGGTTCTGAGTTCGGAGTTCCTGTTTAAAAACCCTCAATCGTTAGTTTTCGACCTCATTAGATACGAATAGCTTGTTCCTTGGAATTTAACTCATTCTTCTGGAAGCGGTTTTATTAAGATCGTGTCAGTCGAGGAAATGAGGAATATTTGGCGCAGGGGTCACCCTGCAAGACATGTGATGCTAACCCGCACAACGATGTCGTAAGGGTGCAAAACCTGCACTACAAATTTGTCTTATTTCGTAAGTCGTGCACATTGTCAGCAGCTAGTAGCTTTCACTTTATTTAAAGTGCTAAATTGGTATGATGTTGGTACCTCAAAGAGAAATAAGCCATACAGCTTACGAAAATGGACACTAGCACTATGGTCGATCAAATGTCTCACTCATTAGACAGAAACACACGTGGTATAGTGGTTATGATTCCTGCTGCTTCCAATGAAGTTAATGCAAGGTTAAAATTAGCTCGAATCCCGGAGCCGTCTATGGAAATGTTAGCGAATTTTCGAAGAAAATGTAGCTATTGTTCTCGGTCCAAAATTTGTAAAACTCGAATGTTCGAAAAAATTTGCATACCAAAATCCGTTTCAGACCATCCTGAATCCCCCACCATCCTTGCATCTGATACCCCTCATTTCCCCTACTCGTGGCTGCGCCTTACAAAACATAATATGATATTATTAAATGAACTCACCAGTTGTAGTACCTACTTTAATGGATGACAAAATGCCTGCCACCAAGTCCACTGATCGTGAATGTCATTGCCTTTTGACTGATGCGGTTCTACCAAGAAACTAATGGTGCAATTTATATGCCAAGCACATAATCAACTCCCAATAAACTTTCATTCCCCTGAGAAATATCTCAACTCATCGAACCCTCTATAGTGTTAATACATACGTTTCAGATGCACAAGGAAGGTTCAACGTGCTCGAATAATCAATAAGTACGTAAGCCTTAGTATCGGAGACTAGTATGAACATGTACGTACAAACACAATCGCAACCAAAATTTGAACAAATCCGGCGTCAATAAATGATTTGCCCATTTCATTCACCCCATGCGAGTACGCCTTCCATCAACATCATCTTCCATCATATTCCGTCTTTCCACTTAAATTCAAGCGCCTTAAGAGGCTCTAAAATATCAATATGAGCATTTGAGCAACAAACGATGTCAGTAAAACCAACTCGATCCCCTCTAGAACTTTGATTCTAATAAACTTTTTATATAGTTTATAGATATTTATATTTCTTATACAGTCCCTATTCCAGACGCGTGCAAGGAGTTGGGGACCCTTTCCAGTGGTCCGATCGAATCAACCAAGGTGTTATTGGTCTTGTAGGTATTTTGTCGTAACTTTTGAAAAAACTGCCCCCTCACTTTTCAAAACCTTTGTTATAATAATTATAAATAATGATAATGATAATAATGATAAATTTTACTTTATAACAATTATTGTTATAAAGTAAAATTTATCATTAGCAGTGCTGCCAGATTGGGCGGTTTACCGCAAATTGGGCTATTTTGAAAGGTCAGTTGGCGGGTAAAACTGTCTCCCGGCGGTAAACCCCCGTTTGGGTCATTTCTCTCGCAAAGTCGAAAATTCAACATATTTTCTCAAAAATGAAAATGAGATTTTTATGTGAAACAGTTGTAGCCTATGAAATTTCCTTTTGACTGTGATTTGCAATAATGTGATTTTATTTTCCAAATATTTGTACTAAAGTGAAGAATTATAACATTAAATGTGGTTCCTGTTCCTTACATAAATGTGTATTTTATCCTCACCCTGTCCCGAATGTGTGGACCAAAACCGCCAAATTGGGCTATTCTGTATTCAAATCATGCGGTTTTGGGCTATTTGAACGTTGGCGGCTTTTGGGCTGGTTGCGCGCGCTCTATCGGCGGTTTCACGAGACAGGCATCTGGCAGCTCTGATCATTAGAACTAACGATCAGTGCTGCCAGATGCCTGTCGCGGGAAACTTTATCAAGTTGGCTTTTTCACAATTAACATTTGCTTAGTACTTCTCAAGTCAGTCTTGTTACTGTGTGATATTTTTGAGACTTTTTTAAATACCTACGGACTTGATGAGCAATAGTAGCGGAGGTTAACTGGAAGAATAAATCCAGTATAAACACTTTTTATGCGTTTAAGTACCAAGTTAAATTAAGTACTAAGTTACTTCCTTACATACAGGAAGTATGGCATCATAATATGGGAAGTGGAGAGAACATACGTGTGCAGTGTTTAGGCTCGTCGGTAGCATCCCCGCAGTGGTTGATACCGTCGCAGTACTTGTTCAGGGTGACGCAGCGGCCGTTTTTGCACTGCAAATGTGAAATTGGGCACACTGATGGAGACTGAGTTGGTTCCGCACTCGAAACCTCTCGCAGAAGGCACACGGACACTGCAACAAAACAAGATTTTTGGAGAAAAAAAATTGATGACCTAAACACATTTTTGGGTACTAGCTGAACTGGTGAATTAATGGAAATTAAATTAAATGCATTTTATTTTCTCCACAATGGGGTATGCATATAAAAAATTTAAATGAAAAAAAAAGAAAAAAAAACGATTTATATATCATTTGAGAAGCTATTGCACGTAAACACAGGTAGTTTCCATGTAAAAAAAAAAAAAAAAAAAAAAATTAAAAAAACTTTACAGAGATCGATAATCACAGTCAAAATCTTGATTGATTTTGAACTAGGACGTAAAATGGCGCGCGGTTGTGACGTCACCCCCCTTCGGCCCCTCTCGACCAAGGTTCAGGAAGGGTGGCTACCATGGTGGCTACTGCAATGGTAGCATTGATTTATTTGCGTCCCGACCAACCAGATGCTTCAGCGGTTCTGACGTCATCGCGCGCTTTTTATGAATATGATTGTTTCTCTATCAAAAAAAAAAAAAATTATAAGGATAAACTAATTTCGACAAATGGTTCCCATTTTCACGTTTTTGAAGCAATTCTCTATTAATAAAAAAAAAAAAAATTCAAACAAAAATCATGCGCAGACGCCATTAAAATTACAAAATAATGTCACTGGTCATGTTTCATTATTGTAGATAGTACGCTGTACGTACATACTTGATACAAGACCATGACTGTGAATGGACAGGGCTAAGTAGTGTATTTGTGAAGTAGGTATCTCTTTGCGCGAAATATTCTACATTATAGAATATTTGGCGCAAATTTCCTAAACAATCACCATTTTGCACATAATTTTTCAAATTTTCCCTAGACCCCACAACCACAAATGGAGCCTAGGGGCCTGTATTTTATAATCCGACCCTGAATATCCTCGTGACTCCCACAATATGAATCGACAATAAATTGTACCTACCTACAATATCGGTCTACACCAAGAAGTAACTAAAACAACAAAATTCTTGGATTACATTCTTTGTGTAGGTACAAACAGTAAGTTTTTAAGGTTTTGAAATGATCGCTATGGAGTGAAATAGGGTGCCGAACCAGGATGTGTATAACGGCGAAAATGTGTGGATTAATTACGTAAGCTCTGTAGTAGAGATTGACTTTATTTACTTCCCAATTAATCGATCGTACTGCTGTATTACCCGGGCGTTGCACAATGGTCCAGGGTCCCATTCGAGCTCAATACACGCACCCCAGCCAGTTATGTTTAGCATACCAGGACCATAACGACACGTGAAAGCGATACCAGACACCAGATATCAGGTTATGTGTTGGGTTCAATGGATTCCGCGTTCCCCTTTGCGACCCCTTAAAACCCGCCCTCAACCTTATCTCGCACCTTGAGAAAGGGAGGTCTCCTAAAGCCAAACGCAATTTTCGTCGTGAATCCCGACAGCTCCGGACGACCCTCTTCACGGCTCACTCCGGTAATTTAGGCCTCAAACCATCTCAAGTCGACGAGACGCCTCGTACATGGTTTGTTAACCCTATCGAAGGGATTGAGTCATCAGGAGGCGAGGCGGAGGGGACCAATTTTCTTTGATGTTAACGACAACAATCGTTGAGAGGCGTTCCTTCGCAATTAATTACCTTCTAATTTGTCACTCTCGATTCCCTTTAGGTGTTACGACGTTGAAATTGTTAAACACTGTAGCGCATGTTAGAGGAGGCGAAGCGGTGGGGTCTTCCTGGTAGGTAGATGAGCGTAATTACAGTAGCTGTCAGAGTAAATGAACTCATTAGCAGCGACCTTTTAAAATAAAATCAACCTTTCGTTCCTCAAACGCCTTTATATGAGTTAAGTCTTGCCACCAAGTGTTGCTGCTTTTAATTGTCGTTATTGTCACTTACGAACTCTTAATAACCACCATACTATGACTTTTTTTTAACGTGGAATATGTTGTAGCATTCATATAACTGGCAGAAAGCGAGTGTCCGTCCGTCCGTTACTCCATCCCGACGCCAATTCCCGTGGTGGCAGAGACTTGAAATTTGGTAGGTATGTACCTAGCCTCCTTAGGACATAATCTTTAAGTAGCATATGGCCGAGATCAGCTGAGTGGCTCCTACAGCTAATTTCTATGCTATTCACACTTTGAGGCTGTAATTTGTTATTTAGCCCCCTTAGGACTTCCACTTGAAGCTGCCTAGGCCCCGGATCAGCTGAGTGGCATGACTCAGCAGTGCACAAACTTAGATGCACTGTTTCTCTTTTAAAATATTAAAAAATATTTGCACGATACTGACAATTATTACTAATTACAACACAAAGTAGGGAGACAAAGAATGAGAGAGATAAGGTGAACAAACAGTAAAGCGAACATCGTCCATAAGATGTAAACAAAAACTTACATCATGCCAGACGTTCCTCTCGTTCTTTTCAATCAAGGTTTCAATCACCTCCCTAGTAGATATCTTTGTAATTTACATAAAAATCGTGACAATTGTATATTAATATAAGCGTGACATCAGTTTCTTTCCCTTCCCATTTCAATTATTGCACTCCGAAATTAAGAGATAACTGCAGTTTTGAGTATACCGGTGGATAGGTAATTAATTTTACAAATTTTTTGAAATTCGGCAGCTGCACTTTTTTTTTTTAAATTTTCATTTCTTAATCTGTTATCGCGGCTCAAAAAGAAACTTGTGAACATTGAAATTTGGAATACTTATGTCCAAATGTTTTGTAACTTGTTTTGTAGTAAATTCCGATACCGACATTGGAAATCGCCGTTTTTCCGACGATGTTGGACGACTCACCAAAGTGATACCCTCATTCCCAGTCGGGTCGTTTGATCCAACGCCGTCAAATCCTCCGCAAAGGCCGTCTTTGGCAATAATCAGAAATTCAAAGCTGGATCAGTCGATAAATCCTTTGCCGCGGCAGTGCGGGGAGGCCCTAATGGCTTATACCCCCGAGGCAGGAGAAAGAAAGTAAATGATATGCAATTCAATTTATTCCACAAAGTTCCAATTTTTTTTTGTATTCCAACTTTTTCTTTACTACGCCAACCGCCAAAAGTACATCCCTTTCTACCTCAAGGCAACGGAGTATCAAACGACGCTCATGACTGTATTCAGGTCTATTTTGAATTATTTATGTGCCCCGAAATAACTTTGTTCCCCGTCGGAGAACGTCTTCGAGAAATGTAAGAAATAACAGTTATTTAAAAATGTCTCATACTGGTTTTTTTCGAACAATTATTTATTTATTTATTTACTTCATATACAATGCTTACATCATACAATAACCAATTGGTGGGTATCACCCAGAAGCCACATTATCTTCATACATACAATTCGTATTTATACGTCCTTCTACGTACAATTTATACGTACAATGTCCTTCTATAAAATCAGGTACCTACTAATTATAATTAATAGGTACCTGATTTTATAGAAGGACATTGTAGACCTATAAGTATAGCTTGTGATGGCCTTCATGAGTCGAAGTTCAGTCTAATTTACTTTTATTAAGTACGTGGGTCATTCCACAAAGATGCACCCTTTTTTTGTCACTTGCATTTTTTGGCTATTTGATAAAATATTTCAAATAGGATTTCTAGAAGAAAATACGTTCTCATAGGTGAACGATTTCTTTTCTTAATTTTTTTTCTTTTATTCTTTTTTTTAAAAAGAAGGAATTGTTTTTGTTGTCTTTTAGCAGAAAAATTATCGAGGAGTGTGATTTATTTTTAAGCCCGCCTTAGCCGGTCCCAAGCCCGGGTTGCGAAAGGGCGAGGGAAAATAAATCTTCTGCCAAAGTTGATACTTCGGAAAAACTGTAATATTTCACCGAAAAACGTAGATTAAGAGCATAAAATCGAAGAAACTGAGAAATGTAAGAAATAACAGTTATTTAAAAATGTCTCATACTGGTTTTTTTTTCGAACAATTATTTATTTATTTATTTACTTCATATACAATGCTTACATCATACAATAACCAATTCGTGGGTATCACCCAGAAGCCACATTATCTTCATACATACAATTCGTATAATTAGTAGGTACCTGATTTTATAGAAGGACAATGTAGACCTATAAGTATAGCTTGTGATGGCCTTCATGAGTCGAAGTTCAGTCTAATTTACTTTTATTAAGTACGTGGGTCATTCCACAAAGATGCACCCTTTTTTGTCACTAGCATTTTGTCCCACTCCTGTACGTCCTGTATACCAGCGATCTCCCAGAAATTGAAATGAACACCACAGCCACTTTCGCAGACGATACAGCGATATTGGCAGTTGGAGACAGCAACATTGAGTCAATGACCAAGTTAAAGCGGTCAATATCTAGCATACAACAATGGACAGCGAAATGGAGAATCAAAATGAATGAAACTAAGTCGGTACATGTCGATTTCACCAATAAAAGGATCGACTATATACCGGCTTATCTCAATGGCAAAGTGATTCCTCATGCCAATGAAGCCAAATACCTCGGTATGACGCTTGATGCCAGGCTTCGGTGGAAAGCCCACGTCAAGAAAAAGAAGGAGGAACTTCTTCTCAAATTCAGAAAAATGTACTGGCTAATGGGGAGGCGGTCAAAACTGTCAATCCAGAACAAGCTTACGCTGTATAACCAAGTCCTTAAACCAGTCTGGACTTACGGAGCTCAGCTGTGGGGCTGCACGGCTCAATCAAACCGGGAAATAATCCAAAGATTCCAGAACAATGTGCTAAGAAATGTTGTCAATGCACCATGGTGCGAAATGAACGACTCCACCATGAACTTCAAATCGAAACCATAAACGAAGCCATCAAGCGGCAAGCCGTACGTCATTTTCAACGGCTAAGGTCTCACGTCAACGAGGAAGCTGTCCGACTCCTTGACACGAGTGATATCACCAGACGATTGAAGCGTACCAAACCGCTCGAGCTTGCTCACGGGTGAAGCAGTATAGTGAATGCAATATCATCATAAAAATGAACAAAACTCAGTGATGTATCTAAGCTTTGAATAGTATGTGCCCTAGTTTCAAAATAATATTGTTAATAAGTTATTACTTGGAGCAATAAAATCTTTCAAAAAAAAAAAAAAAAAAAAAAAAAAAAAAAAACTAGCATTTTGTGGCTATTTGATGAAATATTTCAAATAGGATTTCTAGAAGAAAATACGTTCTCATAGGTGAACGATTTATTTTCTTAATTTTTTTTCTTTTATTCTTTTTTTAAAAAGAAGGAATTGTTTTTGTTGTCTTTTAGCAGAAAAATTATCGAGGAGTGTGATTTATTTTTAAGCCCGCCTTAGCCGGTCCCAAGCCCGGGTTGCGAAAGGGCGAGGGAAAATAAATCTTCTGCCAAAGTTGATACTTCGGAAAAACTGTAATATTTCACCGAAAAACGTAGATTAAGAGCATAAAATCGAAGAAACTGAGCTTAATCTAAAAACTGACAGCACCACGTGAATCAGTATATTTTGCATAAGTATATTTTGTAAAACCTGTAAATATGTAAATAGCCTTTAAATAGGTACTGTAAATAATATTACATATTATGTAAAAAGCCTTTGGATTCAGTAAATATGTAATTAGCTTTAGTTTTAAGACCCCACCTTCACCCAAAGAGTTTTAAGTTGTTTCCCTTTTCTCTTGCGAAAATTCACTCTCCCCATCCTCTTACGCTAAGACACAAAATACAATACTATTTAAGACTACGAGACATTTAAGGCCGGCAGGCCGATATTGTTCATATAATATATTATGTACCTTAAGACACTTGAATGTACACAATACCAATGTATGTACCTTTTATAAATGCCAATAAAACCTTATCAATCAATCGAAGTATTTCACAAGCTGCAATCAAGTATTACATCAGTTTTCACGGGCAATAACCGGCCCGTTGGTCTAGGGGTATGATTTTCGCTTAGGGTGCGAGAGGTCCCGGGTTCAAATCCCGGACGGGCCCTCAACTTTTTGAAAAAAATTCACCCAAATTGGGTTTTCCGTTGGGATAAATAGGAGGGAAGGTACCGCGAACCTATTGAGACCTGACCAACGCCAACCTCAGAAGTCCAAAATTAACCGAAACTTTGAGGAAAAAAGAAGAAAACATTTAATTCATTTCACAAGTAGAAAAAAAAAATTCAATTCATTTATAGAAGTTGAAAATTAACCGTACTTATTTGACGAAGAAAGTCGACAAACTGCATTTCCATTCGTGTACTCATCTTCATATTCATTCGTTTTTTGGGAAAAATTAGAGAAAAACTCAATTTCATTCAACTCATGGAGTCAGTGAGAAGTATCCAGTTCGGGGTAGGTAGTGCGTTTTGGTTTGGTGTTTGGTGCAGCTAGACATTTGAAAAGAGACGAGTGTTAAAACTATCGATAGTTTTTGGGAAAACCATCGATACTGTCGGAAACCGAAACTATCGACAGTTCAACACCACTGCCACAAATTTCGAAGGAGTTGAACGGTCCGGCGGTCCGTTTTTATTGAAAATCGAGTCGTTTTTGGACCTCCACACGAGAGTTCGGCGGGTTGCAGAGGGCGGGAAACTGTGAGAGCGGTATCCAACCCTCTCGTCGTTCTTCCAATCAATACTCCCGCCTTGACCTAGATATCTGGTCCAACATTGTCATGTCCCCTTTTCTTTTCTCTTACCTCGTACGTATCCGACTTCCGCGGAGGGCGGCGACCGATGTTTCAACGAATATTAAAACCTCCACCAAAAACCACTTTGTCTAAAAATCACTCCGCCTCGCCAAAATCAGTCTACAGCTGCCAAAAAAAGTTACGATATTGTAACGAAATATGATTTTTAACAGTTGAAGTTGAGACCTCGTATCTCACATTTTGCATACTTTTACAGGGGACCTCATTTCTTCAATGGTATTCCGCCAATTTCAAATTCCTTTCACCACTATAGTGGTGCAACATAATATATTAGGATGTTTCACTTATGAAACATAATATGTATGTACAGGTAATGATAGGTAATATGTTAGGTACATGTTTCACTTTTGAGCCTAAATACTTCAAAAATCCACCAAATGAGCGCTAAAATCGGTAAAACCCAAGGAACATACCTACTACAAACCAAAATCCCGTCTTTGACAAAAATGAAGACTCGAGGTCTCAATTCTCCACCGTCATATTATGCCGTTTGGTTCAACGAAACTCGTATAATCAATAACAATATTGATGTTGAGGGATATCGAAGGTCGGTCAAATGAAAAACAAAAAAAAATTTTTTCTTTTATTTGACCGACCCTCGACATCCCTCAACACACAACAATAACAATATTACATTATTTTTAGATCCCAACCAGAATATCACACAACTCGGAAACTGAACACTACATTGCAAACTATCGAATGTGAAAAATACGGTTTTCCAGTTTCGATATCTTGCTATTGCATTAGATGTTATGTAAACTTGATATCGAGGGTCTCACGGCAACTTCCTACGTCGTCATTTCGGCAACTTTTCAGCAGAGCCAAAAACCATCTGCCAATGACTGTTTACTGAGTAATTCAGTCGATAAACTCACGATTCATAAATCGTGAGATTTAAGTGTTACCTAACTTATACTTAGTCAGGTCGACGAAGATGCTTCGAATGGCATGCATAACTCATTTTGGCCAAAAATGACGACGTGAGAAGTTGCCGTGAGACCCTCGATATGTAAACGTTGGAGTAAGGTAGGGATGGATATACTGGAAGTTAAGGGGAATAACTATTTAATCACTGTAGATTACTTTTCAAAGTGGATTGAAATGTTTATTCGAGTATGTACTCGTAATAATATGTTTGCCACATGGGTATCACAGAGAAATCGTGTGTGACAATAATCCATTCGCAAAGAATATCTAACAATTAAGGACATTGAAATTACTACTAGTAGTCCAAATTATCCTAAGGGACATGGAATGGCGGAATCGGCTGTCAAAATCTCTGGGAAAATAATTAAAACCAGTGACAAGACAGGCCAGGACCCTTACGAACTCCTGTTACTCGTACACTACAGAAACACAGAAATTCCTTCCTTTGGTGTTTGCCCTTGCCAATTACTGTTTGGTCGATTTTTTAGAGACAAATTAGTCTGGCGCGAGAATGACCTGAATCCCAAAATGGTAAATCTCGAAGAGATCAAGAAAAAGATAAAACAGTATCAAAATTCGCAAACGTTTTACCACGACAAAAATGCCAGAGCCAGGAGCCAGGAGCCAGGAGCCAAAAATGCCAAAAATGCCACCCAATGATTCAATTCTTTACAAACACAGGGGCGAATGGAAACGAGGAATTGTTAATGAATCGGCCACTACCCCCCCCCCCCCCCCGTTCGTTCTGGGTTGAAGATAATGTTAATAGTGGTGTTTATAGAAAGAATAGGAAAGATGTAATTAAGGTTCCTTCTGACCCTGCCCCAGAGAGCCACAGGGAGGGTACAGAAAAACAAAATGATGAAAAACATAACGATGATTCCCAAAGTTGTACTGGGCACTCTTATCTTATAACATGAGGGATAAGGAGAGACACCCAACTACCGAGTCGTTTTAGAAATCAAGTACTTTTAATAACAGACAAAAAATGTCTAAAATCAAGTACTCAATAGTATCAGTAAACCATCAAACATTTCTGAAATCAAGAACTTTTAAGAACAGACAAAAAATGTGTAAAATCAAGTACTAAATAGTATCAGCAAACCATCAAACATTTCTGAAATCAAGTACTTTTAATAACAGACAAAAAAGTGTATAAAATCAAGTACTCAATAGTATCAGCAAACCATCAAACATTTCTGAAATCAAGTACTTTTAATAACAGACAAAAAATGTATAAAATCAAGTACTCAATAGTATCAGCAAACCATCAAACATTTCTAAAATCAAGTACTTTTAATAACAGACAAAAAATGTATAAAATCAAGTACTTGAATAGATTCGTACTCACTCCTGTGAATCCGAATCCGAATAGATTCGTATTCACATCTCTGAATACGAATCCGTTTCGATTCACACTTGGATTCACTGAAAAATTCAATCCAGTATTAATAAATAAATGTCTGTCTGTACCTCGCTACAGGTGTTTTGGTTTATTATCTTCGATAATGAACCATTGGAATCGACCAAAAAAAAAAAAAAAAGTTTAAGGTGTGTGACACGTTAAGGTGCTGTGAATCGGATTCGGATTTACGAATACGAATCTGCCCATCTCACCGTGCACCATAATTCTAATAGATGAGATCTACTAGATAGTAGATCTACTGTAAATAGATAGTAGATAGTAGATCTACTGTAAATACAAGGTTTAATTGTTACTTGGCATCCTTTATTTAACCTGAAAATGACGCCTTACTTGACAAAGGGGGAGGGAATGAGCGATGAGTTATGTAAAAGAGCTGATCATTTTGATGATCGATCGATCCTGATCCGATCATTGAGATGAGTCAGATCGCCCATCTCAACCTCCAACTCGCCACGTTCGCCCTTCTCATTCCGATCAAACCTCCCTTAATCCCCCCGCTCCCCCTTTTCAATCCTGATCTGTCTCCCCTAACTCCAACCTCCTCTTCCGTGGGGAAGAGATGAACGGAGTTTCTAACTCGGCGGTGAGATTTCGGGTTGGAAGGGGGAGAGACCAAGTGGTAACAGAAAAGACACGATGACAGGAGGGAGGAAGTGATGATGATCGGGCGGTGAAATTGAAGGGCGGCGGGTGGTGGGAGGAGGAGGAGGAAGCCGTCTTTTGTTCTTTTCATTATTGGCTGAAGTGGACTGACATCTCTGGAGAGCCACTTCCTCCTCCCTCCTCCCTCCTCTCCACCGCCCCCCTTCACCTCCTATTCCCGTCATCTTTCCACCTTTGCTTCCCCCCCCCTCCCACCCACCGCCCACACCACCAACTCCCTCGCTTCCAGTCCCCAAACGTCTCATTGTCCTTCTCACTCCGATCTCATACTCTTGTGAATGAATCGATTTTTAAGCAAAATTTTAAAACTCGAATTTTCGAAAACCTTTCATACCGATATCCGTTCCAGACCATCCTGGATTCACTGGCAAAAGACAGCAAAAATCATAAATTGATGAGATATACCGGATATCGGTACATTTATGTCTGGGGTAACTATGTAACAACCTCAGGGAATCGATTTTACAGGTAATTTGCAACAAAAAATGCTTCGTCGAGTTTTTTCTTACTCAACTAAAAATCCGACTTTTTTCACTTTTAACATTTTTTTCGTTTTCTCGACCTTGTCTCTGTAAAACGGACCCAACTCCCTTAAATTATTATGTAAAATAAAGTCTGGGGATACCGTTAGAAAGAGCGTTAAATTTTCTACCTCTTTGAAAAAAAAAAAAAAAAAAATCCGACCTTTTTAGTCTGGCCTAACTGGTAAAAAAATGGCCAAGTTTAAAATTTGGAGATTTTCTTAGGTAACGCCGTTTTTTCTTTAGTTGTGTAAGCCTTTCTGAGCCCCTTGTTACACTAATTGAAAAGAACTATTGGGCTTTGCTCACAATTACACCTTGCTTGCGTACTGTGAATGGATGTCAGGGTAAACGCAAAAGAACGATTTATATCAAACACTAGTTTTATTGACGTTTCAGTACTGGGGCGAGAATGCGCTATGGGGAAGTTTACAGTGGCCAATCGGACTGTTATGATAAAAGTTACACTTACAAATGAAAGAACGGAATTTTCAGTGGCAATATCTCAATTTCAGTGTGTAGAACGTGTCAAGTCAACGGCATTACTTTGGAAATTTATTTATTTTTGAGGGAGGGCCTTCATAAAATAAAATTACTTGAACTTTTCAAAACGTCCTCCGTACTCGCGGATGTAGAGGGTCGTTCTTCCGCGAATCGAGTCGACCTCACGATGAAGGTCACGGTGGTTCTGGCGAATCAGATCCCCGAGAACGGGAGACATTTGGAACAGAAAAAAGAAAAAAAATCTGTAAAGTGAAAAAAGTCGGATATTTAGTTGAGCAAGAAAAAACTCTACGAGGCATTTTTGTTGCAAATTACCTGTAAAATCGATTCCCTCAGTTTGTTACATACTTACACTAGACACCCTTGTCTATGTGTGTGTGTCATTCCAGACGATAATTTCGATAGAATTGAAATAAAAAGTTCACATTCGCACAAATCTGTCTTGGCAATCGAAAGGCTCAGTTCGTAGATGGGCAAAATCGGGTCACTCTAAGGGATATCGCAATTCTGACTTCACCATCGTGATCAGCGTTGAAGAATCTATAAACTGAGGTGTTACTCGACAAAAATGAGCAAAAAAACAAAAAATGAGACAAAATGGAACATTCATGTCCCCATCCTCTACCTTACTGTAGAATGGAAATTAGCGTACCTGCAGGGTGAACTACTCCAGTTTTGTGCCTTCAATTTGATGAGCTTTTTTCCTCAGGTACTGACACCATTCTAAGCCCTCCTTGCATGCTTCACCTGATCAAAATCCTATATAATATATTGGATATATAATATATAGGATATATTACCAATGTAAAAATCCCCATATCCACTACCTCCGTAAGTCAGTGAATTAGATGAAGTTGGCATATTTTCAATAACTATAGTGGTAATAAGATTTTATAATTAACGTGAACGACATTCAGGGAACTGGAAAAACGTTTTCTTTCCAAGATGACAAGTAACTACGAGTATTAAGAAGACTGTTGTAAGTACCTACCGATCTCAAGTCTTAGATCTTAGCCAGAGAGCACCTGATGCATACCGGATTAACCAAATAGCTTCATACTTGAATACCTATAATTACCCAATAATTATTAATTGCTAAATTCTCTAAAAAATCGATTCATTCACAAGAAAATGGTGGGAGGGAGAAGAAGCAAAGGTAGAAAGTAGAAAGATGACGGGAATAGCAGGTGAAGGTTAATATAAAAAAACTTGCTTGCATTGCTCAAATATGTTTAGTAATTCATTCTGAAATCTTATTCTTATCTCTCTGTTCATGTCTTCAGATTTTAATATCTCGTGTTGCAGAATCTGATGGGCTTTGGGTGCGGTGAAGGATGTGATACGACGTCCCGTCGAAGACGAAGATTACCCTCCTCATCAAAGGCCTTTGAAGTCCCGAAAAAAATCGATGTTGTGCGAAAAATTTGTCAGCTTCTTTTCGATATTTGTACCGCCGTCCCTTTAGGCGGTTTTTTTTTCTTAACCCCGGAAGGGCGAAACATTTCATTTCCCCCGCTCCGACGCAAAGTTATAAAGGATTAAACTCAATCTGTTAGCGAATGCTGAGGTGACTCGCTGAGGATGAAAAGGGACATGAAAGCTTATCTCTAAACCTCGCGGGAGCCCTTTGAGCCGAAGGGCTGCCTCAATGGGCCCCGAGATTCCCATCATTTCCATCTTTCGACGACAAAAGGAGGAAGCGGGAAAGCAGCAGGCGGACGTCCATCATCCGGTTACGAGTTCATACAAGTTTTACGGATGGTGTCGTCCATTGAAGGGTGCAGAATGATGAGCTGTGAGCAGGACATTGCAAGCGGGAGTTGGCAATTTGAGGAAAAAAGAGAAAGAAACTCGGTCTGATATCTGCAAGTATGACAAATACAGAGTAGGGATGGGACATCGAAAGAAAACATCGATATAGGGATGTATAAAAAGTATCGATACTTCAAAATATCGATACTTTTTTTTGCAATGTATCGGGATACTTTTCCTTTTTTCGCGGTATCGACACCGATACTTTTTTCAAGGATCTTCTCTTACTTCCAAGTTTCACAGAAGACTACAAAGCCTGATCGCTACCATGCCTGAAGTCCCACCATTTGTCAACAACTTTGACATAAAAATGGAGATGATCACTCATTCAACTGATACTGTCCAGCATCTAGTAGGACTGGAAACGTGAAACAACTCAACTGTGCACTGATCTCAGGCATGGGTGCGGCCAGGACAAATGAACACGGATTGTGTTGTTTAGCGCCTTCCCCTTCCAGTGTTCCAGTACCGCCATAGAAGTTCTATGATAGAACTGAATATAACTGATAACTGATAGGTACCTACTCCACTTTAGTGCGTTCGCGTTGTTTGAAATTCCGGTTTCGTGCCTTGTCCAAACGCTTTTTCTTTGTCCAGGACTGGAAGCCATATTAGTCTAATATTATTATTAGAATATTATTATTAGAACCTCCCACTCAGTTTGTTTACAAGCAGTCGTGCGCTCTCATCTTCAACTGTCGTGCGTTCTCATCTTCAAACGTCTGCGTTCAACAATGGAAATAAACCACAAGTGTAATAAGGTAAGAGTGTAATAATTGAAAGCTACAGGGGAAGAAGGGTATAATTCCACTGTCGATTTCGAGGTTTCAATGCCGTCTAGAGGCTTTCTGGAGTAGTTACACGTGGTAGGTCGGTACTGGTGAAAAACGATTTCATTCCATGATGGTTTGGAATAGGTAGTTGATAATTTTTTTTTCATACCTTGGCAACGTATCATGGGATGGCTAAGATAGTTTGTGCTCTCCTGAACATTTTCCAATTTTGGAATCGTACCCTTCTTCCCCTGTACCCTTCAATTGTATCTAACTACTTACGAGGGTAACCAGACGTCCTTTTTTCACTGTGTCCTAGCGTCCTTTATCTATCCTCTGTCCCTTCTCACAACGAAAAAGTTGAGCGAATTTGCTATCTCAGCAGTCTGTGGAGGAAATCCCGAACGTCCCTGCCCTCGAGTCAAATGGATTGTCTCTCTAAATGAAGTTAACGAGTTTCACCGTATGGTTTTGAAGGGACCCACCCTTTTCGATGTCTGGTTCGTCCCGTAGGTATTTGAATTGGAAGAAAGCATTTCTTTTCGGAACCGATCTCTTACTTTTAGGCCAATAGTTCCTTCCTTGTAACGGAAGGAACTTTTTGGAGGGACTGATGCTATTTCCTTAATAAATCCTTGTTATCCTGGCAACTCCTGGTTAGTATTGTGATCTCACTGGGATTTGTTTTTGTAAAAAAAGAAGAAAAAAACAGTTTCCATTTTTACGTCCTCCATTTAAAGTAAATTTCCTAGTTTGCCTTTTTCCCCCGAGCCTATTATCCTAGTATCCCAATAGTTAGGGACCTAGTTACCTATCAATTGTGAGTCAAACGTTTATTGAAGAACCTACCTAGTGAAAACCTTTGTTATCAGTTCGCATCACACTTCTCAGCTTTCGTTTTCAAAGCACCACTCTGCTTTCAGGTCTACAAGAATTCGTGATGAACAGAGAGGTGCCTGCATCACAGCAGACTATGGAAAGTCCAAGAACGCCTGTCCTGAATGAGGTGACAACCAATGGACCCGAAGGAGCACGTTGAAGTTAATTGATGCTTACCGTCACAACAGAGGTGAGTAAAAATAGCGTGGCGTGTTAAAATAAAATTAGCGACAAGATGAAGGATTTTTCAACGTGAAGATGTAAACGAATGCAAAATGAAGGCGCGGAATTCCAGAGGCTTAACCCGATCACCTAGCCAGCCAGCCCTCTGACGTCATAGGCTCTTACGGCATAGGCTGTGACGGCCTAGTTGGCCTCCTGCCAGCCGTCTGACGTCATACGCCATAGGCTCTGACGTACTAGTTGGCCTCCGGCCAGCCGTCTGACGTCATAGGCTCTGACGTATTAGGTGACCTCCTGCCAGCCGTCTGACGTCATAGGCTCTTACGGCATAGGCTCTGACGTACTAGTTGACCTCCTGCCAGCCGTCTGATGTCATACGCTCGTGCGTCATAGGTGCGTCTGACGTAGTGGCCCGCCTGTCGCTTGTGTTCTGACGTGATCTGAAGGAAAGGGTGAATCAAGGAAACAAATTTTTCCCGTTTCAGTTTATGTGCCAAAACAAAGACATGAAAAGGTCAAAAGAATGTCAACTCCATCCTGTTGTTGATACAGTCGAGAATGAAATGCTTGCATACGAGTCTGCAACACATTGGGACATTTTATGTCTTTAAGAAGTGATTCAAGAACCTTCGAACAATGCTACATCACCTACCCCAGTAGCGTAGTTGTTATACTTAATTGTAGGGTTCATAATAAATTATGAAGCTTGCATTCGTATAGACAATATAAATTATTGAGAATGATCACCTGTGTGTAAACAATTATTTAAACAATCACGCTCATACCGCAGCTTGTCGGCCACGCACTCCGCAGTGGTTAACGTAATATGGTTAGGTAAATCGAGAGCTATCCAACGAGTGGTGAACGATTTTTGTACGATGATAACTGGTGAAGATAAAGTTCCGTAGCAACGAATCGGTTGTAAGCGAAAATCATCAGAAATTTTCGTGACGATTTCGTGTAACGCTTTTGTGTAACGTTTTTCGAGTTATGTGCTAGAGTAAAGACATAAAATGTCAAAAGCTGCTATTTACCTATAAAACGTGCCAGGATCACCTACTTCTTGAATCGTTCTCTCGAGGCACTGAATTCAACTAGATTGTCAAGAGTAATTGATCTAAAATTACGACATCCTTTCTTCAAACTTGCTCATGCTCAATATTTATTAGCTTTACCACCCTCCTCATATTTCTGTTTCAGATCTACTGGGCAAGACGGTCGATCTGACTGCTCAGCAGCAACACAGTCTCGACCCCTCAAGTCATTCACCGTCCACAAGCCGAATCTTCTCACAACGACGGAACCCTTCCTACCGCCCCCGTCTCCCGACGATGATGTTTCGATGGTCTTGGAAGGCGAAATTGTTCGACCCTTGCTGAAGGCGAAAAGAAAAGTGCGCCATATCTCAACGGTTTTCGACGAATACCGCCAGGACAGGAAACAGCAACATGACGAGATGATGCAGATGTATCGAGAGAGATTGGCAGTGGAGAAGCAGAGAGTCGCGGAGATGAGGCTGAGAAATTGGGAATTATCAAAACATTGATAATTTCATCCTACATAATACGTAGGTACCTATCCAATAATCAAGACTGAAATTGAGGATTAACATAATATGTTTTCTATATCATGAAAAGTATCAGATGAGGGTAGCCATCATTTTGTCATAGTTACCGAAAAAGTATCCCTACTTTATGTTACCTATGTTTTTAATTCGATGTGATACTTTTCATTATTCGATGTGATACTTTTCTATATGTTAATCCTTAATTTCAGTCTTAATTATTGGATAGGTACCTACGTATTATGTAGGATGAAATTATCAATTTTTTCCTCCAAAAGTCACTTCGTCCTTCCAATTAGCGCCTCTAAGTGTCGCATAGGTTTTTTTCTTGAGACTGATGTTTACCTGTCTCAACCTGATGACCAGAAAGTCATTCTCAGTTATGTGGTTAGTAATAAAATAAAAGGCTGTCATTTTTATTAGAACTTTATTTATTCAGAAGGCACCTAGAATCCAAATCACTTACAAGCTAAGAGAATTAAACAGTTGGCTGGTGATCTGATGCACTTTCATAATCTGAGAAATAACATCACTGTAGAAGGGGGGTTGGTCTATCTGAATCAACGACTCGTTGTGCCAGCGTCACTCAGGGCTATGATGGTGGACCTTCTACATGAAACAAGAAAAATGCAAAGCCAAAGCGAGGCAATTGATTTATTGGCCATCCATAAATTCACAATTGGAAAACACTATTTCCAAATGTTATGTCTGTCAAAGGTTTAGTAGAAAGAACGTCAAGTTACAGCTGATTAATCATGATATTCCCAGCACTCCATTCAGTAACATTGGTCTGGATGTAGCAGAACATGGGGGTCAATACTACTTAGTTGTGATAGACTACTTCTCCCGTTGGATTGAAGTGGACAAAATGGCTAGTAAGTCAGCACCTTCCATTATTAGTCTTATAAAGCCGATTTTTGCCCGTTGGGGTATACCTAGCGTCCTTGTGGCTGATAACAATCCGTGTAGTAGTTATGAATTCAGGAGTTTCGCTGGTGAGTGGGAGTTTCAGCTTGTAACTTCCAGCCCGCTGTACCCTAAAAGTAATGGGTTGGCTGAGAAGGGTGTTGGGATTGTCAAGGGGATGTTGCGTAAGTGCGAGTATGACACCAAACATTTCCATCTGGCCTTACTAAATTATCGTAACTCTCCAATTGACTTTGGGGGTCTCTCCAGCCCAGCTCCTTCAGAGCAGAGAACTACGTACCAGGTTGCCAATTCATGGTGGACTTCTGAAGCCGAAACTGTTGACTGGTATTCAGGAGAGGATGGTGATCAATCAGGTAAATCAGCTGTATTATTTGGGTACGGAACTGCCCAGCGTGTATATTTCAGACGATGCTGATAAAAATATGAATGATAAAAAAATTCGACTGAAGTACCCAAAAGCTCATCGATAATGATATGCCCCACAAGTACAGCCAAGCGAGATACAGATGCTCAACACCATAGTTAAATGCCTTGTTAAATGTCTTAATTATTTACAGATAGTTCATTCTGGATCTATGTAGGATTTTATACCCTACATGTGTATATGTAAAATGTTCATGTTCTCCTTATGTTCATGACAAGCCTCTGCTGGTCTCCCTGCATCTGACTCCAAGTTAACCACTTGCCTGACGATATTGTCTCGATATTTGTTCACTTGTTAGAGGAAACACTATGCGCCACAATCGACGTTTTTCGCTCGTTTAATCATCATGGTTATGTACTCCAGGACCTGATTTTCGAGCTGGATGGTCCTGACATGTACAGAAAGCTAGATCCAGAAGTATCCAAATTGACGTAGATCTGTTTAAATTCAATCGATGAGATTTGTTGTGAGTAAACGAGCGTTGTTGAATTCAACTGTTGAACGAGATTTTGATAGGCGATTGCTCAGATTCGCGGTTGAGGAACGTCAGCCTTGGAGAATTTAATCCGCCAAGTGATCGACTCTTGCGTCGGAGCGTTTTCTTATTAATTAGTCAAGTTTGGAAGTAGGTAGTTGAAGGGAGCTACGCAATGGGAGGAGGAGGAGGTTTCGGCCCGCCAAGAGCAGCTGTTCCATTAGCCCAGACCTCAATCCCGGACATCCATTTGCCACCTTTGACAAATGGTTCGTTTCTAACAGACAATTAACCCTTCGGCGCGAAGGGAACTTTGCGAAGCCTTTAACGGGATAGTCAGCAGATGTTTTCCTTCGCCAGGTACAAGTCTCGTCACCTTCGGATACCTGTTAATTGAATTGCTGAGTTTCATTTGTCTCCTGACAACTGGATTTTGGGGCATATGGTAGGCTCTGTGGTGTACACCGCAAATAGGCTCTTAATCCTGATTGGTAGTTTGGCATCCACAGAGCGTCTTATTTCCAGTACCAATGTGGAAGACGGTGGTGACGTTTTGAAGGCACTATCTGATGCTCTTCCTCGAAGCTACAATATGGAAAAACCAAAATGTTTAGTATTCCATGATGGCGTCAAAGGCGGGCATTCTCCGCTCAGAACATCCACCTTGAATACAATTCTATGAAAACTGTCACATTTGGAGTAAGAGCAGTAGCTGGAGGTTGGAATGCTCCATGTGGATACTTTAATATTATTCTATTACACATAAGTCTCCTTTCCACATAGCATCTTGGTTTCAGTTACAGGAGAACTAGTGGTAACTCCTCATTCCAAGAGTTTCCAGTTGTAATATTTCATCTTAGGCATCTTCATTGCACTCTTGCTCGATTGCATCCATGACTCGGTTCAGGCCATACGGATCCACTTTCTTCCCCCTTTGACGCCATGATGGAACACTGAACATTTTGGTTCTTCCATATTGTAGCTTCGAGGAAGAGCATCAGATAGTGCCTTCAAAACGTCATCACTGTCTTCCACATTGGTAATGGAACCACCCAGATATTCGCTATTCTTTCCAACTAATTCTATTTTTCCCATCAATTATCAACAGAAAACGATTGTTGAAGAATAACCAGTTACCCTCATTAGCTTACCATGTGAAGAATTCAAAAAATTTTAAACCATTCTTTGGTCATGTCATGTTTTAGACTCTGCACAAATAGCCTGAAGAACTATTCATGAGGTCTTCTTTTCATTGAAAAGTTTTCAATGGCCAAAACCATATTTGGAGCTCTAGTACCTGATTGGTCCACCAAGGTACCAGAAGGTTTGGTCTCCTGGAGACCCATAGTACACTAAGCAGTGCCCTTTTGTATTGTCCATTACCCACTGAATGAAATATGGTGATCTTAATTGTGGAATTCACCTCTAAAACCGCAACTCTCGATTACCCACCAAGTTTACTGCTGAAGTAATCCAAACATCATTTTTTTTGCATGGAATTTTATTTAGAACAAAAAGAAGCTTATGCTAATATTAGCGTCGTTGATGAGCTGTAGGCCTCGGAACGTAAACAACAGTAATTCATAACGAACGGCCAAGTCAATGTATACTTATTACTTGTTTGCTCATCTCAGGGAACAGTTCAAACAATGGAAGATGAAAACAAAGATTTCGCTTCTTTCCCTCCCGCCCAATGGGGCTCGAGTCCTTTCACGCGGTCTCTACCATCTTTTTCATAACCCTCCTCATGCTTCCCTTTGTTGGTGTTTGGGAAGAGGGCGAAGTATGGCGGCTCATAACGCGTTGTTGAGCGGATTGTTAGAGAACCAACCCATTTTCATTATTCTCGAAGGGTGTGTGGGGGAGATGGTGGTGGCAAATAAACGGTAGGACCGAAGTTTTGTCGTGGAGTTTATAGGAAATTACAGGGGCACTTGTGGAATGAATTAAATAGTGGTGTGCACGATTACAGAGGTAGACTGCGAAGAATACCCGGGCGTTACTCAAGAGATAGCGTGAATAAATTCGGCCATGCATGGCCATTTAGGGACTATTCAGAGTTCCTTCAACAAAGCTGAAAACCTGATTCATATGGATGTCACAGAATTAATATTTTCGCTCCCCACAGGTTTGCTTCTGTATCCACTGTATCCCACGAGGTTCTTCCCCATCCACTGTAGCATCCACCCGCACCGTGGCTACAAGGCAGGAGCAGCAGGAACGCCCTTTAGCTACATTAGGGACTTTGGCGTGACTTTAGGTATTCTTTAACACGTTCAGCGTCATGGAGAAATGGAACTACTCGTACTCAACTGGATGTGGTGGTACAAGGGATGAAATGAGCAGAACACATCTTATCTGGGGTTTACAATTTGGGTGAGTCGCTCACACTCCTCAGAAGAAGCTGGTCAAGTCGACAAGTCATCCACGCAGGATGTGCTGGAACTTGATCTCGATTGATGCATGGAAGTTACATACCTAAAAACCCCTTATAATTGTATCTCACGACCCCCGTTTAGCACAGCGTTCTTAGATTGCAACCTCTGCTGAGGACAGCACTCTTAAATGATATGTAGATTATATATAGGGCCTCGCTGCGCCGAGCAAGTCAGTCTCCAGTATTCCGTCGTAAGAGCATTGTCTAACCTGTACTCTGTTCAATTTAATAAAGTCCTTTTTAAAAAGGTATTTTTCTCAGTTAATAATTTGAGTGGCGCAGTCGTTCGGACCCGTCGAAATTTCGCGAACTTATCACCGCGAAATTCGTCAAACCCTGACTAATCGGCGTGGAACCTTCTCAACCAACCTACTCCTGGGACTCCTTGCAGCATGTTCACAGTAGCACTGTAAGTAAAAATCGACGGAATTTTATTTTTGGGACCATTCCCTGTTCCAAATAAGTCCAAATTGGAATTTGGCTATCTTCAATCAACGACGTCCTTCGTCTACTTAACTCTAAACGAGTTCGCATTTATTGCATTCATCGCATTTACTGCATTCACCGCATTTACTGCATTTACTCAACTCTGAACGAGTTCGCATTTACTGCATCTTCAGTGACGCCTTCAAACTCCTGTCGGTCGTCCCGCATTTACTCCCGAGACGAATCTTTTTCCTGTCCGCTTCGCCGCCGAGCGTCTTATCTCACATTGAAAGACCCTCCGACGCAGTTCTCAGAAAATCATCCCGTCTCTCTCTCAAGACATCGCCATCTCATTTCGAGATCCTTTTTCTGTACGAGGACATCACTCTTCAAGAACTTCGCGAGAACCACATTCTCTTATTACGATATAATTAATCGTACTTAATTACTCTTTGCATGATAATTTTAAGTCTTTTCAGAACATTTAATTAATTTGTATATTGTGTCTTGGAACAATTGTGTCTTTTAGAACACTCACACCAACACCAAAATTGCGAAATCATTCCCAACATACTTAAACACAAAACTTGATTCATATTACAAGATTCTTTTTGACATTCCTCCAACAATAATGGAAGGTGCCGAAGAACTCACTAGAACCATTGAAAGACAAAATGAACAGATCGCTCAATTACAAGCCCAAATGAACAATTTACGAACACCCCTTAACGAATCATTTGTGCCCCGAGAAGGAGGACCTGCCATTCCTGTCTTTCACACATTAAGGAAAGAACACCTAGATTTACTCCCCAACTTCAACGGCGAGCCCGAAACATTACACCACTTTCTAGATATCGCTAGGAAATTAAACGACCGATTTTACAACACTGTCGACCCTAACGATTTTCAGAACGTAATGCTTATTGCGGGTATTAAAGCAAAAATCTTACCCCCCGCCTCAGCAATAGTCTTTTCTAGTGCAACCGACACATTTGATCAAATTCAAGAAGCACTCTTAAGCTCTTACACAGACAGGCGCGACATATACACTTTGTCCATAGAACTGACTAAACTCAGGCAGAACGAAGGAGAATCACCCTTCTCGTTCCATGACAAAATCCACAAACAACTGAATTTGATCACTGCATACCTACAAAACCACGACGATGACCATGCCTTAGTTCTTATGAATCATTATGAGAAATTGGCTCTTAGGTGTCTGTTACTCAACCTCAGGGAACCCCTAGGAAACATTCTCCGAACTAGGCAACCTCCAGATTTGAACACTGCTTTAGGATGGATGACCAATGATTACCAATTATTGTGTAATCCCCCTAACAGACCAAAGCCATTCCCCAACAAAACCTTTCAAAAACCCAACAACTTCAAACCAACACAAAACTTCGCTAATCGACCTTCTTATGTCCCTAATAATAACCAAAATCAAAATTGGTCCAGAAATCCAATGCCCTGGAACCCTCCAAACTTCCAGAATCAAAGACCAATATTTCCAAATCAGAAACCCGCGTTTCAACCCAACAAGCCAGGACCTTCGAATTCAAGCCCTCAAAAACCACCATTAAATGACAACAGAACAACTCAATACCAAAAACCATTCTTCCCTGGCACTGTTAGACGTAATTCTCAAATAAATGTTCCTAACCCCAACCGTGGAAACATGCCAAACCTTCATAATCTAGAGGAAGAGTACTATTGGGAACCAAACACAAACTATGACAATGAACCATACACACCAGACGAACCTGACTACCAAAACTCGTACAACGAAGACTCCCAACTCACTGAACAAAACCAACCTACTCCTTTTTTAGAGGACAACAGCCTCAACGAAGAACCACCAACGTAACTGATCCCCCAAAACAATTCAACGAACAAGTGATACCCCTTATGAACTTAGAGAACAAACCAATCAGTGAACTACCCTACATACTAATGCCCGACTCCAACCTAAAAATACTTGTAGATACTGGCAGTACTAAATCTTACATCAACCCGGAAATAGCTCAAAAATTGTACCCAAATTTTAAGAAAGACGGATTTATAATAAAAACTGCCCATGGTAAATCCAGAATAGAATTCAGTACAGAAGTACCATGTGACGAATTATTCAGAATCAATAAATTAAAACTTAAATTTCATGTTTTTGCCTTCCATAAAAATTTTGACCTACTAATAGGTATGGATCACCTCAAACAAGTAAACGCATCAATAAATTTGAAAGAACACACGATAAAAACTCCCAACAATCTCATCGAAATTCATTACTTAAACACCATGATCCCAGAAATGCATCTTATTGACGGACGCACCATCCAGCAAATTAAAATCCAAGTAAAAAACATCAAAGACGGAGAAGCTATCCTACCCTACCAAAAATTCGGAAGGATAGAAATCCCACAATCCCTGGTAACCATACGAAACTACCAAACTTACGTCCGCGTAACAAATCCCGACAGTGAAATTTCTGAGCTAATCCAAACCAAACCGATCGAAGTAGAAGAAATTGACGAATCTTTTGAAAAAACGATAGAAGAACTTCATAATTACTCTGACGATACAGAACCCGACTTAAACGAACTAAGAATGGAACATATGAACGAAGAAGAAAGACTTGCAATTTCCAAACTAGTTAAAGAATACCCTGATATCTTCCACAATAACGAACACCCTTTGTCCTTCTCCAATACGGTCAAACACGACATTAAGACATCAGATGAAATCCCAGTGTATACCCGAAACTATAGGTTTCCCGAAATCTTTAGGAAAGAAGTCGATGATCAAGTACAAAAACTTTTACAACAAGGCATTGTACGTCATTCCGATAGTCCATGGAACGCTCCGATCTGGATTGTTCCTAAAAAGATGGATGCCAGTGGCAAACGGAAGTTCCGTATGGTGATTGATTATCGTCGCCTAAATGAGAAAACAGTGGAAATAAAATATCCCCTTCCACAGATATCTCAAATATTGGACATGCTAGGACGCGCACAATACTACAGTATTATTGATTTAGCATCAGGATTCCATCAGATAGAAATGGCTGAAGACAGCATTCCCAAAACGGCTTTCAGTACGCCAACCCACCATCTTGAGTTCACGCGTATGCCATTTGGATTACGAAATGCCCCAGCTACTTTCCAGCGTGTTATGGACAATGTTCTCAGAGGAATTAACAACGAATTTTGCTGCGTATACCTCGACGACATTATCATATTTTCCACAAGTCTACAACAACATATAGACCACTTACGCGCTGTTTTCAACAGACTACGCAAGTCACGACTTTCCATTCAACTCGACAAGACTGAGTTCCTGAAGAAGGAAGTTGCGTACTTAGGACACATTATCACTCCTTCTGGTGTTAGACCAAACCCACAAAAAATTGACGCTATCCTAAATTACCCTATTCCAAAGACAACGAAAGAGATAAAATCATTCTTAGGACTGGTTTCGTATTACAGACGTTTCATTCGCGACCTCGCGAGATTAACCAAACCTATGACAAAATGTCTAAAAAAGGGAAACACCATCGACCCTAAAGATCCTGAATATGTTGACTGTTTCGAAACCTGCAAATCACTTTTAACCAACTCTCCCCTCCTGAAATATCCAGACTTCTCACAGACGTTCCATTTGACTACCGATGCTAGTAATGTCGCCCTAGGCGCCGTCCTAAGTCAGAATTTCAACGGTAACGACTTACCGATCGCTTACGCTAGTAGGACCCTCAATGGCACAGAAACAAAATACTCTACCATTGAAAAGGAACTACTTGCAGTCGTATGGGCAACAAAGTATTTCCGACCCTACCTTTATGGAAGACGTTTCATAATATATTCTGACCACAAACCATTACAGTGGCTTTTTTCCCTCAAGGAACCGAGTTCACGTCTATTCCAATGGAAAACTAGACTAGAAGAATTTGATTATGAAATCCGTTACAAAAAGGGAGCCCTTAATACTAACGCAGACGCCCTTTCTCGAGCCGTTCCTCTTAACAACAACGACATCGAGCTGTTAAGCGACATAGACGAAAATGACCTTTTGAGAAACAATCCTTTAACACCCCAGACACTCGACAGAATCACCAACGAAATTAACGAAGATGACAACAAATCACTCATTGTCAATATAGACTGCGACGAAAACCAAATTTCCGACAGACTATCAGACTTAACCATTCACTCTAACTACCTAGGTAACACTGTCATAACAATACCAATAAAGGACGAATGCGTCAACAAATGCGAAAACCAAATTATAATCAAAATTTCAGATTTCCCCCCTAAAACACGGATGAAAATAGAGAAACCATTTGAAAAGTCACGAACAATAATAAATTTCGACCTTGCAAACCTCGAACAGGAAGTCATCAACTTTGTTAAGGAATATGTCAAACCCAAGACCAATTATGGCCTTTACTTTCACGACGACCATTTCGAAAGTTTTGTAAGAATTATGACCACTAATTTCAGACACTCAGAAATCAAAATGACAAAATACACCAAATACGTTCAAGAAGTTGAAAAGGAAGAAGATCAAATAAAGACCATAGAACTTTATCATTCGGGTACCACGAATCACAGAGGAATCGAGGAAACATTACAACACCTCAAAAGAGAATACTACTGGCCCAACATGAAAGTAATTATTCAAAAATTCGTGAACAATTGCGACACTTGCCTAAAATCCAAATACGATCGCAATCCACTAAAACTTAAGTACAACATTACCCCTACACCATCTAGACCTTTAGAGATAATACACATTGACAAAATATCTTTGGAAAACTCTAAATTCTTGACCGTAGTAGACTCCTTTTCTAAATTTGCACAAGCCTATCCTGTAAATTCCTCGAATAGCGTGGAATTAGTACAAGGATTAATTACTCACTTCTCACACCATGGCTTACCCTCTTTAATAATATCAGACAACGGAGCGGAATTTCATAGTTCATTAATGCGAGAACTAATGCAACTTCATGGAATTAAAATTCATTTTATCGCATCGCAACACCCCGACAGTAATGGAATAATCGAAAGATTTCATTCCACACTGATCGAGCACATAAGACTATACAACAATAGAGAGGAATTTAAAAACGAAACTGTGCGTAATAAAATCAACTACGCCATACTCGCCTACAACTCCACTATACATTCCGCAACAAAAATGACACCATTTGAAGTATTATATGGACATTTAGAAAACAAAAGAATTTTAGACATCGACTTGGACCAAACATTCACTAACAATTTTATAAACCAACACCGAGATAAAATAGAATTGATCTACAAAAATTTAAACAAACTACTTCACGAATCAAAGGAACATACCATAGAAAATCTCAATAAAAAGAGAGAAGACCTACCCGACATTCCCTCTAAAGTCTACGTTAAAAACGTCCAGAAACAAAGCAAAACAAAAAACAAATACAATGAAGAAAATCTTAAAGAAATTAACCCCAAATTGAAAACAGCAAACATCATTACACGACACCACAATCAAAAGGAAAAAATACACTTATCCAATGTAAAACGGCCAAGAAAATTCCACAGCATAGAACTAGAGACAGCTTGGAACGAAAAACTCAATCACGAGGAAAAACTAGTCGAGAGGTTCAACTTGAAAATAACCCGAGCAGATCTTCTATCCCTAAAACCACCAAACTGGCTAAACGATAACATAGTTAACTTTTACATGGAGTTAATAATGGAAACCCTACCAAACGTATACTGTTTCAACTCATATCTGTTCGTATCCTTCAACCTTAGAGGCTACAACCGTGTAAGAAGGTACTCCAAAAATACCGACATCTTCGCCTTCCCAACGATAGTATTCCCAATATTTCTAAACGAACATTGGAGATTAGTCGTCGCCAAAACCCAAACAAAAGAACTCTCCTACTACGACAGTTTGAGCAAAGACGGAAGCCAAATACTAAATGCAATCTTTCAGTATCTAAGTCAAGAACATTTGGACAAAAAGGGATCACAATTAGACGAAAGCGAATGGAAGAAAATTCAAGTTGCATGCCCACAACAAAATAATTCAGATGATTGCGGAGTATACGCTTGTCAATTCGCTCGATTAATTCCCCAAAACCTACCGATTTCATCAGTAAAACCCGAAGAAATCATCCAAATAAGGAAGAAAATGTGTCTCGACATTCTTAAAGAACGATTAAATGTTACAGGATATTGACCTTCCTATCTGCCCCGATACAAGGAATCGAAATAGTCAATATTACGGCAAACCCAGGATTATTAGCCAGCGACCTAGGACCAGCCAAAATCATTGAAGGATACCACTCACTTACTCACCACTACGACTTATCCGACCTATTCGCCAGAACTCAGGAAATTAGAGCTACCTACATCCAAACCCTCCTAACAATACGAGAAGACCCTCACTCTTATGAACACGTACAACTATTAGTGACTACCATAAACTCAACCCTACAACAAATAGATGTTAAACTCGAAAATCTCCATATCCCCTTGCCCAAGAGAACAAAACGAGGACTCATTAATGGCTTAGGCTCCGCCATTAAATATATCACAGGTAACCTTGATGCTCAGGACCAAGAAAGATACGATGAAATCATAACACGATTACAAAAATCCCAAGAAGACCTTCAATCTCAAATTGACGATCAGTACTCAATAAACGAGGCCGTTCAGGCAAACTTCGAAAAAACCATAGAGTTATTTAATGCCAATAACCAAGAACTACGGAGAGAACTCAAAATTCTTAAAATTCAAAACCCACAATACTCAAAATTAAGCACAACCAAGTCCCTTTTAGAACATTATCAAATAGTCCTTAGCCTTTTTCTAAACGTCGTACAGGACATCGAGAACTCATTAATAGCTTGCCAATCTGGACACCTTCATCCTAGTATCATCAACTCTCACGACCTACTCCAAGAACTTACTAAACTATCTAAATATTACGGGCAGAAATTCCTAAAATTCGATAACAACAATCTGTTCGAAATACAGTCCTACATCAAAGTCAGATGTTACGTAGGAGTTTCAGAAATAATCTACTTTTTGGACATTCCTATTGTCAGCCCTGACCAATATAAATTATACCACTTGAACCCAATACCAACCATTGTGGACTCAGAATATTTAACAATAATTCCGACCACAAAATTCCTGTTAAAATCCGAAACTAGAGTCATTCCATTAATAAACTCATGCACTCCTGGTCACATACAATTGTGCCCCAACTTCCTAGTATCCCAAACCCCAGCTAAATGTGAAACAAATTTCTTGTTAACAAGCACCACTACTGAGTGCCAGTTCACCAAACTGATAGTAGACTCCAATTATGCAAACCTAATACCAGACATAAATAGGTATCTTTTGTTCCTACCGAAAGGAGATGTAATCACAATAATAAAACCAGACAACGTTGAATCCCGTACTCTTCACGGTATCTATTTAACATCACCTGGCAAACATCATATACTATATCATAATCGAACGCTTTTCGCACCACATAACGAATTAGCAGGAAAACCCCTCATTATTAGTTCAATGTCTGTACAACTTACCGCAAAACAAACACCAGACAGAGAAATTCACCTTAAAGACTTACAATTAAAAGACATACCTTCACAATATGTAAGACCAATTCAAAATTTCAAATTACTATCCCTGGCACAACCCAGCGTCTGGACAATAACCCTGTACGTCATACTTCTGTCAATACTTGTATATTCATTAAATCGCTACTGTAAACACACTAAGAAGATCCCCATTAGGTCTCCTCAAGAAATTGTATAAACTATTAATTGTACCACACCACTATTTCATTATCACGAAATTATGACCTCTGTTATTATTATTATATTATTCTTATTATTATTATTGTTATAATTATTGTGTTCATAATTGAAATAATTACTATGTTCATCTGTATTGTATCATATTGCATCTATTGTTTACTATTGTTTACTATTGTTTACTTTATTTGTAGTGTATTATTGTATCATGTACTAGGTCACTTTAATGTCCATAATACTCCGTATTATGATCATTCTTGAGGAAGGAGGAGTTACATACCTAAAAACCCCTTATAATTGTATCTCACGACCCCCGTTTAGCACAGCGTTCTTAGATTGCAACCTCTGCTGAGGACAGCACTCTTAAATGATATGTAGATTATATATAGGGCCTCGCTGCGCCGAGCAAGTCAGTCTCCAGTATTCCGTCGTAAGAGCATTGTCTAACCTGTACTCTGTTCAATTTAATAAAGTCCTTTTTAAAAAGGTATTTTTCTCAGTTAATAATTTGAGTTGGATAAGTGCCTGATGGCAGCGTATCCAAAATTATAAACACTCCTCTTCCCGCAGCTGTTGAATATGTACAATTTATCTGCTGACATCTCTGCCTCCTCCATAACACCCTGGAATTGCCTGAATCATCTCAGGAGGGCTGCACTCAGATTGCCTGTGGGTACCTGGGCATGAGGCGTTATCGACCTGCCTCGCTCCAGAAGGCCCCAGAGTCCATCCCATACAGCCCAGAACCACAAATCGGGATCACTAAGAGCTTTGTCACTACTAACAAAATAATGAGAGAACGGCAAAAGTGCTCGCACCGGATTCCTGGAGACACTGGCAAACCTCCTCTGGTTCGTACCTCCTCTTTATAAACTGGGTTGTGATTTTTCAACAAAACTGGAGAATGTAGTAGGTGTTAGGAGTTGGGAGATTCTTGCAACTGTTAGATGAAATAAAACCACATAAATGAATAATATTCATTAAATGAATAATTGTATATTATACAAGATCGAAGATCATAATAAAGGCCCACCTTTAGGCGTCGACGCCATATTATGGCGTCGACGCCTAAAGGTGGGCCTCATTTGTCAATATAACCAGTAAAAATCTGGAGCTCCAGCTCATCACTTGTATCGTTTACCAATAGTTACAGTATTCGTCGAATTCCACGTGTTTTTGCATGACACTATAATTTGTGACCTCACACTATAACCCTTATTCTACGTTATCATATATAATAGGTATGTTTGTACAAATCTATTGTATTAGTGAGGGATAAAGCCATTTTTTTCCATTCCGTCTTCCCTTCCTTGGCCAACTGCAAGGAGCGTTCGTCCAGCCTGTTTGTCTAGGATTTGTCGCACCGACATTTGCAAATCCCATACTCCTCAATTGCGTGTAAGGACTGGTTGGTTATCTAAAAAACCTCCAGGGAGTTCGTTCCCGGAGGCCCACCACCTGCCTTCCTTTCTCAGGTCAGATCTGCTGTCCGAGAGTGTCATGGAATTGGGGGGGGGGGGGGGGGGTTGACCTTCAATATAATACGAGTATATTATATAGATAAATTCATATTATTAATTACTCGTTCGAATCATTGAAGCACCAATTTACCGTGCAGGACTAGATGATTGAAGAGATTGTGAAATCCTTTTCAGTAGGTTTGTACCAGTCATTATAACAGTAGATCTGTAGCTCCAGTCATTTGAAAAATCCTGGTCACCCGGTGTACATTTCTTACAGTAGACGTTGAAAATGTTGCAACCTCACACTTGAATACAAGCTCCATTGGTAATGAATCAGACAGGATTTGGGTGAGAGGCTCAATTTTGGTCCTATTTGAATGGATCTTGCCACTAGAAGTGGGAAAATCGCTCAGGGACTACTTGATGGTGTCATTAAACTTACTTATACCCAAATGTAGGTATGAAATTATACCAGGAAAGTTGATGCTGGATATTGATGGTGAAGTGGCAACATGACATAACTCATGTCCCTGATTTTACTGGAGGCACAAAAAACTGATTTCTCGCCTTATAAATGGAATAGTGTTACAAGTTTCATCTAAGACCAAAATTATGCTAAAATAACTCAACATTCAATTTTTGGCTGAGATCTCAGATTCCCTCCTGCACCAATGAAGAACAAAGCTGATTGACGGTTAAGATAAGAGATAAGATTTTGGAAGGTTTGGTAGTAAAGCACCTCAACCTAATTAGATGTATTACGTCCTCCCTGTAATTATAGCTTCTCTGTGAGCTCCAGTTGTTTCACCAACTTCCAGAGGATTCCCCAGTCAGGTTTCTCATCGCCCAGGCACAGAAACCGGGCCCTGACCATTCCTTCACAGTGGCATACGACGGAGTCAGAACGGGCTCTCGCTGTCCCTGATCGATGGTTACTGTGGGATTGTGCGACGCTGCAGCCGGTTGGTACAACTCGTTTCTTTGGGCTTTTCCGGCGGAAAAGCGCTAAAATGCTATAACTTGGGCTCGGCAGGATGTGCTAAATAAAACCACAATATACGCCAAATCAATGCCCTGAGCATGGCCGTGATATGCTCTGAAAACTGGAATATAACCCCAAAATATCCCCGAAAATGATGAAATAGTCATGAAGGCAAGAACAACTGGGCAAGTCAGTCAAGATAAGTTTCAAGCGGGAGAACATCGACGGAAACCAGTGGTAGGAACCTGAAGAAAGAAAGTTCTTGGGGCGTGTAGGAGAGTTTCGTTCCGGGGAAGTCGGCTCCTAACACTCTGGCGAAGTAAGTTACTGTTCCCCCAGTCTGGGTTACGACCGAGGACGAATTCGAGTTTGGTTTGAACGGCTTTTCCAATCTTGCCAGACCACAAAGCGGCCTCTTTCTGAAATTTCTCAATCTCACTCACCACATCTACCAACTCCTTCCCTTAGACCTCAAGTTTGAGAATAGAACATTAGCTCAGAACTTGAAATCCTGTAAGAGGTGGAACTATCCATTGACATCTGGTATCTGACGTCATTCACATTCGCTTCTGGACGACCAATAGAAGATTTGTTCGTTGTTTTAAAATTGTCTTCAAATATGCAGGAATATAAAATTAAGTTGGAAAATACGATGCCTGTAGACAAATGGTCCAAATATTCTCGTATCCACCAAAACTAAGGATGGGAGTCGAAAACTCGACGTTTTTCTTGAAACATCGATGTTTTTCTTCCGATGTTTATCACACATCGACGATTATGCCTTTCTCCCAAAATACCCATAATTACAAACCTATTTTACGTTTCAGCTGATGAGCTTCGTCTATATTTGAACTCTCTGCTTGAAAATTCAACTAAACGTCTTGGCATTTTGGATTTCCTACCTATTATAATGGATGTTCTGATGATTGACAATAAGGTTTTTTTTCTTTTAAATGTGATTCTTGTTTCTTATGCATTCTTTGAGTCATTACCTACGTTAAATGAAACAATAAACTTTTGTCGATTCCAGTGAAAAATTATTATTTTTGTTCAATTACCAGCATTCCATGAATGGAGCAATGTTTGACTTGTCTTCTTGGTGGAATCTTCAAAAACATAACAAGCCAAATCGTTTTTCGCTAATCCCATAAAAAATATTGCATTAAGCTCATACAAACTTATCTGGCATTCATCCTGACTGTGAAAATCAAGTACAGATTGAAACTCAAATTTTTAGCATAGTGTTTAAACACGGTAAACAGGTTTTTTTTTTCATTTCCTTAAAATCAGCTTTTTCGACTAATTGTGATTGAATCACGATTGGTCAAAAAAGCTGATTTGGCAGAAACCCCTCAGATATATCATGTTGCCACTTGACCCTCGATATGCCACAACCTGAGGTGACATTTGACTTGGATGAAGTTTGAATATCGTGGTTTTATTCATCAGGTATTGTCTCATACTGGGCCAGCACTATGTCCTGAGTGTCTGGTTCGTGGAGATGATGTGATTTGTACGAAGGAAGTCGACCGGAAATACTCCAGAGACCCGGGTTTCTTCAAAACATACGAAGTAACAATATTGGACCCATTGGTGCTGAACGGCGTTGTACACGTTGCTCGACACAGCTTATTTTCTTCGAAAATTCCCTGAAAAAAAAGGGGTCGGCCCGCGAGGGTTCCAGAAACGGGTCAGGAGAAGGAAGAATAAAAGTCCTCAGACGGGAAATACTTTCCCGGGTTTTTATCCTCAAGAGTATTATGGCGGTTTTCAAGGGAATCGGATCGAGTTTAACCCGTTAGCCCAAGATCCGGGCCTTCTACCCTCCCCAGTTTTCCCCTCTGCTCTTGTATTCTACCTATTGACCGTTCAGTCCTGCTTAGGATCGCAGTTTGTAACTCCGCGCCCTGTTCCTCCGTTTCCCCCACCTCCTACAACCTCTTGGTGTTAGACCTTCTCACGATGTACAGCTCTGTTTTTCTACCGCCTTCTTTTATTGCCCCGAGGCGAATAGTTAGAATTTTTTTCCCCTCTTCTCTTCTTCAAAAGCAATACACTTAATGGTCGTTTCTAGCCGGTCGTCGTATCACGTTTTATCCGCCACACAATGGCACAATATTACTCTTCTTCTACACGAATGATTGTTTTCTACAGGGTGTGGTTCCGTGTGGACCACATTATCAACCCATTCGAATGTGTTCTAAACTTTTACAACCAGATAATCAAGATTTACGACCGTTTCGGAAACCGAAAGATCTCTACTCATTTGTAACCCCTTTCAAGGGTTCCTTATCATTTTAACACTCACACTATGAAATTAATACAAATTTTGTGTGTACAGGGTGAGCCAAAACAGTCAGTGCAATTTCAATGGGCGATTTAAATAAAACTTAGAAAAATGCAGTTTGATTTATGAAGGGTAGAAAGCAATTTTTGAGGATGAAAAAAATCGATCTTTAAAAATTTTTGTTTATCAAGTGTATTCAGGATGGTCTGAAACGGATTTTGGTATGAACATTTGTCGGAAATTCGACTTTAAAAAAGTTAATTCCCCAGGTCACTCTGAGGTCTTCTCCGTATTTTACTGGACCAAAGACCGATTCTGCCACCGTAAGGAAGAACGTCCTAAGTCCATTTTTGCGATTTCGTTAAAAACGAGGTTAAGTGAGATTTCTTCTGCCATCCACCCAGTTCAATGAATTCAAGCCCAACTTCTTCGATCGTGTCTTATATCTACTCCCCCAACTCATCCACATACTGTTCAACCGTGCAATTAATTACCGTGACGGTAATGATCAATTTTAGCGCAATTATACGGGTATAGGACGGTCTAACCTAGTACCTGTGCACTACATCGGACGACTTGAACATATATGGTACCAGGTTAGAACGTCCTGTCTAAGGGAAAAGTTCGTTTCATTCATTTAAAATAATACTATTATTACCCCATATACCTAAAAAGAAAAACTCCATTAAATGATCATTCAGTGAGACCATGAATCCTAAATTAAAATTGAAAGTCCAGGAGTCCCTGATGTAGGAATTGTTAACCTCATATTCAAAGATCAGTGTGCACATAAAAACCTTATATTAAATAGATACCTGTTTTCTCTGGTTCCACACCTTTATTAGTACTGGCTAAGGTAGGTATACTACTCATTAGAAAATTAGCATTCTTCAAGGAAACAAAGTTCATTTATTATCTTTTTTTTGCATTACGTAGGTAAATGCTCGTAATTAAGTATATGAAGTATTGCCCTGTGTAACTTTAATTCTGCGAGAAATTCACTAACATGTGTGATCTGAAAAGTGCAAGTAAATCTGTTTTTTGTCTCCTGGTGTTTCACTATTATTTCATCATTTTTGAAGTAGGTGCTCTTGATGATTTTTGATGATTCTCTCTCCATGTTCTACTAATTGTCGAAAGCGGAAACTTTTAATGAGTTTTTCATCTTGTAGGTTCACAGCTCAGACTATAAAATCGCTCGAGTAGGGCCCTATTGTTATTGGAAGGAACGAAATAGAGGATGGAGGTTTAGTTCCCAACAAAGTTGTATTCCGGTCATTTTACTTACTTTCGTGTTATCAAACGGAAACTTTCCGACTGGAGTAAATTGTCGCGGAAAACCCTTCTGAAGACCGATAGTGAGATATCTACTATTAGATACTCGTATTACCTGATTAGAACTGGAGTAGTTTGTATTTTCTGGATGCGGGATCTGTGTTAATTTTATTTTTTGTAACTTTATTTCCAAAATAAAAAAATTGTTAAAAAGCTACAGTGAAATTACAATGATAGCGTAATTACAAAGAAATATTACTTGAAGTTAGGGTGAGCTCTGACTTAAGACGGAAATTATTCGAATATTAAACGAATTTTGAACATTTGAAAACGCAATTCTCGCGAAAAATTTCAATTCAAGTTTGAAGGGATTCAAAACGAATTTTGAAATATCAGTTTCAAATTTGAAGAAAGTTTTTTTTCTACATAAGGGTGAATCATGCAACCTTTTTTTGTTTCTTGCCAACACGACGGTGAATCAAACGTCATGTTCACAATGGTTCGGCTGATTCAAATAGCACATTGGTGTTGAGATATCGAGTTAATAAATAATGATAATTGATTATAATTAATGCTAATTAATCATTGTTTATTAAATAATTGCTGAAGAAGGGAGGTGGAATTAAAAACCCCAGATTCATATTGGTACAAATTATTATCAATTAATTCGGATAGAAGGGAGATCTGCACAAAGAAGATAATAAATATAATTCAACAGAATTAAAATTGAAGAGGAGTCTAAACCGCAAGATATGCAATTTCGGAAAAATGGGTTCTGTATGTGCAAGATCGAGGCTTTTTGTAAAATTCCCAACCTACATAATGCAATGGTTATGCTGGTAAATGGGAAAACTATTGCTGAATGTGATGGAAAATAGTGTTTTGGGAGGTCCGAGCGTATGAAAGGTATTGTTAATTTTTAAATCTAGTTTTCAGTCCTGTTATTAATACTGAACTTAAATCCACAAGTTAGTACTACAAATGAGTTTCCATATCTGGCTCAGTACTATTTGAACACATGTCATAAATGTCCAAAGGATTCTCCTCGTTCCATGTGGATTTCCTATTAACTTTCCACGTAATCCACGTAAAACGAGGAGAATCCTTTGGACATTTACGATTTCAATGATTTATTTATGATATTTATGAAAATTCAGTAGAACTGCTCTAATTTAAAAATGATATCACGTAAAGTATATGTACGATAGAAACGACTAATAAATTCACGGAAAAGTTGTTTGTAGAATAAAACAGGCTTTAGGCCCTTCCATTACTTTTTCTTTTCCTTATATTCTTGGGTTGTTTGTCTTGTCTGGGACGTGACTCGCTCATCCTCAGGACGTGACCTTTATTACTTACGTGTTATTCATTGTTTTGTTATTTTTCTGACGTAAGGTAAAAGCTGGCTTAAGAGGAAATATGACGGTTATGATAGTTACGGTTTATCGTGTTTACTTGGGGAAACGTAGCTTGTAACTGGTTAGTACTTTGCTGGCGGTCGGCTGATTGTTTATTAGGAATCCTCGATAATTAAAAAACAAGTCCGCACCACTTTGCACTGTTAGCGTTGTCCTAAAATTATGTTTTTTATTTTATTTTATTTATTTATTTATTTTAAATTATGAAAATTTTTGTCACGAGTTCGGACCAGCCCCAGTAGGTATACTTTCCAACCCTTGAAACTTTTCATAACCTTACTTCAATTGGAAAGGGCTTAAGATGCATTTCAAAATGATCAAAACGTACGTTTTATATCATATCCCGAAAATAACGGAATATTATATCGCAATTCTGACTTCACCATCGTGTTTAGCGTTGAGAAATTACCCCCCAAAGAACATTTAAACACGTGTAAAAATCCAGCTCGCAAATGTCATAGGGTGAACAGCAGAGAATTCAGCTGTATCGCTCATGAAGCTGATCTTATACTTCCTCCTCTTCACTCTCCGTGGTCTCGTCAGGGTGTGTACAAATTATTTATTTAATTATAAACAAATCTTTTAAAAGGCACTGGCTAAATTTGAAACGAAGCTCTGTGCAAAATGTTTAGTCGATCGGTGAAGGTGGAGAGGCCGTAGCGTTGCCTAACTGAATAAGAAGAAAAACTTGATAAGGGGTTTTTGAAGTTATATACATAACTCATTTCCCTTCAGACCTAGCGACTTGAAAATTTCAGGGCTTTCTATTATCCACACAAAGATCTTCGACGATTGGCTGTGGATCCGTCAAAAGTAGCCAAAGGCAAACTTAGCTTAAATTTCAGTTTTTTTCGTTCCTAAAATTTTCTTGGGTTGAGATCATGGGTTAAATTTTTCAAATGGCCCTTTCTTGTTATTAAGAAGGTTGTCGCAAAATATCAGGCTGTAGACTCGTCATAATGGACAATATTAGCCTAAAATTGGTTTAGTTCCTTAGATGACCGCAGAATTATTGTGATGCCACGCCGCGGCCGGTCGCATACCTACCCCTGTAGGAACTAAATCACCAGCGGCGAAATCTTGGAAACCCATGTAAGAAAAACAAGAGTATTTGAAAAATCGTGGATGGACGGTTTCAATATAAAAACAAATTAATTTCCTAACAACCACACACATTAAAAATACTTGAAACTTGCGAGCTTACGTGCTTGCGAGTGCAGACCTAATTGCTCTTGGAGGAGGGAAAAAAGTGTTATCTCCTCCTGAAGGAGAAAAGTTTTTCTCCTCCACAACACTGCAAGTTATCGAAACTATGACAAGTACTAGGGACCAATCCAAAGTTCTAATAAAATAATATCGATTTCAGGAAAAAATTCCAAAATTAAATGGAAAGAATTATGTGTTATTTAGGCGTTACTCACCAAAAATTTCTACTGCACAAAATAGTCCCCATTCCATTATTCCAGCTTCCGGTGTTATAATCCTGAAACATAAAATCAAGGAGGTATTGGGTGATTTGAATTATTTGGATCAGTAGGTAACACGATTGTATGAGACCAGTATGAAATTCGCCATTCCGTTTGAATGTTCAAAATAACCGCCGTGTCGAAGTACGAACTCGTAAATCTGTCTTTTTCATTCCATCATTATAGGAAGAAAACGAGCACTTTCTTACAGATAGAAAAATGGTACAAGGTTTGAGGGTTGTGAATGAAAATGCTGAATGGGCTATCAAATTGATCAAATTAAATTAATTGCATAACAAAGGGTGAAAAAGGGAAACACTGTTACTTGTTGTTGCGGCCTATAGGAGATCAAATATGTACCTACCTACAATATTTCCCTTGTCCTGGAAGGTAGAAAATGTAAAACCTAAACCTTATGTTTTGAATAAATCAATTTCTCATGCCGATGGTTTTTGACATGCTGAACAAAAAACCTCCCCGTCGTTGAAGTCTAATTCCGACTCTAAAACATTCAAACAGCTCCTTTCGTCCTCGCTGCGTATGATAAACTTTGAGATGAAAGTGGCCTTCAAGAAGGGCAAAAAACGAAATGAAGGTTGATTTCGAATCAAATCGAAGTGTTCATTTGAGATGAAATGGACCTTCGAGAAGTGCAATTGTCGACTCGAGAACGTCGAATAACGCGATGAAGGTGAATTTCGAATCAAATCGAGGTGTTCATTTGACATGAAATGGACCTTCGAGAAGAGCAATTGTTGACTCGAGAACGTCGAAAAAAAAGATGAATGTTGATTTCGAATCAAATCGAGGTGTCCATTTCAGATGAAATGGTCCTTCGAGAAGAGCAATTGTCGACTCGAGAACGTCGAAAAACGAGATGAAGGTTGATTTCGAATCAAATCGAGAAGTGCAATTGTCGACTCGAGAACGTCGAAAAACGAGATGAAGGTTGATTTCGAATCAAATCGAGGTGTTCATTTCAGATGAAATGGACCATCGAGAAGAGCAATTGTCGACTTGAGAACGTCGAAAAACGAGATGAAGGTTGATTTCGAATCAAATCGAGGTGTCCATTTGAGATGAAATGGACCTTCGAGAAGAGCAATTGTCGACACGAGAATGTCGAAAAATGAGATGAAGGTTGATTTCGAATCAAATCGAGGTGTTCATTTGAGATTATTACAGTATTGTTACTGGCTCTCGAATAACCGATTGCTAAATCCACCACCTCAGTGGCTCCAAATGCTTCACCGTATATTGATCACCATGTTGGTCATGTCAAATTATAAAAAGCTCAACACTATTCCGTCGATTATTTCTCCTGATATCTCTACAAACGGTAGGTTTCCACCCGAATGACAATAAATCACTTTTATACTCTATAGTTTTGCAGATAAGTGAAATTACAGGCTGTTAAAAGTGATTGATGTCATCATTCAACCGCAACCCCCTTATTATCTTGAGGATCGTACTGAGTTGACAGTCACTTGGAAATTGAGCTTTCATGGGTCGTTATTTTTAACAATGATTCGTGATATTCTTGTTCACTCAACCTTTGGATGTTGAAAGGATCATCTCAAGTTCACCGTCGAAGTTTAATAAGTGTAATTGTTAGAAACCACAGTAAAGGTTTTGGCTTAAGCACAAGATATAATCAAAATACAGTAAATACATTTATGCGACTTGCAAGCAAATACTCCTACGCAGAACTGATCCAATCACGTGGAGGTATCTAACAGTAAGGAGGATTTACTCAGCTTATTAAGACATTCAATATTTCAAGAAATCCTTGTAGGTATGTATGTTGTATGCACTATTCAAGCATAAGAAATTTTGTACCAAGGTGAAATTCCGAGGGTTTGACCTACCCAACAGTCAATATGAATAATACTCATTTAACTCCATTCAAATAATTGTATCCCATTGTTTTCACATCCATTTGAGGAGGTTATTTGTACTGTTACCGGTCGTACACATGTAGTGAGGGTGAGATTCGTGAGAGGAGGAATCAGTGAATGGTAAAACAAGGTGCGTGTCCTACTTCTCGTTCGCTCCTAACGCCCTTTTCTATTAACCATCAGCTCGAAACGAGGTTCAGAAGACATTCGTTTGCATTCCACCGAATACTGAATAGGTGAAGAGCTGCCAGCGAGAAGATTTTTGAAAGGTACTAACCAATAACGCGTTGGTAGCTCTAGCGAGGTGGGGTAGAAATATCGATTTTTCTGGGAGTGATTCACATTCTATGATAATGTCGTATGGCTATAATATGCATGTTTTAAATCTTGACAAAATCGACAGGTGGCCTAATGATTTGGCCTAAAAATGAGTTATGTCATGTTGCCACTTCACCCTCGATACTCATGAGGTTCGTTCGGCTAAGCGTTCAGAACGGTTCAGAACTGACCACACTCCCTTTGGGGCATTCGTTTAGTCACAAAACTCGTCCAGTATCAACAGTCCGCTGTTCATTTAGTCCGTTCATTAGCGGACTGTTGATACTGGACGAGTTCTGCAGAATGTGACTAAACGAACGCCCCAAAGGGAGCGTGGTCATTTCTGAAACGTTTTGAACGCTTAGCCGAACGAACCTATGATATGATATCGAGGGTGAAGTGGCAACATGACACATAATGTTTTGGCCAAATTAAGTTAGAGGTGGTTCTATATATATATATATATACCCGATTTCTTGCCGAATAAATACAACGGAGTTGTATTTATTCAGCGATTGATATTATCAACATCACACATCTCAATTGAAACTAGCTGCAGCGTCTCGCAAAAACGATACACCTAATAATATTAAGTTTTTTGTGCCTCCTGTAAAATCTGGGAGAATGAGTTAGGTCATGTAAAAGGCACTGGCTAAAGTTAAAACGAAGATCTGTGCAAAATGTCAAGTCCATCGGTGAAGGTGGAGAGGCTGTAGCCTTGACCGTCTGAATAAGGAGGAGGAGAAGAAGTTTGCTTGTTTGCTTGGTGGGGCGGAACGCGTTCCTAGATACAACTACTAAGAATAGATTTATGGATTTATGGATCTGGATTTATAGATTTATGGATTTATGGATCTGGATTTATGGATTTATGGACTTATTAATCTGTCTGAATCAAGTGGGAGCCGGAAGGGATTCATTCCATTGGGGCTCGAAGCTGCGACCAATTACTGGGTAGTAAACTTTAATTTGTATACCCGTACAAGTATTCTTAGCTCTGGAGTAGCTTAATGGATTTTTCTCAAATCTTGCAGGGTATCTGCATAAAGTTTCGAAACGGTTTAAAGCAGCGGTGATGTTTGATTCATTGCGGTTAATAACGAGGAAACTGAACGGCGGGCCCGTGGAAAGAGGTGAAACGCCAGTTTAATTTTCCATTTCCACCGTCACCTTGTCCCGATCAATTTGCCCGACGATCGGCCAGGGCGTTCCTCACAGTCTCTCCCGTGGGGGGTGAATTGAGCCGTTCCACCTCTATTAATATCCTCTACCGACCTCCGCCACCATCGCTAGACTAGATAACCGTACATTAATTATGATTTATGTACTCAGTGGCCCCTCTCGCCAAACGTGATCCACTTTCCAGTTTGACGCCTTTCATTCTACTCCTAGCGCCACAATGCAAATTGGTTAAAAATTCGTTGCGTGGGATTTACCTATAGCGGAACTGGAGGCTCGAATTGAAATGTTCAGAATACTACACTTGGGAACGGTATAGTTTTTCATACACATTTGATCAGGGTTTAATTCAGAGAATTTTTTTAAACCACCTGCAGCCACGACCAGTTTACAATGAGGAATAGAAAGTTGAACCGTGAAGATGTTTAAAAACCAAAGAGACCATTACTGAGGTAGTTACCGGCTTCTGCCTCGCTCGAAGAGGACCTGGTCACCCTCTCGAACGAATACTCAACATTTTATCTCATTACTCCAAATATATCGTTGAAGTAACTCACAGGGATATTGTGTACAGAACAGTGATCTAAATAGAAAGGCGATCTATGCAGAAAATAATAAACCGTTGTGGAAAATCCGCAGATAGCTTGAGGGAATAAGAATGATTCTGAAAATATATTTCATTCTTTCAAAGGACTAAGGAAACCTCATTTGGATATTTTATCCCTCTCAGTGAATATTGCGAGCGAGAGATGCTCGGCCCAGATATGGAGAGCGGGTCAGAAAAAAAACATTAAACCGCACCAGTATAAAAGTAGAGGAAAGCGCAAATATAAAACTACTGTAAAATACATTCGGGACACGAACGGTGATGCTGTGAACTCACAATCTTGCGGTGGAAATTCCATTTACGAGGTGGAAAGTGTTTTATAGGGAGGGTCGGTAAAATGCAATACCTTGTTACTTTACTATTGAGGTGATGTGTCGTTCCTGAGTGGACGGATCAGAACGAACGAATCCCCTGAAATGAATAGCCGTTCGTGGATACTACACTCTACGTGGAATCCACTTTTACACACATGGAGACAGATACCGTCCGTTCTTGAGTCTCTCGTTTTTCCTTGTCAATTTCACAGTTATCTACTTTGAGAGGTCCTTTTGAAGACGTTTCGAGGGGACCAGCGAGAGAAGGGGAAAGGAGGAAAGAATGACTGACCGACTGCCTGTATGATCACACTCACGGGGTTCTGTCGTAGAACGCGGCGTTGAGCAGTCGGGTTGTACAAAATTTCAAAATAACGCGTGTTCCGGGGGTTCTAGTGAGGTTGTGCTCCGTGTCTTCAGTGTTTTTTGGAAGGAAAACCGGGGATGAAACCCAACTTCTCATTGAAAGCGTGAGGAAATACCCATTTTCGTACGACACTTCCGACTAGTGGTACAGAAATAATATTTTTATGGTAAAACAAAGGAGAAACGTGGGGTTAAAGTGCAAATAAGCTGACAATTAGAAGTCACCACCAAAATTTGGTGGTGACTATATGAAATAGTTAATATTTCTTCATTTTAGAGTATTTATATCTACTGTAGGTTTCTCATAATTGTCACACCGAACATTTTGGTCTCAAAAACGTACGCCTTTTCATAGTCAATAAACCCAACGCATATACTGGATTGCTCACTGTTTGGAGTGGTTATACCGCCGTGGAAGCGCGTCAGTAAACTTCCTACACAGTAAACAGTTACTATGCTTTATTATTATTATTATTATTATTATTATTATTATTCTATTTTTTCAATTTACAATAACAATACCGTTATACATTCAGAACACATATTCTAATAAATAAATAAAAACAACTCTTACAACATCTCGTGATTAGGAACTTAGAAAACTTGTACCCCACCTTTAATATCTTTTACACATACGCGCATGCGCAGATAGTGAAAATTAAACAACAGCAGAAATAACCATTCAGTAAACATAATGCATTCAATAAACTTTTCCATTTTGCGTTCTATTCTTCTTAAAGTACTCAATATTACTTAAATTTCTTTTATTCTTCTTCTTTTTTCAAATTTACACATTCACTTTACATTGACATGTCATAGAACTCCTAATAAATCTTATTACGAGTTCTATGACATGTTTCAAATTCTCCAAGACATTAAAATTATGAATTTAAAAAATATTTCTTTGAAAAATTCTGTTTTTGTCGATTAAAGTGATGTAGTTTAAACCCCTATTTGGTAACCTGTTTTTCTAATCATTTTCCCCTTGACCCCCCTGGTACCTAGTATTATGTTTAGCAGATATGAAGAATTCTAACGAAGGCAAGATGCGATGCAAAAATCATTTTCCCGGTGCCATTAGGGGTTGCAATTGTATGAATGCACCTTCGAATGTCAAATCAAAACAGAGTGGAAGGAGACCAGATGGTTATTCCGACCTGCTCCTTTCGTGGAGACAGTGGTAGCTTGTTACTCGAGCGTTGCGGGACTTGTGGAAAGTTCCCCACATAGGTCCCTCCCCTTCCCTTAATCAAGCTGTGCCACTTATCCAGTTGAACGCAGCCGACAAGAAGTTCACATCGGGCATGAAGATTCGAGCGAGGTGAGGACCGCAAGTGGGTAACGTCACGCCCTTTATGGGAAATTTGTACGTTTTAGAGCCCCCTAGTCCCACCCTACGGCTTTTGAATAAACCGGAAATGATTTCTTTTAAAGTTAGTGCAAGAAGTTGGTATAATATTGGCTTTCTGGGAGGAAATACTGATTGAATGTTGGTTCGTTGGTTTTTCACTTCAGACTTTTCATCAGAATTACTCTTAATTTCGTCTTTTAATTCTTTCAGTGTATTTCGGTGGTATTTCAAATTCGTCTGTTTTTTCAATCCGAGTTATGTTTTCGTCTGTAGTCTGATATAGTAATGGTTGGAATGTTTCGCTCAGATGATCTGCAAAAAGTTGTGCTTTCTGTTGATTACTTCTGGCCCAAGTCCCATCATCTTTTTTGATGGGAGATGAGTGAACTTTAGGTCTTTTCACGTTTTTGGTTACTTTATAGAGAGAATACTCAGTTCCTTTCTCAGCAGTTATGTTGCTTAAGAAATTTTCGACTGATTTGTTCTCCATGGATCTTAGTTGAGCTTTAAGTTTATTACTGTAGCCTAGTTCGTCTTCTAGTTGTTTAGGAGTTTTCGGAGGAACGTTTATGTAACTTTCGGAGGAACTCAATTGTAGATTCTAGTTCCTGCCTAAAACAAGACGAACAAGTTTTTTTATCAAGTACATAAGCTGGGAGCATTTTCTTCTTGGATCACTTTATCACTGATAGTTACAATGACGGGAGAGTGATCTGAGGGCAGGTCATCACTATCGTCTACATGTAGCTCATGAATGACAGACAAAAAATAAATGATGCATCACTACCACAACATTCCGACTATTCATTAGCCTTCAGTGGAGTGGAGCTCAGAGATCGTCAATGACTCCCCTCCACTCCCCCCCCCCCCAGTAACTGCCGACCATGCGCCACGCCACTCCATTTGGAACGATCACTAGTGGAGTTCAATTGGAGTTCCACGATCGTCAGTGGAGAGTTCCACGATCGTCAGTGGAGAGTTCCACGATCGTCATTGAAGAGTTCCACGATCGTCATTGGAGAGTTCCACGATCGTCAGTGGATCGTCGCTACATTGAAGTCACGGACAACCCCCGCCCTCATTCAACCCACTGCCTCCCCCCCCCACTCCACCACTTTTCAACCGTCCCTGATCTCCTCTTCCTCCTCCACGTCCGATTGAATGAATGAATGAAGTGTATATTTCCTTCCATTGAACAGAAATAAAATAAAATAAATATCCCTCATACACGAATAGGCAATGGGACGTGCCCGTTTTGCCGGTGTACAGTTTCGTAACTTCAATTACAAAATTACTATTAATTATATAAATACAAAACAAATTACGAAATCCTTCTCAAAATCAATGATTCACAACAATTACGTACTACCTTATACAACACGGTACTTACTACAAGGTACTTACAACAGTTATAATTCAAAATTATGTTCTTATATGCAAGTGTTTATTATTTAAATTCTGGTCAGTAATTAAACTCTTCCACATGCATCTTCCTATATCTATTGACCTCATTAACGTAGAGACATAATGCCCTCCAATTTCGACCATTAAGTAACGAAGTGAACTCTACCCTGTTCATCTCCCTTGTCTCAAGCCACCTCAGTCTGATCTTGGCAAGAACAGGACAAATAGCAATAAAATGAAACGTGTCCTCTCTATCGCCCCTATTACATAGTGAACAGATTTGCCTATTCCCCTCCCTCCATGGAACTGCATTAAGATTCATGAGTTCACATCTTACCTTAAACATTGTGCTTATGAGGTGAGGTTTATTTTCGTCACTGATATAATGAACTCCGAGCTTGATTTGAATGGATTTATAGGCACTTCTAAACCTCGAGTATTCCCGGTCACTAAGATATTTATCCCTCAGACCTTGTTCCCACTTGACCAACATGTCGTCGCCCAGACGTTTCACATTCTCATTTGAGAAATTTTTCATGTCTATTCCGTATTTTTCACAAATCCCGACCCACTCTTTGTACCAAAACATTTTGCGCCTCATAATCAGGGTAGTGCAAAAGTTTGGGTGTCTTTCAGGTTAATTGGTTTTATGACATACTCATGATGCAACTTGAATGGGTACAGGACGAAGGGAGACCCGCCAGTTTCCAGGTACAGGGAGTAGCTAGGTGTGCTGCATCCACGTCCGATTGCCGCCCCCCGATTGACCATAAATTTATGTATTGAGGGTCAGCCCATGAATGACAGACAATAAATAATATGATACATTAATACCACAACATTGTGACTGTTCATTGGCCCTCAGTCGAGTGGAGCTGAGAGATCCCCAATGACTCCCCTTCTACGACCCTTTATCTTTGCTCCACTCCTCCCCCCCCCCACACGCTTCCACCACGCTTGCGCCACGACACTCCATTCCGAACGATCGCTAGTGGAGTTCTATTGGAGTTCTACGATCACGATCGTCAGTGGTTCGTCGCTACATTAATGTCACGGACAACCCCCGCCCTCATTCAACCCATCACCTCCTACTGCCTCCCCCCCCACTCCCCTCCACTTTTCATCCTTCCCCGATCTCCCCTTCCTCCTCCACGTCCAATTGCCGCCCCCCAATCGACAATAAATTTATGTATTGAGGGTCAGCTCATGAATGACAGACAATAAATAATATGATACAATACTACCACAAAATTGAGACTATTCATTGGCCCTCAGTCGAGTGGAGCTGAGAGATCCTCAATGAATCCCCTTCTACGACCCTTTATCGTTCGCTCCACGCTTCATTTGGAACGATCGTCCGTGGATCGCTCTCCATCGCTCCATCAGAGTCACGGACGACCCCCGCCTTCATCCCACCCGTCAGCTCCCACTAAATACCCGCCCCCCACTACCATCTTGTTATCCCAATCCGATCACGTTATCCTCCGACAAAAACGTCAAAATCCTCCTGCTTGAGATCACGTTATTCGATTGAGATCACGTTATTCGTTCGGGATCACGTTATTCGCTTGAGATCACGTTAATCCCTCGATACCTCAATATCCTCTCATATGGCGTTGTATCCTCCCTCCTCCACCACTGAACTGCTACCGTGTGAGTCGATAAAGTTATCTTTATAATATAAAGTTAAATATTATATAAAGTTAAATTATAGTTCTATTAGCGAATTTTCGAAGAAAATGTAGCTATTGTTCTCGGTCTAAAATTTGTAAAACTTGAATTTTCGAAAAATTTGCATACCAAAGTCCGTTTCAGACCGTCCTGAATCCATTGCCAAAAGACACCAAAAATTATATACAGGGTGGTTCTTAATGAACGTACCCCCCTTTTTATTTCGATATAAAGAGAGATAGCAAAAAACACATCGAAGTAACGTCCCTTTAATTTTTTACAAAGAATTGATATAATAGAATTTATAGAGATAAAATGTTCAAATTTGCACAAAATATCTGTCTTGGCAATCGAAATGCTAGTTCGTAGATGGGCAGAATCGGGCTACTTTAAGGGGGGTTTTGAGGAGTTTTAGGGGGGAAATTCCTCATAAATTCCAAAAAATGAAAGTCTGACAAGTGACACCTCATTTGAAAGGTTTTCACACGGTGAATACGACGAAGAAACGTGGTTGATCCTTGACATAACCTTTCATGGTTAGTCTGCTCTAATCTGATAACGGAATGAGATATCGCTATTCTGACTTCACCGTCGTTTTTAGAGTTAAAATGTCCAAAAGTTGGGGGGTTTTGGAGGGTTGGAGGGGGATTTGAGGGGGGGGGAGGGGTTCACCCATGTTCCAAATCCAAAAATGAAACTGTCGGTCAAGTGTCACATCATTTTCAAGGTTTTTACAATGTTAATAAGATGGTGAACTCCGAATTGCGATACCTTATATCGTTCTCAAACTTGAGTATGTAGATGTACTTTGAAGATGAAGAATACGTTTTTCATGTTAAGTCTGCTCTAATCTGATATGAATATCGCAATTCTGACTTCACCGTCCTGTTCAGCGTTGACGAATTTATGAGCTGAGGGGCGTTTTGGGGAGTGGGGGGGGGGGATGGTCCCAAAAAGGTTTTTACACGCTGAATAAGATGGGGAAGTCAGAATTGCTATATCTTATTCCGCTCCAAACTGGAGCAGTTTGAAGACGAAGAAACGTGGTTGATACTTGAGATGTTCTTCATGGACATCATGTTCTTTAATGGAGAAATTTTACATAAAACCAATTTCTTCGGAACTTCGCTCTTATGACTGTGGATTTGTTTAAAAACACTATCAGGAACTTCCTAAGAACGACCTAATTACGAATTTAAGAAAGATTTCTTTGAAAAAGATTTTTTTTTTGTTTTGGTATGAAAAGGGTCTTGGGTATGAAAATTATTTCAAAACCCTCTATTACTGTGTTTTTCTAAAAACCGGTTTTGACCCCCCCCCTCACCCGTATGAAGTTTTAGCTACACCACTGTTGTACGATATATACTCGTATATACAGGCTTAGGCATTTAAGGCATTTTAGGAATTTCTCGTTACGCCCCCATCACAAATATCTATACGTACTCATCATGAAATGATGCACAGTGGATGCCGTCTTCCTCACGGTGTTGTGGATTTTGAATCAACTCCGGTCGACTTAATGCGAAAACTGCCGAATGACTAACGTCTTTCCGCTCTTGGCTGATGTCCAAACTTCCACTTTCACATTGCTGGCCGCCTGATGAAATGTAGGGCACGAGCTCGTGAGGAAAACCTGGTGGTGGGTTCTACTTGCCGTTGAAAAGCCTTCGGCAAAAAGGCTTATAAAACCTCGTCAAAACTCGCGATAGGCTCGACTCTGATTCAACGTCGGGAGGAAATACTTTTTTACGAGATTTACCAGGGGAGAGAGAAATCAAAGGTCTGACAAACTTGTCTCTGTTCGGTTACGATGTTCTTTGGATAACTTCTGTCATTTACTTTAGTTTTCCGAGTGTGTTCACAAAATATCAAATTTCATATGTAAAAGAGTCTACCATCTTTTACAACTCGTACAAACGAGGGCCACTTTGAAACGTTCATTAAGGAAAAAAGTACTAACATGAACATTACACCAGATGACCAACTAAACAGAATTTATGGCAGAACTTAGTTAACGTTAACGAGAATTCAAAAAAGATGAATAGTAAGATGCAATTTCCGATGATCATAACTACTCATCACTACCTCTAGAATCTAGTGGCACTAGATACATCCAAAATATTCCCCCGAAGTCCAGCTTGTGCTTTAAAAATGTAGATCAAGTGAAAGCTGACCTTTTTTTGGAAGTAAAATCCAATCCGGCTATAGATTGCTGTTCCAAATTCGTAAGATTTGATTTGGTCTTGAAGTGGTTAGGAACGACATCGTCGCAACCTCAACCCCAGATTTCCATGATTTTAGTAAGATAGTTAGATCATACTGATATCGACTAAATATCAAAAACATCGATTCGCTTCGATTATTCGTAGTTAAGTTGTTCTTCCCCTTCGATAATGTAAACTCATGCACTTAGTTTCGACTCCAAACTTTGGAGGCAAAACCAATTGAGCTGTTTTGCCTGCAAACACTCGCGATTTCTGACTCATCCTTTTTTTTGGAAAACTGGACATCACAGCTGGATATCATTGAGTCAAAATCTGTTTACAAAACAGCTGGTCCCGATTTTCGAGTGAAGTAATTTGCAGGAGAAACCACTTGGGTGGGAAGCGAAAAACCACTTTCTATGGAAAAATGGTTATGCGTTTCGAGGCAAAACCACTTGTCACCAGATTTCGGTTGATAGGTGGTTTTGCCTGCAAATTGGATGACGTAAAATGTCGATAAGTGGCTGAAATTGACAAAGTCAAGCGGTTTGCTTGTACTCAACCACAGATAAGTTGTTCTGCCTCCAAACGAGACGGAAAACCTACAAGACAAGTGGTTTAAGTACCTATACGATTTTTCACAAATTTGGACGAATTCGGAGATAAGTGGTTTTACTTTAAAACGGCAGTATAGACAACCGTGGGATTTTATGACTTTTAGCAAAATTCGAGTGCATTTCTGCATAAATGCAAGGAAAATTGGTTGTTCCCAACCATACAAGCCGCTCCACCGACCGACGCTCTGTTGGAGGGAATTGAGTCGTTTCGCCCCTATTAATAACACCAACCCTCATCTCCTCTGTACACCCTCTTGACTGCGAGATAACCGTAGGTACATTAATTATGATTTGTGCTCTCGATCACCCCCCCTACTATAATAGCCCCGCACGTCACAGTTTCCCATATCCCCTGCCTCGTGAGAGCTTCTCTCTGCTCGCCGGCCGTAAATAAAATTAAATGGAAGGCGGTATCGGTGGTACACGCCAATATAAAGTTGAAATCACGTCTGCGCTCTCTATCAGTAACCCCCTTCCTCCCCGTCCTGTAACCATCATCCCATTGACTGCCCCTTTTAAAATGAACCTGTAAAAGGTGAAAACGGTGGAATTATCTCTTGTATTGTCGATATATTTTTTTGTGGCTGCTCCACCATAACGAATGCCCCATGCAGGTGGCCTCCGATTCTGTAATCAAGCTTTTTGCACACTCGACTCGCAACAAATTTGAAAAAAGTTTATTTCAATTCAAACCGACCTATGAATTGGCATAAAATGGCTTTTCAACATGACAATATTCTAAAAAAAAAAAAAAAAAAACATCTATTCATCACTTATACAAGGTGTTCGCCACTTGTGTACAAGAAAGGTGGGTAGGTACGTAAGTACTCGTATTTTTGCAGGTGCCTACTGTTTTTCCGTATTCAAACTTGAATTTCTCCATGATATCGATAAGGAGTCGCAATGTAGACCATACCATTAGAAAGCTGATTAAATTTGCAAGTTTTCATGAGATTTGACAGCTTTCAGCACGTTTTTTTCGGAAACGCAGTTAACGTACAAGTATTTTCAAAAATTTAATTTTCTTTAAATTGTCAATGCTTGAACTGCAATTGCGGTCTGTAGGAGTTCGTTTTTGACATTTTCATGTCCTTCATATGGCACATAGAAAAAAAAATCGTCACGAAATTTGTCCCAAGTCGCCACAATGATGATTATGACCATCAGAAGTGAAGTTGTTCGTTATTGGAATTAGGTAGGTACTTTACAGTTTGATATTACTTCCCAGTTTCGGCCCTGATCATCCTAGAAAGCTGATTTGTATCATCCCGGTATACAAACTCTTGAGGGAACTCTAAATTCGAATTATGATACGCAAATCACCTGAGTGGCTCCTGAAGCCAGTTTCGGCCGTGATCGTCCTAGCATGAAAATGTTTCAATGTGTTGCAGACTCGTATGCAAGCGTTTACTTTGAATTTCCTATCGATTGACGGCATTTATATGAAAGAAGTTTGAAGTAAATAGCTAGTTGGTTACCTGATTTATCGTTGTTTGTAATCAGTCTCGTCCCATTGCTTAGTTGCACTAGTGGACTTCACGTACCTATGTATCACACAATCACTAAACAACCAATTGATTACGAATCTGCATTAGGCGTATGTTGAAAATTACGCTGAATCTAAAAATGTGGTCAAAAGTAGGAAAAAGTTGTTTTAAAGTGAAGAAACGTGGGGTTTTATGGCAAAAACGGGAACGGATTGTGATAGAAAGGTGCGGTTGGCGACGTTCTACTCCATTTTTAGTCTAGTTTCACCCATTGGTTTCTTCTACACCGAGTGGCTAACATCCTTTATATACTTAATTTCTCCCTTACTGCGAAAAACATCTGATCATGGATAGCTCTGTTAGCTTTAGGAGCCTCTCAGCTGATCGTGGGCCCATTCTGCTCGAAGTGTAAGTCCTAAGGAGGCTACATACCAAATTACAGCTTCATAGAGTGGACAGCATAGAAATTAACTTTAGGAGCCACTCGCAGATTGTCAAAAATACGATGTATTCGAAATAATATTTCGAATACATATTATGTTTTTCTCTAATCCAAACACATTTCTCATTTCACATTTCTCATTTTCATAAATTTTGGGTTGCATGTGCTCTCTCATTTTACAGTATGTCAGTTTTGCTACATTTTGTCATACATTCCAACGTTTTAAGGTTTAAGAGGCCCACACAGACCGTTTGAAGAGAATACCACATTCGTGAGTATTTCACTGTGTTCATTTTAAATTGTTAATGTTTTCTTAAAGCTACGTTTCCATTCCTACAAGTCGCGGGGACTTGTGCCGGGCACATGTCCCCGGCACATGTAGCACGGTTTTGTTTTACTGTTTCCATTTCCTTGAGACATGTCCCTGAGATGTTGGGTAAAAATAAAAATACTCAGTCCCTGTTCGACACTGTGCTGAGCAGCATGGAGCTAGGAAGGGAGTGGAGGGAGTGAAAGGCTCTTATCAGCAGGTTTCATTGAAGCCAAGTATTTCCCGCGGCGGCCATCTTAGGATGTCCAAACGTTCAAATTATCCCAATATTTCATTAATATATTACTATTAAACCATGCTATTAAATTAACTGAGACGGATATCGATTTGAAGAATATTTGATAAAGAAACAAACAGATAAAGCCAAGTAAGAAATTAAATATGGATTTTATACTATTATTTTATACCTCCACGGTTAATAGCGGTTACTTTGTTTACATTGATAAGAGGGTCGGCCATGTACGTCCTGGAGTTCAGTTGAAATTGGCTTCAAGAAAATCAACTATCGCTTCCTCCACTCCCTTCCTAGCTCCATGGTCAGAAGGATGTAAACAGTGGTCTGCGCATTCGCAAGTCCCGGGCACAAGTCGGAGGCCGTTTCCATTCTCCGGGCACAAGTCGCGGGCACATGTTTTGTCGCGCAGTCGGCTGCAACATTTTTGTCAAGGGCACTTGTGACGCGACGTGTGCCAGACCGTTTCCATTCTGCAACTTGTGCCGGGCACATGTGCCCGGCACAAGTTGCAGAGAGTTTTGTTGTAATGGAAACGGGGCTTAAGACGTAAAGTTGTCGAATAAATTGTATTGATATTCTAAACCATGCTATGTCCTATGTCTTGGAAAATGATCGTGATGAGCCGATTATTTATTAATAGACAAAAGTCTTCTCTTACGAATGTACAATTTCACAACGTAATTCGTACCGAAAAAAGATATTCTTGATTAGGTACTTCTATCATGTGGGTCGAAGGTCATCATCGCATCTCATAACTCATATTATGGCGAATTCCGATCTCGCGGCAGCACTTAGCAGAGATGAGGCATCAATATTGTTGTGACACTACGTTCCCGGACCAATACTTCACATCGTATATCACTTTCCCTTCCTCATATATCATATCCAAGGAATTTTTTTATAGTTTTTTTTTATTCTTTTAATTTTATTATTACAATTTTTTTCTGCAACCTCCAAATATTCATATTGTTGATAAAATCATGGCATGCAGAGTTGACCCAGTGTATCAGTGCGCCCAGCGTTGACACTGGTCTTTTATGCGAAATAAGAGTCGGCAATTCAACGACCATAGTTTTTAATTAGTACTGGGTCGTTATTACGATGCAATGAGGAGAGAAAATCCAACATCAAATTTCAGCAGTTGGGCAATTTCAGAGACCACTCATCTGTGGGAGTAATCAAGGCTGGAAAATCAACGCAACCTCATAGTCAACAGCATTGAAATTCGTTACTAGGTCATCGGGTGGGAGGGGGGTGTAATAAAACTCAAGCAGCGTCATTTAATCTGCACTCAACCGTTTTCAGGGGGAAATGAGAGAGGAAATTGCACCAATAGATTTCACTAGTAATGTAGGTACGGGATGAAGAGATTCAATGTTGCCATGCAGCTTCATGAAATTCTGGGCATGGGATAAAGAGATTGATGAAAAAAAAAAAACGCACTGAAATCAACTTTCCCTCAAGCGTGCGCTAAATAGGGTCATCAGGTTGTGCAAGGGAGCACTGAGTGATTCCCGATTGCTCCAATTCACACTGATTGGGAAGGTGTGGCCAAAAGAAATAAACCGAGGAGTGACCCGTCATTGTTATAACCGTATGAAAACACCAAACGAGAACAATTTTTAAAATTGGCCTCGGAGTCTCGTCACTTCTAAATGCTGCACTGCAACACAACACGAACTGCATAAGCGAAAATGATCAACGCGTGTATCGTCTAATTGTCAGGGTACGATTGTGGGACGGGGCACAAGAGAAGCACATTGCTCAATGTGTAACAGGAATCAGGAGGCAACCACTGGTTGCCTCGTGTATTTCATCGTGTATTTAAAAATAACTGACTTGTGGAAGTAATAAAAACGTCTCGCAATAGCGCCAAGGGGAGATTTCGAAAGGGGTACGGTGCTTGTGAAGTGGTTAAGCTTTTCATTATACTTAGCTCCTTAATGAGGAAAAGGGCGGGCGGGGAAAGTGGATATCATAACTTTTTCCGGCCTCTGAAGAATGATATTTGCGAGGCGGGGTGATTTTTACACGGAGTGTTTTTTGGGGGGATATCACATCTTTTTGTTGTAGAAGTGGGTCATTTTATAAAGAAGGTCTATGCAAAATTTCAAGTCGATTGGTCCGGTTACCCAGGCTGTAGACTCGTCAAAGTTGCCAAAATTAGCCTAAATTTCATTTTTTTGTTTCTAAAAGTTTTTGGGTTGAGATAATGGGTTAAACCTTTCAAAAGGCACTGTCTGATGTTGAAACGAAGCTCTGTGCAAAATTTCAAGTCAATCCGTGAAGGTGGAAATGCCTAACTGATTAAGGAGAAGAAGAACAGGTAAGGGTGAAAAACCGGGTTTTTGAAGTTATATAACTCGGCTCCCTTTAAAGATATCGACTTGAATCTTTCAAAAGGCACTTGCTACACTTGAAACGAAGCTCCGTGCAAAATTTCAAGTCAATCGGCGAAGGTGGAGAGGCTGTAGCCTTGACCGACTGAAAAAAGTAGAAAAACATGGTAATTGGTTTTTGAAGTTATATAACTCGGCTCCCTTTAGACCTAGCGACTTGAAACTTTCAGGGCTTTCTATTATCCACACCAAAAAGATCCATACCAAATTTCAAGTTGATCGGTCTACTAGGAGCCGAGATATGGCCATAATTAGCCTAAATTACCCTAAATTTCAGTTTTTTTGTCCCTAATTTTTTTTTTGGTTGAGATAATTGCTTATTTCGTTCAAATGGCACTGAGCCATGCTATAAAGAAGGTATGTAAAAAAATTCAAGTCGATTGGTCCTTTTACCCAGGCTGTAGACTCGTCAAAGTGGACAGAATTTTCCTAAGGTTTCTGTTCTTTTGTTTCTAAAACTGTTTTGGGTTGAGATAATGGGTCAAATCTTATATAAGGCTCTGTCTCAAGGTTAAATGAAGCTCTGTGCAAAATTTCAAGTCAATCGGTCAACGTGGAGAGGCTCCAGCCTTGCCTGTCTGAACAAGGAGGAGAAGAAGGAGAAGAAGGAGAAGAAGGAGAAGAACAATCTAAGGCCAAAAAACCGGGTTTTTGAAGTTATGTAGCTCGGCTCCCTTTAGACCTATCGATTTGAAACTTTCAGGGCTTTCTAATATACACTCAAAGAAGACCCACACTAATTTTCAAGTTGATCGGTCAAATAGGAGCCGAGATATGGATACCTCGAAAACGCGTTTCGTGACGTCCGGTAAACATGCACTCGGCACCGTTCGTTTTCTCAACTTCTTTGCTTGGCGGGGCGGAACGCTACCGCGTTCCTATATAATTACGTTTGAATGAGGTAGGCGGCATTAGCTAATGAAATATGTTTTGTACCTATCTAAGAAATTATTTATGAAACTATTTATGAAATTTCGTAAATATAATATATTTATCATATCTTATATGATTTGTATTGTAAAATTCTGTAAATTTGTATTCTTAAATGATTGTAAATGAGTACTAAATGAAATTATGAGAAAGAAAATAAATGAAATTTCGCCCATGGTTTTATAGGTACTTAAATTAATTATTATTGTTATGAGGTAGAATGGAAAAAGAGAAGGAAAAAGTTCCCCCCCCCCATGCTAAAACGCTATACGTATGAAATAATATGTGAGAGTATAATTAAGAATATATTATACCTATAATTAAGAATATAGTAGGTATTAAAAAAAAAAAAAAAAAAATCCGACTGCCCGGACAGTTGGCAAATGCCCAGTCCGATAATGTTGACGTTCATTATTATGTATTTTCTATAATTTGGTTTGAATATACATTTTCTTCTTCTTCTTCTTCTGATAACGGTATGTTCCAACCAGTGCAGTCATGTGCCGACAAAATCAGATTATAGAAGATAGAACGAGAGAAAAACTGGCGGGAACTAAAATTGCAATTGATCTACCCCACCAGTGGATTTGGTTCGAATATAATATGTAAAACATCCTATCCCCAAGGGCATGTAATAACATTCATTAAAAAAGGACAGTTTTCCAGAATTTGAAATGGAACCTTTCCTGCGCAGGAACAGGATTGCGATATTTCAGCTGTCCCCTCAATTAATGAAGAAATTTACCTACGAGACTGTTAAATTTTTCTTGACATCTCCCTCCTCGCCGTATTATACCGATCAAAGTATTGAAATTCCAGAAGAGATAGGATCCCTTCTCATGCATTTGCTGGCTCATCATCCTCCCAACTGAGAAACCCTATTGGCCCCATATTGGAGATAAGTTATTCATGGGATATTCAGAGTGTTTCCTCAAGAGCTAATCCGCTAGGAGTCGAGCCGTGTAGAGATCATGATCGGCTAAACCATTTGAAGGGCCTTTGTCTTTGTCGTCGTTAGTACCAGCTAAATTGCATCTACGGATATATTTACATCTATATACAGTTATTTCCATTAGGATGCAATTGGTGACCCCTTTATTTTTTCTTTTGTAGATTTGTAGATTCCCTTTCTGTAAGTATAAAGCACCCGGAAAAGTAATTGTAATGGCAGGTCCCAATTACAATTACATTTTTGGTTTATTATCTTCGATAATGAACCATTGGAATCGCCAAAAGAAATAATTTTTTAACCCCCCTCAAAATTTTTTGGTTTACGTTTTTGAGCTGTGTAATTGCAATTACAATAATTGTAATTATTACATGAAATTGTATCCAACAATCCCTTCATAATGGGTATAAATAAGTAGAATCATATATGTTTATACATACGACGAAACGTGTTTTGGACTGTTTCCTCCAGCGTCAACATATTTGTCCACATTTTCCTCATAAAATGAAAGAAAAAGGCATTTAATAGGATTTCTAATTTAATTACTATTGCTCTATAACTGTCAACAAAACGTCCATTCGTATTCCGTTTTAATTATCGTGATTAACCGAATGCCCGGTGGTGGGAATAAGGTCCGTTGCCAACACCGATTTTTCACATTTTATTCTAACCGGAGAAAACCGCCAGGAGACTCGAGCTCAGGCAAAGTGAAACGAGAATGATGGATGGGTGGGAAGAGTAATTCATCCTCCTGGTTGAAGCTCGCTCTATCATGCAGAAGACCGTATGAGATTCTCCATCCTCCAAAAACATTCTTTTAACGTGTTTATTTAAAGATTATACTGCTCTATCCAAATAGCCACAGCTTCCTTAATAAAATTGAAAAAAAAATAAATAAATAAAACACGAGCAGTTACTGCTACTGTAGGTATTATCCGAATTAAAAGTAACGAAATATTAATTAAATGGTCGTTTACGATTATTTGATACTCTCATGACATTAAACTGGATAATGGAGTTGAGATGAAATGTGAAAAGTAAATCAAGCGCCATAACTTTGAGGATCAAAATGTCAGCAAATTTTGATGTTACTGTTTGAAAAATCGTGAATATGAAAAGAACGTGTTTTCTATGGTTTCTACTTAATTAGAATGCTGAATGGATATTCAAATTTTTTTAACACAAGTCTTCGAGGATGATATAGTCGATTTTCGAACTCGACAACGTCTAGTAAAATATTTGGGGGTTTTTTAAGATGTAGGTAGGTGTAGTCAGATATTCTAATACTGAGTAATGTTCAAAATGCCCGACAAAGGGTTTGTATTGGACAATTCACACAGTTCACTCGAAAACGACGTAGATACTTGAATCGTTGAACCCTTCGCAAAATTCGCTAAAACCTAAAGAGTCGCCCAGTTCGAGAACCGTGAATATGAATGCGGTAAAATACGGGAGGGAGAGAGTGAAGTTGTGAAACTCGGGGAACATAAGTTTTTCGCACATCACTGATTTCAATGGAGGATCCGCCGCCTTCATATATTTCAACGAGTTGAAATTTCCCAGCTGAGCTCCCGACTGCGCCAGGTGGTGCGAAGGTCTTATTCTCGATGCTCCCCGGTAATAAATGGGTTTTCAGGGCCTCTTGATAATGGTTTCAAACCTCACTTTTTTTTTACTCACCAGGGAGGCATTTTTACCTTTACCCTTCCGCAGGGCGTTTCCCCACGCCAATTTTACCGTCTGATTTACATCAAAGGGCTTGTTTCATCGAGTTTCTCCGTCCCTCGGCCATTTATGCCGTGCATATCCAAAAGTGCCTCTTTCATTAGGTGCTGCGAGTGGAAAACTGGCGAAGAGACACAATGACAGCCTCATGGGGATTGTGTCAGATAAAATGAACCAAACACAACGCTTTAATATGATTTTCTATTTCTGTGCCTGTAACGGTAATTTTTTATTGTGAAAAAGTGGGCCTTTCTAACTTCAAACGGAATGGATCGAAACATTAGTACAGCTGTGCATTAATATTTTCCCTAATGAGATTTTTTTTTTTCATTAAAGGACGGGTTTTAGCCCCTCGTCACTCAGATATACTGTGCTCTCCAAACATTGGTCATAATCAACTGATGTCTTCCATCAGCTCAGAGTGGCTTCTATCTCCACTTTACGTTCTACCGACGGTTGAAAGACCGATAGTTCGTTCAGTTACAGCTCGGTTCAACTAGTGAAGCTTGAATGGGACAAGTTTTCATGATTATTTACACGAATGGAAACCAAGTTTGGGAAGTGTTATCCAATTTCAAGGTGTTGCCTATCTTCATCTAACCATTGGAAAAATTCAAAAATGTTCTTTAGCGTACTGGGTTAGTGGAATTCTCGCAATCTCGCGGTACATTTACCAACAGTTTCCAATTCGGTTCAGTTGAATCACAGCCAGATTTCAAAACCCGTAGCTTTGAGTTTATCAATGTCAACAGGATGGTGTCTGTCCCATCTGCTTTTTTACGCGCTCCATTTGGTATGCTCACACTGTGTTGAGCCCTTAAGTGGTTGGTGTCTTTTAGCAGTGAATTCAGGGTGGCCTGAAACGGATTTTGGTATAAAAATTATCGGAAATTCAAGTTTTCAAAATTTTCGACCGAGAACACTAGCTTCCTTTTCTTCGGAAATTCGCTAAAATATATAAATGTACGATATAGAATGTGTCACTTCTTATCTGAACAATATTAATATTTTCTTAATCTACCTAGTTTTGAAAACATTCAGAACTCCGGCAGACCTAATTTCTATTGGCAAAGCGTTACTAAAAATTTACATCTTATTTACAGATATCAGCCTCCAGCAGGGATGTTACAGATTTACATCACCACTGGCTCAGCCCCATCGTTTGTCCACTTTTTTCGTGCTTCTTTGATTAAAACCTAATTTTCTGAAGCATCTCAGCAAGTGATGAGAGCATCTTCAACCCATCCAACGATACTCTCTCGCTTCACACATGTTTCAGAAAAATAAGTTGACCTAATCGACGGTAAATGTTCATTCATTTACTTTGGATTGTTACAACATCCCAGATCGGTTTAGGGTACTCGGATACGCTTTTGGTTTACTATCTCGAAGATTTTTTTCTTGATTGATAGCATTTTGTTAAGAAACGCTTCGTAATTTCGAGAGTAGGGAGAGATTGGGGCGCAGAAGAGGAATACATTGGTTTAAACTCAACATAATTACTCTGTGATAACCATAACAGGATGGACATTTGTGAATTACGAGTAGATTCCATTATATTATACGTATTAAGTACTAATCATAGGCAGCGATTATTTCAATCAGTAAGTGTGTACTCGTAATAAAACCGCAGCCTCTCAAATCTAATGTCAATCATGGCATCAACATTCAACATTATGAGGTCAATAACTGCGTATGAAGATCAAGGTTGGGTTATGTGCTCACTCGCTTCAATCCTCATGTTTACCAGTTTACAGAACTTGATTGCGGTAGTAATTAACCTGACCTAGATACACGAGTCTAGTAGGTAATCTGACGTAGATACCTACAACGATAATAATATTACGCAGGTTCTCGCGGGGTTGTCGTAAATTCATCAGCTTTTGTTCATTTATAATATGGTCCATTTACAGGGGTTATTTCGGTTCGTGTTGGTGTGACCTCCGTAATTAAAACTGGACACGAGGGATGACAGGCGGATAACAATAACTTAATTCCACAGCACATGTTAATCTTCGAAATGACAACTCGCGTGTTGATTGCTCCCTCGAACGCGAGATTTCATGACTGTCGGGCGTTCTAACTCTTCACGATAATCGGGCAGTGATCGCGAACATGCACGCTCTTCACGAATGAGCAACTGCAACGTAGTTCTCTCTCTCCCGATACAATGGGGAAAATGTTGAATAATTTCGCTGTAGAATTGCGCTGATCCGAACCATTTTACCCTTGAAAAAACGAAATCCTACATATTAAGAGATTTCTTTCATTTCACACCATATGTGGATCTGTCGATATTAAAATTTGATTAAATCAAATTTTAAGGTAATTAGGCATTGTACGGAGGCCACTATTTCCACCGCGCTGTGGCTGTGTAATTAGGATTGAGGTTTGTAAACACCTTACCAACACTATTTTTGATTGTTTATTATTATAATATATTAATAAACAATATATCATATTATGATAAATAGTCAGAGTTGAATGCTCACTCGCTCGTTCGCAGTTGCCTAGCGCTCTAAAAAATAAAAAAAAACATTCCCCAAACCAGAGATCACATAAATATAGATTAGTTGGACAGAGAGATTTCGTCATAATATGATATAATAGTATATTATACTTTTAGTGGACGCATAAATTAAGCAGGGGCATAAGATGAAAAGATCAATCCGCGCGGTGGAAACTAGTGACCTCCGTATAATGGACAAGTATAATAGTATACTAGTATAATAGTATAATGTATTATGTATACCTACCAATTTTAATATCGACAGATCCCTGTAGAAATACGAGGTTTTCGAATGTAAATTTCACAGTTTTGTCTTCACTGAAAATTAGTAACGGCACTTGGTCGACAGGCACCTTGTTGACTTTGTTCAAACTTCTAGTATTTCTTATGTCCGTAACAAATCGCTGGAGAATCTCCCAAGTGAACAGCTCAAACCATAATTTTCTTGCTCTTCCCTAAGTCACTCCACATGAGTAAATTGACTGACGTTTCCGTGTTCCTTCAGTTGTTTAAACCTTTGGTACATTTGGTACAGTCACTGCATACGTTCATATTACCTAGGGATAACATTTCTGGTCTTCCTAAAGTTATTGAGCAAAAATGTTCTACACTTTTGTTATTTAGAAAATGATTAGAGTGGGACATGAATCATGAATATCTCCAACTCAATTTCCTTCGTTTCAAATAGATCGGAGGTGTAGGGGGTTATGGATTGGCTCGAGGTGTAGTGATTGAGTTTGCTGCTTTTGAGCTGCTTGACGAGACTCGCACAAACGAGTTCTCTCAAATTGTTCTCTCTTCTTCCCTCATATTCTTATCTACTCCACCCACAATACCAACCAACCAAAGTCGATTGACATAATATAGAAATGCCTTAGATCCAATTCCCCTCGGTTTGTTATTTCCTATTTCCTTATCATTATTACACTTCTCGTCTGTTTTCTAACCTCGCCGTTTTCAATGTAAAATATCCATCTTTTCGAACCGATTTATTACAAAAATGTCCTCAAATTCACTTATTCCTAACATTTGTTCAACTCCCATTAAACGTCACCTTTTTGGTTTATCTTCGATAATGAACGACCGTACGCCGTCCGCGGCACTTTGCCCAGTTAGCGTTGTGGTAAAATTACGAACTTTGGTTTACGGGTTCAGCTTTTCATAACTCTAGGTCAAAGGGAAGGGGTTCAAAACGAATTTTGAAATTTTGAAAATTTCATATCTTGAAAAATTCAAATAGAACGGTGTACTTTTTAGTTTACATTTGGTTAGAGTTTATGTTTTAGAATTTTTTAAGACCATCCGCAACTTCGTACGATCCGCCGTTCGTTCACAATGACGGCTCAAAGGTTGAGCCTGTCAACACGATCGTGAATCAAACGGTTGAAATACAGGTCCATTTTCATACTAACGAGCTGTTTGGAACATCATATGGTTTTAGTGATGTCGTTTTTTTGTTCTGAGGTACGTTTCGTGCTACGGAATGAAGGTAATTTCGAATGTTTGTTGATAGGTACTTCTTTTATAGAAAAATTATTGTCGACGTAGGTTGGGGGAATTAGAACCCCAAAATTATATCGGTACATTTTACTTGAATTAATTCATCAACCGGTGTGTCAAGATTTATAAGTTTTAATTATCGCAGAAGATCCGCAATCATGACACACAACAAACTTTGATATTTTAATAATACCCGAACCATATAACTGATTAATCGTGTCAGTCGTGTTAATCGTGTTTAGTGTCAGTTAGCGATCTTTCATAGCTGTTCCCAATGGTGGTCTGCGGAAAGAGGAGGGAGGAGGAGGGAGGAGGGAGTGTGGAGCGAGGAGTAGGGAGGAGGGGGAAAAGGGAGGAGGGAGGAGGGAGGAATCGGGACGGGGTGATGATGAGCGATGAGGGTGGAGGAGGAGGGTGGAATGGGGAGGGAGGATGAGGGAGATGGTGGAGAAGGTAGAGGAGTGAGGGGGAGGGATGATGAGGGAGGTGGAGAAGGGTATAGTAGCAGGTGGCGGAAGGGGAGAAGGGAGGAGAAGGGCGGACGAGGCGGAATAATTATAACAGTACTGTAATGAATTATAATTCATTACAGTACTGTTCTACACCTATACATAGGTACGTGTACCACGTGATTGGATATTTCGGAATAAATCTACGATCATAACTGGCCCAAACTCTGCCTACATTAAGAATTCCTAAATTAGACTATTATTTTACAATAATTGTAATAATTATTACAATTTATAATAATTATTATTGGCGGTAAACTATATTTTCTTGGTCATGCCGGGTACAATGTAGAAAATAGAACCAGGGGCTGTTGAACACAACTGGTTGTCCAAGAAATAGGGTAGCGCACGTTTTTCTTCTTTTTCGAAAGAGGCAACAATAATTATAATTATATAAGTAATTATAATTATAATTATTTGAGCAGCGAGCTGGTGCATGAATGTGATATTTCCCTTTGTATTAAATACAAATTTTTTTATCTTTGTAGGTACTGTATGCAACCTCGTCGTACCTACTGTAAGAAACCTCGTGAAAATCAGAGAATACTCTAGTTTACGCTGGTCATGTTCGCCGCCGAATTTATTGACGTCATCAATTATGTTTTCCTTCAGTATCGACCATACTCCCGGTTGGAGGAACTCGGTTAGGGTTACCCCCGAGAGTATCGTAACCGACATCTGGGCGAGATGGGAACATTATATACAGGCGACTGGGATGGAGGGCCGTATAAAGCTGAGGTATTGTTCTACAGAGACGTACCTACCTACCCGCAAATCAACCCCTTAACGTTCTAACTTGGTTCGATTTAGTTGGCGGGAATCGTTGGACTGAAGGATCGGGTGACGTGGAAGTTATCACGAAAGGTATTTTTGTACAAATGCGGATACTATACTGGTTTTAGAGTATTCACGGCCGCAGGGCATAGAAACAATGTTAGTGTTTTGAACGTCTAGTATGTCACAATGTGTAGAGACATTGTATGGTATGCATCATATACAACCTTTTCCTGATGCATACTGGGTTTTTGTTATTGTAACTTGTAAAAGTTTAGGATTTTTGAAAATTTGCTAAAGTAACAAAATTCAGTAGAAGGAGAAGCCAGATTTTAGTTTATATTTGCAATTAGCGAGAAGAAAAACTGTTGACAAACGCTGTCAACCTTATAAATAAATTTAGACCTTATATACAAAAGTAAGTATTTACAGGTAAGGCTGATGTGAGTCTACTCCTACAGGAATCACCTCCTCTACGTCCCCAAATCGTTTCCTTTCCAAATTCACTTTGTGATTTCAAGTTTAAAATTTAATTTAATTTAAATTTAATTTTATTTAATTATAATATAATTAAATGCTTCCTTTCCAAATATTATTTGGAAAGGAAGCATTTAATTAAAGTGAACAAGGTTTAATTACATGGGAAACCTCTATTTACAATGACATATTATGCATGTGTTTCTATATTTCCTCCCCTTCAATAGGCCTTTGTAATTAATCATAAACGACCATCTCATTCTTCATGATCTTGATGCCATCAAGTAGATTTAGAATCGTCACTAATTATGAAACTTCCAACAAATAACTTGTTACCAAGTTTCAATCCTGTACACGGGGAGGAACCAGGAAAAATGAGTTAAGTGCAGCTTTGTTCTCGGAGTTTCTAACAGGCGATTCTTTGGAAAGTTGTCAGTTACCTCCCATTTTCCCGTGTTGGGGGGGGGGGGGGGGTCGACGCTTTCTTGAGTAATTCACCGTCTTTTATATCTGGGGACAATACCGACCAATCCGAATGCTAAACACTTGCGGCCATTGTTTTATTCGGTTCTTTTTCACTTTCTTTGCCCAATCCGAAGGGTGGATTGAATGTATAGCGATCGGGCTGGGAAAAACATTTTTAAAGCTCAACCAAGTTGTAGGTTTTAACGAAATTGCGAGAAAAATAAACATTTTAGTGCTGTGATACATTCTGAACTTACCACTGGATTTCAATTATTTATATATGTATTGATATAAATAGTGGAGGTTGTTTTGACTAGGAAACAGTAGATTGCGGGTAAGGATGACCAACTCTAGTCGTTGTTATCATTCGGTTTTATTACGACGTTTCGATCGTGGAACACGATCCTAATCATGATAAGTCGTTGTTATCATTCGGTTTTATTACGACGTTTCGATCGTGGAACACATAATTTTCTTGCTCTTCCCTAAGTCACTCCACATGAGTAAATTGACTGACGTTTCCGTGTTCCTTCAGTTGTTTAAACCTTTGGTACATTTGGTACAGTCACTGCATACGTTCATATTACCTAGGGATAACATTTCTGGTCTTCCTAAAGTTATTGAGCAAAAATGTTCTACACTTTTGTTATTTAGAAAATGATTAGAGTGGGACATGAATCATGAATATCTCCAACTCAATTTCCTTCGTTTCAAATAGATCGGAGGTGTAGGGGGTTATGGATTGGCTCGAGGTGTAGTGATTGAGTTTGCTGCTTTTGAGCTGCTTGACGAGACTCGCACAAACGATTTTCGCGATTTGATATAGCGCAGTGGAGTGTAACTAGACAATACTTGTCACAGCGCTCTGGGGAGGAATGTGAGTGAATATTCTGAAATGCAGTCGATGTTGCCCTAGTCAACTTGATGAAACCCTCTTTGATACAGAGATTACCAGGACCATTGACGGCGTACCATATAAAGGCTGCACGCAATCATTTTATCGAGAATGAAGGTATGACTTTGTCATGACTGGTGGGTTTTCTAGTGTTATCCCTAGAAAATGTATACTATGTGTGCTATGTGTATGAACAGGAATTTATCCTTTCGATTTATCTTTTGAGTTCTCGGACTGGCAAGTTCTAGTTCGTAACGAGTAAGAAAAGGCAGAACGGAAAATCGAATGTGACATGCCACCGTAACTGTGACTTCCAGACCCCAAGAACTGAGCTAAGGCAAAAAAAGGCCTTTGTAATAAGAGAAATGGTGGAAAGTAGAAGAAAAAAGGTTGGGTTTGTACTCAGAGAGCAGATAATTAATGGGCTCTTCAAATAACTTTTGAACTCTTATAACACCTCATGTTCTCACCCATTAGTCGTTAATTTTTGGCTGCGCTGATTTAGGTACCTGGAAAATAATAAAATCTTATTAGATTATATCAAGTATAAAAGGAGCAAATATAATAAGTTATTTACATGATTAGAAGCCACATAACGTGATGTCCAAGATATTATCTTTGATCAATGCGTTTATGTTTCGGTGTTCAATAAGGCGTTTGCGTAACTTCCTTTCAAATCTGTCCCGAACCTCGTGCACCGACTGTTGCCCGAGATTATTTGAACGAACCATATTGAACTCGATCTAATTTCATTAGTCTCCACTCCTCATCCAATTACTCATTTCCGAAACAAACAAAACGTGATATCGGGGATAAGTTGTCAATTAGACCCACAACTTACTTCAGGTGGCGAAATTGGTCCTTCGGGGGCGGCTGATAAAGTTCGTAACTTTTTACGACGGTCGGGAAGAACTTTACGCCCGAATCGAACGATACCGATACGTTTTATTGATCAAGAACTGACGTTTTAACCACCTTTCCTAAACGGTTCAAATTTAATCGATTTTGACGCATTTGTTACATAATAAGTAGGATGTTGAGGGATGTCGAGGGTCGGTCAAATTGCTACCTCTGCCATAATAAGTGTGCGTGATTTTTTTGACCGTCAGTAAGAATGATGTTGAGGGATGTCGAGGGTCGGCCAAAGACATAACCGCAAAAGTACGAAAATATGTAACAAAACATGTCGTTACGGTCAAAATATTGAGAAATATGTAAATAAACCCAAATATGTAAAAATAATCAAAATGGTCGACTGGAAATCGTTCAAAACGTATAGTGGTTAAAACCAATTGACGATATCTGGTTCTAGGAAGTATATGTAAACACATGGAAATCTCAGCCCCAGTTATAACATTTAAAGGTGAGATATGTCAAGAACCCTGAGATCAGCGTGTGTCAGTTCCCGGTCGAACGGTCTTTTGAATGGCGTTAAAATGTTTTCGAGCTTAGCAGTATGCAAACGAAATTATCTCCTGGTATCCACCTATCAAGGGATCTAATCATAATCCAAAGCTCGTGATTCCGCTTGTGGTTCGGCACAAAATGAGTTTACAAGCTGATAGGCAAACGTCGAGGCAATACCCATCTACCTACATAATTAACTCTTTGAGGGCTTCCCCCCCGACAATTCTGCCCGGTTCATCCTGATTGGTATTTGTTCATATCAAATACCCCGCAGGACAGGATTGGAAAATGATTATCCCAAGTTCTCACGGACTTCAATACTATTAATCAAGTATTCGCCGTTCAATACTTTATTCAAAGTAAAATACTTTAGGTAGATTCTATTACCAGAGTTTCACCAATCCTGCAGTTAACCCAGTGTTGGCACTACAGGGTTTGTGATGGACAGTGAAAGTGAAAGTCTATAATAGGTGCCAATAAATAATGAATGAAGTGTGCGCATGGGTCGGAAATTCGCATTTCGGACCCCAAATTCGTTTTCGCGTTGAATGTGTTAAAGACCCCTTAAGGACCAATTGTCAGGTGGATACTCATTCTGGTTTAAATTAAAATTCAAAAGAAAGAAGCGAGCGTTCAAAAGAGGTCGTCACGACTGCGCCAAAAGTGCTGCCACTTTTGGCTTTGTTCTAGACAGGTTCTAGACAGGAGCTTCCAAACAATTTCAACAGCATACTAGTTTGCCTGCAAACAACACTGGCGTAATACGTCAGCCCTAGGGACGGGAAAAACGACCCAAACACACTTTACTTATAGCACGGTGGGCGTTCCAGTAGTGTCAACTGATCCGAAGTGGGCGTTCCAGTAGTGTCAACTGATCGACCGTAAGTTCACGAATTTTAACGAAGATCATGGATATGTCGAAGAACCGCGGATCGACAACCGCAAGAGTGTTCCTTAATGCGGCCTCGCTTCCCATACGGTACCGTGGTAACTTGGAACTCTGTAATAGTGAAGCAACACAACCAGTGGTGGATCTAGAAATGTAACAAGGGGGGGGGGGCTAACCATTGGTGGGGGGGGGGGCTAACCATGGGTCTCCGAGGGGGGCTAACCATGGGTCTGTGGAGGGAGAACCATGGGTCCCCGAGGGAGGGGGGGGGGGGGAGCGAACCCACGCCACCGTCGTCCTCCCACGCTATCCTCCCCCGTTCTCCTCTTTACACCCCACGTCTATTGGCGGCTCAAACTTTCAATTTATGTGGTGGACGTCAGCACATGAATGACT